>JAWWEU010000053.1:11156130-11247523 GCA_035583155.1 Acropternis orthonyx | reverse complement strand
TCTTTTTCTTTTTCTTTTTCTTTTTCTTTTTCTTTTTCTTTTTCTTTTCTTTTTCTTTTCTTTTTCTTCTTTTTCCTTTTTTCCCTGGTGATATTCTTGCTTTGGGGTTTTTAAGACCCTCTTGTCGCTTCTAGGAGTGCAGACTTCAGTCTGGTGGCCCTGCCCTGCCCTCGGCATCCCCAAACGGATGGAGACCCGCCCCCCCCCACCTCTGCCCGGGCAGAGCCGGTGCCGGGCTTGGGGTCGGGATGCTCCCCACACATCACAAGGTGCAGGATCTTCTCCAGGCGCCGGCGGGGCGGCAAAGGGAGGGAACAGCGAGTGGGCGGTAGGAAAGGATGGAGAGACCTTGTTCTGTGCAGCAAAAGGTTGGCTGGTCCCTTCTCTGGTGGGGCTGGAGGTGTCGAGGGCTTGAGGGTGGGAGGGGGTCGGGGAGGAGCAGGGGCTGCCGGGGCGGGCAGGGGAGATGCTCACAAGGGCTGGTAGATGTCTCCTTAGAGGTGTTTTTGTAGCTCTGGCCAAAAATGAGGCTGTTTTGGCTGGACCAGGTAACTGAGGCAGAAACAATTGCTGTGACAGACAGGCAGACCTGGTTCCTGAAGCTGCTCTGCCACAGGACGGGGACAAACTGGAGGCCCTGCAGTTCAGAGGCAATTACATTTTTAATCAGATTTTTTTTTTGTTTGTTTCCCCCCCCCCCCGCCCCAAACCAAGCAGCTGAAACTCTCCACCTGGCTCTTTATCAGTGGGTGTTTCAGGGGTGCATTTGTTACACCTCCTCCCTGGCAGGAGGACGGGGGAGATGCCCTGGCAGGGCTGGAGCAGCACAGCAGCCTGCCCTGCCCGTGGGACTCCGTGTGTCTCTGCTCTCCTGGGCTCATAAACACGGAAACCAGGCGTGATAAATGAGATGACGCGAGTTTCTGTCCCGAGACGTTCCTGGTGCATCTGGAAGCGCCTGGTTCTCAAAGGCAGGCTGGTGGCTCCCCGTCTCCCAGGTCTGGTCTGGCCTCCGAGGCGGTGCCAGCCCTGGAGGTGAAGGGGAGGGCGTTTATCTGGCAAAGTGAGAAAGGAGGAGAATGTCCTTAATTGTATTTAGCAAGCTAAGCCCTGAGCATTTAATTACTTTTTTTTTTTTAAAGGGTTGGACATTCCACAGCTTGTTTCTCTAGATCATTTTAGATTAGTTTTGATGTTTAAATATATTTCATATGAAGCCTGTCTAAATCCTTTAACTGGTATATTTTTGAAAGCACAACTATGCTTTCATTTGATAGAGTATCTGGAAAAAACCTTTTTGTATTTGATCAAAGCTATTTTGGTTTTAAATTAGGTTGTTCAAATCCTTCTAATTTGATCATTTCAAATTTGATTCAGCACGTAAAAATGATGCAGAAATTCCTGTTATGAATTTAAACTGAACATTCATTTTCTTATCAAAATATTATTATCAAAAAATATTACTCATTCTTCTTGGCATAGTAAACAAAGAAACATGTGGATGTGTTAATTTATTCCAGACCCAGCAAGGAGGGATAGTTTATATAAGTAAAATAAATAATCCTTGACTATTTAATAATTGGATCACTTTAACAATAGTTGACTAATAGTCAGATGTCTGAAATACATCTTGCCCATTTCTATTCTTTAGAGAATTTAACACTTAAAGAGTGTCTTTTTTTCCAGGAATTGTCATTTTTAAATTGTTACCTTTTTACATACTTAATAATTGTTGTCCTCCATAATTTACGAAGCCAGAACTAGGAGAAAAATGCTCAAATGTAGTTGAAATTAATCTCTTGAGAGTCTGCAAAGAAATTAAACTGAGATGGTAAATCTTGTGAAGGAGTTTAAGACAAGTGAACACAAGACAGTTATTTTACAAGTGGATTATGTTACTGCTTGGAATAGGTGACAAAGGTTTTGATTCTCAGAAATAGTGATGCATTAGTTTGTCATTTATTGTTTTTGATTGTGTCAGTGGATTGTTGAATTATATCTGTCTAATTCCAGATTGCAGTGATGGCACAGGAATGAAGGGAAAAATCGTGGAAATTTTTCCTCACTACTGTGGTATAAATGTGCCAGCCTATAACATAGGAAATTCCTGAATTTCTGCAGCTGGCTCTGCTAACTTGTTTAGTTGTTCAATTGTTAGCATTGCCTTTTGAGTTGCTTTGCTCCTGTTTGTCGCTGCTTGAACATTTTGTTGTTTTCCCAGCTTTGAGAACGCAGGTCACAAGTCTTTTCATGATGGTAATTGATAATAGCTAGCTGAGGTTAACTCCTGGATGATGTTGGTTTAGATAACAGAGTTCCACAATTGTATTTTTTCATTTGCCCGAGCTTTAAAGAAATGAATCCTGTGGTTGTTGCTTGTAACTAATAAAATTTAAACCCCTCTTGCCAATGGTATGATGGTGAGGATATTGTTCAGAGAGTGCAAACATGCACAGTAAGTACTTAAATGCTCATGGGTATTTTTACTACCCTCCAAAATAATAATAGTAAAAAAAAAAGTATAAGTATCAGAATCTAGAATGCATTAATAACTTAGCATTTTATTTGAAAGGCATAACTTATATTATTAAAATGTCAGATAAACTGTCTTTGTTTTATAGAGAGTTTTGAGAACCAATGAAAAATGACTAATTTTTTGACAATGTAAAGAGAATATCTCTGGAAAGTCAGAGCTGAGATCTTGCAGTACTTGTTTGTTCAGAATGATTTTTACAGAACTAGACTCTTTGGATGCGTGGTAGGGAATTCAATACTGTTCTCTAGAAACTTAACAGAATAATTACATTTGCTAGGGAAAAAAATAAAGCCAAAAATCTCTAAAAATATGATTAGTTGCTATTTTTCCTGGTAGACATTTCCTATTGCATGTTACCACAGTAAGGGCTTAAAGGAGGGGGTTTGAATCAACCTTTTTGATACTTCCATTTTCCTTGGAACCTGCCTCCCCTCCCTGTACACTGAATGCATTCAGTTCAAGATGGCATAAATAAAATTTGTTAATTTAACTTATTGGATAATATGTTTCTTCCTCGTTTGTACGCAGATGAATAAAATGGATAGAGTTAGTGTTTTCCAATATTTTGATGTAGTTTTTTTAATTAGAGGTGTTCCAGTTTTTCATGTAAATAACATTACATTATTATCAGATTAATGTACTAAATTTTATCAGCATTACTACAAACAGGGAGACACATGAAACTGCTTTATGAGTATTTGAGGATTATTCTGTACCTTTATGCTGGCTCAGTGCTAAGAAGTCAGTTTTGTCCTAAATGTGTTAAACATGCAATTGCAATATCTAAATGTAAAGGAAGAGTAGGGAATTTGATGGCAGGAACCATGATTAGAAATTTAGATATCTTAAACGATGGGAGAAAGTGATACCCAATAATTTGTTTTGCAACTCTGTAAAATTCCTAAATCTGATGAAAAGAAATTTTTAGCACTTTTCTAGATCCTAAAAAATGAACACAAGGAAAACTAATATTCTGAGAAGCTGTAGCATAGCATTTCTAAATAACAGAGGGAATGCAGTTAGTGAGATACTAATTATGACATTTGCTATTGATCCTTAGGTTGGTTTTTTTTTTTTTTCCCCCAGGGAAAGTTAGTTAATTAAAAGGATGAACATACTGAGGGTCTTTGAGAGAACAGGAACCCAACTTCCTCTTGACACAGTTCAAACAGTAAACCCCACCAAACCAGAAGACTCCCAGCTCCAGAGCTCGCAGGAGATCTGCACTTTCCCAACTCCTGCCGTTCTCCTTCCTGTGTCCGACAGCAGGAGCAGACACTTAAATTGCTTTTTGTTACAGAGAAGCACAGGAACATCAGGAGGCCCCGCTGGATGGTGGCTGGTTTAGGGATGATTTTGATTATCTATAACTATTTGGCAATACTGGACCTGCTAAACTCTAGTCCCTTCCTCTTTTTTTGAATGTATTTTTAGTCCTATTTTCTTGAGTGAGAGATGTAGAGAAAAGGAAGCTTGGCAAAACCCCTCAGAGTATTGACTTGCTGTTTGCATATTTGGGAAGGATTCCCTTTGAAATATTTGTAGGGCTTTAGAAAACTGGAAAGGAAAAAGAAACTTTCTACAGTAAAACCACTGATGTAATTAACATTTCTCGGAGTGATGCAACGCTTTCAGTTACCTAACTAGATGCTTCCATGCTAATAACAAAACCAAGAGAGATTACCAACCTACAGTTTTGATTTCTTCTGTTGGACTGTGCTGGTTCTGTTGCTCTACTGAGTCAGTAGTTTTAATTGTTGAAGTCTTTGCTATTGCTTAGTAGCTCTCCAGCTTAACTCCTGCTGGTGGGTCTCCTTCACAAGGGCACCCCTGGGGCAGGTCTGAAACCTGCAGAACACAAAACATGTGTCAGGAAGCTCAAAAGTAATATGTGATTGATTTGCTTGATTTTAACCACTGGGGGCGGGCGGGAATTGATCATAATTATGTAGTGATTTATAGTACTTACCCTGGATTTCTTACTTTTTATTTCCCCTCTGCAAATCCCTTGCCGTCAGAATGGGCAGGTATTCAGTGCATACCGCTGGTTTCTTCAAAAATCACCTCTCAAAGATCTCTCCCTGAGGCAGCACGGGGCTGCCAAAGCAGACTCCTGCTGAGTATCAAAGGGCATCCCCTGCAAGGAAACGAGGCTTCTCCCAGCAGTTTTGACAGAGCAGCTGTCTGGCATAAGCAGAGCTGCAGCTGGATAGTCCCAGCCCTGCTCATCCTGCTTTTTTTTTTTTTTTTTGTAAGGAGTTTATAAATACACACTGCTGCTCATGCAGTTACCCGGGGTCAGCATTGTGTGAGCAGAGAGGGGGTTTGATGGAGTCCGAGGGATGTGCACCCAGACCCACCGAAGGACCGCTCCCAGCAAGGAGGCTCCAGCTGCCAGTCCCTGGCACTGCTTTGTATACCTTTGTATTCCCAAAAAACCACTGACAGCTGCCACCAGCAGTTCAGGACCCTCTGTGGGGTCCTTTGCCCTTTGTCCAGGGCTCTGCAGCCACGAAAACTGTAGCAACGTGGTTGCTCAGAGGCTCTCCCGGAGCCTGAGGGAGACATCTGTGAGTGCTCATCCTACAAACACTCTCAGGGTCTCTTGGATCACTCATGAGCATTAAAACTTGGCCCAACAGGGTCCCTTGACCCGCCTTAGGGATCTCAAGCAGAGATTCTGAACTCAGCAGGCTCCAGGGAGCCTCCAAAGGGAATACAGCCCAAGCCCAGGGGAGGATGCAGATGCTCCGACCTCACTGTCAGCCCTGCTTTGGGCATGGAAATACTGGATGTGCAAACACAACTTTAGATGGAAGGGTTGGAAAACCATAGTAGTTTTATTGTAACAGGTTTGGCCAAGCTGGCAAGCTAACCCAGTACTGTAATAATGTGGCTAGAGGCTTCTTAAAGCAGCATCAGCCCAGGGCACTGAGGGGACACCCAAACTCGGTGCTGAGCCCAGCCCAAGGCAGGGTCTGCACAGCTCCGCTCCTGCTCTGCCCGGGGAGCTGGTGCAGCAGCAGCAGGTCAGCTTTCCCATATATGGGAAAACCCTGCTCTAATTTTTAAAGCTGCGTGTTGTGGCAGTGCTGAATATGGGAATTTTATAAGCAAAGCTGAATGCTTGTTATGTTAATTTGGATGCCAGCATCTGGCACGCCGTCGCTGCGGTTGCCGTCGTGTGCTTGCAGCCTTTATGGAGGCAAGTTCCCAGCATTTTCCTACCTATTTTAGGGTTTTCTGACAGCAGTGTGAACCAAGGATACGGCACAGGGCGTGATGCTGAGATGCTCTAGAAAAGCAAATGACCATGGGACGTTTGGTGAGATGATAGCAGGAGAGCATAAGGGTGAGCGTGGCAGCAGTAAATGTGCCAATGCAGAGGCATTATTTGTTAATACTCATTATTTTGGTATCATTTGGATTTACACTGAGCTCATCCCTTTACTAATCTGAGTGCTTTCCTCTTCTCCAAGCTGTTGCTGGCTGCCCATACAGTGAGTAGACAAGCAGCCTGCCATTTGTGTAATTCTCATAATCTAATTACTGCCTACCAGAGCAGCGAGGAACTTCTGCTAAAAACCCATGATGTACTTACTGCCTTGATGCAGATGTCTGATCTGGAGTAAGGATCAGCTAAAAATGTCCTGAGGGCTCCTGGCTGTATCAGGAGGCTGAGGTGCCTCTGGGACTGAGACCAGGGTTGAGTTTTTCTTTTGGTTGCAGTTCCCTGTGTTTCTGTGTGTGAGACTCTTGACTGCAGCAACTAAAAGACTCAGGAAAATGGGAAGGAAACGTGCCTACCTTTGGGACAAGGCTCCTGCCCTGGCGGCCCAGGATAGGACTGGCAGAGCTTGCCTCCAGGCACTCCTTAGAATTTTGGGTGCTCTAAATCCACTAATTTGGGGTTGTTTGTTTGTTTGCTTTTAAGGAAAAAATAGAACATTAATTGTTATTTATAAAGGGCTGGATTCTCACTACTGAACAGCCCAAGTAAAGTTAATTCATGCAGTAGTTACCTTGATTAAAATATGGAGTGAAGTTTGTTGCCATTACCCTTCTGACCACTCTTTTTGAGCCAGCAGATGTTCAGAAGTGCCTGGGGGTGCTGTTTGTGGCTGCCTTGGTGTTTATCCTTTGATTTGGGGTGGCAGTGAAAACTTTCCTTTGATGCCAGCCTGACCAGTGCAGCACCAGAAGCACCAGCACAAGCAGGATGGGAATCTAGAAAACTTTTTTTATGAGCTTGTTTAAAACCAGCCGTTTTACAGCGGTTCCAGAAACCAGAAAGGAACCCACCCCGGCCATTCTTTACGTGCTGGTTATTCCCACCACGTGCCCTGTTTTAGGGGCAGCACCTGTGAGGATGTGCCATTTTCTCAGGAGCTGGAGAGGAAAACATTGCAGGTACTCGCTGGCTGGGAAAGAGGGATGCAGCAAGCAGCAGCTAGTTGCAAAATTGCCGCTTTAAAGCAGAAGCTGCCTCGCTCTGCCAAAGCTGAAGGGCCAGCCCCAGAATGGAATGCTTATAAAAATAAGATGGTAACCATGCAGCAGAGAAGGAGAGAGACCGGGAAGTTTCAGTGTTACATACAACATGATACTCCGCTTGGAATAATATTGTCACAGTTATAGAGATACGGGCATGGATCCATAGTTGGAAGGCATAGCCCAGTACCTATCATTAGGGTGATTTCAATCGCTCCTTTCCAATTTTGTCTGTGGAAGAAACGCTTTTTGGCTTGGAAATTCTCATGTGAAACGTTGAGCCAAGGGAGATGTGTCTAGGGAAAAGTCTGAAGTAATTGGTTGAGGCTGGTTTTGAATTATAGAAGGGGGGAAATTTGTCTTATGCCATTTCAAAACATAACAGTATATAGATTTATTTAAAAATTTGCAGGATGATGGATTTATTTTGGTTTAACCACGTTGATATTTATGTGATGGTTTGGATTTTCGACAAAGTGAAAGAAAGTGCTTCTTTCATGCAACCTGATGGGGAAATCAAAACAAGACAGCGACCTTTGAAAACATGAATGTTGCAGCTTCTCAGTCATCCTGAATAACAGTGGGATATCTTGATTTTCAATACTTGGGAAATCTTGCAGTCTGTACAAAGAAGATTTGTCTTGGTGTTGGGTTTTTTTTTTTGTTGTTGTTGTTGTTTGTTTGTTTTGTGGGGGTTTTTTTATAGTGGAACCTGAATTCTTGATTTGAAAGGCTATTCCTTGAGCTCTAATTATGTCCAGAGAGATAAGTTTCTGCTGCGACAGGGGCTGTAGAGATGCAGGAACTCATTCTCCTTCAGGAGTTTCAGGGATACTTCCAAGAAGCCAATGTGGGGCACCAGAGAAGAGGAATAAACCTGATCAGAGTAGAAGTGCTGGGCTTACACTTCTATTTGTGCTTTCAACTGGGAAGATGCTAAATTCTAGCACTCCTCCAGGTTCAAAAATGATTTAAGAACATGCAGCACATAAGTGCTAGAGAGGGGTGTACTACAATTCCTTACAAATTTGGGAAAAAAATGCTAAAGCACTACTTACGTACTCTCTGTTGTGCACTCTCTTCTTTTCCTCCCCCTTCACGGAGCACACAGACACTCAATTTTCATCTTTACCCATTAAAGGCTATTTCACAAAAAAAACAAAACCAAAACCAAAAATCTTTCTGGCTTTATAAAAAAGATGTCAGTGCTGAAAAGTGAGTTGAGTGCTTTCTTTTGAGCTGTCAGTTTACAAGGCAAGCTGTACCGTCTTGTAGGATCCTGGCAATGACATATTATTATTCCAACAATTAATTTGCTTTTCTCACTTCTTTGCTTTTGTCACAGTAGGGACAGAGTGGTTCATCTCTGGAGTATTTAGGTGAAAGGCAGACAGTTTGTGTGTATGTGGGGGGTGTTTCCACATGCATTTTCCTGCATTTTGTGCATGGTCTGGAATCTTCAGCCCCTGAGCTTCGATGGAGCACATGCACCCCAAGTGAACTCACCCCATGGGCCGGTGCTCTCGTTGTTTGTGTCAGGCTCTATCAGTGCCTGTAAAAAACCACTTCTCCAGCTCTGCATGGGGTTCTCTGTCTGTTATGCTGCAGGTTCTCCAAATCCTACAGGGCTGGGAAGCACTGAGAGGAGATCCAGCCCTTGACTGCACTGTTTGGGTCCCACCCTCCTATTTTGCAGCCCTGATGTTTGATATGGGTATTGCTTTATATCACCAGCCCCTGCTCTGGTTCTGTTGCATAAATTTTCCACTCCTGCTCTCCTCTATCTTTAATAGATAATGCTTTGAAAGCATTTTAATTGTTAGAAAGGCTTTGGCTGATGTGATTCATATCAACAAGCAGTGAACATACATGCAAGTATATTTATATATATATATATTTATTTATTTTAATATATATATTTATGTGTCACCTTTACAAGGTCTACCAAGAGTGGGCACTCAAAGGTGGTGCTCCTGTCACAGACCTAGGTGTTTACAAGCAAGGCAAAACTCTTTAGAACCAGCAAAAACTAGGTCTAACTAAAATAGTTTAAGTAAACAAAGATGTTTCTCTTTTGAGAGGAGGTAGATGTGTCTGTGTAAGGACATGGTCCCTATGGAGTCTGCCCTACCACAGAGTATAAATAAAAAAAAAAATCCACAGTGGAAAATAAAAATAAAATAAAAAAAAAACCAGGAGGTTTTTTTTTGTCTTGCTTTTCCAGTGCCTCGTCCTCAAGGTGCTGCTGGTTGGTGTATCCCGGCTGCTGCCTGGTGGTGCCTCCCCAGCAGCATTTCCCTTGCTACATGTCCAGAGGGACAGGAGCAGGTTCCTCCCCTGCATGTGTGGCCAAAGAATTGCAGTTTTCCACCAGAATCAGGTGGGCCCTGTATAACTTGAGTGTAGCAGCAATGTGGTGATTGTCCCCCTGCCCATCACCCCCGCCCTGGGAAATCTCTGCCTGGACTGAACCCATGGGATAGCTCAGCCTGTTTTTATTGATACAGTTGAAGGCAGGTGACCTTTGTTATTTAGCAGGTTTATTGTCCTCTGCTCTGCCTCAGGTTTCACCTGTATTTCGAGGAAGTAGATGAAAGCATTTTGAAGCCTGCAGGATGGAGGTCATCTTTGAGAGACATCCTACAAAAGTTTCTTTCCTGGGGAAATGTTTTGTGTTTTTTTGTTTTTTTTTTTAATTCTTGTTAAGAAGCTTGCAGCTCTATTTAAACTGATTTTTTTGTAGTCCATAAAGGCAGGAGGAAGGTGCTGTAGCACAACTGCTTTGTATTGCTTGAGAACAAATTGTTTCCCTTGACCTTGATGGGAGTTTGGATGAAGTTGCAGCAAAGGAATACAGCTTAAAATACAGGGTAGAGGGCTGTGGTTCCCCTCTTCTAAATCTGTGATAATCAGTAACTTCCTAAGAGGCATTTCATAAGGAGCCTGAACTGAGGACTGGTATTTTAATTTCAAGAGATTATGATCGTTTGTCTAGGCAGAAAATTTAATTCATTCCTGCACCAAGCTTTATTTTTGGCTTGTAAGACTTAATGCCTTTAAAAAACACCAGTCTGGATTTAAAGTCTTTAAGGTGTAATATAAATACTTTGAAATGCAGGCAGCAACATTATGTTATTTAAAAAAAGTAGCAGAAAAATGTAATCTCTGTGATACTATCAGCGTGCCAGATATCATATCACCTGAAACTTCTTGGGAGGCTTTCTTAGCTCAGACCCGGTGTGGATCAACTTTTGCACATTTTCAAGTGAGCAAGATTGCAAACAAGGATTTAGAGACTGTAAAGTAGTAAAATTGCAAAGGAGAGACAGTGGTGTTGGAGAAAAGGGACTCCGATATTTAGTTTCTTTTTCTTGGCATTATTTAGACTCCCAAATGACAACGTTTCTAGTTTTCTAGCACAAAGGAGGCTTCATGCTGTTCAGGATCTGCTGTAAAGTTCTAGTACAGATCATTCTGTATCCTAAACAATTTATCTAGTTCAATGATATTTTTATTTCACAGTTACAGTTTATAGACCTTAGTCTAATAGATGGTATTTTTGGAAACCTCCCATTTATCTAACAATAAGAGCCAGGATGGAATATCAGTTTCCACTTAGATTTTCCTGAATTCTCTCCTATTAAATCAATAACATTATTTTTTTAAATTAAACTTTCTTTTGCTTTCAGGGAGAAAGGCTAAAAAGGAAAAAAAAATTAAAATTCTATTTAAAACAAATACTGAGGCCTAAAAAAAGAGAAACGGCATTAATTTGAGATAAGTTAAATAATCTGGGTGGGTTTTGTTACAACATTCACATCATTATAAAATGTGATTTTAATCGCAGGAATGTGGCTGATTTGCAGCGTACACTGTGAATGCTGGAAGGAAATGTGAGCAGGCCATTGTAACTTTAGTTTGTGTACATCAGCCTCACGTCCTAAATCCGAGCTGCTGGGAGAGGGGCCGGGAGGCTGGGCAGGGAGAGCACATCGAAAAACCTTCGGACAGACTGACTGCCAGCAAACAACAAAGCGCTGCCTCCTGGTTCTTCACCAGCCCCAGGGCTACCTGAAAGGAGCTTTGTGCACACATATAATGGTCGCAGTGGCACTTTCATTTCTGTCACAGAGGTCTAAATAAATGAATTGGCCATCTGCAATTAATTCACATTGTACAAATAGTTTGAAGACTGAGTCGTCTGTCTTCCGAACAGAGCGATCTATTTTTAGCTTTTCAAGCAAGCCTGTTTTGTGTTCTTTGTAGAGTCAGCGACATTCTTTCAATTTTTCAGCTTAATTAACACAAAAGAAATTGTAATCTGAGAAGGCAGCAGAAACAAGGACCCCCTGAAAACCATGAATTTGCAAGAAAGCAGGAGACGGGAGCCTTGCAAAGGATAGATGGCAAAAAGAAAGGAAAAAAGTTCAGAGCAGTTTGTGGGATTTGGGCTGGACACTGTATGGGCTGAATCTGTACACAGTTTGTTGTTCACAGCGAATGCTCACGGGCAATTAATTTTGGGTTCTTTTCTCTGAAAATTATGAGGGTGACAGAAGGTACATTTTCATGTGAAGTAAAAGCTACAACAGAAGAACAGTTCTGAATAAAGCAGAGTTCTGTAGAGTTACATACACACGCGTGGCCTGGGTGTGAATGCTGGTGTGTGCCTCTGGATGGCTGAGGGAACACTGGACCCCTCTGGGTGGACTCTGTGCTCGCACCTGTGGGTAAATCATTAGTCCAAGCTCAGCTATATCCTTATATATGTGGGTTTTATTAGAATCGTGTCCTGACAAATGCAAAAATATCAGTATATCACAAGTATTCTGCACAACTTTAGTTGGAAGATTTGTAGCAATCATTTGAGAGAAGGAAGGCACAGCTTACTGCTCAGAGATATTTAGGTTAAAGTGTTATTACTTTGTACAAAGAACTGGATAAACACAGAACACCAACTGCAATCAGTGAATGTTCAGTGGTACTTTGAAATAACGATGGGGTCTCTGCCTGCTGGCAGGTGCTTTTCTGTTTAGGTATTATATACATAATATAAATATACAGCATTAGCATTTGCTGTGCATTAATATTATGCATGCATGGCATGTGAGCTTCCCAATTAAATGTCTTTCCAAGCATCCGTTTGCAGGTGCTTGTCTGAAATATGCAAACAGAAGGAGGAACAGTCATAAACACTCAGCCCCTCCCCTCCTTGAATCCAGGCAAGGAGCTGGCAAGGCTGAAGCACAGCCCCAAGAAGCCCCTCTGCAGCTCAGGAGGTGGCCACTGCAGCACACGGAGTGGGAACGCAGACTCCTGCATCCACTGGTGCACCCCTAGCCTTGTGTGCCTGAGTCACGTGTGCCACCTTTTAAAATTAAAATGTAGATTCTGACTTATTTAGAGGTTTTTAGTTGCCCAAAAATACGGAAAACTTCCTAATGGAAATATACTGCTGTAGGTATGGCAAATAGATCCGCCTCAGATTCAGCTGGAAGCTCTTTTGGAGATCTGCCTGCATTTTTAGATGCACAGTACCTTTGGAAATCTGGTCGCCCTGTGCTCTTGGGAACTATTCCCCAGACATCCTGAGTGTCAGCTTTTATCTGTTTCCTTCTCAAAACTGTGTCTGAAGAAGTTGTATCACACATCCCAGGCAAAAAAACGTGCAGAAGGGTTTGTTTAATAAGTGGAATTTAGTTCCCAGAACCAGGAGTACCTCGGAGTGTATCAAGTTAAAGCAGAAGCTGTGACTGACTTCTGATTAAAACTCAATTAATTCCTCAGTTGGTGCAGAACTGGGCTCCTGCAGGATGCCACTAACCTCTCCAGCTCTAACCAGTTTTGCATTACCAGAGCTTCTCCTCTCAAAATAAATGCTGGAGGGAGATTCCTTTCACTGCTGAGGGTTTGTGAGACTGTATCCCTGTTTTTCCTTCACTGTAGAAACAGGCTCTGTGTCCCATCTGTAAATGACAAATTCTGCTGAGCAATTCGTGGGGAGGAGGAGGAACATCGATGTTCTTACTGAGAAACAATAAGAAAGTTGTAAAGCTGTTGCACAGCCCCTGTGGAGGATTAAGGAGGTGTGTAACTGGGGTATGCAAGCAGCTGGCAGCGAGGCTGGACATAAACGGGGATGGCAAGCAGCGGTGGGACATTGCTTTGCTTACCTGGAAGCTCGGCAAATCTGTGATTAAAAGTTGTGTCACTCATTGTCACTGGTCTTCCCAGTGCCAGGTTTGATACACAATTCTGACTACAGCTAGTACAATAGCTGCTGATCAATGCTGATATTAAAACTTGAAAAAAAAAAAACCAACCTCAGGTTGCATCCTTTTGCATTAATTTCTGCTGCAAAGTTGCCCCACACAGTGCTAAAGGAGATAGAGGAAAATGAATGGGCTAAACAGGCACATTCTAATGCTTAAAAATGGTCACTGCTTTGGGGTTTTCTTCAAGGACTTGTGGGTATTCGTTGAAAACAATAAGGTTGATTTCTGTGATCTCCATACCCTTAAAAAGTTTTGGATCTTTGTTGAAAGAAAAGTGAAGTTATTTTTTTAAAGTGTAGTTAAATACAATAATGAAATAGGAAGTATGTCCTGAAGTAAGTTTGTTTTAAGCACCTTAAGAAAGTCTATTTAAGGATCCTTCTGTAAGGATGTAAATTCTAAAATACCTATTCAGTGTAACAGTTGTAAAATACATGAGGTAGTCAATCATACCTTTGGCTTTTATACCTAGCCAGGTTACTTGCCAACGTAAACAAAGACTTGAAGGCTTATTTTCAGACATTTCAGACAGAATCCAGTGTGAACCTTTCACTTCATCCATAATAGCTCCTAAATATTAATTATTTCTTAGGGGAATCGGTCAAGATTGTCACTTCTGAAAACAGCACTAAGGTATCTTCCACTTCATCCATTTTGTCTCGTCTGATTGTCTCTCCAAATAAATAAAATATTTCCTTTTTTTTTTAAATGCAAGACAGAATCTGTTGGTAATTTTTTTAAATGGTCTGCACCCAGTGTATCCTCTGTTGAGTCATAAGTCATGTCTGTAGACCACTGCATTGTTAAATAACAGTAAATATTCTTTGCTGCTGAATCACCTATGGGAAGGACAGATCCAGCACCCGGACTGCAGGCACTGAGAGGGGCAAAGTGCTCCATGCTATTAAGGATTCAAGGGAATTGTTCAGATAATTGGCTGTCCACAGCCCTTCTCCATACTCCTAGCCCTGAAAATAGCCTCCTCAACAGAAGCGAGGAGGAGTTTATCCTGAAATGTCTCTGATCAGCTGGAAACTAACCTTGGTGCACGAGGAGTTCTGCAGCAGGCTCCTTCCCAGCAACTGCAGCTTGGGTAGCGTGTCAAGGACCATGTAACAGGCTCATTGCAACTAACCTTGAGAAACTGGCTGGCCCACTTTCCACGAGCAATGGCCAGAAATCAAAGCTGGGGAGTGTTGTTCAGCTGTCCCAGGCATTTGTGTTCTTTACTCCCTACTGTTGGCCTTCCCTGCTCTCTTGAGGGACCTCTTTGGTCTTTGCCACACAAGATGTCCATCAGGAATACTGAGGTTTCCCTGCTTGGCGTTTTGGGCTTTCACAAAAGTGACTTTTCACTCTCTAGCAAGTAATTTCTTCTGCCAAGGAGGACTCTCAAGTTTCCTCGCCATGTCCTGCCGTGTTGCTGCAGAGCCCAGCAGGCAGCAGAGGGAGCACAAGTTAACAGTCCCTTTTCCAGTGCCATGGGTTAGCAGCACTAATTGTGTGTAAAGCAGCGAAGAGGAATGGTTGGTAGAAAGAAGGGTGAAAGCTGTCTTGGTTAGTAGTTTACTGGAAGTGGATGAAAGGGCTGGAGGGAACAGGTTAAATGTCTGAGTATTAGAGAATGAGGAGCTAAATATGGCATCTTAATACGGCACGTGGCAAGAGGCCAGATCTGTTAGTTCTTAGATCTTAACCTGCTTCCAATATTTGGTTTTGAGCAGGATTACAAACCAGGAGAGGAGTTTTTTTGAGTTCTGGTTTCAACAGCGATGGAGTATCTGAAGAGCAATTTTAGTGCCGTGGCATCCAACCCCAAATTCTCATCTGGTGAGACCTAAGGATCAAAGCCACAACACTACAGAATACTGTGAGTGCAGCTACAAAATGTATTTAGGTAGTCATGGCTCTTTGGAAATCAAATGTCACACTGATGTTCATATCAAGAAGAGTGTACAAATTCAGCTTCTACCCTTGGGTTAAAACATGTAGCTTCTCCAAGGTATAATTTTTCTCATGCTCTGTCTTAGACATGTTTATGCAGTACCAGAGCAGGACAAGTTGCTAAAATATAAGGTTTCTTAGGAATCAGCTGCATTAATGACTTTGTTATAACAGGATATAAATGCAAGTGACATTTATGTAACAGACTTTCCAGCATAAAAGCCAAAGTCTGCTGGCTGTAAACACTCAGAAAGCTTTACCATGAAAAATTATAACAATCAGGGAGTAGATGTTACGTTCAGAGAAAATGTAGGGTGAGATGCGTGAATCTACTGCCTTTTTCACTGCCTTTTTCCGTGAGGAATGATTGAGCTGAAGTTAACTTTTTACTGCTTAAGAAGATTAGGTAGTTCATAGAAAAATAATTCAAAGTGCTTACTTTTTAAAGCTTTTTTAATAAGAAAACTTCAAAGAAGTTCATTTTAGAGTAGAATTCGAGTAATGCAGGTAAGGTAGTTAAAAACTCCCTCACTGAAATGTAGTTTGAAAATAAACTTTCATGGCACCCATACAAGTATTTCTATAGATCCTTATCTGTAAGAACAGCAACGTATTTCTCTTTTTTTAATTAAAGATCATTATAATTGCTAATGTGTGATTGTTTGGGGGCATATGTGAGTCAAACTGTGGTTTTGAGAACACAGTTCTTGAGAACACCTTAACCTTCACGGAATCCTTCACTGGGCTGTAACATCTGGGCTAAATTAAAATCCAGGCCCATGTTGGAGATGCCCTATGTCCTTGCCAAGGAGAGGAGCACCTCCAAGAGGACAAATGAGAAAGCTGGAAATCGTTCAGAATAACTGAGGAAAGGAATTCCGTAAGACAGCGACCATTTTTTTATAGAAGCTGATTAGCAGTTCTGGAAAGGAACAAAAGAAAAGAACCTTTGAAGCCAAAACAAAGGGGCACAAGAGGAGTTCCAATTATTTAGGGAAGAGGTGCTGCCTCACAAAGAAGCAAAACCTTCTAGAGAGGGATGGGGTAGACTCATTACTGCTAGAAGAGGCATAGTCAGGCTAAGAGGTGAATACAAGCCTGTTTGGTTTTTTCCATGTATTTTTTTTTTCTTTGCTTATGTGTTTTTTGTAGCTTTTTCGTTGTCTTTTATTGAGGGGGAGTTGGGGTATTTTTGAAGAGTTAGATCTCTGTGTTTAAGAGCCTGTACTACTTTCTTACTGGTCCTCTAAGGATCCTGCTGGAAAACCAGTGTTTCTCGCAGCCATCCTACCTTACGGAAATGTACCGAAAGAACTGTCTCCAGAAAATTGTTCCCCAGGTGTTGATGTGTCCAGATAGTCAGCTTGGGTCTTCCAAGGTAGTCAGTAGTGATTCATTCATGATGGATATCTGTCTAGACATGAGAACTTGATGCAATAAAAAGGTTTCTTACTCGGGTATTAAGAGACTGTAACAATTGCAGAGTTGTTGCTCGGGTAGGAGGTCTCAAACCATGCTAGGTTATTACTGGCATGTCTTATCCCACCTTCTCTGCATGCAGGCTGGTGTGGAGTGTTTGGATCCAGCCAGTGAACCCATGTCCTTCTGCCTCCTCTCACCTGGGTTGTTTTCTCCTGTTTGTAGGTTTCACATGGATGCTTCTGTAAAGACACCTCCCTGAGGGACCCTCTTTGGGGCAGTGAGATCCTGCAGTCCATTTTCTTAGCTAGTGTAAGCATTGCTTCAGCACTTCATGTCCTTAATTTCATAAGATAATCTCAGTTTCAACTCTTTGGTAACTGGAAATCCTTTATTCATCCTTAGACAAGGAATTTCTTAGCCTTTTTAACTTTACTCGTGAACAGTACTAAGCATATACAGATCACTGAAAAAGAGCTGTTCCTGTACAGTTTGATCTTGTAGCTTGTGTCCTAGATTGGGCCACTGTCCCTACACCATCAGCTCTTCTGATTTGGCTGATACAGCCCACACTGACCTGTGGAGAGTCTGAAGTCCATTCTTTCTATCCCATTTTCTTGCCCCCAAATCAGCTTTTAGGGTGGAGAAGAATTAAACCTTCTTATTTCTGGACTGAAAGTGTGGAGATGGTCTGTGTTGGTCACGGTGGTTCTGTTTCTGCTTTGGGCCACTCTCATTCAGCTGGGTGCTGAGCATCTCCAGCAATGTGAGTCTTTGATCCACCGTGGAGGATCTGATACCAAATAAATGTAAAAAAACCTTATAGCCAGTACCATGTTTGCAAAATAAAATGGGGTTATCGTTTCGATGGAGAGCTATTTTTGGTGTGTCACAATTGCCTAGGTCCCTTTTGCCTGCCAGAAGAGGGAATTTATAAACTCCCTCACTCGTTTCCTCACTCCAGGGAAGCAAAACCAGGAGACTGAAACTCTATTTTTCTTTCAAATGAATATTAATGGCAAATGTTATGAGGTACTTGCTCGGCTTTGTAATAATATACATGTCCATTCATGAGATGGTCCAGACAGAAGAGAGGATTAGGAATATAGAATTTAAGACTGAATTTGAAAAGGCAGCCCAGGAACTTCAGCCCCCAAAATATCCTCTGAAAGTTTGGCTTTATTTCACGCTGTCGGCCAGGATTCTCCTTCCAGCACCACGATATTCATAATAAAGAAATAAATTAAATCCACCCCTTCCTGTCTGCCTCACAACACACGGCACTGTGCATGCTCAGCACATGTGTAGTTTTGATAAAGAGACATTATCGAGCCTGAAATCATTTTAAATAAAACAAATAATGTGGCTGCCCAGCACTTCCTCTGGAAGTAGTTCCTTGGACAAATCTTCCTTAACTCTCACATGTGTGGAGTTAGTATATGTATCCCTCAGTACCACCAATTCACAGAAGGAGTTTTTCAGGCTGACTGTACCGCTGTGTATTTTATATATAGGGTGTGAAGTGCAGCCACGCAGCAGGGCCCTGCCTGCAGCCCGGCACTGCCGACCCGGCATCTTCCAGGGGGCACACGGGATGGGACAGCAATCCCTGTGCTGGCACCCCGGGGCTGTGGCTGAGCTTGCCACTCGTGGGGTGCCCGAGGTGGCGGATCAAAGCCGTGGAGTCCGCTGCCCCTCGCAGCATCCCTGGATTCTTGGATGCTCTGAGGGCTTCCCCTGGCTGTGATCCCGCCGAGCAGGGGGGAGGGGGCTCGCCATGGGCGACACCGCAGTGGTTCCCGCGGGGGGTTTGGGGGCTGTGTCACCGGGGGATGCCCGGGAAGCAGGTCCAGGCGCCGGGGCTGGTTCGGGGCTCACCGGGGGCTCGGCCACCCGTGTGCTGCTTACACAGCGCAGGCAAAGCTGGAAAGGGCCGATTGCTGCCGAAGCCAGTGGGGCAGAGTTAGACAAGGGAGCAGTGGAAAAACAAATTCGGTGCTGGAACACCGCGAAGCGTAAAGAAAACCGGGAGGGGACCCGCGAAACGGCACGGCACCGGCTCGCTGTCCTCTTGGGTGCTTCATGCCGGGCAAAGAAAGACTGAGGAGTGGGCAGGCTTTTTCTTTTTTTAATTTTCTTTTTTTAATTTTCAAAATAAAAAGTATCTTTTGTCTGGTGCTTTGAATGTAGCAAGCATGCTGGTTCTAGCTTTCCCTGGTCTTGCTGGAGGGCCTGTGGGAGAAGGACTTGACAGAATACTAGCAGCTTTCTCAGCGTTTTCACTTAAAGAAAACAGTATATACTCGCATTCTGAATAGAGACTGTTTTTTTCATCAGACGTTGCTGAAAATGTTAGAAGAGTTAAAGAGGTGTTAAGAAAAGGAAGACAGACTGTTGAAAAAAAAATTGCTTCCTTTTGGAATAATTATTTTATGATGAAATGTGCAGCAGGAGGGCTTAAAGGTCACCAGCGAGATCAGGGCCCCTTGGTTCTCAGTGCTGTGCAGACACGTCGGAAGCAAACAGCAAACCTGTACGAGAGAGGCAGATAAAAGATAGTTGGACAAAGAGGCACAGAAGGGGGAAGTGGCTCGTCCAAGGTCACGCACAGATCGGTGGCTGCGCTGGACTGAACTGTCTGTGGCAGATCAGGTCTCCCGGATCCCGTCCCCTTGCTTGATCCCCACACTCAGCAGTTTGTGAGCGTTCAGACAGGTCTGAGCATCCCCCATCTGGGGATAATCCTGCACCTCTGCTGGTTTTAATGTGGCAGAGGCCAAACCCAGTGTTGGATCACAGGTTCTGACCCAGCCTAGGGTTGGATCCAGCTGGGTCCAGACCCTGACCCTTGCCTGCTTCCCAGAGCCCTGTCCATGGATGTCTTTCCTGGCTTTGTCTGAGACAGAGCAACAAGGGAAACCTTTCATTGTGCACCTAAAGACTTGGAGACAATCAATTGGTTTATATACATTTCTAAACCCTAAGAGGCATGAAAAAAAAAAAACCCACCAGAAAGACTTATTTCACTGTAAAAGGGTCTAAATTCTGCAACGGCCCTAGGGCATGTGGGGCACTCTTAATTTAACATCAAGGCACTTACAAAGTAATGGTGCTGTTACTTTGCCAGACAGACCGATTCTTCCAGGAAAAACAGGGTACAAAAGACCCCTATTCTATAACTGTGTCAGTGTGTAATCTTAGGATCTAGGCTTAAGGTTTTTTCATCTAAAGAAAAAGGTGGGAGAAAATACCCTTTTTCAAAGGGAGCACGTTTAGACCTTTAGCAGTGCAGAGACAGAGGAGCAAAATCAGAGTCTTGTTTTCCTTGCAGATCGTCTCTAATAACAGCTCCTGGTATTGAGAGTACTGTGGTTTGCTAGCACTAAAATGTAAAGTTATTTTGAGCATGAAAGCCTGAATGTCATTCTATTTAAAAAAATGTAAAAGAAGGAGAGGAATGTTTACAGCACATTAAAACCTGTGTGACAACTTAGCAAGAACTATTTTAACAATCCTCTTATTCCCTTTCCTGTTATGCACCATAAAATGAGAATGCAGTGTCACTAGTAAATAATATTGGCATGGAGGGATGGCTCACCGTGCTCCTGGAGTTAGGCTGGGTCAGACTGAGCCTAAGCTAGGCTCAGTCCTAGCTCCCACCCTGCTCCAGTGGTGCTGGAGGTGAAGCAGGAGCCTCCTCTCCTCTGCTGACCCCCGAGGCAGGAGAAAGGCTTGGGAGTTTCGTGCTTCTTTGCCGGAACTGACTTTAACCAGTATTTAGAAAACAGCCCCTGCTACTCCTGCCTCCCCGGGCTTTGTGACCCAGACGTAACAGGGATTAAAGCAGAGTAGTTCTTTAGAAAAAAGTTTGCAGTCAGGGGTAGATCTGCAGTGAATGTTGACAAATACTGAAACTAAATCTGAGAAAAGACTTGTTCCAACTTTCTTTTTTTAATCGGCATTCCATATGTGTTATGTGGAGAGTGAGGATGTGCTGCTGCTTCTGTTACATAAGAGGGGTTTTTTTTTTAATAAAGTGCAGAATGCATGAGGAGTGAGAGGGGATATCAAGGGAAAAAGCTGCAAAAAACCAAGCAAAGCTACTAGGTGAAACACACTCAGTGTGTTATTTCCATAATTGCATGAGTTCCTGAAAGTCTTTTTTAATATTTCTGAGGAAAAGCCCCAGAGTGAAAGGAGGGAGGAACAGCGTTTTTTTTTTTTTTTTACTTTGGTTTAAAGGAAGGTCTTGGTTAATTCTATTAGTAGACTTTGGGCTTGTTTTTATTTAAAAACAAAACAAAAATCCCTCTCAAGTTTAGAATTTCTGTACGGAAAAATTCTTCTTCTTTGCCAGAGAGGGAAGTATCTCCTTTTCATTCTGCTTGTTTTGGAGTGTCTGTAGTTAAGAGTGTTGTGTTTGTTCTTTATTGAATACATTGGCAGTGCATTAATTCCTCACTGACAATGCTCGTTTCATTGCACTCCGATGGGCTCATTCCTTCCCATATGACAGACAAACTTGTCCTCACGTGATGATCCTGCTTTGCCCTCCCAGGGTTTGATTGGTAATGGCTGCATTTCCGACCTTGTTTACCTTTGAATGCTTTTTAAAGTGATTTTTGTTCTGGCCCCCACAAAGGAAACAGATGAAAAAACCCCACAGTGAATTCTTGCTCCAATTCCAATCTGTTTGCTTTGGTTTTCCTTTTTAGATTATTGTTTGGCTTTAATTTGTTTGTTTCTCCTTTAAAAGCGTTTGAGATTACTCAAGGGTTCCTTGTTCAGCAGGTCAAAGGGTAATTTGGAGACTTTGAAACCGTCTCCCTTTTTATCACCGAGTTTTGTTCTTCCAAGAGTCCAAAGGATTTTCAGGATGATAGCTCCTGGAGGATGGCTCCATCTAAGGAAAATGTGAACAACAGACCTGAGTCACTGCAAGAGGCTATGGAAGCTTTTTCAGATGAAAATCTCAGTCGTCTAAGTCTAAATCAGAACCTTAATAATTAATCCTTATCTATAACTAACTAAAAGACTATGTTTACTGGGTATTAAATACACTGACATTGATAGGTTTGATACTCAACTACCAGGATGAAGACCCTCAGTTCTGTATTTCTAGAGCTCAAAAGCTTAACTAACTTCAAGCCAGAGATCCCTGCACAAAAATACACAGTGTGTATTAAAAACTGTCCTTTAACTGAAAGAGTCAATCTGTCCCGGAGTTAATCCTTGCTTTTAAAAGCGAGAAGTCAGTTCCAACTGCTCAGCCATGGCACTGTGAATTTGTAGGACAGCAGAATGAAGCATGGAGTAATGTAGGCTCCTTAACAAAAAATCACAGCTACTTCTTGTCTCTGCATGAGATTTTAATCCTCCAAGGTGCTGTGCACATGGGGAACTTCTGCACCTTTCTAATATAAATGTATTCACTGTTTATATTTTCCCAGTACTTTAAATCTCTTGAAAAGCAGGAAGGAAAAAGAAGTGCACCTATAAAATCTTGATTTCTTACTAAGGTCTATAAATATAATAAATTTGAAATGAACCACAGAGTGGAGAAGAATGCATAGATTTTTTGTTATATTTTAAAAAGAAAGCAGGGTGTATATATTCAGCTCTGTGGGAGTTACAGAGTTGCAGCTTCTCAGTAAAAAGAAGACTAAACTGTCTTCCCCTCGCAAGTTCACCTTGACATGAAGAGCAGCTCTGACCCAAACTCTTGGGAGTAGAACAGTCTCACAGGTGTGAGGACTGGAGAGAGGAGATAACTGAGATGTGTGTCTCTAGCTGCATTTTCGGGTTTGTGGTGAAGTGACCCAGAGTTGCTTGTTCACTGATTCACTCCTTGACAGCGTTAAATCAGAGAGTATTTCTCTGTTGTTTTTCTTTTCACACACGCAAGCCTCCAGCTCTCTTTGGGTTCATCCTGATATCACACAGGAATGTTACAAAGTTTATAGTCTAGGTTTTCAAGTGGAAAGAGTCTAAAGTAAATCAGAGATAAAGGTGTTGCTGTAAGAACCCTTTGCTTCATGTGTCCCTCAGGTTAATTGAGCTCTGTATCCTTGGAAAAGACTTGCTGAAAATAGGCTATTTCCTACAAAGAGAAACAAGGGAACTCGTACAATTAAATCACCGCTATTGCTTTTACTTTTTGGGTTACAGGTTTTGACCTCCCTGCTGTGTCTCCTTAGCCGTGGTAGGAACTGGCTATTCCAGTGGCAAGGAAGGCTGACACCTCCTTGGAAGCTGCAGTGCCATTTCAGTCCAGTTGCTAAGGGATGCTTGAGCGAGATGTTGGCCATGTCTTCTCTTCCAAATGAGCACATTGGTTTGGTCACAGCTCCACCCCCACGGTCCACAGTCGAAAGTTTAGGAGGTCACGCTTGCTGTGGACAGCGAGAGCCCATTAGGAACTGCACAAGTGTCCCATCTGAAAACTAATTAACCATTTCTTCTTTTCTGGAGGCATCCAAAGCCCTCAGTGCCTTCAACTCACTAACAAATGTGAATTGTTTGCAATAAAGGTGTTCGTCACCTGGAGGGTTTGGGGCAAAACTGGGGGGGGGGGGGGTAAGATGAGCATCTGATCTGCATATAATACTCTATTTTCAAGTCTCAGTTAGTTAGATTTTATCACAAAGGCACTATGCCCATACATAGTTATTTCATCTTTGAATTATTTGTTCCTAGGACTGTAGGTTTTTCAGAAGTGAATTTTAATTTTATGGTGAGTTCAGGGTCAGATTTTGCCTGCACTTACCCTTCTGATGGCAGGAATCTTGTGAAACTGAAGTTCCTGGATTTTTACAAGATGGAAGCTAATGGAACTAGTTCCAATAAGAAACACAATTTACTCTAAAGACACATTAGCAGCATTATGTTATTTAAACAAATAAAAAAGAGTGAGAACAGCTAATGTGTTGGTATGCTCACTTTCCAAACGATGTGCTCCTAATCAGGACAGCACTGAAAAAAACCTGGCAGTTCAGTGGGTTTCTGAAGTACGGGTGGTGCCTTGTGTCTTTTGTCCTGTCATATTTCAGAAAGACAAAAAAAGTCTGTAATTGCCGATAGGTTTCACAATTTGGGAGAGTTCTCTCTTTGTTTTCTGTAGCTTTTGACACTTTCACACTTTAATAACACTTGTAGTACAAGGAGCTAATTCTTAATTCTGTTGTAAGTATCTGGGAGCTTTGTGAATTAGCTGTGTGTGTTTCCTTTTCAGCTACCTCATGCTTTGTTGAGCCCAGAGACAGAGGACAGGGTATGTGCAGCAGGAGGGCAGCAAGTCCTGGTGGAGTTTAACCTCGCAGAGCCCATCCTGGTTTGTGTTTGGGAAGGGATGGGTGTGCACTGCTGGACAACAGCATTGACACAGCCATAACTCCCCTGTCCGTGGATGCTTGGGCATATTTACTGCTCTCATTCCCTTACGCTAAGGTCACCAACCAAGATTTTATATCTCCAGTGATGATTTTTATCTTGTTTGTATATATTCATGTTTGGAGACTGAGATGGGCTCCCTTTCCCCCCAGCTGGGACCCAGAGGGAAGCAAAGGCTGCAGGCTGGGGCAGATTTTCCCCTCTGTGTGAGGTGGCAGATACTGGCATTTCTGCATTCTCTTCATACCTGAAACGTTCAAAAAGTATGAGGTTTTATAATTTTCAGTCTGAATTCTGCTTTATTGACTCCTTTATGCCTTGTAAACTCCACAGTTAAAATATATTTGATTATTGTGTGTTACAGGGAAACTGTACAAATAAATAAAAGACCTGTAAAAGATGCAAGGAATTATGATGATCTTTGCTTCAGATGAATCTGGGCACTGCTGAGCCATTGCCTCTCTAAGACCTTCTGAAACCTAAAATAACACTTGGAGATGTCGATAAGAGTCTCTCCAGGCAATGTGTACCCCAAAGTTCTGGGATTTAAAAATAGACTGAAAATGCCAAAAACTCCTTAAAGACCAAGACGTGGTGGTGATGTTCCTTGTTTCTCCTGAAGTCCACCCCTCTTTCATCAAGGGCAGCTCAACAGATGTATTTGATGACATTAACTGTGACCTCCTAGTTGTTTTCTCAATTCGCATAATTATTTTACTGGTAGGTGTTTCTAAATATAGTAACTGGATGATGTAAGAAGGTGTGTTCATGGGAACAGTGTTGTAGATAACTGAATTTTGCAAAAGAGGTTAAATAATATTTGTATAGTAAAGGACATTTCACTAATCTCAGGGGGAGGGTTATAGAGAAAAACTACCTGTGTATTTTAGGGAACTGGATTTTATGAAGAACAAAGCACCAACCTTTGTTTTCTGGGCATAGCTGATAAGCTGTGTAACAAGATTTCCAAAACATATTTTAGGGGGAAAAAAAAATGGAGTCAGACGGCAGGTAAAACCATACAGAGAAGCAAATGGGTGTATCGAGTTGTACTCTGCCACTGCACACAGTATTCCCTGGTGCCTTGAGCCCCCCACCCTGGCTGGGATGGGCAGAGATGGGCAGGGACAGGCAAGGATAGACAGGGCTGGGATGGACAGGAACAGGTAGGGATGGACAGGGACAGACAGGAGTGGGACAAGTGGGGATGGACAGGGACAGGCAGGGATGGACAGGCAGGGATGGACAGCCCCTCACCGAGCTCCACAGGGGTTCTCCAAGTCCGGCGGATCCCGGGATGCGAGCGAACTGCCCCGCGCCCGGGAAGCGCATGTACCCAAAACCCAGGCACAAACCAAACCGCTCAGCCCAATAACTCCTCCATTAATAGTTTCTAAGCGCAGCACAAAGCGCCGCGGGGGGCACGACTCCCTTAAAAATTTATTCACAACTCTCCCAACTCAAGGCGCGGCTCCCGGTGTTTTTTAAACGGGCTGTTTTCGTGGCGGGGGGGGAGGATGCTGCGGGTCCCCGCGGGGGATGCTGCGGGTGCGGGGATGGTGCGGGGGGCGGCGGGGCCGGTTCGAAGAGGCCGCCGGCGGCGGCGCGGGGTGACGCGGGCATCATGTGAGCGGCCCCGCTCGCTCCCGGCGTGCAGTGTGGGCTCGCTCGCCCCACCCCGCGCTCCGCCGCCGCGGAGCCGGTCCAGAGGGGACGGGGCAAAAAAAAAAAAAAAAAACGGGAGGGGCAAAAAAAAAGAGGAGGAAAGAAAAAAAAAAAATGCGGGAGAGAGCAGGAAAAATAAGACGGGCAGAAATCCGCCCGTAAGGGACAGGTTCTGCGCGGGGCGCACCGACCAAACAGCCTTTTTTTTTTCTTTTTTTTCTTTTTTTTTTTTTCCTTTTTTTTTCCTTCCTTCTCGCCGTGAGGATTCAGCCGCCTGGAAACCGCATGTGAAAAGAGCAGCAGCGAGGAGAGGGGAAAAAACCAAAAAACCAGGAGGAGAGAGGGAAAAAACCCCAAACAGCCCAAACCCCCAAAAGAGGGGTTTTGGATCGGACCCCCCGGGCCGGTGCGGGAGGAAGGACCGGCGAGGGAAGGGACCGGGGCTGCGTGACCCCCGCGGCGCGGGGGGAGAGGCGAGGAAGAGACGTTTCCCGATCCTCCCCGCCGAGGCTTTGGGGAGGTTTCCGCGCCTGGAGCCCGTGCCTTTGGATCTAAAGAGGATTATTATTGTTGTTGTTGTTATTTTTTTGGGGGTGGCACAGAAGCTGGATTTGTTCCCGTGCGTGCGGCGCGGGGGGGGTCATTTGTGCCGCCCGTAGAGGAGCCGGCGGCGCGGCCGGGGCGCGGAGATCCCCGCGGATCGCTCCGCACCCCCCGGGAAAGGTGCGCCGAGGGGATCGGCGGGGGGCGGGGGAGGAGAGGCAGCCGCAGCTGCCGGGGAGGAGGCCCGGCGGAGCGGCAGCAAAGTCATCGCTATCGGCCCCCCCTCGGCTGGCTCCGGGCTCGGCGCTCTCCATGTCTCTGGCTCTGAGCAGCGGCCGCCACAGCAGCGAGTAGGGGGGGAGGAGGAGGAGGAGGAGGAGGAGGAAGAAGAAGGGAGCCCGGGAGTGCCTCCCTCCCTCCCTCCCTCCCTCCCTCCCCCCGGCAGCCCCGGCCGCCTCCCGTCCCCTCGCCCCGCGTCCCTGCCTTCCCCTCCCCAAGATGGGCTGTTTAGGGAACAGCAAGACGGAGGATCAGCGCAACGAGGAGAAGGCGCAGCGGGAGGCCAACAAGAAGATCGAGAAGCAGCTGCAGAAGGACAAGCAGGTCTATAGGGCCACGCACCGGCTCCTCCTGCTGGGTAAGGGGCCGCGGGCAGCGGGCCGGCCGCCGTGCCCTGCCCGCCGGGGCTCCGGCCCCAGCCCGAGGGCCGGGCCGGGCCGGGGGGATCCGCCACAGCCCCGGGGGGCGGCGCGGGGGGCTCGGGCACCACCCGGGGCAGGTACGGAGCGGCGGGGCCTGGGCGGGGGGCCCGCCGGGAGGCTGCGAGATAAACAGGGCAGGGCAGTGACAGCGGGGCCGGACACCGCGCCCCCCCTTCCTGGCCGCGGCTCGGGGTGCCGCGGGAACGTGCGGGCAGGCCGGCAGAGAAGGAGGAGGAGGAGGAAGAGGAAGGGAGGAAGTCGGGGAATGGTTTGGGGGAAACGGAGGGAGGATGTCGGTCCCGGAGGGAAGCGCTGGGGCCGGGCAGCGGCGCAGGGCCGGGCGGGCACGGCCCCGGCCCCGGGCACGGCCCCGGCGCGCTCGGCCCCCCGCGCTGTCGCACCGGGAATTGGGGAGGCAGCGCCGGCCCCAGGTGCCATCCCGGCCGCCTCACCTGCCCCTGCCCGCTCCGGGAGGCACATTCAGAACACCCTCTGGGCTGTGGCTTCCCGAGCAAGGGGAAGGCTCGGAAATCGTTATGGGGGAGGGCGAGGGAAATGTGTTGTCGCGTATTTTGGAGTAGCGTGTCGGGCTCGGCTGCAGTTACGAGCCGCGGGTTGTTTTGGTCGCCGAGGGACCGCCTGTGCACGTTCTGCGGGGCTCTGTGAGCAGCACGGGGTAGGCCTCGCCGAGCTGACTCAGTTCGGGGCTCAAAAAACCCTCCTCGAAGGCAGGAAAAGGAAAAAAAAAATAGATTTTTTTGGTTTTTTAGTAGGCTGTGAATTTGGGAGTGTACTTTCACCAGTAAAACCTTTCGAATACTCGTTTGAAAGAAGGGAGACTTTAACATAAATGGAGAGTGACTGGGGCTACGGCAGCACCTGCAGCACAGAGGAGCCTGCCAGGGCTCCAGCAGAAGTCTTTTAACAGGGTAATTTGGACTTCAGCTCTTGGGGAATGTCTTGAACTTCCAGATTTCAGGCTGAACATTACGTAGATACATAGAAACCATTTGTCATCAGACGGGTTGCTTTCGTAAGAGGCAGCATTTCAGCAAACAGAAACATGATGGGCTTGCCTGGATTTTCTTTCTTTCTTTCTTTCTTTCTTTCTTTCTTTTTAAGTTTTGGTGGCTGAAAAATAGTTTATATACTTGTAAATAAAAATTTGGGTGTGTTTAGTAATGGCAGTAAGGTCATCTGTGTGCCTGTGTTTTAAAGTGGTAGTTCAGCTGTTACTGTTTCTGTCAGGAATTGTGGATAGTCTGTAACACAGGCTGGTGGAAAAAAAAACCCCACACCTCCATATAAAAGCTCCCATCCCTATTATTATGTTATGTTTCCTTTATATGACACGTGAAATGAAAAGCCAAGCGCTTTGAATCTTTTCAAATCGTATTCAAATAGCAACAAAGAAGAGCTGCTGAATATTCTAGTGGGTTGGTGCAGCTCCTCGTAGGCCCCACCGCTGTACACGTGCTTGTCCCGCTGCCACGAGCAGTCTCATGGAAATTAATGGAACTCTCCTTGGTGGTGAAGTTTAACGTGTGAGTAATTGTTGGTAAGAATATGGCCTTAATGAGCAGCCAAATATAGAAAGAAACTTATGTAGATGGAATACTTCACTTCGGTGTTGTATCTGATCCAGAGAACCCAGGTGTGTCAATACCAAACCATATGTGTTTATAGCAAATGCAACAACTATCCAGCCCCGTTCTTGGCCTAAGTGAAGTAAAGATTTTGGCTCACAGTGCTTATAAATGTAAGATCTGATTTAGAGTTACAGCGGAAATTTAGTTGCTAATTATTTTTAAATGGAAATATGACTGTAGCAAATGCTGCTGTTCCTGAATAATTCTTAGTTGTGAAGAGAACCCAGTCTCTCTGTCTTAACCTGAGATACTCATTCTGGATCAGTTTTGCTGCCTGTGTTTATTGCCTGGTGCAGTCTGCCTGGGGAGACAGAAGGGTGTATGCTACAGAATAGTAGTTTGGGGGAGAAGTGGTGCTTGCATAAAGAGTTGTAGATAAAAACTGCTCTCTAAATGCTTAGAAAACATCAGGGAGCAAGGAGAGGAAAAAGGAGTAAGGCTCTGATATTAAAGAGGCAAAACATGCAAGCAGATTTTATGGAGCGCAGAGCAGGACTGCAGGGAATTCACGAGAGAGAAGGAAAGGACGGGAGAAAGCGGGGCAGGGGGAACGTGTTTGTCAGAAAATGAACTTTGAAATACAACTGCTAAAATACAGTTTTGAACATGAGGCTCAAAATGGAGGCTTGTGCTGTCAGGGTGTGCTAGCAGAGGCCTGACATCCTATAAATACAAACTGTACCTCCCTGCCCATTCTGCCACAGATGTACGGTTCCTGTTATTGAGACACTGGCTAATGAGAGGAGTAAATGAGTAGCCAGGAGATGCTAAGGGGAATCTTTCTAAATTTTGCCAGGTTGTGATACTACTCTTGCAAAAATATGTTTGCTTTATATAGAAAGCTGCCGATCTGGCAGCGTGGAGCAGCTCAATTAAATGCTGCTGTTGGAGTTGTTCAGCGTGCATGGAAAAACGGGTACTCTAGGCAGATGGGCTGCCCTGTGCACTGGCATCCGAGCAGCTCAGCAGAAATAGCATCCATCCACTTATGGAAACTGGAGTAAAGTGGAGTGGGGGTTTCTGTGCTGCAGGTACAGGGGGGAAGCAGGGCAGAGCTGTAGTGGGGCACAGAGGGTGGGCTTTGCATCTTGTGTTATAGGGTTGATTTTGGAACATATAGGGAGGGTGGGAGGTTGCTTACAAGACACAAATAAGAGAAGGAGGTTTTGTAGCTTTGTGGGTGGAGGCTTAAAGGGATGCCTTCCTTTTTCAGCTGTGAGTATCCACGTATTTTACTTCTTGTGATTTACGTTATAGTCTTTGACTGGGGGATGATAAAGCACAGCCAAACTTAAAATACTTTACGGATCTAACAAATATGCTTCAGTTTCATAGGGACTAAAGTCAGTCCTTCCCTGTGTCAGATAGTAGCGACAAGGCAACCAGGTTTTGACATGCTCTGTCTTCTCCTCTGTAAAATGTTGAAGTTGTCCTTTTCGGTTCCAAACACTGCAATCTGCTTTTAACGTTGACACTGGAAAATCGGATCCAAGATTCAGATCTGACACATGACTTGAGCTGGGCATTTATTTTTAGCTACAACTGAAGTTTCCAGTGGCAATTATTTCTTTCAGTTTTCACTCTTGCACTGAGAAAACCAACTTTCTCGATTTTACCCTGAAGAAAAAATTCTAGTGTGTTCCTTAATCACTCATGCTTCCTTCTGAAATTGATTTACTTTCATTTTCTAGGTGCTGGTGAATCCGGTAAAAGCACAATAGTCAAACAGATGAGGATCTTGCACGTGAATGGATTTAATGCTGAGTAAGTGCATTTGCTTTTTCACTTTACAACGTACCTCCCGCCTGTGCGCCACACAGAGTCAGTGCTGCTGTTTTATAGCTTGGGGTGTTTTCTTCTTGCTGCTGTTCCACTGTCTCTAGAATTTGGATGTGTATTTTTAGATTAGATTAATAGACATTAAGTTGAAGAAGTCAGGCACCAGTCATACGTGAGATCTAGCAGGATAAAATTACTTATATCAAGGCATAGCTGATTTGATCAAGGCTTAAGTTTTGTGTGTTTGTTAACTGCAGTTTCTTTCACAACATGGCTGACACTGATTTACCTCAGCTATAGCACATTGATTCATATTGCTTGTGCCAGTGTACAAAATGAGTGCAATTTTCTTTATTTAGAGCCAGTAAGGCTTCAGTTTCTGTCTCCTCACAAAATGAAACTGTACTACGAATTTTGGAGATTCTGTTGTGTTTGCTTGTCCAGATGTTTGTGTTGAACTATGTTTCTAAAAGCTTTTATTTTTTACACTTAATATCTGTTCAGTTATTTCATAGCTGTGAGGAGGAGAATGGTATTAAGATAGGAAAAATGAATTATCTGGGGTTTTTTGTCTGCGAAGGATTTGTGTTTGCTAACTGTTTGTCTAACCTTGCTAGACAGTAAGAAGATTCTTCTGCATGTTAGTTTATGCTTGCAAGCGTCTGTGTGTGTATCCCAAAACCTGCTAAATTAATTCTAATTGAATCAAGGTGTTGAAATTTCAAAGCTTATTCTCTGTGTTTAATTTTAAAATTTTTTTTAGATTATATTTCTGGCTTTGTCTTGCTTGTTGTCAAACATAGCAGTTTTGTATTGTCATCCTCTAGCTTTTAGTGGTATCGTCTGTTTTGCTAATCCTGCCTTTTTGAGAAGATTAAGCTTCCACTAGTCTTCCAGTAGTTAATTACTGAGTAAGAACGTCTGAGTTAAAATTTTAGCTGAGGAACCTGGACAGTACTTCTTCCTAATCACCAAGTGCTAGTTCAGGATAAAGTACACAGTCTTTTAAATGAAAGTTCAGACTGATGGGTAATAAATTACATTCTGTGCAACATGTTTTTAGCTCCTCTTTATGGGAAATATTTTCTTTTTCCAAAATAACTTTTTATAAATGCCTAGTCCTGCATCCTATTACTGCTGAGTTGTCTCTGTCATTTTGGCTGCTCTTGCTATTAAAGACCTCTTAAAAGATTTCCATGAGTTGACTTGGAGGTAGCAGCTTCTAACATTGAGTGCTCAGTAAAAAGTAAATGGAACTGGAAGTGGAGGATCCCTGGTACCTTTGAGAGTATCAATCCATTTAATCAACACAGTTCTTGCAAGTTTTCTAAGCACGTGGATGCTCTTAAAGAGGTCATGATGCTGTGTAATGAACGGGGTAGCTAACCTTCTGAACCCTGCAAGCCTAAATCTGTGTGAAACTGGGGGCCCAGAGTCCCCTCATCCAAAGCCTGCGGAGCCGAGCGGGGCTGGGACACGCTGGGATTTGCAGCAGCGGTGCGTTCCTCGAGTGTCTCGCGGTGCGTGGTGGGTTTGGGCAGAGCTGAGTGTGCAGCTGGAATCCAGGGCAACATGGCAAGTTTGGCCTCAGGAGGCTCTGCTGGCTTCTGCCTCCTCGTAGCAAGGGATTTGGATTACAGAGCAGCCCTGTGCCAGCACAGCCCTGCTGCCAATCACAGAGCATATCCCGGTGCGGGAGCCACGCAGGAATTGCAGGGAAGGTCCTTGCAGCTCAGGAACCGTGGATTGTCCACCCTCCCCTGGCATTTTGTCTTGCAGTCAGTCTTTTGTGCTTGTCCTTTTGTGGGTCGTATGTATTGGAAAGTTGAGGTGCATAAAAATCAAATAAAGAAGTGGTGTATTTGAAATGTAGAAGAATTAAGTTAAAATGCATCATTTTAGGTTTCTGTTGCCAAAAACAATCAGTAGATCATAACATACACTTTACAGGAGGGAGAAGGCTGTTTTCCAGTGTTCTAAAAGTACAAGAAGTAAGTTATAATACATCATTTTATGTTTCTATTGCCAAAAATAATCAGCAGATCATAACATACACTTTACAGGGGGGAGAAAGCTGTTTTCCAGTGTTTTGAAATCCTTGTAAGTTACACATATGTCCTCAAGTAACTTGTATTTTCTTCCAAGTAACTAACTGCTCCCTATGTTGGCCTGCTTTCCCTGTTACCCTTTTTGCTGCATTTGTTCCCTCTCTGTCCTGCTTACCTTGTGGAAAAAAGATGTGGGATTCAGCTAATGACAGAGATAGCATGAAGGGTTTTTTTGGAAGGGTAGGAAAAGTAAAGCATTACTTCTCTTGGTGTCCTGATCAGTCATTCTGGAGCATAAACTTGTTTGCATGCACCACCACCGTTGATGCCATGAATAACAGCAGAGTGCTGGTGAAAACTGTACTTATGCTGGAGATGAGGAGACTTTTTTTAATGTTGGTGTAATGGACATAACTGTAGTTTTGAATTATTCCTGTTGGAGCAGTTTATTTGTAATCCTTGAGAGAAATCCGGTTTAAAGTCCTGTCTAAAACTTGTTTGCCTTTGGTTTGGTTGTCCTGTGACAATTGATGTTTGTGGCAGAAAGAGGATACCTGTATGGAAAAATGTCTAAGTGCGCTAATAACAAAGGAATCAAAAGTTTTTATTTAGTGTTGCTCAAATGCTCTTCTTTGAGGTGACTAAACAGGATACCCAGTGCTAAAAATGCTGGCCTACTTAAGTGAGCATGAGGGAATTTTACTGATTTTGGTTTTAGGATTCTGCCCCTAAATAGTGGAAGGGACAGCTGTCATGTGCACTTAGGTGAATGTTGTAGCATTTAACAAGGTGAAATCTATGTAGTTCTGCAAAACTGGAAGAATTTCCTCTGGGACTCCAATCCTCAATACTTTTAGCTAATTAATTATTTGAGGAACTGTACAGAATCAAGTGTTCCAGGTAATTAATGTGCTGAATAGTTAAAGCTAAATTGAATGTGAAGGTGGTTAAAGTTCTAGGCAAGTTAACTACAGCAAAGACTTTAATTTTCTTCAATGTTCCTTTCATAAGCTGTAGTTGAGTTGGAGACAGAAGTGTATTTCTTATTTTTTTCTGTCCCTGTTGCGAAGGTGGTGTGTGGGAAGCACCAGCACCTTGTGTTGGTGAGCGGAGTAGAATCCTGCAGAGGCAAGGCTTGCTCTGCAGCACAGGCTTTGCTGCATGGGGTGTTCTGGAAGGGCTTAACCCGCATCCAGCTCCTGCAGAATGGTTTCAGGTGGCCGTGCTAGCATCTGACCTCTTCCTACAGCAATTCCAGAAATAATGGCAGTGTGGCTTCTCCACTGTATTCTTCCAGTGTTCCTAGTCTTTAACATGGACGAGCTGCCTTTTGAGCGTAATGAAGACGCTGTATCAACCAAAGCTTCTACTCTTTGCATTGCTGCCAACAACAGAGGCCCTTGCGATGTAGAAAGGGTTTAAATTTGGCTTTTAATAGCAGGAAGCCTGTGACTTCCCTTCCTCTCCTTTCCTCCCTCCTCTACACTTCAGCTGTCTTTTCATGAGGCTGTTCCAGAGGAGTAGGTCTCTACTCCTATGCTAATGCATACAGTGTTTTGTGAGCGTCCACTGCTAAAGGAGGGCTAAAGCCTTCTCTTTTTGGCTGTGCACAGGTTCAGATGACAATCTTTATGAACAGGAAAGGCCTAAAATGGGAAAGCAAGGACAGGAGGAGTGAGGAATGTAGTTGGAAGAATTAAACATGTTGCTCAGGCTGAAGGGGGGAAAAAACCACAGAAAAGAGTTGGTCTCTCGTGGCCTGGGTTCTTTGCTTCTGTGATGGCCTTTCACTTAATTTTAATTTTTTTAAGTCCTCTTTCCCCTCAGTGATCACTGCGGCTTTGGCTGACAGACTCTAAGGAGAGGGTCATTGTCATGCACGGTTTTAGAAAGCGGGAATTGGCACAGGCCATAGACAATTCTGAAGTGTCATGGGAAAAACTGGGGCAAGCAGAAAGACTTAAATAGAAATAAATGGTTGAAATGTGACTTACAAAATCCGCTACAAGGATTGACAAATAAGGGGAATGTGCCTTTGTGATCAGTAAGTTTGGATAGTATTTAGGATTCAGGAAGCCTTGAGGTTATAGGGAATTTTCAGGTAATGCTTCTCAGCCTGAATTTCCCAAGTGATGTTGTAGCATGTTGACACTTTCTTAAAGGACCATGTTGAAGTGTTGAACAGAAGTTTGTATATTTATCAAATCTGTTGATGATGGCAGAAGCAGAGCTGAATAGCACTATTTTCAAGACTTAGATGATAAGTATATGTGCATTTCTCTTGTACTTTTAAAAATTACTTTCTCGTGGTGGGAAAGTTAAGAAAGCCAAGTCACCCTTTTACAGTTTTCGAACATTTTCTCATCTAGATTTAGGAGTTCCTTTAGTGAGGAAGGAAAAGTGGTCATTGATGGTTTCTAATATTTTCTTCATACATGTTGAAGAATGCTTTACTGTCATTATTTCACATAAACCAATAAATGATATTATATAGACACTTCGATCAGTGTCAGTCTCTCCTGTTTGAAATTGCTTCAGTCTTGGTTACTTAACTCTTCTGTTATATAAGTTTTTCTAACTTTGGTCTTTCCATGCATTTGATTTTATGATTATTATTATTATTATTATGATTATTATTGATTTTATGGAAGGGAAGTTAATGTTATTAGTGAGGAAAAAGTGTATCTATAACTAAGTCTTCTAAAATAATGAATTTTCTCCTAATGGCTAAAATTAGTTAATGTACACAAATGTTCCTGCTCCATTTTTACAGTTTCTTTACATTTGTGTACCAATCCTGTCTTTCTAGAATGGTCCCACCAGTTCCTTGCCAAGAAACACAGACTTTATTGTGTTTTACTTGACTGACAGCAAAAGTAATTTTTTTGTGGTGTTTGAGTAACATTGAAAATTGGAGGAGTGAGGTTTTGGGGTGTGTGATTTCCCTCTTTCCCTTTCTTTCTTTCTTTGCATCACAGTGTTTATTAGACTTTGTTTCTGCACATTTGAAACAGAGAGTGTTTTTTTTCTCAGCTCCTGTTCCTGGGCACAGGTGAGGTGTCACTGTGCCGGAAAATTTGTGTACATGTCTGTTCAAGACCATGAAAACTTTCATTCCAGCTGAACAACTAGTTATGGGTTTTGTTCCAAATTTGTGCCAGAGAACATAAAGTGAAGGTGCAGGTGAAGAGGGGAGGAGAATTTGTATTTCAGTCTATTTTAGGTCTTGTTCTAAGAACTGACACAGTTGTGTAATTGAGTTTTGTCAAAAGACAAAAATATGCCAACAGCAAATAAATACTGTGAGCAAGAACTGACTGCTCTATGTAGCTTGTGAAAGTTTATGCAAAATGTTTATGCAAGTTAAATAAAAGTTCCATGAACTTGAAAAAACTGAGAGGTAATGTCTGGTGATGTTACACCTAAGAAATAAGAAATTCCTGAATTGTTAGGATGTTTAATGTAGTGTTTATGTGCTTGAAGTGATCTTTTCTTCAGAGATTGGTTAGTTTGATCTGGTTTTAGATGCTCGTGGTAGGCTCAGACTAACCCTCAGTGGAGAGATGACAGCACAGCATTGAAAGAAAGCATTGACTTTCGTTTTTACATTACACTTTATTTTCAAGTGCCTGTTTTGTGTGTTTGCTTTTTCAAGAAGCTGTTACTTAGGTAAAAGAAGAAAAGTGGGAACTGAACATAAAAATTTCTTTATTTTGATAATTTCATGGGAAACTTGGTGTTGCTCGTAGCAAAACATGCATTTACTGGTTGGGAAATGTTGAATTCTCCTAGAAAAGCAGTATTTAAACTACCAGTTTTATGTTGTTGCATATTGAGAGCTCTCTGTCCTCTGAATTACTCTTCCTGGCCTTGCAACTTGACATTTTTGCTTTCAGTTAAATATTTCAGTTTCCTGATTAATAAAAAACCAAAAAAACCACCAGCAACAAAAAAAACCCTGTAGTAAACTCATCCCTTAAGCTAAATTTGCATATGTTGCAGACATGACTTGGCATGTAAAGGGACCGGCCAAAAATATGCCAGTAGTTTTATTTGTTTTGAGGTTTAAATTTCACAAAAGCTTTTTAAGTATGCAGCTATCAGCCTAGTAGAAAGCTTTATAGTTAGAGAGCTTGGAGAGCAATAACTATGAATAGCGGAATAAGCATGAGTGATGTAATCTGAGAAGCAAAAGAGAGAGACAGAAAAGAGCTTAAGACTTAACTATGTGGAAAACATTGTGAATGAGTCTGGGAGGATTTTGACTTTTGATGGTAGATGTGGGATTTTTACCCATTAGTTTTGGTAAAAAATCAAACAAATGAAAATAACTGCCTTTTTGGAAAATTTACATGTTTCCTTTTCCTTTCCTAAACCAGAAAATAAGCTGTTTAATGGGTAGCTGAGCTGATGGAGTCTGGTTTCTGTGAGTTGTTCTGTCTCATGGATCTTTTCTGAAAGTCTCTCCCAGTCCCCTACAGCATCTGCAGCTCCTCTGTGGGACCTGGAGCTTTCCCAGTATCTCCTGTTTCCTCCAGTCCTTGTTCTAGCCCATGGCCCTGATGTTCCGTGCAACACTGATCCCTAAATATTCCTGCATCATCCAGCCCATTTATCTTCCTTTTTCTGCTTTCCCTGCTACCTGGACAAAGCCAGCTGGTGTAGATGCACACGAACTCTTCCTGCTTTTCCTCATTGGAGCACTAATTTTGATCTCTATTCTACTCAGCTTCTGATTTTCATTTCTGGAAATTAATTTCTGCAACAGCAACCCTTCTTCAAGTATCTGAGATAGAGTGAGACTGAGAAAAGAGCTAAAAAAAGTCTTACTCTTCCTCAATTCACTTCTAATACTTTTTTAAAATGTTTTTACTCTGTTCCCATTTCTTTCAAGTTGATAGAAGTTATATATATAACTTGCATAAACATTTTCCATAAACTTTTACTCTGCAGTTAAAAGTTAAAGTGGAAGTGGTGTGTTTTTCTCCATTTTCTTATCTTAAGCAAACATCTACTAGTATAAGCCAGTGTAACATGTTCTATTTAACTTGTTACTTAATAAATCACAAACTGTATTAGATACTGCAAAAAAAACTTGTGGTAACTTCAAAAATATAGCTCTCTGTGGAGAATATTAAATACATGCATCTATATTCCACACTTCAGTGTCCTTTGTGAAAAATGCAATGTGTTTTCTCAGGTTTTCACCAAGTCTTCTCAATTAGATGTGCAGAGTGGTTACCTTTTTTCTAGCCAGTGTTACAGAATCAGTACTTTGTGAAGAATTTTCTTCTGTAGGATCTCAATGTGTTTCTTATTTCCCGTATATTTTGGATGGGCAGAGTGGGCAGTGCTCTGATTTTTCCCAGTAAAAAAATGTTTTTACTAATTTATCCAGATGGATGCTTGGATTACTTTCTATATGAACAGAATCTGCTTATCATCCTGAGCTTGTGGAAGTTCCTTTTTGGTATTGAAAGGATACCTTCACATTATTGCAATCCCTGAAGGTTTCCCTTACTCCATGACATACCTACATTTTGTCTGGTACCAGTCATTCCATTTTTTCAGTTTCGTTGTTAAAACCTCACGGGTTTGTCCCATAAGGTAAAATGTATTATTAATAAATATCTGTGTCTTTCTCTGCTCCTTTGAGCAATCCAGATCTGAGTGTGGTTTCTTGTTCCTGTTTCTGAGGTTGCTGAGCTCCTGTGTTGTTCTCCTGGGCAGGGGGAGCAGGTTTGGGGGGGTTCTGAGGCATTTTTTTTACAAGTGAAAACACTGCTCATGTTCCAGTTTTCTGAGCATCCTTCCCGAGTGTCTCTGAGATCAAGGCAGGCAGAGCTGATGCTTTGAAGTATAATCCAGAGGCAAATCTATCTGTGTCTTTATTTTTAGATATATCATGCATTTTTATATGAGGGCTGCCCAGGTCCCACCTCTGATGAAGAACTGAGGTGCAGGAATTGTTCAGCTTAATCCTGGTCATTCAAACCTCTCAAGTTGAAATGAAGGAAATTTCACAGGGTTTTGTTTTGGGGGTTTTTTTTGGTTTTGTTTTTTTTTTACTATAACTTGAATCCTGATGTTGAAAATAATATGCCCTGCATTTACGTGGACAATTGAACTTTGAGTTAGTTGTAAAAGCATGTATTTAGGATACAGTGCAAATGAGCTGCGTTTTTAATAGTTATTTCTACAACTGTATTCCAATGTAAACATGGAGTTAATTAGAATTACTTGTTTATTGCTGAGCTTGCTTAGAAACAGCAATACATCGAGGTGTGTTTTTGGCAGCTAAGAGGCAAAATTACCCACTTTTTGAGAAACGTAGTAGTGGAATATCTTAATGAGATGCTTTGTTTTAAGGCATTCACTATTACAAGAGTGCAAAAAAGCTTGTGACCTTCCCTCTGAGCTACTTGTTGCTGACTGTATCCTCCACAGGGCGATTTAATAAGTCATTGAGTTTGCTTCTCTTTTTAGTTAAGGCATCAGAAAATAATTATCTCTCCCAGCTGCACCCTTGTAGCCTCCCAGGAGTGGTGGGTGAGCTAATGGAGCAGGCAGAGGTGTGCAGGATTTCCTTCTGAGGTTTGCTCTAGTCCCAGGAGACCTTACATTTAGCCTTGAATGGCACCTCCACAGCTTGCTGGGGGATTTACTGCTGCCTCCTTAACCACTGGGCCTTAAATACTCTCTTCTTGTCTGTAGGTCTCTGTGCGTACACAGCCTTTGTTTCCTTCAAATTAAGACACTTATTCTGTTTTGACAGTACAGTTATCTATGTAATATAAATGTTCATATTAATTAGAAAATGCTGCAAGGAAATGCATATCTGAAGTAAATGCCTTCCTCAAGTCTGTAATAGCAAAGAATGCCTTGCTCGTATCTTGCTTGATTTTTATTTATTCTTTTTGTAATATAGATAAAAATGTGTAGGGGGTCACTTACCTCAGTTACTTCAGGAAACTGTATAATGCCTGTTTTAACTTAAAATAAATATTCTAGCTAAATGCGGCATTACTGTGGAAAAATTAAAATAATTGGTTTAATGAATTTTAATTTAATTGCATAACAGCAATTGGCATAGCTTCACGTATTTTGTGTTGCTTTTAACAGGTTAAGACCATCTGAGAAAAATATGAAAACTTACAGCTGTAACAACTTTTTAATAAGCAAAAGATAGTAATCATAGGAACATAGCCATTTGCTGAAAAGATCTTACTAAATACCTCCATTTTTTTTTGTTTTCTTAAATGAGACTGTAATCACAGCACTGCATTATTCATAAAAAAAACTGTAAGTACAATGCAAAGCTGAGGAAGATTAATTTTTCTTGAAATGAGAGAGAAAACTGGAAGGAGAAAGGCTCAGCCAAGTACTTGGGGTTCTTGGGAAAGCTGAAAACGCTCAGGCCCCGTCTCCTCCAGAAGCCCCAAGTCCATGCACAGCTCAGGCAGAGCCACTCTGGCTCCCTTGGGCTGCCCTTTCTACACTTTCACACATTTGACAAAACAGCTGAAGAGTTCGGTGTCAGTAAAAAAATTAAGTTTTCTAGTACTTTGTGTCAATGTATTTTGCAGCAAGCACGTTACACAGCTTTCTGGGAGATTTGCTTTATGGGGTTTTCCAGGGGTTTTAGTTGATTAATTTCTGTGGTGTGGGAAGCTGCTGGATTTTCAGTGCTGGTCTTTGAAGCACACTAAAATAGATGCCTGGAAATCTGATGCAGCCTTTTGCTTTTGGCACGTCAAAATGATGAAGGTTTTTTTCAAAATAATTACTCCTAAGAACACATCCTGCTTACGCTGGACATTGTCGATAAAAACATGTCCCATAACTTACACACAGAACACTTAAAAATCTGAAATGCAACTATTTTGCCTTTTAGTTTTTTGAGTTGGAAGTGTGTGACTGGATTTAAATTTCCTCAAAGTCTTGGGAAGTTGGGATGCTCCATGCTGCCCCTGTGTTTTACTTTCACTTAATTGGACAGTCTTCACTGTATGTAATTGCATCTTATGCAATCACATGTTTACTTTCCTTATGTTTATCATCTAAGAACTTCATAGCATTGTTACCTCAGTATCTTATTTACACCATTGGAAAATAAGGGGCAAGAAATAAGTAAAAAAGACTGAGTTTGGTGAAACATTTCTGCAGTTTGTGAGATCACAGGGGGTTGGAAAAAAAACACTTTGGAGTCATGTAGGCAGCACTGTCTGGAGTTTTGCCTCACAGTTTTATTCATAATGAATAAATTTCAAAAATATACTTTTCTTTGAGATAACTGGAATCAGTCAAGACTTCTGTTTTCTTAACTGAAATTAACAGATTGCATTCTGATAATTTCATGCCATATGAACAATAATTTTTTTCACTTAATTTTTAACAGCATTGTTTGGACATAGGGTTTTTTTAATGCAGAAAAGGCAGAAATATTCTTTGTTTTTATTCCTTACCAAAGAAACTATCTTTCCATCCTGTATAATGCTGCAAAGAGGAAAGGAAGTTTAGTATCTGTTAGAAGGAGAAATATCAGGATAATCTGTTAGAATATGGATATTTTCAATAAATAGTGGACAAGAATCCCAAAGTATTTCCTGTGATACACTATGGGAAACAGCAATGTTAATTTATTTACGATTCTTAGAAAAAGGGGGAACATTCTATTGCTTGAAGTAAGGCATTGCCCAGAAGCTTGGCATCAAAATCAAGCATTTTAATTTATTATTGTTATTCCTTACTCTGGTTTCTTGCAACAGGAGTGTGTAGGAGGAAGATCCTTAAAGTTCAGCTTAGTGCAATCTCACTGAATGAACCTGTGCTTTTTGGAAAGATTAGATATCTGATTGATCAAATCAACTGGTTTGGTATTTGATGTAATATCACATTATATTTTGATCTTAAAAATTTTCTTGTGTGACACTGACAGTGCTGGTGTTACAGGAATGTAAAAGCTGCCTTACTGATGGATCTCTTGGTGCAGGGATAAAGAGAGGCAGTGAGTGGGACCACTCTGGAAAGGCTCCAGGGAACACAAAATCATTCCTTAGGATGGCTGGCCCAGTCCCACCTGAAAGCCCTCTCTTCAGACAGACTGTGCAGTTATTACTGGGAGGGTCGGGTTATTTTTTTGGGATGATCTGAATTATGTGTTTAAGTTGTATTTCGAAAACCTGTTTTAATACAGCTGAATGCGAGACAGTCCCACAGAAGTCAGAATGTAGATTGTATCTATAAAATTGTGAAAGGACTTGAAAGCCAATTAGTTAATTACCCCAGTCTGGTTTGGGCTTTTTTGTAGCAAAAAAGACAAATGCATGCTTGGATGCCTAAAAAAACAGAAAGTGAAACATTAAGTAGTAAAGGGGACTTCCAACACTGCTAAGAGTGTTATTGAAATACTATGTTCTGTGCTGGTGTCTGCACTTCATGAAGGATGTGGAATTGCTGGGAAGAACTTAAAAGGAATGTCACAGGAGTTGTCCAGGGTTCAGAAGTCGGGTGTCGAGGGTTCAGAAGTGGGGTGTCCCAGCATGCTTGCATGGACATGTAGAGGTAGAGCTGTGCAAGAAAGATGTCTAAAAGTGAAGGCAGGGGTGAGATTGTCTTCTGTAGCATTAGAGATACTTTAGCTGAAATAATTTGCTGGGGATGAGGGAGCCTCATTTAAGCAATCTTAGGGAGATACAGGTTTAGTTTTAAAACATATTTCAATGCACTTTGCAAAGACTCAGCTTTCCTGATGCTTGGGCTGGCCACTGTGGCCTTGGGAAGCATGAAGCCCGTGCAGGCACTGGAATTACACACTGCCTGTGCTGCTGTGCGCTTCTATTCCTGCTTTTAGTACCCTGAACATCATTATGGTGTGTGCAATTCTGTGCTGGTCTGCGAAGCCTGGAAGCCCTTCAGTCCTGTGTGTGCCTGCAGGCGTCACAGAGGTGGGTGAGTGTGGGGGTTCGCTCTCGCTTTTGGCTTTTTCCCTTTAGATACTTTGCTCCTTGCGTTTTGTCACTGTTTTCACTTCCTTCTGAAGCATCAAAGTTTGGGCAGGGTCTGAGAAGATCCTCTTTTGTGCCAGACTGGTTGACTCTTACGCAGCTGATGTAGATAAAGGTAGTTTAAGAGCTTGATGTAAGAAAGTAACTCTCACTAGGAACTGCTAGGCATGTTGCCATCTTCTGCTGCGCAAGGCTTTCTTGACCTCCTTCAATTATTAGCACAGACTTTTTGTAAGCATCTCTCTGCCATTGCAGGAGTCTCGGGTGCTCAATCTCATCTCATTTCAAATTGTGACCTTCAGGAATAATTGTTTTATGTGAAATTTCATCTTGATACCAAAGTGTATGGACAAGCACAGTGGTTTATGTTGCACTGAAAGGCAGACTGAAATATTCAGCTGTCCTCTCTGGGCTGAGATTCTTCAAAACACTAACTATCTGTACCCGGCTGTTCCTTGCTGTACCAAACTGCTAACCTAGTTAAAAGCTCTGGCTCCGAAGCCTGTCCTGTAGAGACAGACATGTGTGTGCCTGAGGAGGTGCTGACTGGATTTTGTGCTACTCTGCTTATGGATGTCTGTACTTTGAAAGAAATAGCAAAATTTCACCTTAGTGTGAATAATTCAAATTGGTATAGTTTTGAGTTGCATTAGTATCTCTTAATGAAACCAAATATAGTTCTCTTCAATTCCATTCATTCTGGACCTTATCTCTCTTTCTGATACGTCTCACTAGTTGCCAAGCAACCTCAACAGTAGTTCTGCACATCCAGCAGCATTAAAAAAAAAAAAAAAAAGAAGTGAGTAGTTGTTGCTCAAAATAAGATGCCTTCTGATGACATGAATGAAAAGAGTTACGAGAGAAGGAAGTGGGGAGTGGCGAGTTTGGAGCTGATGTTCTGAAAAAACTAATAATACTTAGCACTTAAGTAGTGCTTTTTATTTTCCAAGCACTAATCAAACAATCATATGATTATTAAATAAAGACTATTTTTTTCCTTACAGTGAGTGAAGCACAATTATGTTTATGCTTCAAAGAGCAGAGGGCAGGATTCAAGCCCAGGAGTGGAGGAGTTAGTTTAGTACTTATATTTCTCTCTCTGACCCGTATTGACTGCCTGTGTTTCTAGTTGGATGGCAGATTAACTGGAGGGGTTTGAAGATTTTTCTTTGTGTGTTTGCTGATTCATACCCAGCACTATCTATTAATTTTTTGCAGAGGCACCTGCAGTGTGTTGAGTTTCATTAAAATATTTATCACCTGCAAGGCCATCCAAACTAGAAGTTTGATAGTTTGTGTGTAGGTCCTTTATTACTTGATAATGCTGTAATGCTTATAAAGCAGTAAATAGAGCTGACTTTTATATTCTTTCTCCTGTGAGAAATGTGATCTGAGCAGCAAACAAACTACCATAGAAAAGGAGATCATAATGAAAATGAAAGGTGATTTGGGAAAAAGATTCTGGTTTTAGATTGTTACCCTGCTATGGTAGCTTCATTTTTGTTCAAAAAGAAAACTATACTACATGTAGACTGACTAAAGCAACATTATTGAGGATGCACTTAAATTAGAAAGTATCTGAATTAAGATTGCCTTAATTTGAGTTCATTTTAGTGCAGGACAGCATTGCCACTGACTGCCTATATGAAAAGGTAGTTTTGAATTCTGTAACTAACTCCTAAAAAGCATTTATCAATTTTAACGCATTTTGTTTTAAAGCCGGTTCTGACACTGTAAACGCTCACTTTCCCTCGGTCACAGTCTGCCTGGAATTACCCAGTTGTGTGCCATTATCAGAGTTAAGCTATCCCACAAGTTCTGATTTGGAGGACTACTGGTCCCAGTCACAGTTTACTCTTTCCCTTCACACTCATTTGTTTCCTGAAGATGTTGGTTTTAGAAACATGTTTACTCCACTTCTGAGTGAGAGTAGTAAAAAAAGGATGTGCTGCAAATGTATCACAAACAGGGATATGTCGATTTATACACGAGGTAGGATGTGTTCTGAATTACACCTTCAGTGTCCGTGGAAAACAGACACACGTGTTGGACACACTCCGGACCCAGTGAGGCTTTTACATGCTTTGTGCTCAGCCTGTGTTTGCACACTGAGTGTCCACATTGGTGCTCTGCTCAAGAGGCTTCTCTTTGGACACAAAACAAAGCAGGAGGCATTTTCTGTGTGATGCAAATAAACACAGAAAATGAAGGCTCAGTGTGCAGATTCACAGCTTATCCGTGTAAGGCACCTTCCTGCCTCCCTGCTTTCCCAGGAGGTGAGGTGTTTTAAAGGGGTCCTCTGGTACTTGGAGCTGTTACTCAGAGAACATACATATTTTGGATTACAGTCTGTGTGTTCATCTGCATCACAGACCCAAAGGAGTGAATGCCTGAGGAGTTTGTTTTTGTCCTGTGTGTGAAGAGTGGTGCATTGTTCTTCAGTTGCAGTGAATTTGAGTCAGCTGGTAGTAGGTTATGTGTTGCTTTTAATGTGAGGACTAGAAACAATACTAGATCATTCTAAGTTTAAGGATAAATTGAATTGAGAAAGGCAGACAAAAGAACTACACTTGGAAATGGTTAAAACATAATGAAAAAGCATCCCAGTGTTATGTAGTATTTTTACCACGTTCAACTTCTAAGGCTTATTTGTGTTGGACTAGACTTTCTTTTGGCATACTGCATCTAATAGAAGTAATTTAGAGATAGAAAAATTGTCTCTGTGTGTGTCTGTGTGTGTGATGTGTATACAAAACCTGTTTGTAGTGGTGGTATTTTTATCCTCATCTTCCAAGAGAAAAAGACCAGTCCTACTTCATGCTTTTTTTGTAACGCATAAAATACATGGATTTTGGCAGCTGCCCCTTCCCTCTAGGCTTGTAAGTAGGTTTAAATGTGCAAGGTATGTGTAATTACTATATATACATACATATATATGTATGTGATGTGTTAGTTGCTGCATCAATATTGCCATGTAAACTTAGTTGCCCTTTTATATATGTGTATTCTCTGTATACCTGGTTTTAAAAGGGTAAATATTATAAACTGGTTGCTCAAGAGCACTCTGCTATAAAAAGTAATAAGCACATCAGTAAAAGTGTTGGAGGTAGTAATAAAACAGCACTATAATCCTTCTACCAATTTATTGAACTCTAACTGTAGTTATCTATGACAATTAACGGCTACATATTGTACATCAACCCTTTGAATGGTAGTTGTGTATATGCAATGATACTCAGTATTGCTGCAGTGCCTTAAACTTTAGCCTTTCAAACAAACTTGTCCTCTAATTTGATAGTCCTGTTTCAACAAAAAAGGACACCCAGATACTTGGGAGAGAACACCTTTGTCACAAAAATAAACATCCTTTCTTGCAAAATGAAAGTAAATACACTACTTATTTCAGATTTTTCTTCAGTATCTTTAATAATACTGCAAAAGTGGCAGACATTTGAACATTGAAATCTCTGCTTCATGGATTAGGTTTTTTGAGAAGCTTCATATGAAGGTATTATAGAAGTGATTGCAATGGAATTGCATCTGAATGTTGCTGAATTCCTGAAGTGTCTTTTGAGGAAATCTAATGGATTGGGGCTTGACGGGAGAGTGTCATTTGGGAGAACGGGTTAAATCCCTATTTAGAAATGGCCTGTAAGCTCATGAGAGCAGCTGTAAATATTTTGGGAAGTTGTGTAGCAGATACATGGTATGGCAAGGTGAAATGGTAAAGGATTGCTTCCCATTAAATACAGGGAGTCTCCCTTAGTCTAAGGCTTAAATTTTCTAAATTCACTCTTCCAGAAGGTGATTCTTTATATTTAAAATATCCTAATATGTCCTCAAATTGCTGAAGTGTTGAAAGTTGAGGTTACAGCTTTTTCAATTCTGTTGTCTATTGCCTTGGTACAGAGGTGGAGTTTCTATATAGAGTTGTAGTGGGTGTCCCTTAATTCCAAGATGATCTTCTAAAATGGCAAGCAATTACGTTTGAAATTTGGATCTCATGATGTCAATACAGATATGTAGTAAAATATTCCAGGGTGTGGTGATACTTAATCATTAATGATTGAGACTTGGGGCATTTCCTGAATATTAATGCTGGATATGAATGTTGATGGCCCAAGGTGAAGTTATTATCCAGATACTTATTCTCTCCCCTCTCTTTTTTTATTGATTGCTAATGCAGAAAGGATAAATGCAGAGTTAGGTCAGACAAATATTTGAAATACTCAGAGACACAGTGCTCAAGACAGAACACTTGCACCTTCATACCTTGTGGATTTCCAAATTATCATGTAGTATGAAAATGGTTATTTTTTTCCCCCTGTAGTGACTTAATATGTAGTTGCACGGATCAGACTGTAAGTTGTCCACTGGGATTTCTTCCCTCAGAACCACTTGGTAGAACGTAGCATTGTCATAAGCGTCTGGTTTCAAATGATGAAGCTGATAGAGAATTTGCCCTAATTGTGTAAGTGTAACTGCCACTAAGGGTAAACTGATATGATGCCACACCTTGGATGTACTTTAATACTTAATCTGCCCCTTAGGAAAGGATTGACTAGCTCATGTCAGTATAGTGCCATATAAAAAACCTACTCATAAAAATGTTTATGACTAGGTTTACATGATTTATGTTTTTAGAGAATTGTAGCTTTTTGCTGCCAACACCAACTGCTAATAACCTACTAAAATACATAACTTAAACATTTCATAAAGGTGTTTGAAACACACAGCATGTGCAGTTGGTTATGTTGTGTTCTATAGGTCTAAACTTCGGAAAAGTCTCCCTTCATTCCCTCACAGAAGTAAGTGAGGAGATGCCAATGAATATCATTATGTTGTAGGTACATCGGTGTTATCTGATTTCCAGGTAGTAGATTCATCAGGCATTTCTGCATATTGTTTGCATGTGTTGAAAATACACTCTTGTAGCTGCTGGGAATAAACTTGATTTATCTTGCTGTGAAACTTTTAACGGAGAAAGAGATTTGGTAATTCTGTATGTTAAATGTTTGAAAGGAAAGCCTTGTCTCTTGCTGTTTGTCAGTGATTGCAGCAGCAGGGTCCATTTTCCCTCTCTCTTCCCAGTAGCTGGGAAGTTATCCCAAAGAAGCAGAGTCTGCCAGGGCCAGGGGTGCAGCAGGAGCCACAGCACCCACCCTGTGCCTCTGCAGGACCCCTGGCAGGGCTGAGCAGCTCCTGCTCATCCACCTTCCCTCTGTCCTGTGGCTTTCCCAGACCAGCCTGGGCTCTCCTAAGCTGTGTGTCCCTGATGCATTTCAGCACCTTTGTAAACAGTGTACCTTCCCCAGGTACAACCTGGGTGTTCTTGTAACAGAAATGGGGAGCACCAGAGAAGTCTGAGAACTTCTGTTTAAGGAAGTTGGCAAACAGAGCTGAGAACTGCGGCTGCAGGTGACTTGAGCGCCAGAGCTGCCTCTCACAACAGAGAGTTGTGTTGAGTAAAATAGCTGTAGTAGTGAGCTGTGGGGAATAAAAGAGCTGTGCTGAGTGCAAGAGCTGTGCACAGCCGTGTTCTGGCAGTACCCTTGTCAAGGTTGACAACGTTCAGTAAATTGCTATTGAACTGCTCTGAATGGTCAGGTATACAAGCCAGAAACAAGTGTTTTGACTCTTTATTAAGGCAGGTTGCTCTAATTTTTTTTAAAAAATTATTGTTATTACTTTTGAAAATGGAAGGAGAGAAGGCATGCTTTGGTTCGTTGCTTGTTCACTCTCTTCCTCTCCCTTTCTACCCCACCTTGTGTTTCATCCCATGCCTGAGAAGCAGCTTCTCTTATTTAAATGAAGAAATGTTTCATGTAGTCTGTTTTATGTATCTCATAAATAATATATTTTAGAATTTTGTAGATACTGATGATTCACCAATTTCTTTTAATCCAATCTGTGGTACTAAGCACACATTTTCTGTAACATAGTGGCATCTGGTCTGCTGAAATTTCTAGGAAGAGAATTTCTAAGAATCTGTGCAATACTAAGTTAGACCAGTGGTTTGTGTAGTCCTGTATTATGTGTCAGAAATGGCACTTGGGGAGGATTAGGGAAAAAAGAGTAAGAGAGAGACTCACAGTGATTCCTCTTCAGGTTCTGCCAATGGTATTTTAGGACCTCCAGGAAGGGAGGGAGACTTGTAGCAAGTTTTGAAGTTATGTCACGTTCAGTATGTTTTTCTGTTTCTTTAAAAAGCGTAATACCTGAATAATCTAAAAAGTCCTCATTTTCTTTTGAAGTTTCTAGTTTTCCTTTTTGTTTCAAATAGAATGCAAACCCAGCAAATGAGTTGTGCTGCCTGGTTTAATACCTCTGCATTAGCTGGGACACCACTGAGGTCAGTCAGATTTGGGTAGAGCCAAGGTATCTCCAGTTCCTCAGAGCTTTTGCTGTGGTTTTGTTGCAGCCAAGGTAGCAGCTGGTTGGATCAATAATTGTGCCCAAGCAATACTGTTTGAGTAATTTGCAGTTTTACAGCAATATACACTCTCTGGAGAATATTTTCTTCAGCTGTGTATAAGTTTCTCTTTCAAACAATATTATTAATATTTAAAGGACCGTATGTTATGGAAGTAATTGGACAATTACAACAAAGTGCTGTATATTCTAACTGATGAGTCAAGTATCAGCAAGTTATTTCTCACATAACTTTTGGCCTAACATTCTCATTTATTATATACTGTCAGTATGAGCTGTATCTTTTACTTTTCTGTTATCATTTAGAAATGTCAGGTCAGGGCCAGGACATGATAATTGTGCCATTGTCATCGTTTGACTTAAATTACAACAGTATAACTTCCCTTTTATGAGGGGAAATGATAATAAATGTGCTTATTCAGGTATAATTAATTTCCAATTTTAAGCTCAGTAAAAGGTCATTCTTCTTACTGGTTGAGTTCAAATATATAGAGATGTTAAATACGCTAAAGTGAAAGTTTCTTCACACTGTGACTTCCAGACTTCTCAATAAGACCTGTTTGGAATTTTTCCAGTAAATTTTTGCTGCATTGGGGAAGGCTCTAATTTGGATCCAGAGCGTTTATCCAAAACATCCATTAACTTTCCTGGTTCTAAATGGTACCATACTGGTTAAATGAACTCTCCTGATACCAAAGGTGGGGGTCACTGGAAGTCCAGGATCATGGTAGGTTGTGACCTTGGGGTTGTGTACTTCGCTTCCAGAATGCTTCCAGTCTTTCCTAAGCAGATTTAAAAACAAACAAGCATTTTTTTGTGTGTGTTTTGCCTGAAATGTGTGGGGGTTTAATGTTGATCAAGGGAAAGACTTTTCATTTTGGTAGTGTTTGCTTTCAACAGCCTGAGCAGTTGTTCAAGTCTTCTCTTTTGTACCTCATATGTTCGGGGTTAGGTTTGCACAAGTGGGAACTGGGCAGTGAATCGGGTTGTAGATGCTCTGGATCTGCTTTGTGCTTGGTTTGAATCTAAATAACTCCTCCAGAAGTGAAGAACTCAGCCTCCTGGTGTGTGTTGGGAAGTAATCTGCATAAGAGGAAACTTGTGTGGAAAAAAAAATACTCTGCCAACTTAAAAAAAAATGCTTAGGAAGTACTGTAGTGTAGGATTCGAGTGGCTGGCACAGAGGCAGGTTTTGCAAGGCACATGAGATAAGCTGAGAAGAGGCTTCTGCATCTGCCCATCTGTTCAGGGCTAACTTAGGAGGAGTTCAGGAGTCAGTCCTGACTGTATGCCCAAAAACCATAGTTGTGTACTGTATTCACTTAAGATTTGTAACTAAAAATAGCTGGTTGAGACACAGTTAAGGAACTGTAAAATTGAATTGTGACTATATTGTTCTCTTATTACACAGTGTAAGTGAACAGCCGTAATGGGAAATATAATATCTAGGTAAGGGAAATGTGTATCATGTTTTCAGATTCATTTCTACGGTTTCTCTGTGTTGAAGGAAGATTCTTTTCTCTGCTTAATCCAGAGCAAAATTATTTCAGGAGCAGCAGTGCAGAAATTTGTGCTTCTTTCAATAAATTGCCTCCAGCTTTACTGTAATTAGAGCCCTGCATGGTTAGAAATGAAATAGGTATTTTTGATGTCTTTTAGTGACATCTAAAGTCAGGCCAGCAAGAAGATCAGGTAGGTGGAACCTGTTGCCTGAAACAATATTCCCTGACACTGGTTGAAGAATTTTGCTAATGGGTTTAATGTGATGATGACTGACCATGCTTGGAAGGAAGTGAGGGTATTTTTGTTGTTGTTGCCTGGTAATATGTGATGTTTACTTACAAATACTTTTCTTATATCATCTTCACTTGTGGTAGTGCAAAACTTTTAATAACTGGAAAAGAAACTAAAATATCTCATATCATATGAAATATAATTATAGAAGTCTGTTGATATTTTAAAGGCAGCTATTGCCTGATATGTGTTGAACTCTGGACCACTGGAGGTAACCCGTATGAAAATATCTGAATTTGGATTTGTTACCAGTGTAGTGTAGCCTTTGAGACCAATTGGTTTGGTGTCAAGTTGCTTTTGGAGAATTTTTTTATGCACAATTTTTTTTTAAATTTGCACTTTTGCCCTGTGCTTATTCTTTCCAGTGTTGGCTTTGAAATGCAGCATGGTTCATTTCTCTTGCATGGAAAGTTGGTTATAAACAATTTCTGTGTTAGTTCTTGGGCTGTTAGGAGAGTAACTTTGCTTGTATAAGTGTGTCAAGTTATCTGTGTGTAAATACACTGGAACTTTACTGACCATATGAGAAAAGTATGCTAACAGCTAAATTTTAATTTAGTTTTGCTGAGTTTAAAGTTTAATTTGGCTGTACTTAGAGACTGCCTTTCTTAGGATCATAATTTATCTAAGTGATTTTTCACTCCTGTTACTTTGGAGGACTAAAACAGAGAAAATGTTTTCAGAACATGAAGCTGGCCAAAAACACTGGCAATTGCAGAAGTAAGGTGAAATGGAACTTTTGCTCCTGTGATTTTACAGATTCAACAGATGTGTTGTTTGTAACAATAGGAAATCTGAAAATATCAGAAATCAGATTTTAAAACCTGTGTCCTTTTGTAGCAGGAGAGTCTGTGCTTCCTCGACTTCTTTGTTTAAGACTAATAATCACAGATTTTTCCTGTGAGCTGTGCAGGAGACATGAATCCTTGGGTTGTTCCCTTAACAGATATAAACTATACCTTTTTCTTTTATGTTGAGGGCAGCCTTAACTTGATACAAATGACCTTCTCTGTAACTGAGCCAACACTGCTGTACCTCAGGGCTTTAGGGTTGGAACATGTTAATCTAGAGGGTAAAGTTTTGTGTTCCCTTAGGCCGAGGTCACAGGAGGTGTTGGAGCAGCTTTGGTGCTGCAGGCCCTGTGTGCAAAGGCTTCACCCAGGGAAGGGAGGGGACCTTCTGGAACAAAACGCAGGTGTTGGTTTAGGCCAACAAGCTTTTTACTGCTGAAACCTTTTTTTAGAAGACCTGTGCAAGACTTTCCCTGCTGGATTCGCTGTGGTGGGTCCTGTTTAGTGCCCACAGAAGCGTTGCTTTGTCTGAGCTGGTGTGAGCATCTTCCAGCTACGATGGGCAGTGAGATCCTTGTCTTGTGCAGCCTGGAGATCTGGCACAGTCTTGTCTCAGTGAAAATGTAGTAGTAACATCAGTGACATGCAACATAAATAGCAATGCAGTCAGGTTGCTTGAGACTCTGTGTGCAGGAGTTTTGATTTTCTGGTACAAATATTCTCTGATGGAACTAACTGTGATCAGGGGTAAGGAGCCGAGGGGTTTATTTCTAGTGGATGTTGGTAGACATGCTCTGTTGAGGATTACCAGCTCGCTGACACTTGTGCTAGATGTAAGAGAAGGTCACTTAACAGCTATTGGGACTTTGGAAAAAGTATTTCAAAACCATCGTGAATAAAGTAGAAACTGCTTTGAATTCCAGTTTGGAACAGAGGCAACTGTGTCTGTGTTTGAATCTGGAATAACAGCCCTGATTAACCAGTACACTGTTGAGGACACGCTGAGGTTTCACGAGATAAAGTACATTCCTTATTTTAAAGACAGAACAATGTGGTAAAAGCATTGTACATATTAATGTGAAATAAAGACAGCCCGAGCTGAGAATTGTGTGTGGTGCTGGGGAACACACTCAGAGACAAGCGCTGCCTGTAGATTTTTTGGAAGCAGAGTCTGTGCTGTTTTTTTGTTTTGGTTTGCTCTTTCCTGATATGATGCTTTGACCTCCTGAATGTTTTTTGGAGAAAAGCTTACTTCTGTCATAGTTATTCTGAATTGCCTTTTGGAGACATAGTCCCTTTGCCTCCATTCCCTTATCAGCAAGGATAATAAGCTTGTGCTCTCACAAAGAACTGCTGTGATAGATGTGCATAAGTAAAGTACAAGTACTAGAAGTCAAAGATAAACTCATTTGTTACACAAAAATAATTGTAAAATGCTCTATTTGTGGTAACTTAAAAAGCTTTTCAAGTTAGAAATTGTCAAAATTATTATTAAAAGTGTTAACAGCAGTAGCACTACAAAATGTATTGCTAGACACATTGTTTTAATACGATGAGAATTCTGACAAAAGGCAGAGACTCTGCAGTGACATAGTTTCAAAGCATTTTCTTTTTGAATTGTGTTTAAGGGAATTTTAGGTTCCCTAGTGGTGTACTTCATTTTCTATAAATTCCATCTAATAAGTAGCAGTATATAATTGCCTTGGTGAAGATATCTCAGAAAACATAATCCACACAGAAGCTATTTATTTTTTTGTTCTCTTTGCTGCGTGTTCACCAACAAAAGTAAAAAGAACCAGGAGAAAGGAAAACAAAATAATGGCAAACCCCAAACCTAAGCACACCCCCCATCATATTTGTTGGCAAATCAAGGAGTGAAATAGCTGTTAATTTTAAATTCTGTTGGAAACAGTCCGATAAAAACCCATAATGTACCAAATTTTGAGTCATGGCAGTCATGGAAGGAATAAATTTTAGTGTAAGGTCTGAGACAACATTAGGATCAAGACAGTCCTACAAATGGTAGCACACAGATCCTGTAATGTTACCTTTGGTCTGAGGGGTTTGTCCCTGATACAGGGATCATTGAATTGATTTTGAATTTTTCTCCACTGTTTGTTTTAGAGCAGATATTACTTGATAGCATATTAGAAGCTGTTAAAATTCACTGTACATTTGGAACAGTATGATTATATAACCAAAAAATTTCCTGTTGCTTTTTTGTGACTTCGAAGTGCAGCAATAAAAACAGACACTTTTTGTGTGTTACTGTTTAGTGAGACTCATTTGATCTCCTGACAAATGTCCACAAAGGATTTCTCAAATTGTTCAATTAGTTCCTTTTGTAGAAAACTTTTCTAAAACGTAGTAACAATGTTTTGAAGCCACATTCAGATAATACAAGACCAGGAATGCTCTTGGGAGTGATTTAGAGTTCAAGTAAGTCACCACTGATCTACCGAGGCTGTAGATTTGCAGAGCAGGTGTGGGGGTTTTGTTTCTTTTTCACATCCTTCATATTGACTGTATAAAATACTTAAATCATATTTTCACTTAAAAACATAAATTTGCCACACCTGACATGTGTACAGAAGGGGCATGTGTAGAGCTTTGAATATCCAAAATAATTGATGTTACAGAGGAGTTCCTGCTAAGCCAGTTACAGTTTAACCTGTTATTACGCTGGTGTCTGAAGAGGCGAGAAGGGATGTAGTACTCATGTTTTCAAACTGCTTCTAGTAGCATCTTATTTAAGAAGTGTAACTAGTAGCTAAATTTTTGCTCTTTGCTCCATAAGGCTGCTTAAGCGATCCCCTGTTTCAAAGTGTGACGGGCAGATGTGACATTTGCCCATTTGCTGTCGGAGAAAAAGAGGGGCAGAGTAAAAATAGTGGACATCTTGCACGTGAGAAGCCTCTTCATATTTTATCTTCACAGGCTGTGGAATAACTTGCATCTCTGTGTTTACATAAGCAGAGCTGGGTTCAACTTATGGTAAATTTTGCTTTCAAAGCATTTATAACTTAATTATTCAGTGGTAGAATGCCGTGTTTTCTTCATGAAACATAGGCCATGCAGCATTCTTAAAGGTTCTGGCCCCCATCCATCACAGTACTTAAACCATGAGTAGCCCTATTAAAGTTGATAGAATTACTCATGTGCTTAAAATTAAACATGTGCTTAAGTGCTTTGATGGATTAGAGCCAAAGTTGTCAGCACCTTGCTTTGTTGTGTGCTGTGTTACACCTGCCTCCCTGTGCACCAGCCTGGGTCTTCAAGGGGCAGGTTCTGAGATTGGCTCATTCCAATGTTTGATTACTCTGTGTTCTAAAACTACATTTTACATGCACAGTCATAGTAAATTCACACGTTGTCTGAGAGTATAAATACACAGCAATTCTTGAAATCTAACAATACCTGAAAAATTTCACAAGATTTTTTTTTCTGGATATTTCAGAGGGAGTTTTATGCTAATCCTTAACACGGAAACATGACATCTATAATGGTTTTCACAAAACCATCTTTCTTCTGAAATCTGTATTTTAATAATGTGTATAATGGAAATCACCATTTAGATGTGACAGCATATTATTAAGAATGACTGTGAACTTGAACTTCCCAAAAGCTGAGATCAGTAAGGGCTGTTCCAAGTTCTACTGATAATGTAAGCATTTAGGCAATTCTATAAGGCTTATGGCAGCTCTTTATCTTTGAAGATAGCTATGGAAATCTTCCTTGATTCAGACTTTGTCCATGGTAAAAAATCCGGGTTTAACAGCTGTGAAGAAAACGGTTGATTCAGTGAAAGCAGTTCAACACTGCGGTAGGAAACTGTGTGGTGCACACAACATTTAATGCCAGTATCTCCCTGAAATCTAAGGGCAGCTCTCAGTGACAGCTGCAGAGTTCAGTTCCTGTGGTCCTGTCCAAATTGTCCTCCCGTGTGTTTTGGGTGCTGAATATCTACATTCACTGCCTTACCTGCTTTTCTATTCACACCGTCATTCTGAACTTAAGGGGCTGCCAGTACATAATCCAACAGCACTTAGAAAATGTTAAGGGTTTGGGTCACTGAGAGTTTATTGGAATTCCTAAAAAGTAACAAGGGAGGAAATGGTGAAATATGTTATATAATTGTTTTTTATTTGAGTGAGGCAAAAGCAAAGATTTTAGGAAAAGGCAGTCATGTTGCAGGTATTTTCATAGTGAAGGGGAAGCCTTCCTTGTTTCATTCTGTAATTAATATTTGGAGCTGAGTTTTATATTGAAATTAATAGTGAATATATAATTTTTAAAAATTATTAATTGGCAGCAAGTAGCTCTGTGCAGGTACCTGTTGTTAACTTACTGATCAGACTACTCAATGGCAGTTTGTATTTGCCCTGCTGAGATGTATATGTAAGAATTTATATGCTCAAATTGCACTTAAATTGGAATCCACGACCATTAGAATATTGTAATAATTCTCCCAGATGTTATTTTAGCAAACCTTGATTGCACAAAACGTTTTCTGAACAACTGAAGTGTATGTCCTCAATAAGCAAAAAGTACCTGGCAAAAACATGCTTTGTAGAATTTACCTTGTTCCTGGTATGAATTTGAGCCTTTCTTTTTTCTCTTGTGCTGGTGTCCTTCTGACATCTGTGTCTTACCTGCCAACATGTAGGGGTTTGGATTTAAAACCTTGGTATTTGTCACTGTTAGAGACAAGCATCTTCGATCACCTGTTTACAATATTACATGCCAGAAGTGTTTCTGCTTGCAATGGAGATCATAATCACTTAAAAAAAGTAAAAATCAAGGTATTTTCAGGACCAAGCATGTTCCACCTGTCTCCTCACTGCCTTCCCTGCTGCACTGCATCCTGCCTTGGCTGCTCTGTGTTTATACTTACTTGGCATCCAGCGTTCCAGCCATTTTTATTTTAGGGCTTCTTTCCATTTAATATTGGCACTTGGCCAGCTGTGTACTTTTTCAGTTTTAAGTAGCAGTGAGGTCATCAGCCATTATCGGAGCTATTCCTCTCATTCTTGCACATGCACCCCTGAAGAGCTCTGGCATGTGGTTGCCTTCTTTTCAAAAGCTTCCTCTCCAGTCCTGGCTGAAGAAGTTACTGGAACACAGACATTTACAAAGCAGTGTTAGAGCAAATGAAACTTCTAGGACACTCGTCAAGTCAGTGTTTCAAAGGTTAGACAAAAATGCTTTGATAATCAAAACTAAGGTGAGAAAAGGTACCCCTCCAATGCTGCCTGTATTTTAAAGGAAAGGCTCTGCAGTGCCGGGGATGGAGTGATGAGCAGCACAGCAAATGGTCCATTTTTAACAGAAGGTGCTGTTGATCTGTATGTATTGCAGTGCCTGGTCAGTGTATAGTTACACAGCAGTGTTTTTTCTGGACGTGCAGAGGTCAGGAGACCCCAGTAGGCTGGATCTGCTGTGAGGGATGGATGCACAGGCAGACAACATGAAATACTGGAGGATGCATCCTGAGAGGTGTCATGTGCTGTGTTTTGGTGCTGTTGCACAGTTGGACAGAAGTGTTTCAAAAATGTGGTGGCCAATGGGCATATTTCCTTTAGTCTGTGTTAATAATGACTGCATTCACAATGCTTAGATAAACAAATAAATGAAAAAGTCTCTGTGCTTCCTGACATAAGTTTGATTGTCTCAAAGTAGTGAGCTGTACAAGGCAAGATGATTCAGCAATTTGACTGGAATCCTCCTGTTCCTGCTGGTTCTGAGAGGTGTCCTCCCACACCAGAAAGGAATCACAGTGTCCTCCAAAGGCTCTCTAGCCTTGTCAATTATTGTGTCGAGTTTCTAGAGAGACTATTAAACTTCTGAGCACATTTTTTATTGTAATATGCTTAATTACCTGTACTTAGAGCAAGAAAATGAAAGCAGTGTGTTCCCCTCTGTGTGCACGTCTGGGGAGCTACAGACCAGCTTTGCAATTTAGAAAGGTGTTTAATTGCACAGTATGAATTAAAGGGCCTTTGTCAACCTCATACATCACAGTGCTCTTTGTGAACAATTCTATTTTCATCCCTTACCTAAACTATTGCTAGTTAATTAGTTGAGGTAAATGGAGCAGGATAAGCGGAGTTATGCTTTTTAATATCATGGCTGTGATGGTCTCTTTGTGCCACTAACAGGTATAAAGGGACTGTAAACCAGTTAAACTGGTTTTATGTAGGAATTTGTAAAGCTGAAGGGGAGCCTCAAGGTGGCTTAGAGCCAGAATAGCATCCCTGTGCCACATCCACCTGGGCAGGTGGAATGACAAGGGTTCCATGTGCTGCCAGAGCAGCCACTGGGACTTCAGGTGTGTGTCCAACCACTCTCCCAGCTCCTGGAACTTCATCAGGAGCAAAGCCTGCCCACAGTCAGTCTCTGCACCAGAATATCCACAGAGGCTGAATAAAGTTACCCTTTAACCTTTATACTTGGGGTATCACAGTGGGCAGAGATAAAATAAACATTGGATAAATTAGGCTTCTATTCAGGGATGCTTTTTGTAGCGTTTTATATAATACTGCTTGGTACCATTCCCTAAGATAAGGAACAAGTCACACCCCTACCCCCTAGCACTGCAGTGCAAATAATGATCAAAAATAACAAAACTTCTGTTTTCACAGAGCTGTGATGTGTTTTTTTAATTGATCATTTGCATTTCTTGACTTTTAACTTAGAGAATGGTTCTGTTGCTCCATTAATAGAAGGTATCCCTTTGTGCTTGTACTTCTTTATCATGTTCATCTGTTTATGGCCACATAGTAAGATGTACGTGTAACTCATGGAGGTAAATTCTGTAATATATTAAAACAAGCAATTTAGAGTCCTTTTTCCAATATTTAAAAGGGAACTTGTGAAAGCCCTTTATGTGTTGCCTATTCTATATATTGCATCACATATTGTGTGAGAAAGTGATTATGCTTCAGGGGATAATTGAACTAAGTTCTCTCAAATAATTTAGGTCACAATTAGATCTATCCAACGTAATCAATTTTTAACTACATCTTTAATTCAAAGTAGATCATGACAAAATTATTCAATCTGTTGAGTTTTTCTTTTTCCAAAAGGTGTTACTTATTTATAGAGAAAGCAACTAGTTTATTCTCATAGCTATTCTTATTCTGTTATTATTTCCCTCACAGTGAATGATTTTTGGTAGCTGGATGGTACAGTTTGTTGATACCCAGAATCTCAGAGAAATAAAACCAAGAATCTTCCAAGTGAAGTAGATGGTGGGAGCGTAAAGGTGGTGTAAGAGGAAAAGCAGAGTGGTAGGGAGGGGAAACTGTGGCTCTGCAGCCAGCAGCAGGAAGGGAACAAAGTATTAATGTGGTTAGAAAATCTCTTCCAGTTCTGCTGCCAGTGAGGACACAGGTAAATCACATTTCTTGTTGAGAGCTGTACAGAGTTACTGCAGTGGGACCACAAGGGTCTGTCCTTTTTGGTCTTGAACAGGACAAAACAGAAAATCTCTTTGAAGTTGGCAGAAATACTAAGGCATCAGAGGTGTGGTATAAATGGTGTTCACTTTGCACAAGATACTCAGTGGGTTTTGCTATTGCATTTTAGCAGTTTTTTCTGTAAACCTGGAACTTTCTCATAGGTCTAATGTGAATTATTTCAGCTTCACCTGAAATACTCCAGGCAACTATTTTTTCCCGATTTTCAGGTGCCTCTAACTTGGCCTCTGCCCTGTTTGCCATTCTAGCTGTTATATTTTGAGGTAATTGCATGTTCTGTTAGAAATAACCCAGGCTACTGAACCAAATTTATCTTTTTTGATTATCTTTGAATTGTAAAATACTGGAGGATTTTTGTAATGTGGATTGGGAGCAAAATCTTCATTGAATTTCCTTGCTCTTGGTCTTGTGTCTGAAGATCTTGGCTGCACAGCTCTGTTTTTCTGAGATGGATTTGCAGGTAGTGCTGTTTGCATTTTTGTTAACTTCCATAAGGTGCAGTAAACAAATTTTAATGCAGATTTCATGGAATATTTATGAAATCCATCATATTTCACTGCATCAAAGACACTGTATTTAGATGGATAGGTGTGTTTAAAGCCCACGTGCCTGTGAAGTGCATGACTGCCTGTCAAAGAACTGAACTGTGCTTTAAAACAAAACGGATCTATTAACTTTTCATTGGCTCTCAGTGTGTAATTGGGATGGGCTTTTGAAGGTGACAGCTCCTTCCATTTGTTGGTCATACCTGAAAGCAAATTTCACCTGCGTGAAACACTACAGTGTTGGTTTCTTCTGTAAAACACCAGAGGCAAGCGAATTGTTCTCTAAGACTTTTATTTTGGCTCCTACCCTTGTGAGTGGCTCACTGAACTGCAGTGCTGTGCATGGGGAAGGGGAGGTTTGCTCTCCCTGGAGCTGTTGTGTCAGCAGATTCAAGAGTGAGGGAAGTTTGACAGTGCTTCAGAAATGAAGGTGGTTTCTGCATTCCCCCCGTCGCTGGAGGTGATGGAAGCTGGGCTGTTTGCAGCCTCAGAAAGAACTATGTGATCACATTTCCATATGCCCTATTAAAATAGTCTCTATATCCTCTCCAGAGCTACAGAACTTTTCAACAAGGCATTTGATTTCTTAACCTGTCACTAGCAACCAAGGAATTCAAACTTACTTGCTTTTAGGAATTTAGAATAATGGCATAAACGAGTCGTGTCCCATCACCCCTCTATTTGTCCATCTGCTCCCCCCCCCCCAATTCTTTAATGTGTTTTGTTTTGACCATTCCTTGGAGCACTCCTGAAATTATTTTTCTATGTATGAGATATTAGAAGGATTCAGGGTGAACTGAATCCTCATCCTCTGGAATGTTCCTTTTAAATATTTTTTCCCAAGTAATGGTTATTCATATTATCTGGAAAATAAACCAGAAATGAACATTAACATTAAAATTAAATTATTTTGCTTTCTGATAATCTGCTTGGAAATGTGTTCTTTGCATAAGATTTGATAAAGTCTGAGTAAAAATGTTGCCTTTTTAGATGTAAAACTCAGCCACAGGTGAAGTTCTTTACTAAATACTGATTAGATTGGTTTTCAAGGAATATTTGATTTTCCTGACCTTTTATGTCAATCTAATTTAATGTTACTTGAATTAAAATGTCATTTTTTTATATAGTACCTAAAATAGACTTTATTAGTTTTCCTGAAAACTATGTGCAGCTTTGCTTTGGCCCATTTAAATATTGAAAACAGCAGGATTTGAGATTTTTCTTCTAATCCTCAACTAATAGAGTTTAATGCTTTGTTTGGCCTACCCTACACAGCTTAAGCAAAAGTTTTAAACAAGATTAAAAATATGACCTTATTAACCCATGGCATCTAAAGGTACAGAACAGGCCTGCAGGGACGTCAGTCCTTCATTAGCCAGGATAGCACAGTGCCCTTCCCAGTCTGCTCGGGATCCTTCAGAGGAAAACACTGGGGGAGCCCAGCTTTCTTCTTTTGTAGTTTTGTGCCAGCACCTGGGAATAGGAAATTTAAAAAGCAAGGATTTATTTCTAAGTTGAATATTCAGTCTTTGTCGCTGGGGAAAATAAAGTACTTTTGGAAATTTGAGGTGCAACCTGTCTGGGATTTCTAAAAAAAAACCCCAATTCTGGGAAGCCAAAGGGTCATAGCTTTTGTGTCCTGCACCTCATTAGACCCCGAGTAAAACGAATGTCACCTTATTTTTATCTTTTTCTTGGTGAGAAGTTACAGTTGTATTTAAGCTGCTGTTGGATGGGTGATTGATGTACACGTTGAGTTCCAGAAGAATGAAGTGTCTCATTGTCATGGAAAGTTTATGCCTAGTAAACATTACAAAACACAAAACGTAGTGATACATTCACTGCTGTGTAATAAGATTCCTTGTTTACCAGGCAGGCTATAGGGCCATGGCAACACCACCAGAAATAGGAACTATGAGTATCCTTGTTGTAAAGATGATGATGGTTATCAAGCAGTTTGTTAATTGCTGGAGTTTAATGTTTCCCCATATTCATTATCGCTTTGCAGTGCTGTTAGTAGCATGAGGATCAGCCAAGAGGTGTAAATGTGGAACTTTGACTGAAACTTACAATAAAAATAACGTGGTTTATTGTATGGAAGAGTCAGGTGAATGTGCACCTCGCTGATGCTGTGAGACAGTGAATCCCAGGTGTTCCAGGGGAGAGAGAATAACCACAGTTTACTTAAACCAGCACAACTTCCTAAACTTCTGTCTTTCTAATGATGTTCCAAACCAAAGCAAAATGACTGCGTATTATTTCTTTACATAATTCTTTAAAAATACTGGTACCTTGCTTGGCTTTCAGTATATGTTGCCCTTTTGATCTCAAAGGGTCAGAATCTAGATACTTGTCCATTAAGTTCAAGATCCAGCTGAAAACTGGAGGCAAAATAAAGCCACACAAGTTGCTTACACTCTCATTGATAAATGTTTCCTGCTTTCATACCATTATTTACATATTTTTAATAAGGAAACATGATTTTTAAAAACAGAAAGCAGATGGTGGGTTTGCAGCCATATGTGCACCAACTGAAAAATACAGGATTTGTACACCTACCCTAAGTCTTGGTTGTGGAATGGGGAGTTTCTTAAGACCTAGAAAGCATTGAAGATAGGAAGAAAGAGGGTGAAAAGCCCTCTGTTTTCCTTTCTTTTCCCATCTTAGTGATTTTCCTTAATTTGGTGCTTTGGGCTTTTCTTGGCTCACTGCCTTGTTCTCATCAGTGGTGTCAACTCTCTCGAACAAAAATCTGGTAACCTTCAGGAGCAAGGTGGTCTGTAGGTAGGTAAAGAAGTCAAGGGAAACCAAGAATTTTCATCTGATGATTGCTCATTTAGTTTTCTTGCTGCGTGGAGCCCCACTGACCCTGGCCCGCACTTTGGCCAGCCATGAGGAGCTGCTGTTCGGGGATAATCGTGTGTCTGTCAGTCGAGTTGTGCTGCTGATTCAGACCCGTCCGCTCCACAGCCAAGTCATCCCGGACAGGAGGAGTTGCTGCTGCTGTTTGCTTTCCATCTGTGAGAGCAGCACTTGCATTGCAATCATTCTGTCACAACTGGGGAATGTATAATCAGATCCTCCACGCCTGTGCCTAAAAGGCAGCGGAACGTGCGGCTGCCACGGAGGGGGGGGGGGGGTTTCCTTGACCCTGTCTTTGACAAAAGTTGCATTAATTTTCCATTTGATAGCCAAAATTCCCACCGCTCTTGGAGGTCTGCATCTGCCTTGTTATTTAAGCAGTATTTTGGGGTTTTTTTCTGCTACTCTTCTGCATTCCTGATTGGTGAATGTGCTTTCAGTTTCATTTTGGTTGTTGCATGTGAATAATTATAGGAAGGAAGAAGTGACAAAAAGCATTTGCAATATGTTTGTTGAATTAACTCTGTGAAATGACGTTTCCAAGCTGTGGTCTTTAAGCTGAAAGTGTGAGTTAGTACCTTTAAAAGGCTGAAAAAAGGAAACATGCTGTTGGTAGTTCAGAGTTTCTGGGACACTGAGATGGAAAATGTTAGTTTTCAGAAGCAAAAAACCCTGAAAAGTAGATATAAATATTCAGGTAATCAAAGTGTTCTATAAAAACAGTTTAATGAAGATTAAAAGGTCGCTTAGACAGTTCAGCTGGGTTTTTTTAGTAATGCCATGACTGACTTAGTTTACCTCAAATTAGTAATTTTATGCTATGTACAGCTAGAAATTAATAATGTAAAAAATTCTGTCACAGTGCCTTGCAATTAAGTTACAGTTTACAGACTCAATACTAGGACTACTTCGAGGGTGCTGGTTCCTGGTTATACCAGGTGTGGGCTCATGCATTTCATTTGACTGCACTGTTCGGCATTGGCAGTAACTGTTGTCAGGTCTGACACCGAATCCCGTCCAAACGCAGCAGAGGCAATGGTGTGCACTCTTGCTTCAGCCTGTGAGGCTTGTTCCTCTGGCTGCAGTGAATCCCAAACGATGGGGCTCCTTCCAAGTGGTTTTCTAGACTATTCTTCTGCTTGTAGTCAAGAGGTAACTTACATACTTGGATTAACAATTTACTGTTTAGGTTTCGTATCCAAACTGTTAGTGTGAATGTCTCTGTCAGGTTGAGTTCTCTGCTCTTACCTTCTTCTGTTCTGGCATCATCTTTGTGCTTTAATTTTTTTGTACTCTGAGGTTGTTTGGTCTCCTTTCCTTTGTTTCTATTTTTAATTACTTAGCCTTTTTTTGCTTTCTGTTTGTTTCCAGTGTATATGTTTCTAAAGAATTTTCCTTTATGTCTACTATTTGCATTCAAATGAATCAAAAACTGTTTGATTTTGCAGAATGTCTTAGTCCCAGTCTAAGGCTGTAATAAATTTTTATTTCAGCGTAATTAGATGCTGATTTTTGGATGCAAATAGATGTTACTGTTGAAGTAGAGAAGTTTTGAGATATTTAATCAAGTCTCTACAAAAAGTCTTCAGTGACTGAAAGCACTTTAGTCAATAGAGACAATGCAGTTGTGAGAGTATTTTTCAAGTTCATGTTTGGTTTCAAAAAGATATTCTGCTTTTGTGACCCCTAAATTTAATAATGTATCTTTTTATTACAGGGAGAAGAAAATGAAAATTCAGGATATTAAAAACAATATTAAAGAAGCTATAGAGGTAAACCTAGGAGCTATTGTTTGTAACTGTTCAAAGTGGCTATTTAGACACTCTCTGCAGTATTTTACTCTTCTGTCTTTGCAGACAATAGTGACAGCAATGGGCAATTTGGCCCCTCCAGTGGAACTAGCCAACCCAGAGAACCAGTTTCGAATCGACTACATCTTGAATTTAGCCAACCAGATAGACTTTGATTTCCCACCGGTGAGTGACTCCAACTGGCTGCAGCCAGGCCCGTGTCAAATGATTGTGTTTCACTGCACTGTAGTAAATATTTCCCCAAAACAGTGAGCTGCTCTTTGGAAGTTACTGCAGGAGGTGCCTTTGGTCAGTGCTGATCAAGTAAGTGTGTAGCAACACAGCCAGAATATTTAGCTGATCCTTCAGGAATGCAGAGACCTTTGTCTGCTTTCCTGCTTTTTGTGCTCTAGTGAAATAACCAGCTACAGAGTTAAGATGGACAGGGCTGTGTAAAGCTTGGGCACTGTTGGGAACTGCTCTGCCCAACAGGAGTGGAGATACACTCAGCACTCTCTTGATGATTAGCTGGCCTTGTGTGATACTGAATTTCTCTGCTCTGGAAGAGCAGTGGAGTTTTCTTGCTGATTCAGACCCTGTGTCAGGCAGACTCTGCAGAAGCTCCACACACAACACCCTTGCCTCAGCCCTCCCAGTCCTAGTTAATCATTCGAGGTGCCAGCAGACCCAGAGTAAATGCACAAAGGATAATTATTTGGTTGATGATATAACTTTGTGCCCACTCACTGTGATTAATTTCTCCTGTATCTCAACCAGCCTAAGTAGCAGAAGCCCATGAAAATACAGTTTGCAAACACCAAACTCTTAAACACTGAGAAGATATTTTTATTAATTACCATGAGGTACCTTGTACTTGCAGCAATACAGGATGTTTTGGAGCTAATGTTTCTCTCTCCGTGCACTGTTCCAGGGGGCTGAGGGGAACATTTATGAAGATGTATCAAAATCATGATTCGTTTACGCCAGATTCATTTACATTCTTTGTCCATATGGGACTGACCAGACGCTTGAATTGAAAGTGCAAGTGCAAGTAGTAGTAAGATGTGGGGTAGTTTGCACCACAGCAAGGTTTTGTAACCCTTGATGTGTAAACATTATTGAACAAGCTACTCTGTGAAATCAGTGACAGTTACTTTTCCCAATGTGTTGCCACTTCTGGGAATTTCTCTGCTTTAGTCAGGCTTTGTTAAAAAGGGAAAAGCCAAACAGCCAGAAACATACGTTGTGTACAGTTTCAGGAGAATACTGGAGGGAGAAAACAGTGGTTCCTTCCTCGACCCCACGTGCTCCTGAGCTGGCTGGGTGCTCACAGCTCTGCCTGCCATTGTTTGTGATAGTTCAGGTTGTGAGCTGTAACAATGCTCTAACAAGCTCCTGTGACCTACCTTGTACTGAAATATTTGGTTTTCCTTGTCTCTTCTATCTTAGGGATTTTTTCTTCTATTCAGTTGGAGTGCAGTGAATTTTTTTTTAATTTTTCTTTTCTCTGAAAGCAAGGGGTAATTGTGTGGAGACAAGTGAATAAACCAAATGTGTATGTGTTACATTGACTGGTTTTTATATAAAAACTAATATTCACTGTGTATTAAATCTGGTAGGATACATGATAGCAAATTCTTGATGTCTAAAGCAATAAAAATGTACTTTCAAGGTCCATAAATAATTTCAAGTTCAATGAAGAGTCCTTGTGTTGAATGACACCCAACTTCAGAAATAACAGTGCTCCAGTAAAACTAGTTTTTATTCTCTGAGCAAAGGTATTGTCTTAAATTTTTAAGCCCTGAGTCTACAGAGGTTTAGGCATGTGCATAACTTTGACTAGTGGCTTGCTTCATTGGCATGATTAACTATTTCATATGGAAATGTTTGGAGGGTTGAGGTTTTAACCTGGATATACATTAGCCACAAATGCTGAAGGACTATTGTCGTCCCTCTCTGCCCTCAGTGATTATATAAGCTAGTATGTCTCTGACTTCTGAGTTTGAATATAGTCCTTTGGTACCTGAAAAACCAAACCTGCATTTTTAATTGCATGATTTAAATCGAGCTAAGATCTAGACTGTCCCTAGATGCTAGAAGGCAATGCACAGGCATACAGGGATCAGCACTAGGATTGTGGAATTTCTTCTCCAACTACACGAGATCTTCTTTAGAACATGAGGCCTCCTCCTTCTCTACGTGCAGGAGTAGCTTAAATGAGGTTTCAAGTACACACCAAAATCTTTGTTCATAATTCTACTTCCCTGAACTAGAATTCAAATTTCCAAGCAACAAGGGTCAGTGTAATGTGAAAGGCAGAAAGAAGTAAAGAAAAATGTAGGAGCTTTAGAGTGATCCCAGTACAGGGGTCCACATGTAATTTAGGATTCAAAGAGCAACTTTTATATTCTGCTATTCTAATGTTTTTCTTAGTCCGTGTCTCGATCTGTTTGCCTTGCAGTTTTTGACTTGAAGGAAATGTGTGTCATTTTGTGTAGACCATATTGTTCAGAATTAAAGAAACCTAAAAAACAACAGCTTGAGTTAAAAATAATGGTACAGTGCAATGCTAGGTTAAACATTCCCTTCAAAGCTGGAAATTGAGTATGTTGAAGATCTATTAATTCAGCATACTTGGTATTAAGTTCAATTTCTTTAATACAAGGAGTAGCATATGGGGAAAGGAAAAGGGTAGTACTGACTGAAAGGATTTCTGTCCACATAACTATGCTGCTGTTTTAAAATATTGCAGTATTTAGCAGATAAATCTGTAGTTGAGGCTTCCAAATGGCATTTCCATCACTATTGTCCTTTGATGCATTTAGCTCAACACAGCTGTATGTTTGCAGTGTCAAAAAATCAACCTCATAAGCAGTTTCAGTCATTTAGACTAGCAGTATATCTGTGTCAAACGTCAGGTGGTGTTGGGTTAGCTGTGTTATAAAGGTGATATTTTTATGCCTGTTCTGCATACCAGACAGTGGTTAGGATATTTTCTTCATCCCCAGTACCAACTAGAATAGTGGCCTTTTTCTCTCATTCCTTTCGTTTTGCTCTTACTTTCAGAAGAGGGAAGGAAATACTACCATTATATCGACATTTCACACTTCATGATCAACCAAATTGAACCAAGCTACAGAATAAAAACTATTTATTTTGGGTCACAAGTCCCTTTATAACTCTCAGGTTTTAATGAAACATTCAAAATAGCAGAGCAGAATTTACAACTGCCTATTTTTAATTGATCTGGACTCAGCTGAGGAAGATGCTATTTGAAGATACCATTATAAATTCAGAAAGATGGTATTCAAAAAGTAGTAGAATCAGAATATTAGCTGTTGAAAGGCAAAATAACAGGGCAGTGACTCCAGCCTATGGCTCTGTAGATCAAGGATGTTTAGAAGAGATATGGTCATTTTTAGGGTGTTGATGAAATTGTCTGCAGGTCTCTTGGTCTGGTCGCCATATATTTTTTACTACACTGCTCCACTGTAGTTATTTTGAATCTCCCACTGCCACTGCTGCTGAATAGTTTTATTCTGGTTTCTGAGTGGTGTCCTTGAGGCCAGGCTTTACCACATGCTGGCTTCAGCCTCAAAGCCCAGCTCAGCATCCTGTGTGCCCACAGCCATCCCTTCCCTCTCCTCCACACCAGGATGGCCAAAAAAACCCCTGGTGTAAATCAAACCATTGAACCAATCCAGGTTAAAAATAACCCTGGTAACCCTTACTCCTTTGCTCTTCTATTTTGGGGAGATTATTTTTAACAGGGATCAGTTTTGAGGGCAGATTTGCAACCTGGCCCGTGGGCAGCGTGGTACAAAGGAGGTGGTGCACAGTGTGTGGTATAAACGTGCAGCAGGGTCAGATGTGGGTTGTTGGAGTCCTTACATGATTTTAACACCAAAATCTTCAAGAAGGTAACAAGATAATGTAGTCTCAGTGAGAAAAGATCTCTTCACTGCCAAAAGTGTTCCTTAATTATGTAGGCAACAGAACAAAATTATGTGTCCCTGTAGATAATCACCCTGGTGTGTATAATGATAGATATATTATTATTCCTGTCTAAATACATCATGGAAGAAGAAGAGAGCTGTTCTGGTTTGACAGCACCACTGGCTTTGTAATGTAATGACAAACATACTCACTGCAAGGGGGACATTTCCCATGGGGGTATCGAAAATGTCAGAGATTTTAGGGTGTGGAAGTAGGCAAAATATTTTCCTTAGTGAATACACTCGTAGGAAGCTGGGGAAAGTGGGAGACAGAGCCTGATTTCTTGGATGTCTGGATAATACTGGATGCAATTTGGGTAGTTATCACAGAGAAAAAATATTGGGGCTCCAGCTTTTTCTTGTCCAGATTCTCTTTAGGATTTTGAGCAAACACCTCAGTGTCCTCTCTACCCTTTCATAGTGCCCTCTATAGCTTGTCACCTGTTAAAGAGTGATAAATATGTATCTTCAAGTCGCATCTTGAGGTGCAAAATTGGTAGAAAATATGAATATGTAAAGTACTTTTACCTTGAGACTGCTAATGTTATTAACAGAGAGGAGTTACAGACAGTATCAGTGGTGTGGTGCTACATCCTCTGAAATAATCGTTGCTCACTCTTTTTTAAATCTCAATTATCTTATCTACACACAGCAGCTCCTTCTAAATGGGCTTGCAGATAATCCAATTGAGTTTACCTGATCAGAGTTTAACAGGACTTATGTAAAGCTGGTTCTCCTGTCCTTTCATAGCAGAAATAACTCCTTGAATACAGATTAATTAAAGAGTTCTTTCAAAGCCTTCTTTTAGTGTAGAGTCTGTGAGGCAGCCACTTGATTTAATTTCTGTTTCTCATAATTAAAACATGTATAACTACTAATGGTTTGCAAATGAATCTCCTGAAATCTCTGATTTTTGTCCACATGAACAGGTGCCTGATACAAATGTTTTATTCTCATGTATGACTCTCAATATCTAGCAAATTTTCACATTGCTAACCTATTTATTGGAGTGATTTTTAAAAAAAATTCTGCGGTGCTTTCACTGAGGTGTTCACATGGTTTTGTTGAAATCCCACCATTTCCTTCAACTGGAGAACCTGCACTTCAGGACTTTAGACAATGTGCATTATCTGCATATCTTTTCTGTAGTGCAGTTGCTTTTATAGTACTAAACCCCAACCCTGTATTTTGCTTTATTGTTTATGTATTTGATTAGCATTTGAAGTACATGCTAATGCTTTATTCTGAATTTGTATTTTTATCCAGTGAAGTCCCACCATACCATACCATACCATATTTATAGGTTCAGAAGTTCATGTTTAGACTCATTTGAAGAAAGTGTGACTTAACTTCTCTTGATACATCTTCTTTGTTTCCCTGAGAACAAGAACAGATTAATTCAGTTTATGTTGAAATAGAAGAGCTGTCAGCTGAATTAAACAGGAAATAGGCCTAATTTAATATAGAAATTCGTAAGCATTTTCTGGGTTTAATCACAGTAAGAAACTATCACAAAATATTGTTGTATGCATAGATGAAATAAAATTATACCTGTGAGCCTCCCTGGTGTTGCAGTGGCTTGGGGAGAGTTTCTGTGAGAGGCTGTATGAGAACTAAGCACCATGTGAATGTGCTAATTGCCCTGCAAACATGGGTTTGGGGCATACAACAAAAGGTGCCTTTGGGCATAAGAACTGAGTAATGTACAAAGACTTTGAAATGTGGTGGTAAACCTGCTTCTGAAAGAGCCCTCACTTTGGCTATGAAATTTAATTTATGTCATGTTAAATGAGTAAAGGATGAATTTGGATGAGCATGGAAGTAGCTAAAAAGAAAAAACGTGAAAATTACCATGATCTACTTTACATTTTGATTCTGTGGAATAGTCTTTGCTCTTTTGACACGTGCTAAATGTGAAGTTGTTTTTCAGTATTCCAGTACCAAATACAACCTGTTGTAGTGGGGCCATGTTGGGCAAAGCTCCCTTTTCTGTGACTTCCCAACAGGGAGACTTTTCCATGGAACACTGCAACAGGGAACATGCCTCCTCCTTAGTCTATGAAGTTATGGCAGAGTTTAAAAACATGTCAGGCCCCAGATGTTGCGGGAGATCCAGCAGCACAGGCTTTTCCCTTGTCAGACTGTGACAGAAGCAGGCAAGGGCTCGTGGGGGGGTGAAGGTTTGTGGATGGGCAGGTATTTGCTTCTGCATTTGCTCTGTGTGTGACTCCAGGTTTTGATGCTGCCACAGCCCTGGCTGCTCAGGGTGTTCCACATGTCTTTGGAGAGCACTTGACATTTCTTCAGTGTTCCAGTAAAATTTAAGATTTTTGTTTTAAGCTTCCAGGAAACTGGGAGGTTATTTACTCTTAAAAAGAAATCCCAGCAATCAAACAGAACTTTCGATTAATCTATTTTAAGTATCTGTGAGCTTGATTTTTTTCATGTAGGCTGTATTATGAATCTATGAATGCTTTTATGAAGACAGATTCTGCTTCTTCAGAAAGGTCGTAAGACGGTTAGTGAGCTGTCCATGAGATTTGTCTGAATTTAAAATGAGGAGAACTGTTTTATCTTACACCCTTTTCTGCTGTGGAAGTTTCTGGTTTTTTGTTTCCAGCCTGAAGGGAGGCAGCAAAGTTGCAGTGTGGTCCTGGGTGTTTGCTCTGAGCACCCTCTAAGGTAATAAAGTCTCTTAATTGGACTGCTTAAGTTTACTATATATTCATTAAACAAAAAGCAGCTAAACGATGTGGTATGAAAGACATTTTCCAAGCCCTGGTTTAAGACCCAAAGGAAATTTCTCAGAGTTCTATTAAACCTTCCTTCTTAGCCAAAGGCCTACAGAAATAGCTGATGGTTGAACTGCCTCTATTACTGCTCTCCATTGCCCCAGGAGGGCGATGGAATGGGGTAGAAGGCTCCTTTTTGAGCCTTTTATGCTCTCGGTAAGTTTGAGCCATTAATGAATTGCCTTCGTTCCATGTGTTCCACTTGGAAGAAGCAGAGGAACACTGATTGTTCAGTTTAAAATTGCAGAGGAATCTCAATGAAATGGGGAGCAGGATCCACGTATCTGCCAACTTCAACCTTAGTTCTCTCACCAAGAGTGAATTCTTCCTGAATTCCATGAGAAGCTGTGTGAAAGGATTACATCTGAGCTTGTTCTAGAACCAACACACTGAGCTTCTGTGCAATGAAAGCAGAAATAAAAGAGAAACGGTGTAATATTATGTTAGTGAGACTTCTAACCAAAAGCACTTTGTAGATTGTGGGTATGGATCTACGTGTTGGCATATTTCTCAAGCGCTGTGGTGTTTTGAAATTCTTAACAAAAGGGAGTAATGTAAGTTGAAATTTGATGTTTCTTAAATAAAATTTGCTTCCCACTGGCCATTCCTTGCAGCAACATCCAGTTTATTTCATGCTGCTAGAAATGCAAAGATACCATAAACAGAAACCCAAAATATTTCAGCATCATTCTTCTTTTCTAAGCATGAAAAACTGTTGATAATGGGACTTGAGTCCTTCCTGAAAATATTTCTGACTCAGTTATGGGAAGTGCTGAGTACTCTGGCCTCTCCCAAAGAGTTTTGTGTTCAGCTCTGGACACGTGCCAGTAACTGGAGAATATCTTCAACTATTTGTAGGTATGTGTTTCCTTTGTGATATCATCAGAGTATTCTCCCTAAAATAGCAAGCAATAATTAAAACTTGTTCACACCATTAGGAATGCAGATGTTTCCCTATTCAAGTAAGTGGCTTATTAAACTGTCTGATTTGACAAATTTAGCACGTTCTGGTATCCCTGCACAAACACAGGGACAATGAAAAGATGCCATGAGTTTCCTTCTCCAAGTGGCCTTACAGTCAGTAATAATCACTTGATTTCGGATATGGGCAATGAAAAATAAATCAGTTTGTTGTGTATTTGTCTATCCTGGAAGGAGAAAATCCACTTGTGCAGCAGCCTGCCTTGGAATGCAGCGTGCTGCCCTGCCGTCCTGTGACCTTGCCTTGTTCCCCTGTGGTCGGTCAGTGGAATGCAGCAGAACGGCGTGGCTGTCAGGAAAGGAAAGCTGCTGTGCCCCCCACCCTGCAGAGTAGGTCTGCACAGGGGCTTAAAAATGACACTGACCACTGGTTTCAAAAGCTGAGCACACTGGGAAGCAAATGTCCTCTAAGATACAGTTTTACAGTGTAGAAGCTGGTTTGGTTTGACCTTTAATCATTAGGTTTGTAAGTCGGTGACCTATTTAAAACTCTTATTATGAAATGTGTAACTCCATGGGACAGTGAACTTTGCCCAGGAATTGAATCCCAGTTTTAACCACACCATTGTGTAATAGTTGTACACACCTTTTAGTAGGTAAGGTTTTTTTCAATGGCATTGACTTTTGCTGGAATTAGTAAATAAACTGTTCTGATGAAGGATCCACCCTATATTATGTTCTACAAAGGAAAGCTAATGTTGCATGTCCATGCTAAGTTTCCTGTGACTATCGTGTCACAGTGGCAAGAACTCTGCCAATGTTTTTCCCTGCCAACATCCTAATGCCTATAAAACATTGCTTCATAAACATTTTTTTAAAAGTCTCCTGAGTATTTATGTATCTGGAGGGAACACAACCTTGTAGACAGTATGTCCAGTTATTCTCTTTCATTTTCTGCTAATATTTCACCCTTTTAGAATGCCTCTCAAAAGCAGACCTTAGTTCCTTTATTTTTTCCCAGGCCTGGAGGTTGTCTCTTGAGGATTAATTTTAACAATCAGAATCTTCGACCTCGAAGTTCTTTTATAACACTTTCTCTGGTTTGACTTTTAGCACAACCACTGTTTACCTGCTAACATTTATTCAACTTGCTGAAATTTACCAGTACAAGTAGGTTTTAAACTTGATCAGGCTCTGCAGTGCCCCTTTTCTAATCCAGAACTGTTCCAGCAAGACCTTTCTGGAGCAAAGTGCTGTTTTCCAAGCATCCCTTTTACATGATGACTTCCACTGATGGGGTTTTTTTCTCTAGAGGTCTGCAGAGATTCCTGTAAGTGAATACAAGTGATTTGCAAATGTTGCCTATTGACTCATTGTATTGGGAAGCTTTCAGCAGGTGGGGAAAGTGTTGCCTAATAAATAAAACATTTGTAAGGAAATACCTTTCACATAAATATGACCTTCTTCTAAGTATTATGGTGTGATGAGAGATAATGCTTCCTCATCATCATCAAGTCGTGGTGCTTGATCCTTCAGTTATCTAAGTAAGACCAGAAAAGTTTTACCCAGAGAGAGGATTTTCTCAGAGTTTTTTATAGTTTCTCTAGCCTGTTTGTTCGGGATTGTGCCCAGAATTCAAACTATGCCCAGCCCAGCCTGAGCTGATCCAAAGTCAGGCCCTGTTTGTTCTGTTCAGATTTGTGTTACATTGGCATTCTTTTCCCTACTCAAGGATTTCTCCCTCTTTAGGGTTATGTTAGCACTTTGAAAAATGTAAGGTCTGCTCTGGTGGTGAATAACTGCTCCAATCCTCACACAGTGCTTAGGAAGAATTCACTTCTCACCTTCCCTGGTGGTGCCATCCTGTCACCACTTCTGTTGACTCTTGCAGCTTTACACAGCTTCAGCTGTAGTTCAAACAGGATCTTGGGTGTGTGTTGTGGAACTGCAGCTTTTTTTTTTTTTTTTAAATGGAAAATGACATAATTTGAGTATATTTTTTTCAGTTTTAAGTATGCATAGGGAAGAATGGATAATACAATCACACACTGCAAACTCTATGTGTCATTTGGAGCCTGACATTGAAATCCTGTTTGTTGTGGAATGTCATCTCAAACAAATTGTTATTTAGTATTATGTGTTTATTTTAGCTGTTTTCTTAGGAGTTTCATTTTATAGTGCAAGAGAAACCTGTGTTGATGCTGCTGTAGAGTCTGTTACATTAGAATGTGCCAGCAAATGAATCAGTGTTGTGGAAACAAGAACCAGACATGTAAGGACTAGTTTTCTGGCTATTTCTTTTCAGGAAATTTTCCTGCTACTTTTGGTTAATTTGTTTCCTAATGCATTATTTTTAGAGCTCTCATACAAATTAGACCTATTTAACTCAAAAACAAACCCTGTTGCTGACTTGATTTTTCTAGTGGCCTCTGAAGCCCCTGCTTTACCTAAATACCTCACAAGTCTTGTGGTTTTGCTTGCCTTCCCTGAGAGCAGCCCCAGGCTACATTCCATGACTCAAATGGGATGCTGAGGATTTCTTGTGTTATTCTTTTTCTTAAACATTATTCCAGAATTGTGGTTAGTGTAGGTGTATTGGGAAGGAGGGAGAATCTGGGTTCTTTTGCACTTAGCCACTATGTCTTAATTCCAAACTCAGTCACTGCTGTAAGGAGGCTCCTGATAAAGCAAGAGGGGAACTCTGCAAACCTGATTCTGACTTTGCTTTGAACACCTTCCTAGTTTATAGTTGTGTAACCTTGGTCAGCATCAGCCCCAGCACGTGTGAAGATGTGTTTGATGTGGCCTGAAGACAAAAAGTGGTCTATTAATAAGAGCCATTCATATTTGACTATCACAAGTCTTGTAGTAGGTCAGTTTTTAAAACAAAATTAATACAAACAAATGACAAAACAAAAAAGACCAAAAGACACATCAAAAAACCACCCCTAAAAAACCCCACTCTGTCTTAGTGTAATAATCTATTACTCATTATTTGTTGTAGATCCTGATTTTGAAATGCCAATAAAAAGTTCAAAGAATGTGAACTGAAATTCTTTTTCCATCCCACATGAACAGTTAATAACCATACTGAGGAGATTGCTTAAGCATTGCTGGTTATAGTTCAGATGAGCAGGACAGGCATAAAGGCAGTCTTAAATATTTTATTGCTAATTTGGCCTAACAAGGCACAAACATTGATCTTTATCCCATTCTTGTAATTCACATATTTTCTTAGAAGTTAAAAATGCCTTTAAAACAAAGGGAGGGCTCTTCTAAACATCTTGTAATTGGTATGTTCTGGTGAACTAAATCCTGGGCTTTTGATTATCAATGTGTTTATGCTAAGGCCAGAAACTGGGATTATTTTCATCCCATTTTAAGAGTCTGACTGTGGAAACTACTCCAAATGTTTCTCCACAAGGTATGATGAAGTTTAGAAGTTCTTTGAATTGCTTTTGTATCTTCTCTCTACCAGAGTGTCATAGCTGTAGTGAGAAGCAACAATGAGGAAGGATTTTTGTGGCAGAGTTTTAGTATGCTGTGACTTTGTTTCTTAAGGCACTGCCTTTTTTTTACTTTACATCTGCATTTGTAGGTGATGAAGAATGTTTTACTGGGTTTTCTTTAAACTTACCTTTACCTGGTATTTGTTTCCTTACTGTAATGCAGGATGAAGTGAGTGTTTGGGGGTATATTTGCAGATAATTGGCTTGGCAGATGCTGGCCCCAGTTTGAAGCAGATGTCTATTTTAGAACTGTATTTCTGCCAAATAGTTAATTAACCATCTGAAGTCTGGTGTAAGTTATCTTGATGAGATGAGAATTTTAAATGGTGTGTGTCCATTTGCCTCAGCTGTTGTTTCAGCCAAAAAAAACGCAACTTGTACAATTGCTGATTCAATTTTTCAATTTCCCAGCTTTGTAGTAATAAGTTGAGTGAGTCATGTTATGTTCTGTATTGGACTGCTGTTACTTTTAAAAATAAATGCAGAAACCTGTCCCAAAGTGGGTTTGGTACAAATATTGTGAGATTGAGATAATTCCCCCTCTCTCCTCTGCATTCTCTTCCTTCTCCTTTTTTTGCTTTGGAAAGATACTTTCCTCACTGTGCTGTGGTAGAGTTGAAGATTGAAGGTAATTGACAGTCTCCCAACTGCCAAGAAATTGGAAATCTTCAAAATTAAAGCATCCAATGAACATAATTCCAGCAGTGGGAGACAGAAAACTGGAGTGGAATTAAGATTTTGACTCGTCTTTTACTTCCCTTAATAGCAAAAGCAAATGGTTGTACAATCTGCAAATACTAAAAATCGAGTAAAATCCTATATACCTATGTAAGAAATTTAACTAGCCTTTTGTTTATTAACTGTCTGTAAAAGCAGGAAACAAACCAAAAAGATGCATCTGATACTATGTATAAATTTTTTAATACCTTTAAAATAAATCAGAACACAATTTTGATGTGTATTTTGCATTTACTATCATTTGTGTGTATGTGCAGCTAGTGAATATTTAATAGCAATAAAAGGAAGATCAGATTTACATCTGATAGGCTGTTTCCATCATTGGTGTTCACACCTGTAAGATCACACAATCACATATGCATCTTACACAAGAGGCTGCTTTGAAAATCAGCATCACTAAATTTACTGTAAGATGCCATTATGCATCTTCAGGATGCAATTTAAAGGATCTACTGTTCAGGTGGTAGTTAACATTCTGGTAGGAAAGGGATTTTTTTAAAAGATACTTTCAAGTGAAACTTTTGAAGTCACATTTGGATGTGCCTCTTCTTTCTTTGTACTACACTGATAGTAAAAGAATGTGAGAGACTGATAGCCCGAGAGATGGGAGAACTTTGAAGCAGTAAAATGGCTATTCACATATATCTTTTTTCTTTAAATTAATTCTACTGTAAATAAAAGGCTGGAGGGGGAGAAACAGAATATATACAGCGACTATATTAAAGGTCTTATGCTGCTCTGGATTAAAAAAACTTTCTTGGAATAAGTTACCTGAGCCACTTAAAATGAGAATAAAAGTATTTAGTCCAAAACCCTTTAAAGTCCTGAGAGCGAGCCAAGAAAAGCCCCTGGTCATTGATAAAAGGAATGCCCACAGTGGTGTGTGTGTGTTTTTAAGTCACCAGGCTGCTGCTGTTCTTTCCAAGTATTCAGAGTTCTTAGACTGATAGCTAGAAATACAATTACTTGTTGCACACACCCTGTTGGAGCCAAGGTGAATCTTTCATATATAAAAAAGAAAGGGCTTCTGGTTTTGTTTTCTGTTTGTGTTACAGGTTCAACAAAGCTGAAGCATTGCATTTTTGGCTGTCTGCTTTCGTATCTTGGCTTGTAATTTCTAAAGTTGAGACAAAACATCATCTGGCCTTGTATCACTGTATTTCTTCCATAGGTCATGGTCTTTTAGCACTGTAAAAGAATGAATTTTGCAAATACTCTGAGTTAAGTGATACAGACTTAAGTAAGATGTCTGTATAGTCTCCAAAGATCCTCCCTGACTTGCAAAGTCATGTAAAACCTAATCACATTTGCTATTTTGTCTAAGAGTTATTGAGAAGTGTTTCATTGAAGAAAAAAAATGTGCCAGCCACATAAATGTGACATACAGTGGAATTGTGAGTTACAGAACAAATGCTACAAAATTAGCATTGATTATTAAACATGCCAACAGAGTTGTCATTAATGAGGAGTTAATCCTTCTTACCTCACAACTGGATTCAGTCAGAGTGATGGAGAAGCAGTTCTTTAAGTGTTACGGAATGTTCAAATCAAACTGAGAAAGAAAGACAACTGAGCTTGTAGTCCAGTTCTGAAAACTGTTTAAAGATTGTTGTTGAATACAGTGACCCTTTCCATTCATGGCATCATTCAGTGGTCCGTTACCATTTGCTGATTCTCCTCATCTACAATCAGTTTTTCTAATACTGTTTTCCTCTTCCAGGAGTTTTATGAACATACGAAAACGCTTTGGCAAGATGAAGGTGTGAAAGCCTGTTATGAGAGATCTAACGAGTATCAGCTGATTGACTGTGCACAGTAGTAAGTATTGCCTCCTTTGGGCTGTAGATGGTTTGTTACTGAGTGTTAATGACAGTGATTTGCATGTCCTGGTGCTTACTTTTCCTTCCCGGGGAAAAGGAATGTCTGCTGCACTGTGAATTCTTGGTAAGCAGCTGTTCAGATTGGTGGGATAAACTGGTCCAGTTAGGCAGGGTCTGTGTGGAGAACCTTGCAGATGTTTTCAAATGGTCTGGCCTCTTAATGGGGGACAACTGTTTTGTCTCAAAGGCCAAATTTCTGCCACTCCACTTCAGGTACTGCAGCAGGTTTCAGAAGCTGCAAAGTATATTGGTATGAAATAAGCCCGTGTTGGTCACTTTTGTTTCTGGTGCAGTTTATTTATCCAAAAACAAAGAGATGGCAGCAGCAGTCATGGGAGGCAGCCTGTGATCAGTCACCAAGACTTCTGCCCATGTGCCTTCGTGCACACATCTGAGAGATTCATTCTCTTCTGGTATTTACACCACTGTGATAATTAGTATTGTCTTGAGAGGCTGCTGCACGTTTGCAGTTACTTATCACACACAGCAAATACTGTGGTTCAGAATTTTATGGCAAAGTGCTTGTGATAATTGTGACCATTCCTGGTATTTTTGTTGTGTTATAGTCAAGAACTGCGGGACTTACATATGGAATATTAATAGTTAAAAATATTATTTGTTAGTTTATACTCTCTACTTCTTTTGGAGAAGCTGAAATAAGGTTTAATGGTCAAGGACATGCAGGTTTCTCATTTCACATGATGATGGGCAACTGCAGTTTGTCTCATACTGCATCTCTTAAAGAGCACTTGATGAAATAAAATCTGTAAGGTTCCTTTTCTGTTTGTTTGTTTTGGTAGACTTGAAGGTAAATCAACAATTAGCTCTGTTTGAAAAGAGACAAGAGAGATAATTTTACTATGACTTGCACAGCTCCAGGTCTGTAGGAGCCCCTTTGAAGTTTTGCCATTGTTTCCAGTGTGAATTTGTTTGATGTGTAGTGATGTCTTTTGCATTAGGTGACTAATGTTTGATCATTTGGCACCGAGCTTTTTGCAAGTTCAGTTGCTACAAAATAAAAAGATGCTACAATATTTTTCACTTTCAGTCAACTATTCAGCAAATTTTGCTTTTCTAGTGTGAAGCTGATAGAAATGAGGAAAAGCTGGTTTTGTTTCTGGGAGTGCTTGGTTATCTGTTTCTGGCTAGTCTTTGTTAATAGTCAGCTTCTGTGCTGGGGAAAAGTAAATATTGCTGAGCCCTAGGAGGGGTTTATGTAGCCCTTTCTTGAAAGAGGAGCAAATTTTGTTCTGCCCTGAATGCACAGAAGAAAGCTAAAATTCTTATCGTCCCTGGACATTGACTTTTCCATGGAACAGCAAGGGAGGTGGCCTTCATGATGGCTTTACCGTCCTGCTCCATCTAGTGGAACACTTAATTCTACATCATGGGCTGTTGAGCCAAAAATAAACCTTGAACATTGCTGACAAATTAATTAAAAAAAAAAAAAAAAAAAAAGATGTTACAGTCTGGCAGAAAGAGCTTTATAATTGTTAATTTTTGTAATTCTTGTCTTTTCTGGCATGTTTGACCATGCAGCGGCATTGTTTTTAATAGCAGAATATGCATAGTAGGAGGCTTTTTAATAGCAAAACGTTTTCTTGGAGGTTAACATCACTTTGCAGTGCTGGACTTGATCTTATCATACATAATTTTCAAGGGACCTAACAAAATTTTATTTCCTGTATAATCTGACTTGATTGATACCTTGAAATTAACCTGGTGAGCGCACACTAACAAAAATGTAGCAAATGCAAAATACAGAATGTAGCTGAGATTTATGAAGTAAAGACTGTTTTAATTCGAATGTGCAAGCTGCTGTTAGTGCTAATAGAAGTTAAAAAAGAAAGTGTTGGGATTGTCAGCTCTTTCAGAGAGGAGTTTTGGGTTCTGAACACTATTCCCTTTTGAAGTCCCCATTTAAAACGAGAAAGGCATACTGGAAATGGGAGATGGAAAAGTGGCTTTTCTCTTTCAAGATCAATCCAGCTTCTAAAAATCCTTTCTTGCTCTTGAAAGTTGAATAAATTCTTAAATATTAATGGATTCTTTGTTCAGTGACTTGCTTTAAAATTCTAAATGTTTCTTGTTCACAAAAATTAACTTTTTATAGTTGTTTGTCAAAAAATTTAATTTTTTTCAACTGTCATTTTTTGAAGTCTGAGTTGCTCAGTGTAAAGTTTGTCTTGGTATGGGCTCATTTGGCATTCAGCATTTCTGAAAAATGAACGTTTTTTTCACTGTTGTGGCACAGTTTATATATAGGAATCTTTACAAGGAGATTCTGCCAAGAGTTGAAAAATCAATTTGGCCTGTCTTTTAGCAGGGAATGAGGAGTGTGTATCTCACAGGGCCTTGTCTTTCAGAAATGTCAATATCAAAATGAAATTTGTTTCTCTTCCTGCCCAACCTGCATGAAGAGCATGCAGGGCTTGGGGGACCCTGGACAGCGCAGGCGATGGTCTGTCCTTGGCGAGGGGGCACATCCCCGGCTCCTGTGGCAGCTGTTCCCGGCAGCCTCCTGCCCACTGGCCTTTGGGAACTGGCACGAGTCCTTTCCCTCCTATTTCCTTCTTCATTAGCAGGGTGATGGTGGCACTGAGGGATGGGGAAGGCCATGAGGACTTACCTAGTTCCCTTCTGGCATTGCTGCTTTCACAATTCTGCTTTTCGCAGATAGGAGCTGATTCTCCTTGTAGACAGTTGAGCTGCAGCCCAAGGGAAGGTCTTTTCAAAGTTCAGGGCTGGATGGCACAGCTGCAGGAGGCTGGAGCATCTGGAAAAGAGGGATGTTGTGGAGATGGTGGCTCAAACTTCTGCAGAGTTTGTGCTGAGGAAAGAAGGGAACTTTCTCACTGGTCAGGAGCACTCCTGGGTGGACAAGCATGAGGGCAAAGCCACTTTTTGCTGGGTGTTCATTCCCGAGAAAGTGGAACAAATACAATTGTCAGTGTAATGTGTTGTACCTCCCTAACTCAAATGTAGGTGTTTAGAGTCCGGATGGAAATGGTATTTTTCACCTGTTGCTCAGCAGTAACTTAAAATACTACAGTGCTTCCTGCTGAATCACTACAACTGCCAGAAGAACTGACCATTAATACACACTCTTATCAAGTTCCTGGTTGTGTTGGCTCAGAAAGGACAACTTCACCCAAAGCCACAGGAACCTTTCCATTTCCCTGCAGTTGGGATCTTTGGAGGTGTGAAGCTGGGAGGCCTGGCCAGTAACCTCATCTTGCTGGAGAGCCCTTCTGGTATCCTGCCCTTTATCCTCAAGCTCCCTGGCTAAATGAAAATGTCACTTTGGAGGAGCCCAGTTCATTTAGAAAGAGTAGCTGCCTCTGCTCATCGTGAGCTTTACTGTACTTCCTGCTGAGGCATATTTTACAGTCTTGAGAGGCAGAGAAAGGAAAGGCAGCTTGTTTCCCTTTTCTTAACTGGACTTACCAAGTAATTAGTTTCAGTTCTGCTTTTAGAACAGCGTGGTCCATGAGGTTGTCCGCAATCCGTCTCTGAGAGGAATGTACTGTGTGAGGAGGGAGCGTTATCTGTGAGGAGAGCAAATTTCATTGCTCTTGCATCTTGCAGGGATTTACACAGAGGAGAAGGAGCATTGGTGCTGAAGCTGCCATGTGATCCTGCTCCTGACGAATAATAAACAGAAGAACACAGAAGTGTCTAGAATATAGAAAATCCCAAACGATGTTAAATTATTTACCACCCTTCATATTTCTTTCCTGAAGGCAGAGGATTGCATTTTATTTAGAATATATTACTTAATATTAAAAATATAGGAGCCATTTCCACGGCAATGTGCCAAGACCTGTTTGACAAATATATGCCTTCTGTCAAATATGAACAAACACGATCTCTTTGAAGTGCTGTTGTTGCTAATATTTCTGCCTCAGGTTTCATTTGAGGAGCTCTGGTCTTAAAGACTCACAAATACACAGCAGAGTAATCAGAGTAAGTAGGATCTCCCCCATAGGAATATGCTGTTTGTGGCATGAGGACATGAAGGATTGGTACTGTCCTGGAAGGTCTGACTCAAAGTCTGGCAATGGCTGAAGAAACAGTCTTTGGATTAATGTGCAGCAAATCAAAAGCAAAGCCTGGGTCCATGAGCCTTCTAGTGCTTTTCCCAGAGTTGCTAATCTTAGGCTGTGCCCACAGACCCTTCAGTTTTTGCTTTAGTGGCCTTGGCCACTCGTTGGAATTTGTGCTTCATGTTACGCTGCGCTTTCCCTGCCTATCTCCTCGCTGGCGCTTCCTGGTGTTGGCTGGGGTGGAAAAGGAAATAATGCAAGAGACAGTCCTTGCAGCCCATTTCACACCCTCCAGTATCAGGAAGGGCTGGAAGCAGCATGAGGGAGCCCATTCTCACGCTATTTCCTGCCGCCGGCTCTTCTCCTGCCGCTGCCATTTCGGGAAGGAGAAGGCACGGGGAGGCGGTGGCTGGAGGTGCAGAGCTGCGGTTCTCCGGCTTCAGCACCAGCAGAGAGCCTCTCTGATACCTTGAAACTCTGCCAGGCTGCTCCAGAAGGGTTTTATGAGAAGTATTTTCTAAGATGTTTGTTTTTAAAATACTTATCAAAGAAAGGAGGGGAGTGCAGCTATTAACCGACTGCTGTGCAGGGCTGCTGAAGGATCAGCGCGTGTGGACGCACTGGGTTTTTGATTTCTAATGTGTTACAGGTTGTAAATTATTTATATTTTTATGAAGATTTATGGTGTGTTTTATTTCTGGATTTGCAGGCTTGTAGAGAGCAATTAAGAGCCCTGATCTGAGCACTTAATGATTTTCTTCCACGTTGATTTCACTCCATGACAAAGTTCCCTTCATGGAACATGTAGTAAAGTGTGTTTGCTCAAAGTGTTACCTTTTTAAATAGTGGCTGATTTATCAGGGTTACTACTGTTAGTCTAGTTTCTTATTCATATTATTTATTACTTTTTTTGGTCTTTCTACTTTCTTTCCATTTGATGTGATTTTGGCAGAGTGGTTTCTCTTGTCTCCTGCAGCTCTGCAAGCCATGTCTGCACACTCCCTTTCAGCAGGACAGGAATTTCCCTGGCCTATATTCCTGGCATACACGAGCTTCTTATGGACAGTAATAATTATATTGTTAAACATTCCCATGAGGAAGAATAATACTCATGTCCCCTTTCACTGATCTCAAACTGATGAGCTTGCCTACTGCTGTGTGAATTCCTTGGCAAGCCAAAGAGTAGACCCAGATCATCTAACTTCTAATTCTTGGTCTTGATTATAAAACCCACCTTACTTTATTCCAGAGGACTTAGAGATGACTGAATTAGGGTCTTCTCCCTGCCCGTCTTCAGCCTGTGGGAATATTGAAGATCATGTTTTAAACAAGGTTAACTTTCAATTTAATAAAATACAGCCCAGGTTATACTTTTTCTGCAGTCCAGTGGGGCATTAGGTGCAGAAATAGGTTGCTGTAGATGATTGGAAGTGCAGTGACTCCTGTCTTTGCATGACTTCAGTGAAGTTACTACCAACAACATGAGTCCAAATATATAACAGCTGAATTATCCCAAACTCCTCCATGTGTGTGCCCTTTCTTGCTGACTGTCAGTAGCAGGGATGTGCCTGCTGGCAAGTGCTCTGAAAACCAGATTACCTAAATTTAGCCAATAAATGGATTATGAGTCCAACACATGTTCCCACTCTTGTCACAGCTAATCATAAATTCATAATTTCAAGATACACTCAACCCCAGATAAACTTCTCTGTCTCCAAAATAAATTACATCCCAATATGAAGCAAGACAAAACAAACGGTGTCCTGGAACAGGTTGAATGTTACAAATTAGGTGCTCCAATAAGGGTAATACAAAGGTGATGGGCCATAATGGCAGAAAGACCTTTGCAAGTCCAAAATATAAATAATTGAAGAAGTCATACCACAGGCTTTTGAGGTCTGCGTGATGCCCACTGCATCATTCTCAATTATTGTCCAGGGGTTTAACTGTTTGCTCCAGGAATCTGATTCCTGCCTCCACCTTCACTTACTCTGCCATTTGTAGCTCCCAGGACCCATTGCCTTCATTCATCTACTGCTTTTATTTCTTATTTGTTCCACACATCTGTTAATGTGCCAGTTCCTTTCTGGCCTTTGGCTGCAGATGCAGCTTCCTTTCCCTGTCTAATTGTAAATTTTGGGGATTTGCCTCCAGCTGGAGGCCAGGCTGACCTGATTGAGGAGCATGGAAAAGCTGGGTTGGAACTTCTTCCCCAATTTCCTGACCCAGCTCTGCATCCAAGTACTATGACTTTGCCTTTTAGTTTAAAAGCATCACTTGCCTAGTGCTAAGGATAAATCCTAGTGCTCATGGGTGACTGATTCAGTGGGAATGGGTGTTCATTTCTTAGTGCTGGATTTGGTTTCACGTGGAAATGGAGCATTTGCTCACACAACAGCTATTTCTTTGTTTCAGTAACATTCACAGGCACAACGTTCGCTCAGGTTAGGCATGCACTGGATCAGGAGTATTTTCCAAAGTTTGGCATGAATGGTAGCATTTTAGTTAAATAAAATTTGTCCATAAAAGAGTAGTTTTTTTCTGAGCTCATAAGCAGACACCCACAGGATTTGGTCAGTAGATCGCTGTGTTCCTCTAACAGAGAAGTTTCATTTTGAATGTCAGAAGAACATCAGGAGAGTGTCACGAAGGCAGGGTTAGATAACAGATATACTGACTTTTTAGGTGGCTGGAGGAGAAAAGTCTGTGGAGTCCCATGTGTAGTTTGCTCAGGATGTATCTCCACTAGTATTTTCTTTTAGTAGCCTGCTTTGAAACCAAAGATGATATTACCAAAAGAATGTGAATGTGTAGCTACTGCTGTCTAAACCTAAGAATGATGCATCTTCAGAAGATAATTCTGTACCAAAAGTATTTGGCTACAGTTCAGAATGCTGCAGACAAAGTTCTTTAACCCAATTTCTTGATGGGTGGCCTATACCCATAATGTTAATTACCAGAGTTAAAAATAATTCACTGGAAAGAACAGATTCCTTGTTATTAGTGGTAAAACTGGCACACTGTTGTTTGATAAAGAATATTAAGCCTGCATCACCAAATGATTTTAAACATGCAGATAATGACAAAATGTGCATAATCCATGAGATTTCTATTTCAAAAGAGAAAATAATCCTGAGGGTTTTTTAAAGCAAATGTTGGATGCATGTTTTTGTAGTTGCTTTCAAGTCTGTTTGGTTCAGTGCTGTCTGGAGTTCTTAGTCAACATATTTCTGATACCTGTTCAGGCTTCTGCTTTGTTTTTTGTGGCTCTGTTCTCTGCAAACCTAGAAATGCAAATGCAGTGGAATTTTTTTTTTTTGTTGTGGGTGAGAGGAAAGAATTGAAATGCAAGGAGATGGAATATAAGCCAAAACCTTCTGTTAATTAAACTCTTACTAATTTCTGCACTTTAATGGCAACAGGTTCCTCATCCCTTCCCACTGTTTTCTTTTCCCGCCCTCTGAAGTTTTTGTTGTGGCATTTAGTGACAGTGTGAGAGAAGATACAAGAAACATATGAAAAAACATCTCTTGCCCTCTGAGGGTTTTGGAGGAGATGCTGTGAGTATTGTATTGGTCTCTTGCTCTGTTGATAGGTACAAGTTTGTAACAGAATGAGAATTAATGAACAACACTGGCTGTGCACAAAGCTGGGTATTTGTATACAGATTGATGCCTCAAGCTAAACTTACTGGGGTTAGTGATGCAAAACAGGTAGAGAGTTGCCACCCTGAAAAGTACTGTTACCAATTTCTAATTAAGGAGATGTATAGGGTTAACTTTGGTTGATTACTTTCCTTGATGATTTAAGTTTGGAGACTTCATAAATAATTTTCCATCCAATTAAAGTATTTGTCAAACAACTAATAGAGTAGTAAACAAGATGTTGTGTGCATTCACAGCCCTGACTCAATGTGCAATCCATTTTGAGCGACTCATCACTGTCATTACACACTTGACACAAAATAATTTATTCAATAAATTAGTATGTTGCATCGTTACATAAGATCATTAAATGCAGCTCCTGCCACAGTTATTACCACACAATTTTATTTTTCTTTCACGATTGTAAAGATTAAGAAAAATTGAAGAACCTGGATTCACCCTTGAAGGAACTCTCCTCCTGTGAACTAATCCACTAACAACAGGTTTCACAAGCATGGCTGGTGGTGTGGATTCCTTGGGGTTCTGTTGAGCAGCCTTTCATCCTTCCAGCGATGCCACACATTCCTGGAGTGAGGAGATCTCACCGTTGTAGTAAACACTGTGCTGGGCTACCCTTGCAAAGCTGATGAACAGAGCAGTGGTGCGTTTGCTGCAGAACAGGCCCAGTGTTTGATGAGGTTTCACACGTGCAGGAAGTCAGACAATTGGCAAAGCTGCATAAATGCTGAGAGCTCAAGATTCTTGTGTTTGCCTTTGCCTTCACTGTACATGGATCTTGCAGGGGTACTGCTCTTTTTTATGTGTTTTTATTTTCTCTAGGTCCAGAATATACCTTTTATGGTAGGGAAAGTGCAACAAACCCATCCTAAAAATAGCTCTTTAATGCAGGTGAAACTTCTGTAATAGCACTGCTGAAAACACACATTTCAAGAAAATTAGAATGAGTAAAATAGTAGATTATTGTGTACACAGTAATCCTTCAGCCCTCTGGTTTTTGTGAAGACAGGTAGTGGTCAGTCTGAATTGGGAATGAATGAATGAATTGGGCCAGAACGAATTAGGGTGAGAAGTGAAACAAGAGGAGGAATTGTGTCTGTGTAAACTCTTAAGTTTGTCATGCACCCAGGGTGTACTAGACTTTAGTATTTATTGAAGTTCTACCCCTTAATATAAAAAATGTGCCTGGTTTTACTGTTAAATTCCCACAATCTTATTAAGAAATGGAGTAAATGATACCTTGAATTGTGAGTATCGGAGTTAATGGTATAGCGGTCTTGGATTTTACTGTAGTGGTGAAAACCCACAGTTGTCAAGTGGTGAGAGTCAGTCAAAGTGACTTGTTACAGCTCTTATTAGTCCCTGAGAATTAATTTTCACTCACCCCTCCCTCCCATGCCCGTGCAATGTCCCTTTGTGCAAACAGAGAAAGCTCTGAGCAAGGGTTGTTCTGAACTGTGCTTCGAGCGAACAATTCAGCAGGAGACCGAAACAAGGGAATAAAAGACTTCCACAGCGGCTGGAGCAGCCTTCCCTAGGAATCCCTCCTGCAGGAGGAAGATCTGCAGGCACAAAATACAGGGCAAGCTATAAATAAATGCTTGAGGAAACAAGAAAGAGCGTGGCATTGATTGCATCATTTTTGCATGGCCTGAGGCAGGCTGGAGCGATGTTCCTGGGTGGATTTGGTGGTAGCAGTGCCGGGACAGCTGATGTGGAGTGTGGTGCTGGCTGACCGGGGGGCTGGACAGGGAGCACCCCTTGAGTCTGTCTGGCTGCTGCGGTGGAAGCCGTGGAAAATGCTGCTGCAGCAGGAAGGAGGGGCTGCTGGAATGATGTGCTTCCGAACGTGGGGCAAGTGTGACTGGGATTTTTAGGGTTTTGCAGTTTCCTCACCTCAGTGGGTGAGTAGGTGCTGGCACTTTTTGCCTGACCTTGGGAGCTGCTGTTCCTGGTGTTCACCCTCAGCAGGCACAACAGCTTTTGTGGCACAGTTGGTTGTTGTTTTTACGAGAGCTTTTATCACTCATGCTGTATTGCTTGAGAAAAGGAACATGTCAAGATTAGAGGATGACAATTAGGAGAATATTTTATCAAACTAAGACCTAAAAGGATACTATAAAATCTCATTAAAGACTTGCTTTTAAAAAAGGAATTAAAAACAACAGTGTTCGGAAAGGTAGAAAACAGAAAATTCCTGATACAAGGATCAAATGAGGCCAGTACATTTGCTGGTACAATATGAAAGCACCAGGTTCGATTCCCAATTATTCCCTGGCTGGAACACTGCAGATACATCACTGCCAGTCCCAGAGAGAGGCCGCACTTGATGCCGTTGACTTGCACGTTCTCTCCCTCCTTTTCCTCTTCTGTGGACTCCACTGTTCAGTGATCCACCAAAGCCTTTCCTTCACTGGGGGCTTCGATTTAAGCTTCTTTTGTCTGGGTGCTTTCCTGCATTCCCAGGTACTGCTGAAGTTCCCGCTTTTGAGAGACCCCTGACGAAGATGTCTGCAGTACATTTGGTATAAATTTACCAGCAGGCTCAAAAGTTTATTGAGACCATGTGCTTGCATGCAGAGAACATGGTCATAAAATCCTGACTTCAGGAGGGGCAGGCTGAAAATTAAAAAATAGATTTAACTCATATTAGGTGAAGAAGTTCTCAAACTGAAGCTGAGCTTAAGGAATCGTAAAGTACTTTTTATAGTATATGATGAAGTTCTAAATAAACTGAAAGAAATTGCTGGCAAATTTTACACGTAATTAAGAATAATTTTGCAGCAGGCTGTGATTGATAAAGGTTTTATGACTAGAAATACCATCTTTTAGCTGATTACTTTGTAGTGTGTTATATATTAATATTGTAGCTGAAATGTGTTAGAGTTATATTTAAGTCTGATTTTGTGTTATCTGTGTTTGTATTGTGGTACACTAATTAAGTCTCTGAGCAGGATACGCACCAGTAAAGCTAAATTGTAACGTGTTCATTACACAGGTGAGGGGTTTCAGTGTCTGCATGGTAATTTACACTTTTCAACATGTTGGCTGCTCAGCAAAATTTCCTGTGAAGGCTGTGAAGTACCTCGGGTGCCCCACAAGGTTCTCCCTCTCCAGAGGGGTCATGTAAAACTGCAGCCTGAGGAAAAGCCAGAAAAGGGCTATTTTTAGGAAAGCTGCTGCAGCTGGTGGAAGGAAGGAACCTTGGGTACCAGAGGAGGGTCTAGAGGAGCCACATCCAGCCCAGGTCAGGTGGCTGGGTTCCGCTGTGGGATCTTTGCTGAGAGATTTATGTTTTTACAAAAAGAAATAAAAGTCCTTCTGAAACCTAGGTAATGTTTATAAATAAATGAAAACAACAATATATGTGCAAAATCCCTGTGACGGGTTAATTTGCCATTTTTGATTGTTCGTTTATTGCCAGTGTTGGAAATACTTGCTAAACTGCTGAAGACCACACTGTCCACCACTTCTATTAAGGCGTCTCAGAGGGATTTTAATTACTCATAGTATAAAATGTCAGGGACCCATGTGCATTTTGAAGCTTCGTATCCGGCAAGGCACTTTTATTACATAGTTTTATGAAGAGTATGGTTGTTCTCTTGCTCAAGTCTCCTGGTGGTTGTTTTGTTTCGGTCTTTTCATTAGCTCTGCCTATCAGTACATGTGCCATGAAGAACAGGTTTTGCAGTTAAGGGGTGCAGTCTCCTTTCTTTTCATGCTTCAGTCTGAATGGCTTCTCCTTGTTTCTCCTGGAGCACTCGCTGTTCCACAGAGCTGAACTGCTTTAGGATCCACGCATTTTGTCATCAAAGGCCAGGCTTGGGTGAAACACAGTTTTCCCATTTGAAAACTGGTATTTTGGTGTATCTCTTACTCAAGAAAAATATAAAAGCTCCCATCTGCAAAAACCCTTGGATGACTTTGGATAGTGTGAGGTTTTAAGTGAAATCAGATGAGTGAAGGGTGATCAGTCTTTCGTGGTACTAATGCCAAGAAGTATTGCCATGTCATCAAAAATCTTGATATGATAAAGTGGTTTGGTAGAAGGGATGAGAGGATTTAGAGATCTCCTGTTTCACCAGCTTAGATTGATATATTTCCCCAAATGAGCATTCCAGATTCTGTGATCTTTCTATGTCACCTTAAAATGTAATTATGTTATCTGTGTATTTTCAATGCTAACTCTTAATTCTCTACCCAGTTTTTCAAAGTTTGTTTCAAAAGTCAGGTGTATAGTATGTCTGAGGGTGGAATAGTCGTACATGAGGTTACAAGTACAATGGACTCATTAGTGTCACAGTGTGTTATCAAGGGAACCAGTAATTAAAATGTCTAGTTTTAAAGAGCTATTTGGAGAAGAACATGTCAGATTATAACTCACTTCATTGTGATTTATGTGGCTGTTTCAGTGACTCTGCAAATATCAGATTTCCTCTGTGCTCTTTCGGAGCTCTTGGCTAGGTGGGATCCTTGACCCTTTTCCATGGCTTCTGGAGTACTCCCCTGTCCAGCCCTCTTCCACGGAGCTGAACTACTCTACGATCCAAGCAGTGTGTTCTCATTTATGGTTTTCACCAGCTCTCTTCAGACCTTTTGTGCTCCATTTGTTTTCCTCCCCACTCTCCTCTCCGGGCGCGTTGCGAATTGTGCAGCTGCGCGGAGGCATTCCCGGCTCACGAGGAGGGTGACTGGGAATCAGGCAGGGAAAAACAGGGCAAGGCAGGACTGGACAGGACAGGTCAAAGCAGAACTGCTCTCATTAAACTGAAAAAAACCCCAACCAAACCCCAAGTTTGGCCCTCCACCAATTTTTAGGATCAGAAAGGTGTTGAGCCATTTCCCAGTTTCAATCTGATTGGAGCCGAGCCTCGGCAGACACTTGGGAAGCCGGAGCTCCACTGCTGCTTAATTGCTTCTTGTTTTGAAGGGTAATTAGGAATTTTATTTAAAAATAGTAACTTTAGTGTTCAGTCCGTTAAATTTGTCACCAAGATAATTTCATTTGACTCCCAGCTGTATTCTTATTGGAATTGTGAACTAAAAATAGGCAGGATTTGTGTTGTTGTGTGCAGAGGCTGCTACCTCCATTTCAACTCTGACTTTCCCTGGTGATGCGAAATGTGTTTGTTTCCCTCAGAGCTTTCTTCTGGGCTGTATTTAAGAAGGTCCTGCTAATTATGCCAAAATTGTGCACTGTGGTTTTCTGATAAAGTCACGTGGCTGTGAAGAATATGAAACTGATTTCCCTCAAGACAAGCCTTACAAATGAAAGACTGATGCCACACCCAGTACATTTTTCTTTTTCACCGGTCTGTAAGAGATGTTTGTAATAGCTCAACAAATACCTTTTGAAAACAAACAGACACTAATGAACACAGGTTTGTTACTATTATTATGAGGGGTGTGATTTACCCTCTCAGTTCAGTTCTCATGAGCAGTCCCTTTGTTGTGCATAATTGAAATCACAATGTAGATTGTGAGATAATGTGACAATTACCGTGTTTGTATTGTATGAAACACGGGTTTTTTTGAAACGAACCTCTGTAATTACCAGAATCTGCACAAGCACATGCTACTTTTATACATTCCTGCTTTACAGGGCGAATCAGGTTGTAATATCCAGGTTTAAATAGTGTCTCTTTTAAACTGTGAACTGTTTCACGTTTATTTCTGGTACCAACACCACAAGGCATCATAATGGTTTAATGC
>JAWWEU010000053.1:11125529-11156030 GCA_035583155.1 Acropternis orthonyx | reverse complement strand
ATGCAGAAAACTGAAACAGATTTTCCTCTACAGAGTTAGACACATATATGTCTGTGTGAATTTTTGGCAGTTTCCCTTAGAAATCACTAATCACAGGATCACACATAATGGGCCAGGTTGGAAGGGACCACTGAGGCCATCCAATCCCACCTCCCTGCTCAAGCAGGGTCCCATCAAGCACCTTACTCAGGATTGTGTCCAGACAGCTTTTAGAAAAGTTGTGGTTTTATATTGTGATGTTAATAGGAGATTTTATTTTCCCTTGGAATACCTTTTGATTGTAACCCTGCTAAGTATCTTCAGTTTGTGCTGTTAAAAATGAATGTAGCTAAGAGGAGGGAAGTTCTGCTGCAGAGCAGTGTGGGGCTTGTGGGATTTTCTTAAAGGCTTGGTGTTTGGAGCCACGATCAAGAAAGTCTGTGACCCGAATGTAAATTATATAGACCTTCCTTTTTTTTTTTTTTTCCTCCCCCATTCTATTGCCTTTAAACAAAGGAACTGAAAATCATACAATGTGTTAATAAGATGTAGGTCTCTCCTTATGGAAGTGAGTTCATTCGAAGGAGGGAAATTTTCTCCTTTAATTAAAATGAAGGGTATGCTTATCTGCAGAAGGACTCCAGTGATGTTCCCTTAAAACCTGTTATTTAGCTGCAGTGTGTAATTCTGGCACGGTTTATTAGCGTCTCAGATCTTTTTTAATTTTCTCCTCTGCTTGTTGGCAGCCTGTTCCTTGGACTTCCTGTGCGTGTGCATTTCTACAAAGCAGATAAGTGCAGTTTCACAAGCTGAAGCTGAACGTGGGTGGGATGGCATGAGGGAAAAAGTGCTGTTTTGAAAGCTCTGCACCTGTCACTAGTTTTGAGCATCACAACCTGCACAGGGCAGCCAGTGTGTGCAAGATGCTGCAAAAACCTCTAAGGCAGCAAAATGCAGGAATAGCTATATTTAGTAGTCACATGTTATTAACTTCTGTGTAATGTATCAGTTGCTGTGCTCAGACACCCTTTTTTGTGGTGAGTCTAATAATTTGCCACTGAGTAGAGGAAGTGGAGTTAAAACACTGTTGTCATGTGATTAAAGCTGTTTCACGTATGGTTATGGTGTTTATAGGCTGTGTATGTATAAATAAGCACCTGCTACGGTGTAGGTAATGTAGGAACACACCTCCCTTTCACCAGAACCACTGAGTGTTCTCTCCAGACTTTCTCCCTATCTGACCCATCTGATCTGAGTCTCTCCCACCGTGCTGCTGTTCTTAGTGTAAACCATGATCCGGAAGCTCTAATTATAGTCATGCAGAACAAATGGAAATCCTGGAATTGTCTTCAGCACTCTTGAATCGCAGAGTTGCCAGTTGCAGGTACGAGAGCAATAGGTGAGCCAACCCAGGAGTGTTCCCCTGGAGCTGCCTCGTGCCTCTGCTTCCGAGCACAGCTTCAAATTGCACGTTTATTTCCCAATCCCTGGGCTGGGAGTATCACATGGCCACTAAGTTTTAGGCACATATTTGAACCAAGACTGCAACCCTGAAGGGCACTACACATGATTTAGTGATTTTTTTAGAGTAAGACATTATAAGAGAGTTGCTGGGTTTATGTCTTTGTGCAAAATAATAGACTTGGATATTGGGCAGCCAAAAGACCCATCTGGGTTCATAAGCACTGAAGGAATGTTGATGTGGGAATATGCACTGCATTTGGGGAAGAGAAATATCATCCTAGACCCCTTCTTGTCTTTCCCACTGCAGCAATTATACCCATGATTTTAGTGTCTGTTTTAGTTCAGTTCTTCTCCTGAGACTGTTTAAATGTTTCTTTCATGTAGAAGAGGAAATTTGTAATCTGTTAATGAATAATTCAGGTTTAGGGTTTCAGCCATTTAAGATGTAAACAAGAGACACTGCCCTCTGCAGACAAAGAGATGGTCAAGAGTTGCATGTCCTCTGGAATCTTATGGCTTTCAGTCATCCAATGGAATTTGAAAGTTTCTTGGAACTTCAATGCACACCTTGGGCTCTTCAGTTTGGCTTTTCCTTCCTTTGGATTCTGTGCTGCCCAGTTGTGATTGAGTGTGTGAGGGTGGGGAGTCCACCCACTTGTGGTGCAAAAATGAGTTGTTGTTCATAACTCTGTGATACTTTCCTTTCAGTGTAATAAAACAAAAAAGCATAGACCAGTATCCCTGGAGTTTCAGAATCAGTGCCCTCTGAGATGAAATTCTTTCCTGCCTCTCAGTGTTTGTTTCATGCCACCTGCACAGGCAGAACTCACTGCACCATTTTGTATTTCACAATGATGTTGTCTAGAATCTTTCTTTTTTAAGGAAAAGTGGGACTGGAGTTAAGGTTTCCAGGGAACGTGGCATTAATTTAAATTTGGCAGTTTTGTGCAGCATAGCTCAGTGCAGAGGTGGAAGGGTGGTTTGTGGTCAGGGCTCTGGCACTGTCTGGGAGCAGAGACCTGTGTCAGGAGAGAGGGATGGGGCTGTGGGAGAAGGCTTTCCCAGTCCTTGGCCTCTGGAAAGTCTGCCAGCAAGGAGCCTGTGAGGATGCTGAGACTGCATATGTGTCACCTCTGGTATCTCCTGAATCTTAATATTCTTCGGAGTATAATGTTCCATTTCAAGATATATCTGTCTCTTCTGCTGTTGAGGGCTTTTAGAGTTATAATGCTGAAATAATTATGTTCTATGAATAATACATTTAGTAATTGTTTAGATAATTACAACACTTTTATATAGGTAATAAACAGAGTCAATAAAGCTAGTTTAAAAGAAAGAATTCCACCTGAAGCAGCTGACTTACAACTTCCTCATTTTAACATTACAATGTTACAATACAAGCTAATTAGAGAACAAGGGATTCTAAAAGCCCTCCCAAAACTTCTCCTCACCTCCAACTCTTTCTCCCACATCCCTCACCCACACACATCACTCCAGTCCTGTCTCAGTTCCATGTTTTGCAGCACCTGAATGTTCCTCTGTGAGTCAGAGACTTCCATGGAAAACCTCCCTGTGCCGAAACCAGCGACGTGACTCTTGGCTGAGAGAGGAAACAGGCAGAGCTTGTGCCTTGTCAGGGATTTTACTCTTCCTGTGCACACTTCATGCTGATTTCTCTGTTACTTCAGTGCTAGAAGCACACAGCTTAGAAGACTCCACGTTAAAAAACGTGGGGTTTTTTGCAAATATTAGAATATGTTTTGTAAACACAAAGTATATCCTACTGTCTGTTATACAGACCTTTGAATGATTAGAGTTTTTAAGGCTTCTAATAGCCAGTGGTGTGTTTTGAGAGATGAGGTTTGAAGTACATTTTTATAGCGATTAAAATTCAGCTTCAGAGTGAGTTGAGTCGAGTTAGCAGGTCAGTGGGGAAGAGAGCAGGAAGGGCCAAAATATTTCATTTAAAATATTCTAAAATGGCATGTCATTCCCCTTGTTAATGTGGGGCTACTTGTGAGTCTTTGTAGAGCCACATTACTCTGTGATGTGAAGGCTTAAAAGGACTAAATACTCAAATCCACTTTGGGGAGATGTTTCATAGTCAGTGGCTGTGTATTGGTGTTATCACAAATATGTGAGTAAGCAAAGAGGGACAGTTTATATTAGATTTCCCTTTTAAGAGTAGCAAAATACTAAGCAAAGAGCAAAACCATGAAACTGGATGACTGACAGGTTTTTCATTGAGGATAAAAGAGGACTGCACAATCCCAGAACCATGGTCACCCCTGTGAGTGGCTTTCCCACATGAGTAGTGTGGTATCTTTATCGTTTACCTTTGATTTTGGCTTTAAGTTTGATTTCTTGCTCCTTTTTTCTGCCTGAATGTAATGTGTACCAGGGAGAGGCAAGCACTTCAATTTGACTTCTTCATTTCATTGTATGGCAAAAGAACACAGAACCAGATACTTGCAGGCAATGCTTTTTGTAGTAGCCAAACACCAGTGTCACTGCACTGCTCAAAATTCACAGTATAAAATTGCTATTGCACCTCTGTATCATTTGCTTGGTTTAAAATGAACTTTTAAGTATAGCTGGTATTAAATTTCATGATCAAGCAAATGCTTTCAAGAAAAAAATAAAAAGACATAACTTTATATTACAACTCCTTTCTGCGCGAGAGGTGTGCTCTTTACAGATGCTTTCAATACCAGATGCCAGGTTGTGTGTCTGCTTTACGGAGGCCTGGAGTTGGTTTTGCTGAATTGAAAGCAGAATATTTAAAAAAGAAGAGGAGGGGGAAGCCACATTCCTCTGAGAAAAGCCAAAGCCGAAATGTGAGCTGCTGTGAGTTGTTGGGACTGTCAGTCCCGAGCAGGCATTGACAGGTAGTCAGTCCTGTGATGACACCAACTGCAGTCCCAGTCCTGAGAATTCACGGAAAAGGATTGAAACATTGGAGTGCCCTGTGAGCAGGATCAGAGGCAAAATTACTGCCTTTTTGCTAAAGAACCTAACTTCTCAAAGTGCTGAACACAGACCTCAGCTGGGATGGTGCCTCAGTAGGCAGAGCTCCAGCGCTGGGGTTCTGTTCTTGCACGGTCAGTACATGTGACCTGTCTTTGTGCAGGTCCTTGTCCAGGGGTGTCAAACCGGGCAGTGGGGTCCTCCCGTGCCACCGTGCTCAGAGCCTGCAGCCCTTTGTCTGCCCCTTGTCTCGGGCTCATCTAGGGCCTGAGTCCTTCCCTGGGCTGGCCCTGCTTCCCTTGTTCCTGCGGAAACTCCGTCTTGGGTTCAGAATTCCTTCTCTGCCACGTGAGATGGTGGCAGCTCCACCTTCCCCTGGCCCTAAAATTCCTGTTACAGATGATGCTGCCCATTTTTCTGAAAGCAGCTGGGGAAGTGCCTGGTTCGGTGTGCTCTGGGTTTAGGGTTACAAGGCACACACAGAAAAACGTGGGAGCTGCCTGAGCCTTTATCTGGTTTTACAGATTCCTCTCTCTCATCAATTTGCAGAAACTAGTAGGAAGTATTAGTTTATTAATTCTTTTATCATCTGAAGGCACTTTTATTAATATTTTAAATAATTAATATATTTTATTAATTATTAGTGATGACACTAATTCTGTCATAATAATGGAATTTTTTAATTATATAGTCTTTATCAACAGAAACCAGTTCTACTGATTTGATGGCACTGGAGGGAGCTACAGACCATGAGGTTCATAAAAATACTTCATCTGAACACAATGAAAGGATATCCCATTAGGTTCACCTGTTTTAATTGCTCAGACCAGCCTACATGAGACACATAGACTTATAGTATGCATAGGTTGTTTTATATTAAAAATGACAGCTGGAATTGAAGGGAGCTTTCATTTCCTGTTTTGGAATCAAATGTGGGGGGGATTTCAAACAAATTTGTATTCTGTAGAGGCACTTTAATTTAATAGAAAATTATTCATATAGAATTTTGCCTAAATGCCTTTGCTTAAATAGAGAGTCCTTAGTCTAAGTTAGCAGCAAATGTTCTTAAGCCCTATTGCACCTGATTGATTTAAATTAGATTGGATTGTGAAAAAATATTAAATTTAAATTCTGTCTCCAAGTTCAGTTCCCACAAAGCACAGGAGTGATGCAATTGTGTTGGTTTCTTCTGCTCTGGACAACGTCTGGGACTTTATCTTAAAACAAAAATCCCTGAGCTTGTTCATGGGTACAGACCTTTTCCCACCTTTCAGAAAACAGGCGTGACAAAAACTATATTAAGAATATGGATGTTTAGGGGGAGCAGGTGGGAGAGAAGTTCAAATTCAGCCACACTGGATTGTCACTAGTCCAGCTTGATGGTTTTATAGATAATAAAGACCATGGAGACAATTTGTTATTTTCTTACCATTAAGCATTACAGCTTTTAAATCCTTGTGTAAAATTAAAAATCATAATTTTTAGTGTGCAGAGCTTTTGCTGAAATAGCTTGAAAATACGCCAAACTTGATGGAGTACCTGGAAGCTCGTAGAGCCTTCAAGAGTCACAGGAGGCTAAAACCATTTCCAGCATCAGGACAGAAATAGGGATAAGTGAAAATGAAGGCAGGCAAGCAAAATTTCTTTAAAGTAGGAAAGATAAAATACCCTGTATCTAAAGCAGTAGATTTGATACTGTTTTGCAAGAAACAGGCTCATTAAGTAGATCCAAGTCTGTGGCGTTTTCAGCCCACCAAAATTCAGGAAGAAAAGTTGAAGGAGAGAGACAGAATGCAAAGCGAAGTGAGAAATTTTGTTGTGTGAACATTTAATTGCTTTGCCTTTCCCATGGTTTTTGTCTTCTTTTGCAGCCTTGTTAAAAGGGGAAAAAAAAAAAAGAGCTAATAGGGATTGCGCCATGTCCCTTCCCACTCCCTCAGCCCGTGTTGCCGCCCCGGGCTTGCCCTGGGATCAGATCCTGCTGCAGTGATCTCATCCATACCGTTACCTTCCATTGCTGTTCCCAGCCTTGGCCTCGGAGCTGCTCAAGTAATGCGGGGCGGGGTGAGGGGCTGCTCTGGGGTTATTTGACACACACAGGCTTGTGTGGCCGGAGTTGTTTTAATCAGTCTGGTTTGGTGGTTGGGAGAGTGCAAAAACACCTTCCCACATGTTTGCAAAGTAGGAGTGGAGGCAGCTGGAGCAGCCTCGGGCGCTTGGGGTCGCGTCGGTTCTCGGTGGGGGAAGTTTTGTGTGGGAGCTGGGAACGGGGCACAGCATGTGGAGTTTGGGGTGAGCTGTGCCCTTGGTCAGTGTGAAGGAGCACAAATGATCTCCGTGAGGGGACACCCTTCCAAAGCCATCGCTGCAGGAGGAGGGATCCGTAAGGAGCATCCAGTCAAGGTGAAGAATCAATGGCAGAGGGGAACTGGCAGGTGTCCATGGAGGCCCTCCCAACAAAGGACTGGAATATTGGCCATTTTGGGTTAGCTCGTGTGCTGTTTGCTGCTCTACAGCCCTGTCCCTCACATCTTCCTCCCAGACAAACCCTGAAAGTTTGTCCATCAGATGAGTCAGAAAGGGCTGCTTCATAGTAATGTATGAATTGCTTTCTTAAGGACGAAAAATAATATATGTGTAGTTCTTTTTTTATATAATTAAACTCAAAACTTGCAGTAGGGGATAGGCTCTTTAACTTGGAGTATCTTTATAAGAGCCAGTAAATCCTGCACTGCACGTTATGAAGTGCATTATCCAAAATACCTCTGTGGAAACCGCTGTTCCTGAAGCATTCATTGTTCAGGTGGCGGGGGAGCAAACTGGATGTGGTGAAGGGGAGGGGAGTTTACATACAGCTCGAAGCCTGGGTGGAAGTTACTCTACAATTTTTAGAAATGAAAATATCCATGTAGGGACCTAAAGGAATCCTGTGGGCTGATGGTGCAGTTTGCGTGGAGTGCGTGCGCGGGGCCTTTATGGCAGACGGAAGATATTTTACTCTGGTTTAATGCTTATTATAGTTGCAGTTTTTTATTACCATCTGTAGTCTCTATTGGTTTTTGATAGAGCAACTAAGATTTTATATTTTGGGAGTGGTGTTCCCTGTGTTGTATCGCGCTGACTACTACTTCCAGTGTCTGTGAAATAACAAAGCCTCACGACTTCAGGCTGATTCCTGAACTGCCGCTTTCCTGTGCTGTAGAAAATATTGAATCTCCTGATTATACAAATGTCTTCTGTTGGGTAATATTGACAAATACACTGAATAACATTTTTGACATAACGTTCTGTTCCCACACAGATAATTTGGATGTAATTGAATGGGTTGATCAAGAGTCTGTGCTAAAAATACAGCATTTTCTCACCCACTAAGTGGAAGAAAATGCTCGCTCCAGAGGCGGTTTTTGTCGAGCAGGGCCGCTGGGAAGTGGGACGGGTTATTCCATGGCTCCGGATCTGCCCCCAGCTCGGAAGGCTGTGCTCGGGGCTGCCCTGGGGTGCGGACACAGCGGGTTTGTGCCCTCAGCACAGCCCACGGCGGCCGCTGTGTCCCTGGTGGGGCTCCGAGGGGGTGATGCCGAGGTGGAGCAGGCACGGTCCAGCCTGGCAGAGGGCTTTGGGAACCCGCTCCCGGGGGCACCGGGCAGCCCGCGCTGGGTTAGGTGGAGCAGAGCGCTCCAGCCCCGGCAGGATCCCGGCCGGGATGCCTGTCAGACCCGCAGGAGCACTGCAGAACTGGAGCCAAAAACGTACAGAAATAGTTGGGGGGGGGGGAAGTTTTGAAGATCTCTTTTCTTTCCTTCTGTTTTCCCTTATTTTAATGGTCTCCTGGGCAAAAGGCTGCATTGTTAGAGTTTCAAAAGCGGGATGGTTGTGCTGCAGACAGGGCAGGGAGGGGGGAGGAAAGAAAGAAAAATAGACCTTAGAGAAAGGCTGGCTGTTTAGCATGCAATAAAGTGACTTTTATACCTCTCCCAGTCTCCTATCAAATAAATCTCGTGCTAACAAGCAATCAAACCCGTTTCCCTGCCCGCCGCCCCGCACAGCCCGAGCCACATTGTACCTTTCCAGCCTTTGAAACTGCCTGTGCCTATTTTTATTTGTCAGGCCGGGGCTGGGCTGGCCCCATTCCAGATGTGTCTCACAAGATTTGGTGCTGATGAGCTATTTATAGCCCTGTGGTTCCATTGTCATGGCAACCGTGCTAGAGGCCAAGGCGGCTGGGAGCTATTTCTGGACTTGTGCTGTAATGTAAAACTGATTGGGAAAGTTAGTGCATCCTCTAAGCCAGACTAACTTTAGACAGGCAGAGAGGGGGGTGGGGGAGAAACAGAAAAGACAACTACAACCTCTTTAAATAGATTTTTTTCTCCTTCTCCTACCTTTTCCCCATTTCCCTTTTCGATGGCTGGCACTTTTTGCAGGGCTGCTTTGCCTTCTGCTGGGTTTGTCTCCAATTCATTCATGCCTCCCGGCGGATTACGCTGTTTTAATTAGGCAGTTTGGGAAGCCGGCTGCGTAACCAGCCTCGTTTTTAGGGCAAGGTTTGAACTTCATGGAGAGCACACCAAAGTAAGGGGGCTTTGCTGGCGGGTCCTGGGGGTTTTTGCAATAGTTGCAGTATTTTGCGCACGCACACACAGACACACATCAGTTTTAATATTTTATTTTTTTGTGTGTGCTTCATGTTCTCCATGCCATATAAGGAACTGTAACCTTGATTACCACAAGATGATTCCAAATATATGGAGTCATGCTTTGCAGCTTTCTCATTATTTGCTTCAAAATTAGACCCACGGTGCCCCTCCGCCTCCAAGTGGCTGGAATGCTCGAGGTTCTTCTGGAATTACAGCTGGGGCCGCTCTCAGAGTCACTTTTCTGGGATATGTGCACATTAATACCATCGATAATTAAATTCTGAGCTCTAGACTGTTTGTAAATAGTTTTGTGTGACTTTCTGCTTCTATAAGGAAATTATAATAACTCCTTGACTTGGAATTGGGAATCAAAAATGTATTTGCAGCCTCTTGGGAAAGTTTTCTGAAGGGTTGTCTTTTAGTTTACTTCTGTTCACGTCCTACACTACATTTGGAAGTTCATTTCCAATATAAATCTGGTTTTGAATGGGATCCTTATGTTTGAGGTCTGATGTGCACGATTTCATTGAAGGAGTATCATATACGAGATGTTTTTAAATGCAATGTAGTGCCCTCCTAATTATACCAATAGTACTTGTTACAGGAGTGTCCCTATGTGCCCGTCTCTAAAGGCTTTCTTTCTTTCCTAATTGCGAAGCAGGTAAAGTAATTGCAAAGCTTTCGATGGAATTTATTTTCTCTATCTAGTTTTGTTTATGCAGAAAAGAAGAACTGTGCCTTTCTGAACAATTCTAATCGTCCAGTACCGTGTTTGTGGCACGTCTTCGGTGACCAAATAGTAGAAAATACTAATGTATCTTTAAAAAAGAAACAAACAAAAAACTACTGGCATCCTAAATTTAATTTTTAACTTAATTTTGAAGAAAAACCTGACAAGTTTGTTTTCAGGTAGTCCATGTTTGTGGGATACCATAAACACGAGCAGCATAGCTGAAGAAAGAATTTATCAAATAGTTAACTGCTGAGCTTTTAAAAAGCTGTTGCTGAATAACATGAAGGATTATGGCAAGGACTAAAAAGGAAGTAAAGCAGAAGTAAAGCATGATCTGTTCTGAAAAATAAAATGTACACTCATGTTTATAATAAACACTATTAATGTTGAGTTAAATTTCAGCTTAAAACTACTTTAGGGAGTGTTGTGTTCGTTTTGTACTCCTGATAAGGTATAGACAAATAAATACAAATCTGCTGGGCATTTGCACAGCTTGGTCTTCAGGGAGATCAGTAAACAAATAATTTCTTTCTGGACACGGAAAGCTGAATTAGAAAGACTGTTTTAGAGGTGATCAGGGTAAATGCGACAGTAATTCATAGTGAAATCTTGATAATTCTTAGTAATATTCTGGTGGTTTCTTAGTAATATCTCGGTAGAAACACATGACTCAGTGGAAATGAAAATTTCCACTGACTCAAGGGACTCTGGGCAATGAACTCAGCCCCTGTGTGCCTGCCTTTAAATCAGGGTTAATGCAAGGTGCATGTTTCGGGGTGCCATGGTGGAGGCTGGAAATGCAGCCTGAGTGAAGGCAGGCAGGAGCTGGGACTGGGATTTGCTGTCTGTAAAATACCTTGAGGCTCTCAGAGGCAACAAAACTCACAAATACGGAGTTCCAACACTACTGTTGAGGCTTCTAAACAAATGCTGTCTTTAGCTGGGCTTGAAAATTCGATTTCTTGATTTGGAATGTCTCGCTGACGCTGAAGATGAGATCTTAGTGAGTCTTTTAACAGAGACATTTTGTATACAAATTCAAGTTAGGACTTGACCAGAAAAAACAAACCTGATGGGAATAAAGCTCTTCAAATATAGGTGTGTTGTCAGTTTGAAGAGACCTTTCCAGTGTTGTTCTAGGCTGAAAACAAAAGCTCTTCTTCACAAAGCAAAAAAAAAAAAAAAACAAAAAAAAAAAAAAAAAAAAAAAAAAAAAAAAAAAAAAAAATTCTCATCTGCCACCCATTTCATCAGATCACAGAGAGTAAAGTTTCAGTCACTGTTTATTGAACAGGCTGTCAGGAAATGCTCGAGGAAGGGCAGGCTGAGTTCCCCCTCCCGGGCTTCCCCAGACGGTGGAGTTTGCTGGTCCTGAGGTGGAAGGGTCCGTGTGTCACACACCTTTGCAGGAGGGCAAACAGGCTCGGGCTGCACGCTTTGTCTGGCAGCAGCACTGTTCATTCAGGAAATTCCCCGCACACAGGGAGAAAGCAACTGTGTGAAAGAGCTCCAGAATAAATCAGGTACTGCCATACATCTTGGTGTGAAACTGGGACGTGGTTTTGACATAACAGGCTTCGTAAAAATTTGGAAAGAACTGGGGATTCATGTTGGACTTAATTACTTTGACCTGCAGGAGCTAAGGAAAGCCTCTGTGTATCTCCCTCGGTGAACCTGTCTCCTCAGTGCACCCGTAAAATTAAAGGCACTTTATTCATCACAGAGATCTGTTTAAAAAATTTCACACCTAAAAAAAGCCTAAAAAAAGGGGGGGACAAAAAAAAAAAAGCACATTTTTTATTTCAGATCGTTTTAATTTTTTGTTAATACCTTTCACTTTAATATCTCAGAAACACATTTGCTGCTGTCTTAGAGATACTTCTCATGTCACTGACTACAAATAACCTAAAGTCTTCTTTGGGGTTTTTTTGTTAGCATGTGTCAGAGCAGTATCCACGTTTTATAACACGGGCAAAAGTGCCTCGTACTACGTGACAGTATTTTGCAGAGCAGTAGCTGATCCCGTCATTTAGTCATGTCCAGTATCTGGCCCTAAGTGAGAATTGGCAGCGATGCTGAGTGAATTATTTGCTTTCTGGAAAATAGCTTTTCCATATAATCTCTGGGAAAATGTTACAGAAGAAAAAACTGACTCTGTAACACGGTGCAAGACTTGCTCACAGTATAAAATTTGGTTTCGTGGTTTGACAGTTTTATTTGAATTATTTCACCAAGGTCACTTCTGTTTCTCCCTGTAAGTTCATTGCTGACACAGTAGATGGTGGGCACATCTCCAGTAGGCTCAGAACAATCTCTAACAGCACTGAGTTCTGCACACAAAGTAGTCCTCAAGTGGCCTCACTTGTGTTTTGGGTAGAGCATGGCAAGAATTAAAAATAGAAATTAATGATGGTGAATTTGTGTTTATTTTGAGTTAGGCTTTGTTCTCATCTGACCGGATTATTAGTTTAATTTACTGGATAAATTGTGTGATCTTGACTAACATTGGCTGAGAAGTCTCCAAACACAGTGTATTGATCTTTTCTGAACTTCTGCTCTTGCTCCTTATTTTAGGGGTATCAGACTGGTTCAAATTTCTGCTCCTCTTTTCTCCTTATAGACACATTTATTTTTCCACTGTCCAACTGAAAGAATAATCCCCTTTCTTTACATCTGAGCAAAAAATCAAACTGGTTTTTAATGCCTTTAGCCCTTTTCAAAGGACAGACTTTCATGAAAGGGCACACACACAGGAGGAAATCTTTATTTAACCTATTGCTTTGCTCCATTTTCCCTAAAATGCCACTGGAAGCGGGGTGGGTTTTCTGGTAACTATCACACAGTGAAAGACTTCCTTCTGCAGCGAGTATTGTTACGAGTGTCAGATGTTACTGAATGTTGGAACTTGTTGGGGGGGGGAAGAAGAAATGTTTATTCCATCCGAACTTGTTTTACCTGGCATGAACACTGGCTGTTGGAATTCATCTCAAGTACAGTACTGCTGCTCCTATGTGGCTGATGTTTTTCAAGGAAATCATAGGCCTAAAAATAGTCTGCATAAACAACAGTAAGAGGTTTGTACTTTCAGTTCCAGGTTTTAGCAATATCTTGTTGTTATTTTCTAATTTTCAGTTTCCAAAATCCATTAAGCTGATTAGCAGAGTCTTTAAAAATAAAACAACACAAAACAAAAAAAAACCCCAGTCCCAAAACAAATCCAAAAATTCACCTCTTGTGGAACCCAGCAGAAAATGTTACGCTTGGATAAATCCATACAGAAAGGCTGGCTCATTGCAGTAATCACCTTTGTATCTTGATGAACATGTTCTGTTCAGAACATTTGTCAAGCGTCCTCCAACTTGTGAAATTGCCATGTGATTCTGAAACTGTGCTCTTAGGGGGGGAGTATGGGCTGGAAACGTGCTGGTTGTTGTACATCTTCTGTCTACTGAACAACGAGTTTTACTTCTTCCCTTTGGATTAATAAAAAATAAAAATGAAATTAACTTAACAGCCTGGAAGAGATGGGGGGAAAATCCCACTTGCAAAGTGCAGAGCACAGTTTGTCATAGTTTTCATCCTTGTGTGTCTGTCCCCATGTCACGTTTCGTGATGGAAATTGATCTTTGCACTTGGTCTCATGGTTTTTGTAGCATGTTTATTAAGATACATTTAAATGTGTTTAAAATTCTGTAATTCAGACTAAACATAAATCACTTTTTGTGTGTCCCTGAAACAACATCATGGAGTTCCTGGTGAAAAGGGCATTGCACTGAAGTTGTTAAAACATACAGTTATTTTTTCCCCCCTCCTCTTCATTAGGTGTTTTAGGAAGTCACTTGGGCAGCAGGCGCTGGCACTGGGGGCTGAGCCCTGTGCTGGTGTTACTGGGGTTGGGTTTCTGATTCATGAATCTGGGATGTGGCTCCCTTTCCCCCCCTTTAAATTGTTGCCTCTAAACTATAGTTAATGCACATGGAGAGAAGGGAAAATCCACCTTTACTCTGTGATTCTGCTTTGGAGAGAGAGCAACCCATGCAAAGGAATTTCCAATGGGAACTTGAAGGATATTGGTTTTGAGACTGATTGATCATCAGTGTGAGGGCTAAAGGCATGGCTGAGGTGGAAGGTGGCTGAGCTTGGTGTCCCTGCCCAGTGCTGGTGTCAGACAGCGGGACTGGGGGCAGACACCACCCAAGCTGCGTCCCGAGCTGCTGCTCTGCCACGTCCGCCAGTCTCGCAGTGACACCGCAATAAAACAGAGTTAACAAGTTGCTGCCTTGAGATTTTTGCTCTTTGAGTTGAAGTGCAAGATAATTAGGAGGTTATAGTTAATTGGTAAAAGAATTTAAAAGACTCCAGGGTGTCTTCTTTCGGTCATGCCTAATGAATTTGAATGAAATATATCTTTTAATACCCATTTAGCCTTGCTACTGATGCTACAGAAAGTAAACAGGAACACTGAACAGCAAGTGACAGAAAAATCAGGATTCCCTCTCACTTAACTGAACTTGTGCTGAAATTGGTTTCGGGATTTCATTTATTTAAAGAATTACAGTCATGATAAGTTGTTTAAAAATACTCATTTTACTTTCAGGAAAACTGCATGTAGGCAATTTATTTGAGTCATTGCCTCACTGTTGGCAGTAGCAGGTTGTGTTGTAGCATTTATACGAATAAATTATTTAAATTAAACTCCGGGTATGTTTGTGGCAGAGGGAGCCGCTGGGAGGGGCTGGAATGAGATTCCCAGATGGATTAATTAAACTGGGCTCGGCCCTCTGCTGGCGCGTGCTGGGAAAGCACGGCCAGAGACCCGAGCTGAGCAGTTCCATTCAGTGTGTGATTTTTCAGCATTTTATGAGTCTGAGAGCATTAAAATAAACCTGGGTACTGTCAGTTACTAAAGATTAGGTAGTTGGTCTAAGCTGAGAATGACAATCTCTCTCTTTCTCTCCTGTCCCCAGTTTTCTAGACAAGATTGACATCGTCAAACAGAACGAGTACACCCCGTCTGACCAGGTATGTTAAGGAATCACCGCATTTCTCTGCCCCCTCTGCCTCTGTGGGTAACTCTCTCATTTTATAGTTCCCATTTGTGGCACTAATACAGGTATTGCCATGCACTGTATATATTTAGTATTCAGTAAAAATCACTTTACTGTTTGGATTATGTTTATACATGTAGATTCCTGTGAAATCTGACTGACAAGATTTCCATCACACTTCTGTGACACCAGTACTGTCCCAGGTTTTGCAGTACAGCTTCCACTGTCAGCATGGAATCAAAGGGGTTTATTTCCATTGCTGCATATATGAAAAATTGCAAAGTATCTGTGTTGAATCAATGGCTTTCCCTTTATGCTCTAGGATCTTCTCAGATGCAGAGTTTTGACATCAGGAATTTTTGAAACTAAGTTTCAGGTGGATAAAGTAAATTTTCAGTAAGTATCCTTATTTTTTGGTTTTATTTTTTTTGGGTTTTTAATGCAATGCAGACAAATATCAGGGTAAACTGGAGGAGAGCCTACCCTATAGTAATTGAGACTACTGTATTTATCAAGTTGATGTTTAATAGGAAGCAAGTATTTTATGATTTTTTAATTTAGGACTCTGGCTTGAAAATGAAATGCAATTTGGTGTGCAATTTTCTGCGTTTATTTTAAATCTCAAAGAACAAGATGGTTTAAATCAATTTTCTCTGCATTCACATGTTGGTGGACTGCTTACCTGCTCAGGCTCTTTAATCATTGATTCCTTTTAGCTTCTATGGCACAGAAGTCCGAAAAGGTCTTACCTTTTCTATTTTGCATTTGGGGATGGAAAACAAAAATAAACATGGAAACAAACAAAAAGCCCAACACAAAACGTATCCTGACTGGACTTACATTTTTTTCACAGTATGTTTGATGTTGGAGGGCAACGAGATGAACGCCGAAAATGGATCCAGTGTTTTAATGGTAGGATTGGAATTTCTGTTTGCTTTATAAAATAGCTCTCTGTAAAATTGTAATGCCCAATCTTCACTTTTCCCACTGTGTGAAAGCCACTGCCTTTCCCATGTAGTTTGATAAGGACTTACCTGAACTCCTTATAGGGGATGGGATTTTTTTTGACATTTGCACATCTATAACTGCATAGAACACCTTCAGGGAGATGGAGAGGAATTCCAGCTGGATAACTTAAGCTTGTCCATTTTCTTTGGCTTCCCTCTCTTCATTTAATTAGGTGTCTTTGGTGGTGGCTTTGTGCATTATTTTCCAGCTGTGTGAGTGTAAAATCCAACTTCTGTCTTCCACGTGAAGCTTTACATGTATATGTGCCTATGCAAAATACAGAACTACAGGATAATTATTAAATGCATAAAATCAGAATATCTCCATTTTAGCATATAATTGCAGCCACATTGCTGTCATGGTGCTTCTTCCAAATCAGCACTTAGCCAGTAATGCAGAATGAGGCTGTAGGGAACATTTGTTTTACTCTGTATGTCTGTTTAGATGGGAAACCTTTCTCCACACATTTTTAAAGCTGGAGGTGGTGACATTTTTTTTCCCTTTGTTGTTTGACCAAAATATTGATGAAGTTACACTGAAGCCCATCGTTTTGTAGAAAAGTTACACTGAGATCGTACAGGATAAATAAAGTAGGATGCAACTTGGAATTCATGGTATATTGCTACAGTTACTGTCAGAATATCACCTGAGCACTGTGTATATGTGTGGAACTACTGTGCAGTGTTTTCCTCTGTGCTATTAATAACAGATTTGTTTGGGTTTTACCTCTGCTCCTTCCTCTTCCTGTTACCTCATGCTCTGACTCATCTCTTCTGCTGCTGCTGAGTCTGGAAGTCAGTCAGTGTAAAGAGTCTGGGGCAGCACAGCCACACAGAAACACAGAGATTGGATTCTGTGATCCTGGGAATACCTCCCAGGGAGGAGATGGCCCTCCAAGTATAGCACACTATAGGGGACTGGAGCAATTACCCAGGAATTCAATTGTCAGTGTTACTGTTCACGCAGATCACAACTGCTGTGTGGCCTGAGGTCTTCCCCCCTGTCCTTTCCTGATAGCTCAGAGCTGTTTCTAGTTTTCTTTACACATTTTCAGTCTTCTTTAAATTCTCTTGGCTTTCTTCAGTTCCTTTCTTTTCTATATTTTCTCATTCTGTCAGCTTCTGTTCTGTGGCCTGCCTTGCCATGGTTTCTTCACTTTCTTTTTTGATTCCTGGTACTGCTGTCAGCAGCAGCATCCCAGCCTGTCCTCTGCATGGAGCTGAAAGTCTGGCAGCTTCTCATAGAACTTCGTGATTCCTGGACGTTCCTTCTGAAGTTTGGTGTTAACCAAGGGGTGTTTCTTGCCTTAGATGTGACTGCTATCATATTTGTGGTGGCGAGCAGTAGCTACAACATGGTTATACGAGAGGACAATCAGACCAACCGGCTCCAAGAAGCACTAAACCTCTTCAAGAGTATCTGGAACAACAGGTCTGTGAACTGCAGTTTTGTTGCTCATATCACTGAAATTGCTAATCCTGTCCTACTCTACAGTCACCACTTGTGGGTGGGCCTGGCTGGGACAGAGTTTATTTTCTCCATAACAGTTCATAGGGTGCCATGGTTTAGATTTTGACCCAAACAATGCTGATAACACACTAATCTTGTAGCTGTTGCTGAGCAGTGTTTGCAGAGCATCAAGGCCTTCTCTGTTCCTCGCTTTGTCCCCGCCAGTGAATCCACTGAGGGTGTGCAGTAGGCTGGGAGGGGGCAGACCCGAACTAACCATAAGGGTGGTCTGTAACACATAACTACGGGGTGAAAGAGGGGATTTTGGGGAGGCTAGGTGGAGAGTGATTGCCTTTGCATCACTTGTTTTGTTTTCTCCTCTCTTCCACTTACCTGTCACTTATTACACAATCATTACTTATGGCTGAATTAATTAAAGCAGCACACTGGGCATGGATGTGCTTCCCTGAGTTGGTGGGTTTGAATCAGCAGCACAAAGTGAGAGAGGCCCACAAACCACCCTCAGGGTGTGCACACCTGGAATTGCACCCTCAGGATTCGGGTGTAAAAGGAACCTGTCAGAATTATCTCAGTGTGTCACATTCTTGTCTCCAGACCCAGGTTCAGTTTCTGTATGATCTGGGCTGTGCCTTCTCACGGTGTTTGTTCCTCATTTCCCACAGGTGGCTACGGACCATTTCAGTAATCCTTTTCCTGAATAAACAAGATTTGCTAGCAGAGAAAGTTTTGGCAGGGAAATCTAAAATTGAAGACTACTTTCCAGAATTTGCTCGCTACACTACACCAGATGATGGTAAGGTTTTTCAGTTTTATTTACAATTTATCATTTCCTCGTTAATCACATTTGTAATGTTCTTGGTAGCTTCAGCTAAGACTTGAAAACTCTTAAATAGGTGTAAACTTCACTGTCTTTCAGCCAAAGTGTAATGTTAAATTTAGGTATTAATAGTGAGAGAATCCTGCCTTTTACACATTTAATATATTAATAGTTTCATCATGACAAAATCTTGTTACTTTGGTCTGATATTTGGTCACAAGTGTGTCCTTTGGATTCCCTACCTGGGGTCATTTCTCTTACCTGCCAAATGACTGGTACTGTGGCCACTGGAATAGTCCTTTGTTCTATTGAAATCTTGCTGTTTTAAATAATGTTATGGTTTTACCAAGTGTATTTCTATCATATATGAGCATAAAACAGAACAAGTTTAAGATTTTTAGGTGCTATTACCAGAAAACATCTGTTTTAATAAGATACTTATTTTATTATTAATCAGCAACACCAGAGCCTGGTGAGGATCCCAGAGTTACAAGGGCCAAGTATTTTATTAGAGACGAGTTTCTTGTAAGTATTTCCTTTCTTTTGGTATTTTTTGTATGATTTTCCTCAAATATAAACTCTTGTGCACCTTCTACTGTTGCAAAATATGGTCACTTCCTGTGTTGTTTTTATTTAACATTCACACTGCATAACACAGTTATGTTTAGGAGCTTTACTGCTGCTTTTGAGCTGCTATTTGGATATTTGCTTGTTGACACAGTACATAATTAAATAGCAAAAGAATGAGTGAGAATTGAGAAACCTCAAATAGAATAATGAATGGAGCCCTGCTGTTATTAATGGGGCCATATTTTTATTCCATGCATTATTTCCAGAGATAGAGACTGATCAAAAGATGCACCATCAGTCAAACATTAATGTTCTTTTCATATTCTCTTTCCCATTACTGATCAGCTGAAGCTGTAATAGACATAGATTATTTTTTTAAATACTGTTACGATTACTTACAATGATGAGCCTGGCAATCCAATTGTGGACTCATTTTAAAATGGAGGAAAATAAAATTTTGAGGGAGGTTTTCTGAGATAAAAGCCTTTTACAGAAAGGAGAAATACTACTTTTTTCATGGCCAAGTAGACTAGGAGTTGTGTTACCAAATTCACCAAAGCTGCGTATAAATAATGGCACTTTCTTGAGCTCTTACTCGACTCTGAAATTCCCCAGTTGACAGTGATCTTCCCACCATGTAATTCTGATCACTTTAAATTTCATGTTTTAGGTGAGAGAGTGAGAAATGGTGGGTGTTTCCCCACTTAGTTCCACCCTTTGGAGACACAGCTCACACAGAAGCGTCTCAACCTTCGCTTGGCTGAGCTTTGAGGGCGCGGTGGGGGTTTTCCCCAGCCAGTCTCACTTTAACCCAGTGCCTGTCTCTTCCTTTGCACAGAGAATCAGCACAGCAAGTGGAGATGGAAGGCACTACTGCTACCCTCACTTCACGTGTGCCGTGGACACAGAGAACATCCGGAGGGTTTTCAATGACTGTCGGGACATTATTCAGCGCATGCACCTTCGCCAATACGAGTTGTTGTGATGGAGAGCACTTTTTTCTGTGTTTTGGACTCCTTATTCCTTATTAAAAAAAAAAAAAAAAGAGAGAGAAAAAAAAAAACACCCTTGCCCACATAGGGTGGAAGAGAACTGTTTGAATCTCCCATTGATTTGCACCCCTCAACTTTTTCTCCTTGCTGGACAATAGCAGCACTTCTAAGCTTGCTTCTGTACCCCTCGGACAGTGTGAGATGGCCCCTAACACTTAAAAAAGGCCATTTCCGTGAGGATTCCCTAACACTGTTATTAACCAAAAAAAAAGAGGAAAAAAAAAAAAGGAAAGAAACAAAAACTAATTAATTAAAAGCCCTGAATGTGGAGCACCTGAAAGAATTGGGAATGAAAAAAATTAAAAGATAAAACAAAAATTGAGGGAGAGAAAACCTTAGGTAATTTAGCACTGTTGTGGGCATAATCCTAGACCCCGTGATCTCCACTTTGTATCACTCACTGCATCCGAGTAACGAAGGTGCCGAGTCACAGACCAAGTTTGAAGACAGAGCCTTGAGTTTGGTTCTCTGACTGTAATGTGGCTTTGGGCGGAAATACTGACAATTCTCCAACAGACCTAGACAGTGCAAAAACCAACTGCTACCTTTCAGAAGGGTATTTTTAAATCCAGTCTTGGTGGTCTAAAGACAACCATGGACATTTCCGAATCGAACTGCGTATGGCCTATGATTGCAGAGAGAGTTTAACCACACACTGTTTTCAGTTTGTCCACTGATGATCCCGTCTGCTCTAAAAATCATTATCTGGACTGTAGTCCTCACAGTCTTTCCCTTCTTTTTCTTCTTCCCTCCCCTCATTTTTTATTTTACTGCTGGATTATTATTCTTGTACAGACTGTAAAATGTATTATTTTGTACAACTTTATTGAAAATAACTTGTAGAAGATCTTTGTGCCTTGATTATGGCTGTACCTGTACAATGAGCTAAGATGTAAGTATGTTTGATTGCGCTGTACAGCTTTGTCAACCCTATCTGCAGCATTAGCTCAAGGTAGGGAAAATTTATCTGTAGTTTAGTTTTTCTGGTTTATAAAAGAAGGAAAAATACTGTTTAGTAAAAAAAAAAAAAGGAAAAAAAAGAAAAAAAAAAAGAAAAAAGTACAAATTGTGCAAACTTAACCACTTTAAAAGTGAGGTCTTCAACAAGTGACCAGATGTTGCAGCATCGTGCTTTTTAATTTTTAGCTTTAATTCATTTAAATCTCTATCCAAATGCAAAACATGGCTTGTTTCTACATAAACCAAATTTTGCTACAAATTATAAATGTTAGTCTTTGGTCATTCATAGTCCTTTTTTTTTTTGCTAAAGACAAAACCAGAACAATAACAAGACATGTAGGGCATCATGCAGGTCTGGTGACCATCTCTAGACTGGGCCAAATACCCACCACCCTCGGCTGGCGCTGCGTGGGCAACAACTCCCAGAATGACAAGGTGTGCACTGCCCTTGGATTTGGCCACTGAATCCCAGTTTCAAACGACATTTTTATTTCTCTTTTAATAAAGAGATACTTTAGAACCTTTTTTTTTTTGTTTTATATTAACTATATAAGTAGCTTAAAGTGAAGATGTGTGGATTTTTTCTTAAACTTGAATAATTTATGCAAATTATATGCTTAGAACAACATGTGGTACAGTAAAAAGAAAAAAGAGCAAAAATCACTGTAGCAATAAGAGAGCATGTAATTTTAGTAACTACTACACTGCTTTATATTTTATACCTAGGTGTTTTATGTCTCTGTGAGTGTGTTACTTTTTCATGTGTCTAAACCTACGTGTACAATTTGTACAGAGTCAGAAATTACAGCTGTAATAACACATCTAGAACAGTGTTAGCCTATATTACTCAAACACCCCTGTTTCCCCTTCATTTACACCCCTAAACTGATCTGGATCTTACTGCAGTGACTTCAAAAGGAAAAGAAAAGAAACAAAAAATGAACACCAAAATACTTGCCTCTTTGCCTTTCACACTAGCTTCCCTCCACTCAAGAGACCGTGTTAGCTTTCTTTTTTGGGGAAGAGATCCAGTTTAAATTAAAATGAGGGTGTAGTCAGTGATGTGCAGCTAGATTTGCTTCAGGTATCGGATGCCTTTTCAATACTCAGAACTGCAACTGTTCAGAATTGTGAGTTTTCATTTGCTTTTGTGGCTGAAGTCTTAAATTAAAGTGAATCACCTTGTCCACCTCCACTAGAGAGCAGGGACGTGATGGAGTTACTGTCCCGTCTCAGTTCAGAATTATTTGTGATCTTCCAGAAGACACTGAATCCTCTAGAAACGTTAGCTGTGGTTGTTACTTGCCTTTTCAGAGTGATCTTTCCTGTCCACAGGTTTTGACAGTTGCCACCTGAACTTTGTAGAACTGTAGGAGAACATGACTGAAATCGGCCCCTCCATTTCCGAATGTATCCAGTGCCTGTAGGTTAAGGGCTGGCGTTTCTACTCGGTAAAAATGGGACACTCGTAGTGGAAAGGAAACTTGTTGTGAGCCTTAATTTTAGTTACAGGAGCCAAAATCTTTATTTCAGTGCCAACCCTTATCTTTTTAAGCCTAGGGGGAGTTGGTGTGGACACCAAATTTATTAATGGAGAAAACCTGATGCGGTGTGAGGAATGTAATCTCTTGTCTGAGAGAAACAAAGCACCTCTATTAAAAAAATAAACAAAATAAGCTTCTTCCTCTGATAATGAGGACACATCATAACAATGAGCTATATAAGACAGCAACAGTTTAAGAAACCTAAAGCTTTACATGAACAGAAATGTTTAGGGGATGCCTTTTTTTTTCTTAAGTGAGGAAAAAGGCAATTGTTTTGAATATGGTTGAGTTGCACAAGTACAGAGTGTGTGTGTGTGTCTTAATGTCTCAGTATTGCCTTTGTTAGTCTCTTTATTAATCCATGCAGTTTGGTGGCCTGGTAAATGCAAGTCTTATTTTTAACAGCTTTCTTTTTCTTTCTTTAGGTTTTTTTTTTTTAATACAAAACCATAAAGCTTTAATGCTTGCTGTTTAATAAGTAACTGTGTTTTCTTCTGTCTCTAATTTAGTGGCCATAATTTGCAGTTAATTGAACCATTCCAACCTAATGCTTACCCATATTTTCCTAGTTTTGTTTTATTTATTTATTTGAACTTCTTGTTTTCATGATTGAGGACTGTCACTTCTGTCTCCTTCATCTGTTTGGAAACTTCTGACCTTACAGCCAAAACTTAGCTCATTCTACTCAGTATTCATCGTGATGCTGAAGTGTAAGATACCTGCAAATGTAAACACTACCACTTTTATTAATAAAAACAAATACAGTGTTTTTAGGGCACATTTGCATCACTGTAGTTGAGGTTGTGTCAGTATTTCCATTGTAAACCCATGGAGGGTCTCTACTTTGGCACTGAATTCCCCCAAGCTGAATCTTTGCCATACAAGGCTTCTGCTCAAGCATGATTTGGTGGGTTGGTTTTTAAACAGTTTTCCAACACAAACTCTTGTTTCTGTTTTAAGTTATACAACTGTTTTGTTGGATGGGGGTTGGTTTAAAAAGAAAACAACAACAACAAAAAAAAACAAACAAACCTGGTTCAAGATTGTTTTTGGCACTTCTGTAACTCAGAAATGGTTTTGATTTTAAAACAACCTTCAGCAAGCCAGTAACCTACAATATGGTCTGATCATTTTGGGTATTTTGTAAAAATAATAATAAATTGTAGAGATATTGTGGTTTCAAAATCAGCTACTGTGCATTTGCAGTAACTTATTTCAACCCAAGAACTTTTAGTAATTTTTCACTTAACACACATTCGATGTGATGCAGCAGAGTAGGGATAACTCCTGAGGCTTTTTCTTTTTTAGTAATGCCAAGAGGTAAAGCCACTACAGACTAAAAAAGGATTCAGCTGCCTCTGAAAGCATCAAAAACTGCTCTCTTAGAGGCTGAAACTGGAGCTGTGTAAGTTGTTAGGAGCAGACTTTGATGCAAGAGCAGAGGAAGGCATCCTGGACCAGCTGTCAGACAGGAGCCCTGAGGGCTTATCTTCATTTATCTGAAAGCTTTTGAGTCATGGCATCGAGGATAGGATTTAACTGAGGGCATGTCCTTAACTCCAGAGGAGGAGAAGCTGACTGTGCTCCACTGTGCTGCATGGAACTGAGACCTGCAGGGTAGTTTGCTTGTACCAGTAAATCTATGCACAGAAATGTTAATGTCAGTCACTTTGGAATCCTGTAATTCGTCGTGGCACGGTATTCCTGTGAATGGTGTAGGATGTTTTGTATTATTTCTCCTATTTTCCAATGTCAAAAATTATGTACCAGTAAGAACAAAAGACATAAACACAGGAGATTGATCCCAGATGTAGAGGCAGAGCCCGTGACAGCTGAGTGCCAGTCCAGTGCCTTAGTGACATTACTGTTGGTTATTGGTGCTATACAAATGTCTAAAAGAGTGATAAAGTTGTTATAACTTATAAAATTATGTGAATTTTTCAGGAAGAGAGTAAGTTCTCTTCTTTCCCCAACTGTATCTGATATGCTATGTGTGTTCCTAACAATGTTGGCACTCATAAGACGTTTTCCATGCAAGTAGATGATAAAATTCCTACAAACTGTAATAAGGATCAGGGCCATAGATTACTGTCAGTGGAACTCTCACCCAGTGGCAGGTCCTCATCCCTAAAATACATGTAGAGTTTGTATAACAGTAAAAATATTTACAAGCAAACATCTGTTTGCAGTTCAAACCCAACACTGTACCCTTCTTCCTCAGCTTGATACCTCTGAAAATTCATCCATTGGGAAAAAAATCTTGCTGTTCTGTGACAAACTTTGAAGCTTCTTTGTAAATAAAATAAGCTGCAAAGGGGATTTCTGAAGCTCTGCTGATGAAAACCTCACACTGAAAAATCTCTCTGGTGACTGACAAGACAAATTCCAAGAGTGAACCTGTTTTAATCGTGGTCATAACCAGTTGGCTTCAATCCTGAGAGTGGCTATGTATCAGTTATGGGGAAGTAAATTGCTTCAGAGTGTTTTACTGTAGTGCAGAGATGGCTAAAATTTCAGCCACAAGTGCTGGCTTTGTAATTAAGTGTTTTCAACCCTGATTCTCATCTTATTAAAAGTTCAAACTGCTATTTATCCTGTCTACTTTCAGTGTACTGAGCTGAGCAAAGTGGGTGCAGTTTAAAGCACAAGTCTTACCTGGAAAAGCAGCCTGGGAGGAGGTGGGGAGGCAAATTAATGTCTCACTGCATTAAACAAAAAATAATAAGGTGGGGGGGGGTTTCTGACTTCCCTATCCTATAACCTTAGCCTGGTTGTGTGGGAAAAATAGGGAGCTCCCTAAGGTAACAACAGCAAATGTTCACTGATACCTCTGCAACATGGAGAACTGACCAAATATGTAATTGATAATTAAAAAGAAACAAAACAAAATCAGAATTTACAGATTTTCTTTTTTTTTTTTTTTCCACTTAGGAAGTCTGCCCTAAAAATTAATGACAGGATAAAATGAAACCTTTAAACATTGTCCCAAACAGGGAGAATGATACATTTTTGAGGGAGAAGATGCTCACAGGGGATTTTATGTAACAACATGCTTTCTAAGGCTGGGCTACCAGTAGACAAATGTAAGCAAATTCAAAATTAAAATGTGAATGTATCTCTTCAATTTACCTAGTTGTTTCATTAAATAAGTCGGCTAATTTATTTTTTTATTATACAACTACTCAAGTCTGGAGAAAGACAAGCTTAGGACAGAGAGGAATGTTGGGGATTCTCTTAATTCTGTTGTTCTGTTATGCAAACTAATGTTTTTATAGGCTGTGAACTTTATGTGAATTATTAATAGTGAAGTATAGTGTTTCTATCTGCAGTTTCTTGGTATTTGATATGACTTCGGAACTGTGTCATTGTTGTACTAAAATGGCAGAGATCAGGCAGGGGAAGGAGCTGCAGTGTAAGGGGTAGGAATTGCCACACCAGGCCGCTTGGAAGGGGGGCCCATCCCGATACTTTTTTGCTCCATTCTCAGTTTTCTGTTGGCAGGATCAGAAGAGCTTCTATAAAAGGACAAATTAGGGGCTGGGTAATAGAACCAACGTGTCTAAGACCTCACGGTATTAATGGAAGTATTTCAAAGGTGTACTGAGGCAGAGCCCCAGGGGCAGTGCCTGTCCCGAGCTGTGTGTGGCGGGTGATGTGGAGCTCTGTGGGTTTAATCTCTGTTTTATTATTTGAAGCCTCAGCATCCCAAACGAAGTAACAGGTTTCATGCCAGTTTTTTTGGTGCTAACCTTGAGTTCTGTTTCTCACAGGGCAAAACTGCTGGGCTACAGAGGCTGGTCTGTATCAGACAGTTGGAAGCCCAGAGTTGCCACAAAGCAACAGCTCTTGGGAACCTGTTTGTGATTTAAAACTGGGGAGTTTCCAGCCAATTGTTCTGTCCTACAGCATGGCCCCAAACCTGCTGCCTTTGGATTCAGCTCCTCCTGTCCTCAGCCCCTTCCAACCACAGTGATGTGGTTGATAAGAGATAGAGCAGTTATGAAAGAAAGTTATGAGACAACCTCAGCCAAAGTTAAACAGTCCTAAATCCGTCACCTTGGACACTGAAATACAGATTCAGGGGGGAAATTCTTCATTCCCCAGGTGAGTGACCCAGTTTGGGATCCTTATACAAATGTTCCATGTCAGAGAATGTATCCACCAGAAAGGCCAGGGTATCTCCAATTAAGGAACTGCAAAAAAAGACTTAGTGCATCTGTTACAGAGCTGGGACCTGGTTCAGTGAAGGATGAGTTTAATGATCAGTGTACAAATCAGCTGGAACTTTGAGGCAAGAAAAGTTTCCACTGTAGGCTCATCTTAGAAAGTACTTGGGGCATTGTGAGGCTCTGCTTTTAAGAAATTCTCGGCATAAAAATATAATTCCAACTTTTAAGCTGATGTTTGAAGGAGACCAGAATTGACACTGTGTCAGCAACCTCCAACCCACCTTGTTTTGTCTCAGAAACACCTCTGTTACCTGGCAAAGGGTCACCTGTTCCGTGTCTGGAATGACCGGGGACTGTGAATCTCCAGGTACAAACACAAATGGTCATCTTGAGGTTCTGCAGGAGAAGGAAGAACTCTTTAGCCAAAACTCATTAGTTTAACGATGCTGCTGTAATTTCCTACTCCATTTGAAAGCTATTACCTTATCTCTAGTTGAATGTATTGGCTGCTTTGTAAAGGGCTAATGATTACAAAATACGAATTTATGCTAAAAGAATTTATAGAGGGCAAGGAGTAGAGGGAATGGCAGGGTGGATGTTTTTAAAAAACGTACGAATAAAAGGCAAACAGTTTTATTGGAAGTCGGCTCTTCTGTTTGGGTTCTTTCTTTCGTTTAAGGAAGGAACTAGATGAAGTTGGGTGATCAAATGTGTTACGTTCAGCCCTTTAGGCAGCAAATATTGAAGTATAGTTGTTAAATAATTTGCTCAAAAATCAAGCAACACATTTTGATAGCTTGGTGGAATTGAAACTTGAGCATTTGATACTTTGTTTATTCTTCTGTGGTTTTTTTATTTGTTTGGTTTTCAGGGGTCTTTTTTACGGTTAAAAAGAAGAAAAAATAAGGTAGTTCTCCATGTTCCTCCAGGTCTGGCCATTCTTCACAGACATTCACTTTCCAGAATGCCTTTACTGCTCCTTCAAAGCGTGCAGCAAAGGCACGAGGCTGCCCTTCACAGGGTATTTATTGGGCTCAAAATTTGATCTCAAAATTTATCTCAAAATTTGCTCTCTTGCCCCATCAGTGCCTCGTCAAAATCTCATCCGATGGGAATTGTGGCTCAAGAATATTTTACATAAAAAACGTACTCAAATAATTTGTTGCATAATAAAATCTTGCAGGGACATTCAGGTAAATCTAAGTGCTTTTATTTATGAACCTTCACTGCAACTTTGCAAAACACAAATCCATGTGGGGGAACACATAAACCTGAGAAGACAACCTTGTTTCCATTCAAAGTTGTAAAAGTTTGGTTTGCAAAATCAAGTCCTGGTACATGTAAACTTTCATCACGGTGTAAGTGATAACCTTGAAACTGTTGCGTTTGATCTGATTTTACCTCTTGTTTATTGACGTGAAGTGGGGCAAGCTTGGATATTGCAACGCTGCAAAGGGCTATTCAGCAAATGTCTGGCTGTTGCAGATCCCTAGTTTTCTCAAGGAAAGCTGAAAGTAAATGCTTGGAGTATTGTTCATTCTTTATATATTAAAAAATTTTAAAATTCTTTTTCTGTTACTGCAATCAAAATAAAGAGATATAAATATATAAAGACAAAAACCTTGCTGTTTTAAGATTCAGGCACTGAAATTACTGGTATCAATAATGTCTAATACCACTATGTCTCTTACAGGCAGTTGGTGCTGTGGACTCTTCCCATTTTCCACTCAGCTAAGCAGGAAGTTTTGTGGCATAATTACCATCAAAAAGTCCTACAAATTCAGCTGTTGCCACTACACAGAAATTTTACCTGAAAACGCTTCACTGAGGCTCAGATGTGTTTCAGGCCATAAGCTCTGGGCACAATGAAATTCTTCAGACAGATCCAAATACACAGGAGATGCACACAAATTCCAGTCATGGGAAAGAAGCTTCTGCTACCTGTAGGAAAACATCTCTCATACAAACTGTATTTAGTTGGGCCTTCTGTAAGGAACTGGAATCTCCTCCTGAGCCTCATAAAGTCTCTGCCTTGTGTTTTTCCCATCCAGTTTCATTGGAATGTTAGTTAAGTTCTGGCCTTGCTTTGTCTCCAATTTTAAATTTTCTGAACCTTCTGTTAAGATACCATTACAGCTACTCTGAAATCACCTTCAGAGGAATGTCCTACACCTAATTACACATCTTAGAGAATTATTACAAGCCAAAAAAAAAAAAAAAAAAAGAGCTGATGAAGCCCAGGAGGTATATAGATGTTTTTTATGAGACTCCCAGAAAATACTTTTTCTTTCTTGGTTTAGGATAAATTCAGATTTTTCTTAGAAGTTCTGACTGGTTAATCACACTGTCTGTTCTGAGTCCACTATTTTCTCATGTCTACGGGATGGAAATTGTCCTCTAACTAAATGGAGATGAGCCAACGAATTTTTCTCAAGGATATTTCCATTGGCTTCCAGCCTCAGCCTGTCACTTCACTCCCAGTTTGTTCCTCATAAGAAATGGCCAGTGATTCCACAGGCGTTGAAATGTCCCTCACTGTCTTCCTGCCTGCAGTGTCTGGCACAGGTAGGGAATGTGTCTGTTGTGCCTCTGCTTCTAATCCATGCTTTTTATTCTGGAAAAGTCTCTTTTCCTTTCTGCTGGCAGAGCAATAAGAACATTATCCTGGGCTCCCAGGGATGCTGAAGCAGTGTTTTAGGAAGGGCTGGTTCACCACTGTAGGGCAGCACATGACAGCACAACTCATTCTGTGCTGCAGTTGAGGTGCTGCTGCACATTTTCTCCACTGAAAGTCGAAGTGCAGTAAATCCTTTGGTCAGCACAGTGACCACCCTTGAAAAAGGACCGTGGCTGCTGAAGATCCTGCAACAACTTATTTCTGAACAGGGTTTTTTGGCCTTTGTTACCGAGCAATTCCATGGACTGCGTGGAAGACGATCCAATTTCTTTATAGAAGTGTTCGGTTAGAAACTGAATGAGAATAAAGGACCATTTAAATGATTAATCAGCAATGCTCTTGGGTGCCCTCCAGATCCCAGAACACACTCTCACCCTCCCCTTTCTCACAGTTAAGCTCTTATACAACTGAGGAACAGGGGTGGATGTGAAGAGAGACAAAGGGACTCTGTTTCTCTCACATAGTCTCAGTAATGCCCATCTCCTGCCTGAGGCCACATTCTGTGATCAGCTTTCATGTCAGACTTACACCCTCTGCATCTGCCTGTAATTCCTAGTCCTAGTTTATTAACTCTTTTTTTTTTTTTCCTTTTTTAGATCAAAGGCTTCAGGATTTTGTCCCAGACTGACAGTAACACCCAAAAATTTGGTATGCAATGAGAAAATGCAGAAATGTTATTTCATGTTATTCTCTGTCAAGTTTTGGATAATCAGAGCTACACCAATGCTGGGCCTCAAACTTTATCACTAAGATCTGGTCCTACAGATCTTACCACTTTCATTCTTCAAAGTTATCCTTTTTTTTTTTTTTCCCCCTTTCTACCCCACTTGTTAGTTTTTCAATTCTGCCATAAATTTCATTATTTCTATCAACTTGCTGTTGTTCATCATCCATTTCACACTTCAGGAAATGCAAGGGAGGGAATTGCTGTTACCCAGCTGCAGCCAGGAGAGCAGCACATCCCATGGAGAACACATCCCATATCCCATGAAGAACACATTCCATGGAGCAGCACATCGCATTTTCCCTCTTCCCTAGCAATTCCGATCCGCTTGCGGCTGCGCTGGGAGCCTGGGGCAGGGAGGGACCTCGACGGGCAGGGCAGTTTGATGTGAAATTTCCACCGGCTCCTTTTCCCCGCTGGATTTGCCCCGGCCCTGCCGTGTCCCTGCCCTCACGGTGTCCCTGCCCTCACGGTATCCCCTCACCATGTCCCCTCACGGTGTCCCCTCACCATGTCCCCTCACGGTGTCCCCTCACCATGTCCCCTCACGGTATCCCCTCACCATGTCCCCTCACGGTGTCCCCTCACCATGTCCCCTCACGGTATCCCCTCACCATGTCCCCTCACGGTGTCCCCTCACCATGTCCCCTCACGGTATCCCCTCACCATGTCCCCTCACGGT
>JAWWEU010000053.1:11101214-11125429 GCA_035583155.1 Acropternis orthonyx | reverse complement strand
CCCTCACGGTGTCCCCTCACCATGTCCCCTCACGGTGTCCCCTCACCATGTCCCCTCACGGTGTCCCCCCCGCGGTGTCCCTGCCCTCACAACGCCCCCCTCCCGAAGCCCCCCGGCCCGTGCCTCCCCGCCCCGCCATTCCGCGGCGCCCCGCCCGTTCCGGGGCCGGCCGGGAGGAGCCGGGCGGGGCCGTGGAGGCTCCGGGAGGGGCCTCGGAGGGTCCGGGAGGGGCCATGGAGGACGCGGAGTACCTGGAGGGCAGCGCGGCCGAGTGGGGCGGCGAGGCGGACGGCGGCGCGGTGAGAGCCCGGGGGGCGGCTCCGTGTGGGCTGGGGCGGGCAGGGGGGGCCCCGCTGGAGAACCTGCCCCTCAGGGGCCTTCCCGCTCCCCGCGGGCACCCGGCGGGAGGGCGAGCCCGCTGGGGCCGCGCTCTGCTCCCGGGCAGCCAGCCGTAGGACAGGGGGGACACCTTTCCTGCGCCAGGGAAGGTTTAGGGTGGGCATCAGGAAGAATTTCTGCCTGGAAAGGGTGGTCAGGCCTTGGAAGGGGCTGCCCAGGGAGGGTTTGGAGTCCCCAGCCCTGGAGGTGCCCAAGGAAGGACTGGCCGTGGCACTGAGTGCTGTGGGATGGGGGACAGGGTGGGCTCGGTGGGCTGGGAGGGGCTTTTCCAGCCTTAATGATTCTGTGATTCCCCGTTATGAAGCTCTGTTTGTGAGGGGAGCAGGCGAACCGAGGTGGATGTGTTTCTGTGGGCAAAAATGGCCTAAATAATAAGTGGGGAGACAGGACAGGAGGGGGCTCTGACTGAACTGTGCTTGTGAATAGCAAGATGATGAGGATGGGGAGGGAGAAGATGATGCTGAAGTCCAGCAAGAGTGCCTCAAGAAATTTTCAACCCCTGACTATATAATGGAGCCATCCATATTTAACACATTGAAGAGGTGAGTGTAACCTGAGGTGTGTTATGGAGGTGTGTTAGAGGTGTGGTGTTGTCACTTTGTATGGAAGTGTGTGTGAAATGTACAAACGGTGCTATTGTTTTCCCTTTATTTAGAGTTTGATTTGGTTTAGTTTTTAATATGACTTTCAATAGTTCTTTTGTAATCCTTTCATCAGATATTTCCAAGCAGGAGGTTCTCCAGAGAATGTAATCCAGCTCCTCTCTGAAAACTACACTGCAGTGGCACAGACTGTAAATTTGCTGGCAGAGTGGCTCATTCAAACAGGTACAATAAGTGATTTAATATAATGTGGGTCTGTAGTCTTTCTTTTGTCAGAAATATCTCAATCAATGGCAAATTTGACCACATACAGGAAATGGATTGTTATAAAGTTGTCATCCTGTATGTGGCTAAATCCTTTATAATAATATGTTTATTCTGCTCAGAGAATAATGAAGTAATCTGTTGATGAACTTTTTGAAATGCCAACAAACTGTGTTATAAACAAAGAACTGCATAAGCAATAGTTTCTTTTTATTTTCATACTGAGGGTAAGGGTGCTGTTACAGAGATAGTGGTAGAAGTGTTTGATATTTTGTAATATAATTAAATAATTTAAATGGAAATAACAATTACCTTATTGCTAGTTACTATGCCCTCTCAGTGAGTCAGTGGTTGCATTGAAGGTTTTCTTACAGAGAGCCTGTATTCTCTGTTTGAGACAAGAATTACATGTTAAGCCTCTTGCAAGACATGTTCAGCATTGTCTTGTGGTATCTCTGTCCCTTAGCTGGTGTAAACTTTTGTTTACAAATCATCAGAATTACTATTCTCTGATTTCAGAAGTGTAGAATTACTTATTGCTAGTTGTAGATTGTTTTGTGGGATACTATCAAAGGTACTGATAGCCAATATATTAAAAGGATGAACTTTAGTCTGTAGTAAGGTGGGGTTGTGATCCCTTTTGTGGTTAAGATACACCTGCATTTTGGTACCACACCTGGTAATAGTCCTGTGGGATGGCTGGCATTGCTGTTTGTGTGTCTGATGAGGAGAGCAAGAGAAAGGGGCCTGCCTGTGATCCCAAGCAGTCTGCTTTTAGGAAAAAAGCAGGAGAATCTGTAAATCTATCTGTATCAGTATGGGTTGATAGTAGAACTGATGTCTCTCCTCTGATCTTCTCTGTGTTGGTAAGTTTTGGAGTAGTTTCTGTTCTCACTGGAAAATGTAAGATGTTGCTGCCATGTTTGATTGGATTGCATCTGCCATGTTTTCTGTTCCTTCTGTACAGGTGTTGAGCCAATGCAAGTTCAGGAGACTGTAGAAAACCATTTAAAGAGCTTACTGATCAAGCATTTTGACCCTCGGAAAGCAGATTCCATCTTTACCGAGGAAGGAGAGGTGTGCATGGAATCCATGTTGCTGTCCCTACACGAGTGGGTCCTCCCTAGACACCGTCATCTGATGGAGTAGTAGGTGGTGGAGGAAGGGAATTTGTATCTTCAAGCTCTTTGATTAAGAAATAACTGTTTTCAGAAAAAACAGCTCTGTCTCATGAGTCCTCAGAGCTTTAGAGAACTTGGAAACTTGGAATGCATCCTTTGTAGTAAAGTTCTGTAGAACAACTCACAGGACTCCTGAGAGGTAAAAGCCTTACTTTTAATGATCTTGACAACTAGATATTGTTAAGTTTCTCTCTGTTGCTCTAATCTTTTCAGACTCCAGCCTGGCTTGAGCAAATGATAGCACATACAACGTGGAGAGATCTCTTTTACAAATTGGCAGAAGCCCATCCTGACTGTTTAATGCTTAATTTTACTGTGAAGGTACTATACTCAAGTCTAATAAATGAGAATATCTGTAGAGGGCTAATTGTTCAGGCATCAAATATTAGCTGTGATCTTGCTTGTATCTTTTATGTATTCCTGCTAATACAACTTATTAGTGCAAGTACACATTGGTGGGAGGAATTGTGCTCTAGGTTGCAAGCAGTGCATATAGTTTCCAAGTTTGAAGTACAAATGTGCTCTGAAATATTTTAAATTATTATGGCTTACTTTATTTTTGCTACCTCTTTATTGGTTTCCTTTTCTATAGACAATAATATGAATCTAATTCCCATAAGTATATGCAGAGTTGAATCTTGCATTCTGTGTGTTCTTCTAGACTTGCTAGGATATCTGAAATATAAATAACAAGTTTTCTGTGATGTTTTTGTAGCTTATATCGGATGCTGGATATCAAGGGGAAATAACCAGCGTTTCAACAGCATGTCAGCAACTAGAAGTATTTTCCAGAGTGCTGCGTACATCTCTGGCAACAATTTTGGATGGAGGAGAAGAAAACCTTGAGAAAAACCTCCCTGAGTTTGCTGTAAGACTTTGTTTGGTTTTTTTCTTTTTTATATGGAGAAAAGTGTTTTCCTCTCTGATTAGTGGATACAGATCATTGTGGGGTTGTAGACAATCTTGATACCTTGACAAGTCTTATGAAATCTTATGAAGAGAAGGAATATCTGAGTTAAAACCTAGAAATCTATGATTTTTGTTTGTTCTGTGACCAAGAATTCCTTGGGTTGCTTATATGACACTTCTTATTTTTATTAAATGGATTGTAAAATGTTGAAGGTAGAAATGTTGTTTTTTTTTTCCTTTGCAATTCTGCTGTTTGTTGTTGTTTCCCTTTGCTCTCATGGCAATGTAACCGCAGAGGCACCCTGGGAAGTGTCCTGTTGAGTGGTAAGCTTTGTGCTGTGTGCTTTCACAGAAGATGGTGTGCCATGGGGAACACACGTACCTCTTTGCTCAGTCCATGATGTCCATCCTGGCTCAGGAGGAGCAGGGAGGGTCGGCTGTCAGGCGGATCGCTCAGGAGGTTCAGCGATACGCCCATGAGAAGTAAGTGGCAGTCAGAGCATTAAGTGACGTGTAAGTCACCAGAATCTCTAAACTGCTGCCTTATTGACCTTTTACTGGCCAAAGAAGAATTCTTAGCTGCAACACAGCAGCTCTTATAGCAGGGTTCCATTTGTAGAACAGCAGAAAAGTTCAGTGTCCTGTACCAGGGAGACTTGAAATTGGAATAGCAAAGAATTGAAGTCTCTGTATATTAAGAAATACATATTTTTATTATTCTGTTAACATTTTAAAAACAAACAAGGGAAATACAGGCCTATTTTTGTAACTACCCAGAATAAGGGGTTCAGTCCTAAGGCATTATTCCAGAGAATGCACCCTGTTGATTCAGTGAGGCTTACACTAAAATGTCTGAATTAAGAAAATAAGTCGCTGTGTGTGTTTGCCCTTCATCCAGAGGCCACGATGCCAGTCAGATCACTTTAGCACTGGGTACTGCAGCCTCCTATCCCCGAGCGTGTCAGGCTCTTGGTGCAATGCTGTCCAAAGGAGCTCTGAATCCAGCAGATATCACTGTCCTGTTCAAAATGTTTACAAGCATGGACCCACCTCCAGTAGAGCTGGTTAGTAACCTCTGAAACTTATTTCTACCACAGCAGCACTCAGAAATGTGATGTCTTACTGTGCTAAGTGTTGTGTGGACACAAAAGTGAAATTAGCATTCACTCATCCCTCTGTAATTGTAAGTAATGTCTAGATGTGAAACTAGTACTTGTATTCTGTTTTGCATTAGCTTCTTGGTATTTTTCTTGGGTTCTTTAATTATTCCAAGTTGCCTTTTTGCATTTGGCTAAATTAAAGAAATTTGCAATAGGAGATAAAGATGGCAAGAAATTAATTTTTTTAACCAAAAACCTGCTCGCTTCTGCAGTTTCTTATAAGGAAGCCTAAATGGCACATTTCGTATTTCTCACTGCCTCATTCTAACATGAGTTCTGGTAACAAATATGGTGCCATTTAGATACTTTAGCAATACAGTCTGTAACTCTGCTTCCTTTTTTTTTCTTTTTTTCTTTTTTTTTTTCTGTCAAAACTTTGGGTTTCTTCAGAAAACTGTCTAACCTACTCTCAAGGGGAAATGTATGTAATCTCCTTCTATGTGAGGTATATCAGATGCAAAAACTGTATTTTTAGTCACCTCTCATAAGTCTCAGGCTCTGATAGACCATTCATTTTCTTCACAGATTCGAGTGCCTGCCTTTCTGGACCTCTTCATGCAGTCCTTGTTTAAGCCAGGTGCTAAGATCAACCAGGACCACAAACACAAATATATTCACATCCTGGCATATGCAGCCAGTGTCGTAGAGATGTGGAAAAAGGTAATACCGAGTTCTGTGAACAATATTTTTTTTACCTACAGCAGCCTGACTGTGCTGAAGAATGTGGATGGTCATGAAGTTACTTGTTTTAATATGAAGTGTTTCTGGCTTCATGACATGACTAAAGAATGTAGAACCTGATGATAATATACTGCTATAAAACCGTATTCACAGCTCTTGCCTTCAAACTTTGCAATGATTTTTCAGAACAAAAGAGTCAGCATAAACAAGGATGAACTCAAGTCAACTTCAAAAGCCATCGAAACTGTTCACAATCTATGTTGCAATGAGAACAAGGGAGCATCAGAGTTGGTTGCAGAACTGAGCACTCTCTACCAGTGCATCAGGTGAGCAGAGAGGCTGGTCCCAAGAAAAGTAGTATTTAGGAGAGGCAGTGCTGCTAAAAGGAGATGCCTTTGTGGGCAACTCTGAGGGCATCCTTGCTCTAGAATACGTGAAGATGTGGTCTGAAAGCAGCTTTCAGAATTGTCCATCTGACTCTTTGGAATCTCTCATGAGGATGTAAATCCTGCCTCACACCCATCTCGTCATCCTTGGGTCACAGAACATGCTTTTCTGTGCCACTGGAAAAAAGTGATGGATTACTTTGTCTTCCTAATGATGCGTTCATTTCTTTTTCATGCTCCTGTGCTAAAGTGATCTCTCTTTCTGTAGGTTCCCAGTGGTGGCTATGGGTGTGTTAAAGTGGGTGGATTGGACAGTGTCAGAGCCAAGATACTTCCAGTTGCAGACTGATCACACTCCAGTTCACTTGGCACTATTGGATGAGGTAAGAGTGTACATAAAGCTTTGCTGGAGAGCAAGAACAGTTTTGATGCTTATAACAACCAGTCCACTGAATGCCTGTCATTTGCAGTAAGTCAGTAAATATATAGAGATTAATCTATTCAGAATTAATTATGTGGTTTTTGTCAACTCAGCTTTATTTACTCTAGGAAAACTTGGGCATCAAAGAAGAAATGGTGGAATAGTTTTCTAAATGAATTTCCATTTGGCACTGAACATCAATATAAACTTGTCTAATAAAGACTGCTGTATTGACTTTTAAATTGCAGTTCTGAGGATCTAACTTTGCTGTCTTGTTTGCAGATCAGTACATGCCATCAGCTGCTTCATCCCCAAGTTCTACAACTTCTTGTCAAGCTCTTTGAAACAGAACATTCACAGCTGGATGTGATGGAGCAGGTGCCTCAGATTAGTTACACTAATTCAAGTTAATGGCTTTTGCTGTCACAGCAGTTTTAAGAATTTAATTTAGGACTGTGGTCGTGGTTAAAAAGGCACATATCAGATATTGAATCAATAAAAATTGCACACTTCAGAGAGGAAGTTCTGATCTGTTGGTTCTTCCCTCCCTGCACCACCAGCTGGAACTGAAGAAGACTCTCTTGGATAGGATGGTGCACTTGCTCAGCCGAGGGTACGTCCTGCCTGTGGTCAGCTACATCCGTAAATGCCTGGAGAAGCTGGATACCGACATCTCGCTCATCAGATACTTTGTTACAGAGGTCAGCAGCAAAACTGCATACACAGCTAAAGTTTAATACAGTTGTAGGTGTTTGGATATTAAATCAGTTTGCCTTGGACTCAGAAATATTTCAAGTTCAAGGTATGTGGAATCAGGAGGTACTGGACAGAGTACCACAAAAATACATGAATCACTTGTATGAAGAACAAGAGGTTCTAAGTGCAACTACTTGTATGCTTTGCAGACTAGTATGTGAATTAAATATTGTCCCTACTACCCCTGTAAGTGGAAGAATAATCTGGTTTTGTCTGCTGTTTCAGGTGCTTGATGTGATTGCTCCTCCATATACCTCAGACTTTGTACAGCTTTTTCTTCCAATCCTGGAGAATGAAAGCATTGCAGGTACTATAAAAACAGAAGGTGAACATGATCCTGTCACTGAGTTCATAGGTAAGTCACATTTATTCCTTGCACACCTGCTTCCATTTGTGTTTGTTACAACTGGCAAATAATGTTCAGGAGGATTGCTAAAAATAGGAATGCTTTCCAGATATTTTCAGACAACCTCCCTTTTAGGGGGCTATGTTTAGAAATTTTCCTGTAATGAAGAATCTGGGGGATAGTGGTGAGGAACTTGGAGATAAATACTGCTTTTTGAGAACTAGCACTGCAGTAAGGAAAGGAGAGGAAGGGGAAATAGTCTGTGATAATACACTGTATTCTGTCATAATACACTCCTATGCCAAACCTAAAACATCTTCCAGACTCTAAAATCCCAATTATTTACTTAATGAAGAAATCCACATGCAAACAGATAAATCAGAGTAATGTACTGAACACTGTCTCTTTTTTTCCCTTTTAAGCTCATTGCAAATCTAACTTTATTATGATGAACTAAGCAGTGGAAAATATGAAGACAGCGGAGGACATGATCACTGCTTTGCCAGGCTCTCCACCAGTAAGGCTCTATAACTGGGAAATGCAGCAGAAAAAAAACCCAACAAAAACCCCAACAAATCTAGCAAACCTAAAATGAGGAGGAAAGGGGTGAAGGGCATTTGGTTGACTTGCAGGGTGACCTTGAAGTTCCTATCTGAGGACTGTTTGTATTTCGTATCAGAGAACTGTTAATGTAATTTGGCAAATGGAATAATATTGAAGGACTTTCTGTTGTTCCACAAATCAGTATAAATCTGAATGTTCTGAAGAAGATAGCAAGAGAGTAACAGATTTGTTTTAAAGAATGTTGTTTTGGTTACTTAGAGAATTTATCACTGATCCTTTGTCTAATTCACAAAACCTGAAGAAGGGGGAAGGTAGTTCTTATTAGAAACACTTTGCAGATACATAAATATCTGCAATATTCTGAATAAATCTTGAATGCTCTAGGCTTTGATACTGCAAGTTGTGAAAAAATGGATTTGTGTGATTAGCTCTGTGCTGCAGAGAAGCCCCACTGCCTCTTTGTCCCCTTTGCATTGTATTAGAATTCTAAATATCCTCCATAGTTACTGCTATGAAAAAACTTGTTTGATGCAACACAAGTGGAGTTGTAATGATCAAGGATAGTTTTGTATTAAGAGATGACTTCTTTGTGAGTGTTACCTTTCAGAATCTATTTTTTTGTTAAATAGATGCATCAGCTGTTACTGGTAAGTTTCATTACCGTGTCAGGATTCCACTGCTGTCCAAAATATGAATGTATGCACAAGTTTCATTACTGCTTCTTGTGGCTTTGTTTTTATACTTATCTCTACTCTCTCCTGGTTGATGCCAAGAATATGAATTACCTTTAAATAAAGGTGTTTTTTCTTTTCCAGAGATTCCAGTTTTTCTTTTCCAGAGATACCTTTCAAAGTTTCATTAAGATCATTGGGCTGGATTTCTCTTTGTACAGTCAAATTACTGTTTGTTTAAAAGCAAGGGGGTGTAGACAAGGACACTTTTCTTTTCCAAAGAACCTAGTTTCTAAAAGCCACTGACATTCTGAGTCCAACTAGATGTAAATTTAAAAAGGAAATTGCTTTGTTCTTCTCCATCATTGATTCATGTATGGAATTCTGAGCTGCCATGATAATTCTTGAGACAGCCAATGGTTTAGATTGTGAACTCTGTTGCTGTACAGACTGTTGTCAGTCAGGCCTTTCATGAGTTGAGTCCAGTAAAAGCAGCACCATCCTGGGTAAGCTTTGGGTAGCTGGTCTGGCTCCTGAGACAGCTGGTTAAGTACAGCAGTGGGAGAACAAGCAAACACATGTATTAATAAGCTCTTATAATAAATATCCAGTCAATTTTGATAAAAAGTCTGTTTATTAAATGCAATTAACAATGCCAGTTAGTAACATTTGCTATGGCAATGATTTGTCACTTAAAACTTAGTTACTAAGAAAGAGAATTTGCCTCCTTTCTTCAAAGTAGTGAGGAGTTCTGAGTTATGGCAACTTATCCTTTGCCTCTTGGAGAAAAATGGCACAGTCAATCACATATTAAAGCAAGGAATTTGAGCAAAGACAAGACTAATTAGGTAAGAAATGTTTAGACCATTTTTATCAAAGTAATTCCTATTACATCATTTTGATGGATAAAAGCAACTGCCTTATATGAGATTTCCAACACCACTCTTTCACCAGGAGGCCAAGGAAACAGGATTTAGTTTTTGAATTTATCAATATGTCCAGAATAAGCTTTGTTTTTTACATCATCTCAGTACTGTCAGAGAGTTTAAAGTAAGCTCTAGGCCCAAATATTGAGTATACTTTCCCAGTACATCTACAGGATTTGTATTTAAAAATAAAGGTACTTACATGTACAGGTTCTGTGATTAAATCATACTGACCTAAATACTGTGCACCAAGACAGACAACTCTTTCGTGGGTAAATTAAGTTGTAAATAATTATCTCAAGGCAGCTCTGTACTTTTTGAATACCTTGTGTGGTGCTCTCTGGGCTAATTTTGCATAACTGCCTGATGGTGGTTGAACTGTGAAAGAGCCTTACACAAAACAGAGGTTGTGCTGGGAAGTTTCCAAACAAAGTGGTTCCTAAACAAAGATGTACAATGTGGAATCAAGGAAGTATAGGATCTCCGTATGTACAGTCCTCTTCAATAGCAAGGTTGTAGTCTGCTCCTTTCCCACCTTTGTAGGCACTTGTCACAATTCTCAGCCACCCTCTTTCACCCTGTAAAGGATTTAATTTGCATTGTAAATTAGAAAACACAACTACAGAAAATGTATGTTGTTGAGTTTGTTCTGTCTTCCAAACGTGAATTATTTATAAATGAATGCAGCAATTCACTCAAGGTGAAGTACAACACTGGGCTCACAGGGCAACCTGCTTTGGTAAATTCACATCCCACTCCTCCATTCTGGGTGTGTGACTTGGTTTTTGCCTACAACGAACAGTAACTTACATTTGCCCACAGCAGGAGCTGCACACAAGGGTAGAATCTGGGATTGAGTTGACATCAAGCAGCTTTGGATGAATATGCTTGTCTCCAGCTTAGTTAGGTCTCATTTTTAAACTCTTAGTCTAGTTCAAAATGTTTTAGTTTCTGTATCCACAGGCCAGCTCTGCAGCTTCTACTGCACACGTGAAAAGCCCCACCTTCCCTCCAGAGTCATCCCACAACTGTGGTTCCTTACCCAGGGTTCGCCCCATGAGTTCCGGACAATCCAATACTCCGTCCCATTTTCCACGCCCCAGCCGGCCACAGACACAATGTGATTCACCGTGGGAGAGGGGTTGTACTCGGTGTAGAGACCCCCTGTGTAGGCATCCAGCTTTTCAGTAGCCATTATACCACAGCTGTAAAAAAGCAAAGAAAGCAGGTTTTATGCAAAAGGATCAGGGCAGGGGCCTGGCTACAAAACACAGTTGGTTTTCTTGCATTTTGAATTCCAAGCTCAGTTTATGTACAAACAAAAGTCTGCATAGTGGTACAGAGCTGCTCACGTATGCTAGAGTGGAAAATACTCTGCAGTCACTGGACTAAATTTCAAGAATTTTAATAACCCCAATATCACCAGTAGATAGCCACCTTGTTTTTTACCTTATTGGTCCATTAGTGTAGATTTCTGCCATCATTTTTTCTCGCCCACTGACAGACCCATAGTCAGCAACTTTCCAGAGAGTGTAGTTCTTGATCACATGGCATTCTCCAAAAGTGACACAAGTCCCACACTGATTGAACTTCTTACACCCTATAAAACAAAAGGGAGATTATCACTGCAGGAGGGTGCTTTTCTTCTAGTGAATTCATGATAGGACACTAAGGTTTTTTATATCTGTGAGACAGATATTAATAACTTAAGTGCAGTTATTAATACATATTCTCTCTGGTGAGCTAAATACCTCTCTGGAAACCACATTTAAAGTCCTTACTATCACTAGTTACTATTTTTCACTCCATAGGCAAAAGTGCTTTGATGAGGATGTGTTCCTCCATAAAGAAACCATTCCAGTCATACATGACCAGACAAAGGTTAAATTTCTCCTTTGTTTAGCTTGAGGTGACACTTGTAAATATTTCGGTACATTAGAGATTGTGTGTCACAGATTTAAGAGATTAAATTAAAACAATTTAGCTGTCCAAACTTGCCTGGGCATGGTTTAATGCTACACTGTCTGTCTGGAGAAAGGAGAGACACACAGGCCTGTAAGGAAAACCTGTTCTGTCACTCAAACAGCAGGAACCAGTGCATTGAAAACGCAATAAAACTATTTTTTTAATACACTAAAATCTGTTAAAGCTGGAAAGGAGTCCTACAGCAAAGCAAAGGCATCATACTTTGGTCCTTAGCTTGGTAGTTGTTGCAGGTCTCGTCGGGAATGCCGTGGTCGTGGGCGTACATCCAGACCCCGGAGTGGTCTCCCCCTTCACAGGACCCTGCGTCAGCACAGTCGATGACATTCTGGACAGAGAGGTAGGCAGAGGGCCAGGCACCTTTCCTCTTTATGTTGATTCGATCTGCAAGCATCAGAAATTGGGGGTTCTTAGTGGACTATGTGGGTGGCTACACTTTGCAAACAGTGTTAAAACTGACTCCTTTTCATTGAAGCTGTAGCTGTTTGCAGACAACAGCACTTGTGGTTGCAAAAGCCTCCGCTGTCAGTGCTGATGTACAGTGTGATCTAATTCAAACCAGAGGCTGAGTTCTTACTGGGGGTTTCCATTAGAAGGGGTTTTTTTCCCATTAAAAACTCAGCAAAAATACGCAGATGAGGAAGATTTGTCCAAAGCCCTGAAGAACCCTAGACCTCTTTTACTTTAAGCTTCTGAAAACTTCCTGATCTTCCTGTCCTGGCTTTGACAACAAAGAGTTATCAAATACACATCACAAAACCAGCTCTCACCAGCATCTCTTGCAGAGTAGAGATTTATGCATAAGCCCATGCAGAGTCATAAGCCCACTGGCTCTGAGAGACAGTCTTAAAGGAAGGAAAAGCTTTCAGAGTTATCTCCCTGCTGTTACATCAACATCTCACTTATCATCCTGCCATCTCAGACAGGCATTGCCACCCTGCTGCCTTACTTTGTCAGAAATTAGCTCACTTGGCAAAAAAGTTTGCTGATGAGTATTTATAAACTGCTTCTCACCCTGCATTAACAGTCTTAACTGTGCCACTGTAGTACTTTTAATCCTATTAGTACTAACAGCATTCAACATGGACAGAACTGGGAGCTGCTATCCCAGTCTAGTCTTGTAATAAAAAAACCCAAACAAACAAACAAAAAAAAAAAGGGAATGAATGCTTTAACTACTCATAACAATTAGGAAAAAAACATCCTGATTTTTAAAATTACACACTGGCATACCTACACATCCGATTAAGTTTTCATCAAAGTTATGTAATTAACAAGTTGCTGTATTTTTCCTGTTGTAGTACTTCACTACATCCTGGCAGGTATCACAGATGCCTGAATTCTTGTGCTGATTAAGAATGTACCCCTCATGATTCCTGCTCTCTGATCACACCAGCATCATCCTGCCATTTCTGCACAGTTTCTTCTATTTCTCCTTCACAGCCCATCCTCTTACAGCCTCCCTATGCAAACAGCACTTTTGCAACATGTAACTTGTGCATGCAAATCATGCATTCGCTCTAGAGAATTTACTTCGTCTGTATCAAACCACTACTTCCCTTTTCCTAAGTCAAAAGCTGATATGAAGATCGCTGCTGAAACCAGATTGCGTGTGTGCCGTGATAGCTGGTTTGAATCACAGGGCTCCTGGAGCAAATACCCCTCCCCACAGGAGGCAACTTCTTTTGTTTCCTCACTCCCAGGCAGGGCTGGAGCAGCCTCTTGTGCTGCTGCAGCTGCAGCTCAGGCTGAGGTACCAGAAGAGGGAAGGGGACACAAGAACTGCTTGTGCATCTGCTGCTTCCACAGAGGAGGGCAGAACAATCAGTTCTCGCCGCAGGAGCTGTGAGCACAGTCCTGCACACAGGTTTATAACCATGCCAGTGTTCCCCCTCGCACTCTTGGAGAGGGTGGGCACAGTCTCGCTCCAATTCCATTCTCTGTTGAAGCCAAACCTTGCCTTCAGCCTGGGAATTCCCAGTGTGTGCTCACAGACACCTCGGCCTCCGTTTTTGCTGCCTTAGTCCCCGCAGTGATTTAGCGCCTCACACCTTATTTTGCTCCGGATTCCAGGGCGCAGGGGGTGACCGGGGGGGCGCAGGGGGTACCTGCCAGGGCGCTGGTGCTGCCGTGTGCCCAGCAGGACCCGCAGTACTGCGGGATGTGCTGGTTCCGAGTGGCGCTCGCGTAGTTCACCCCGTCCACGTTCCTCCAGTCCCAGCTCCGCGGCAGCGCCGACACGTCCAGGTACTCGTGAGGCCGGGGGTAGGTCCTGCGGCGGGACGGCAAGGGTGACTAGCGCCGGCACCCCCGGACGGGCCGGGGGGCGGTTGTTTTTTTAAGAAAAACCACGGATTCCGCGGAGTTTCGTAACGAGGCCGCGGGTGCCCGGCGGGCGGCGCGTGACCGGCCCTGCCCCGCCGCCTCGTGACCGACACTGTCCCCAAGTGTCCCTTCCCCGGCGGGGACGGAGCGGCCTCGGGGACCCCCCGATCCGGGCGACGCTGGGGTTGGCTGCCCTGCCCTTCCCCCGTGCTGCTCTCGGCGGAGAGACCGGAGCGGCGGGGGGCGACCCCAAACCCGGGGGTGGAGGGGGACAGACTCCAAAAGGATGGAGGGCAGACCCCGGAGAGACGGGGGGCAACCCCAGCCCCGGGGATGGGGTACAGACCCCGGAGGGACGGAGGGCAGCTGCAGCCCCAGGGATGGGGTACAGACCCCGGAGGGACGGGGGGCGGACCCCGGGGAAGGTTGCGGGGGACAGGAGCTCACCTGAGCCCGGCAGCCCTGCGCGGGGCCGGCTTGTAGCAGTGCTGCCCCTCCCTGAAGTAGAGCCCGGCGCGGGCGGGCGGGCAGAGGCAGCTCCCCCAGAGCAGCAGCAGGACGGGCAGGAGCGGCGGGACCGGCGTGGCCATGCTGGGACAGCGGCAGCTTCCTGGGCCGGGCGCTGGCCCCGGGAATGGAGGGCGGGCCGGGGCGGGGCCGGGCGGGGCGGGGCGGGGCCGGGCGGGCTCACCTGCGGCGGGCGGGGATGGCGAGGCCGCCCTCGGTCCGCGGGCATCGCCCCGGCCCACGGACGCGCTGCGCTGCGGGATGCCCGGGGCAGCCTCCCCGAGCCCTCCCGAGGGCATCCCACTGAGCTGGTGGGGCACGAGGAGCGAACCCGAGAGCCCGCCGTGCCACCCCCAGGGAAGTCTCAGCTCACACGCGCAAAAAGTGAGGCAATTTAGTCACAGAGGTCTCAGGAGGATTCGTGTCGGGGACAGGCTTACAGGTTTCTTCACCTTTGGCCTAATACCTCAGCACTGCGCCAGGTTGAGCCCCGTGAATGGGACACTGCAGGGAAGAGCCTGGGGGTTTTGGTTTGGTTGTGGATTTATCTTAGTCCTGAGTTCTGAATTCCTCAAGGCCTTTAATGCTATAATTTACAAAGAAACACAAGCCAGTGTCCATTTTTAGGCTGTTCTTTAGGGCTCAGGACAGCTGAAGAGCTGCTATTATCTGTTACAAGATCTAGTCAATCATAAAAGCAGTTTTCCAATTTTCGTGCAGAAGGTTCCAATGTCTCAGTGGACTGCCAGTCTCTTTTCCGCACATTGTCTAGAGGTTTCATGTTTGGTAAACAGGTTTAGTAAACCACACACAGTTCTCCCCTCATAGCTTTTCTTCCACAGCTCTCAGCACTTTCTGTAAAAGGCATGAAGCTTTTTAACTCCACAGTATAGATAGAGAACCTGAGGCACTGAGAACCAAGGCACCAACAGGAACAGTAGAGCAAGAACAGTCTGACTGCTGGGCAGTTCATCCTTCTGGCAATCCACCAAATGATCCAAACCCAACAGTAACTGTGGTTGTGGCAGTAGGGCCCAGCAGGTGAGTTCACATACTGAAGCCCCAAGTTTTTGCCAGGTCGTAGATCTGCAGTGCAGGAAAGGTAATGAACTGCTCGGTCATCCACTCTGGTTGTACCAGAACCTATTTGTTTAATCACATGGGCACATTACACTTGGTAACTTACACTGGGCAATCCTGCCTTATTTCCTTGGATCACCTAGCAGAGCAAGGCAGGGGTTAAGGAGGTTTTTATTAGTAACTGAAATGAAAATGTGAAGTTGTTTTTATTGCCTGTTGAATGCAATGGTTTTTTGCCTAGGGTTGATGCAGCCAGCCCAGATTATTTGAGACTTGCATCAGCTCATCTGGTAGCCAAATCTCCTTAAAATTATCTTGTGGCCTGTAGCCAGGCTTATATCAAATTGAATAAAGCTTTCTTCTCAACAATCTTCTTTGCTAATCAGAAAAGCTAGGTCCTCCCAAGCAAACCATAGTTTAAAAAAAAGGTATCGCAGAATGTCTCCCTGCCTATTTGTTGCTAGTGGGTAGCATTAAAAAAAAAAAAAAAAAACCCAAACCAAACAAACCCAAGAAAAACAGAAACAACAACAAAAAAGCTCAGTAACCACAAAAACCTGGCTGGTTTGTGGTCTCAGCTTAATGCCATGGCCAGGGCTGTGGTGCTGGGAGCCCACTCTGAAGGCAGTGGGCAGCCTGATAATAGACACTGTGGGCCAGGCTGCTGTAGCTGTGCCCAGGGCCAGGCTGCTCCTAATCTGCCCAGGGCCAAGAGTCCCGGAGCCAGCCCGCCCGCCGTGCCCCTCAGTGCCGCAGCCCCGCTAATCTGCAGCAGCACCTGTGTGGGGGCCCTGCCTGGGAAGGGCACGGCGCACTCAACACGCGTGGGGTTACGCAGGGCTGAGCGGTGAGGGGCCTGCAACAAGACCTGCAGAGAGGCAGGCTCCTCACAGGGCAGGTCTAGGGAAAGCCAGGCTTGGAGGGGCAGAGAAAAGCAGCTGGGGAGGAGAGGCAAATGAACCCCAAACCCACTTCTGCTTCACAAACCAGCTCAGGTACTTGATGTCACGTGCCACAATTTTTAAGACTATATGGAAGTGCTTCAGAGGAGGCACATGACTTCAGGGAGCTATTTTTAGCAAGACAAAAACCCATATTAAGTGATTGCATATTTCTTCCACTTCCCTTTTCTTCCCTTTCCTTGTGAGATGCGCCCAGTGAGTATATTTATTGCTGAAATTATTTCGTCAAATTTTCTGGACAGTGATTTAGCATCTTCAGCCTCTTCATAAGCTGTATCTATTGTTGATGAATACATTGCTTATTTTAAGTAGTATTTATTTAGTGTCAGCCACTCTCAGACACATGGTGTAAATGCAGCTCCCATCCAGAACGCAGCAATTAAATACACAGCTCAGAACTGCACTACTTCTTTTAGCTAAAGATCATTGGAGGAAACAAATAGGTGCATGAATAAAATGAGATTTGCTTTCAAAGTAAATGTCCAATTAACATTTTGAGAATTTTCTTAGGAAATTTTAGAAGATATCCACTGCCATTGTGGGATATGTCAAACAGAACTGTTTAGTTGTCTTGCTGAATAAACTAAATGAGAGAATATTTATCTTCTGGAAAATGGTAAAACAATTGTGTTTTAAGGAAACAAAATTAATCTACAGGAATTGAGTCCTGCTTTTGTTGCTCCCTACTGAGGACACCTCACTTGGCGGAGGATGACAAGTGTTTGCTCGCTGCTCTTTTGCAATGCACTTTTGGTGCTGAGCTCTGCTTTAAGAGCAGTTGGTCTGTTCCTTCATTGGCTGGTGGGAGAAGTGGAAGTCATCAAGGGTGGGGGGAAGTCTGGAATAAGCTGATTTTTCTTTTGAAACAATATGGAAGCTCAGAGATTCCTTATCTCTAGCAAACCATAGAGTGGTGAAGTAGTAACTTTCAATGAGTCAAGTCCTTCCACTGTCACCATTTTATATAAAATAATTTGAGGTGCTTTCCTAATTATAGTTCCTTTTCCCATCCATAAAAGGAACACTTGCAAAGCAGTGACAGTTATTTGACATGCAATGAAACTGCTCTAAGCTCCAGAAGACGGTCCATTCTGGGTTCCTGCTGCTCAATGATATTGGTCCTGGTTATCAGCAGGCAACATGACTGGCTTGTGTTTTGCTCCCCCTCGCATTGTTTCCTATAACACAGAGAAACAGTTCACACAGTGAATATTATTCACCTCAGAGGAACTGGGTTTTCACCTCTAGCATTTTCCTGGCAAGTTCTGATGTACAACTCAGGTATAAGCAAATAAGACATATTAGAAATTATGTATTTCCTAATAGCAGGAATTGAAGAGACAGAGCATTTGTGCAAGTTAGTCACAAGTTAATTCAGATTTTGGCTGAAATTGGGGTATACTTATAACTTTAAGGAATATACACCACTGAGAGTGCAGTGTTATATTTACTTATGTGTTACCAAATATTATTGGGTCCTGCTCCTGTCCCCCTCCTTCATGCAGTCAGACACTGGGAGTAATGCTTATTAGTGAACTGAATTTTGCCTGGCAATGTGCTGAATGTTGTGATTATAGGAAGCTACTGCTCACAAGTTGTTACTGGTTTTAATATGGGTGTTGTCCTGTATGACTCATATGACGCTAAAATTTAAATTATGTGGCAGAAGCACATGTGCTTAATAAATTAAGATCACTCATTTTGGCTATAACCTCTATATATGCACATATATTTGGATATATATTGTGTATAGCAAAAAATAATGAAACACAGAATATGCACACATATTCATGCATCACAGATCTGGAATTAATTGTGAGGGGGTGCAAGGCACTCAGTAAAGCACCCATGCTCTTGTACCCTGTACCCAGGCAGTAAATAGGTACTTTGCCTCCTTGTGAAACGCTGAGCAGCCCAAGGACTTGGCTACTCCCCTTGCTGGCTGAGTGACAGTCCCTCTGGTATAAAAAGGCCCCTTGGGATGGGCTGGGCTGGGTGTAGCTGATAGAGCAGCAGAAGGAGGGCTTGTTCTGGGGACTGCAGCTGGAGAACCTGTGAGACGCTGTGGCCACCAGCAGGTCCGAGCTCCACAAAATGCGTGAAATTGTGCATCTTCAGATCGGGCAGTGCGGGAACCAAATCGGAGCCAAGGTAAGGTCTCCTTTCAATGCTGTTTCTCAGTAGTAGGTCAATGGTAGTGGGTCGAACATCATCAAACATCATCCCCAGTCGTGGGGACTTCTGGGGGACCTTGTGAACTCAATGGCATGTTAGCAGGGAATATGAGTATTTTGGTATGAAAGGCAAAAGATGGGCTTGCTCCTCATGCAAAGCTTAATGTTCATCTGCAACAACCATGGCACAGTGATTATAAAGTGCTCCAACCCTTCTGGGACTCATATTCCCAGGGGAACTAATACAGTCTGCAAAATACTGGGACAAGTGGTGGAGCCAGTAATTCCAGGGCTGTAAAGCTGTGATGCCAGTACTTAGCTCAGCCATGCAGCAGTAACTGCCACATTATATTCATTATCATAGGATGGTTTGGGTTGGAAGGGTCCTTAAAGATTATATGGAATTGTATTAACCAACAGGATTACCTGTGCTATTACTGACCAATTAGGTTTTTCTCAGTGACACAAAGTGTCTAACTGGCCTCCTGCAAGGGTAGTCATGTCACTGGGAGTACTTTCGTGTAGTTCAAACATTCTCATGCTGTTGCTTAGAGAGAAGTCACTATTTCTGACTTTCTATGCTAGGAGAAAAAAAACCCACCATGGCTTTCTGCCATGTGATATCTATCTTTTTTTTTTTTTTTTTTAATTATTATTGCTAAGTCAGAAGTTGTCAAAAAATTACCTGGGTTAATTTGGGACTGGGAGGTCTTTTAGGACACGATAGCTGAGGAATCACTGTGTTGTGTTCTTCCATTTCTTGCTCCTGATAGCTGAGGAATCACTGTGTTGTGTTCTTCCATTTTTTGATCCCACAAATCTCACCTTAATTCCTTTTAATGGAACATGAAGCTGTGCCTGGCCAGGGGATGTCATGTTAGACCCAGATAGTTTGAATGCAGCCAGTGTGAGAGTGGAAAGGGTTTTTTTCTGTTGGCTTTGACCTGCAAATCACTTAGGTCTATTAAGACCTGTAGAAAAGCACACAAACCATGCACATGTTGGAAATGATGTATTTGTACACTCCAAATAAGACTGGATGCTAACCCTGCAGGTCTTTAATACTAAAAGAGCCTGGTCATTACAGAGAGTGGGTGTGCCTACACGAACACTGCTGTGCCTGCTCTCTAGATAAGAGCCCCAGCACAAAACATATGAGTGTCAAGATAGGACGTTCAGGACCAGCAGCTGTTTGTGGAAAGCCTTGCTCATGTACAAATTTGCCTGTGCAGCTCTGCCATGCCACAGTCTCACTCGTCCCTGGCAGGACTCAAAGTAACCCTACCTGTGTTATTTACACTGTTTTGTTATTTTTATTATAAAGGAAACAAATTGAGGGCTTCCACCCATTAGTGCAGGGGTGATAGCTAAGCAGCATATATAGTCTACTAAACTTTTCCCTTGAATTTATTTGGGGAGAGGAGGATCTCTGCTCTGATCTAGTAAGTAAATGGAAAAACATCCCTTGCTACAGGCACAATTCCCATCAGGCATGAGAGCAGCAGAGCTTGTGCTGTAAATAATTAAGTATTTTTTAAAGTGTGCTCCACTCTTTCCTTTTCCAGTTCTGGGAGGTGCTTGGTGATGAACATGGGATTGACATTGCTGGAAACTACTGTGGGGATTCACCACTGCAGCTCGAGCGAATCAACGTGTACTTCAACGAGGCTTTCTGTGAGTGCTCAGCACTGTCAGGTGTTGGCAGAGCAATTTGTAATCAAAAACCCCACAAAAAACCTAAACCGCTATAGGTGGATTGGACTTCTCAGAGTAGATTATAAGGTTGTCTGTTTGATGTCTAACAGTAATTGTTTTGTTTTGTTCTAGCCCATAAATACGTGCCCCGTTCCATCCTGGTGGACCTGGAACCTGGCACGATGGACAGCGTACGGTCCAGCAAAATTGGCCCCCTCTTTCGACCTGACAACTTTATCCATGGTATGTACATCCTGCTGCCAGCCAACTAACTGACCCAACTGACCCAAAATGGGCTTTGAACTTTCACTGCAGCCTTTAAAAATCCTCTCATTAATGTTATGGTTGTTCTGTCTGTAATTCTGTTTACAGGTAATTCAGGTGCTGGAAACAACTGGGCCAAGGGCCATTACACAGAAGGTGCTGAACTGATTGAGAATGTCATGGATGTGGTCAGGAACGAGTGTGAGAGCTGTGACTGCCTTCAGGGGTTCCAGCTCATCCATTCTCTTGGCGGTGGTACAGGCTCGGGTATGGGCACACTCCTCATCAACAAAATCAGAGAGGAATATCCCGACAGGATTATGAACACCTTCAGTGTTGTGCCTTCACCCAAAGTGTCCGACACGGTCGTGGAGCCGTACAATGCCATCCTCTCCATCCACCAGCTGATAGAGAATACAGATGAGACCTTCTGCATTGACAATGAAGCTCTATATGACATATGCTTTAGAACTTTAAAGCTCACCAATCCCACCTACGGTGACCTCAACCACTTGGTGTCCCTAACGATGAGCGGCGTCACCACCTCGCTGCGCTTCCCTGGCCAGCTGAACGCGGATCTGCGGAAGCTGGCTGTCAACATGGTGCCCTTTCCTCGCCTGCACTTCTTCATGCCAGGCTTTGCCCCACTGACAGCTCGGGGCAGCCAGATGTACAGAGCCCTCACGGTGCCAGAGCTCACCCAGCAGATGTTCGATGCACGCAACATGATGGCAGCCTGCGATCCTCGCCGCGGGCGCTACCTGACCGTGGCCTGCATCTTCAGGGGCAGGATGTCCACCAGGGAAGTGGATGAGCAGTTGCTGTCTGTCCAGACCAAGAACAGCTCCTACTTTGTGGAGTGGATCCCCAATAATGTCAAGGTGGCCGTGTGTGACATCCCCCCGCGGGGCCTGAAGATGGCAGCGACCTTCATCGGCAACAACACGGCCATCCAGGAGCTCTTCATCCGTGTCTCTGAACAGTTCTCAGCAATGTTCAGAAGAAAAGCATTTCTCCATTGGTACACTGGGGAAGGTATGGATGAGATGGAGTTTTCTGAAGCAGAAGGTAACACCAATGACCTCGTATCCGAGTACCAGCAGTACCAGGATGCCACTGCAGATGTTGAGGAATTTGAGGAAGTAGAAGTGGAAGCGAGCCCAGAAAAGGAAGCAGCATAAAAACAGTATATCAAAACACTCTGAATAAGCCTGTTGACATTCACCAAAGACTAAGCAATAGCCATCATCTGCACACCAAAAATAACACATTTCTTCGGAATTTTTGTCTCCATCTGCCAAGTGGAGCCAACTTTACAATACAGTGCTTTTGAAATTAATGGCAGCTCTGCTTTACTCTTCTAAACAACTGTTAACACTGAATTTCTCCTAAAAATTATACACTATGAAGACAAGTTGTCTCATAACAGCCTTTCTTGTAAATGTACTCACTTTAGTATATAATCACCAGATACTGAATGTACTATACAGCCACCATGCCTGTGTACATATATATTGGAATCATAAGCAACAGCAAAATATGCTGTCAACTCATCACATTTATTTATTCTTATGTAAACACAGTCCCTGTTTTGATTGTGAACTTGTTACTGTCTTAGGAACATGCATTCATCTGTAAGGCCTGTAAAGGCACTGCCTGTTTTATTGTCACTCCACAGACTGATGTAGATCTGCAGGCAAGTTCACCTCCTTGAGTTGCACAGGGAGGGCAGAGGAAACAACATGGGGCAAAAGACTGAATATGTACATTCCTACTTTTTTTTTAAGTACTTTCATAGTTTTCACATTGCTGGTTTATATTATTACAGAGCTTGTATTCATTATCATGGTGTGGTTTGTTTAAAACTATATATAGGCTGAGTTACATTAGCACACAAAGTTGTGGCACTGTGTAAAAGTTTTGGTGTGGTATTTTTTTATTCCTATGTAGTAACTACTGTAAATGTTTTTCCTAACATTCAGTACAACAATGATAGAATGGTTTTCAGCTTGTTAGATGGAAGTCCAGGGCAATCACTAAATCAAAACCATATTTTGACTTCAGGAAAAAAGTTTCTTGCTATCACAGCCTTCTAGTTAACAGTGTATTTATAATATGCTTTTAAATAAAAAATATATACCATTCTGTAAGATACTTTTGTACTTGAAACATCTGATAGACAAAAAGAACATAAGTTTATTCTTGCAAGGACTAACTTTGAGTTAGATGAAAAAATGGGACCGTGTTTTATTATACTCTTAGAAGTGAAAGTTTATTGTACTCTGAAGAGTAATGCCTCATGTCTGAGCTCAGTCTAAACCCAACAAGAGATTTGCCCTAAACAAGTGTTGCTAGTGGATGTTAGACTGTGCTAAAAGCAGTCTTTTATTTTAAAAGAAGCGAAAAGTAAATGTCTCTGCAAAATGGAGGACCTTGTTTCAAGAGGAACAACACTCTGCACACATTCAGCAGTTACATTTATTAGCATACTGATTTACATACAGAGGCAAGTTTTACAGTTGTGATGACATGAGGCTCCAGGCTTGAGCTTTGCGACAGCTTTGCAGTTTGCTGTTATTCACCACAGAGCAGTTCCTATGATAGATTGAAATACAAATTATTTGCTTCACGAATATGTTCAAACAAAAGGCAGTAATATTTAATCTCAGATCAGGAACAGAAGCTGTTCTATTCAGAACAGACAACACTTCAGCTGCTTGTGATGTTTGCAATGCCACAAATAAAGTATAAGGAGCTTCTGCTTTCACAAAGAGCAAATAAGCCTTACAAGTCTGCTCATCAGGGAAAACAGGAGTTCCGAGCGGTTGTCTGCTGGCTTAGGAAATACGAAATACGTGAGCAACACTACAGACCTGTGTGCATCACTGTGGAAACCTGTGAGCATCACTACAGAGCCCCAGCTGTCCTGGGCGAGTCCAAAAAAAACACCTGAGCAAACCCCAAACTGTTCAAGGCAGGGCTTGCTGGACAGCACATCTCCCGTCATTGAACTAATGCGATTAAACAGCTTCCCATCTCACCCATAAGCAGGACACTGCCAGCCGCAATCCCCTCCAGCTCCACACCTGAAGGTCGGAGCTGGTTCTCCCCAAAGAGGGGGCACTAAAGGACTCAGCAGTGACACACCATCACTATCCCGCACTCAGAGCTCCAACCACGCACCCGGCCCGCCCCACCCACTCACATTTCACTCCTTTTTGGGCTTCACCGTCTTCACCGTGGCCACCGCCGCCCTCTCCGCCTCCGCCTTGTACTGCGGTTTCATGGCGGCCCGCACGGCCTGGGCGCAGATCTGCGAGTACCGGATGTAACTGGGGACGGGGGAGGACAGAGGGACGTGAGACACGGGCTTGTCCCCAAGGCCGCACGGGCCTGTCCCCACAGCCGCACCCCCCGGGCCCAAAGCCGCCTTGCTCCTGTCAGCAAAGCCGCTTTGCCTCCCCCAGCGGCACCGCCGTGACCCCTACAGCCCTCCCTATAAGGCGCTCCCTTGCAGCCTCCAGGGCCGCGGCGCTGTCGCGGTGCTGTCGCGACAGCGGTACCTGAGCCCGGCCTGTCGCCAGTACGCCACCATGGCTGCGGCTCCTTCCTGAGGGCAAGGTCAGCGCGCGCCGCGGGAGGGCGGGGCGGGGGGCCCGCCGGCCAATCAGCGCGCGGGAAGCCCGTCCAATCGTGGCCGCGCTCCGCCCTCAGCGACCAATCAGAGCGCCCGCCGCCTTCGCGCCGCTCCCGCCCTTTCCGCGCGGAGCGCGCCCCGCCCCTGCCCCTTGGGCTGGGCGGCCCCGCGGCCGTGAGGGGCGGGGAGGGGGCACTGCCATGGCCCGGTGTCCGTGAGGGAGGGGGCACTGCCATGGCCCCGTGTCCGTGAGGGAGGGGGCACTGCCATGGCCCGGTGTCCGTGAGGGAGGGGGCACTGCCATGGCCCCGTGCCCGTGAGG
>JAWWEU010000053.1:10831771-11101114 GCA_035583155.1 Acropternis orthonyx | reverse complement strand
GGGGGCACTGCCATGGCCCGGTGTCCGTGAGGGAGGGGGCACTGCCATGGCCCGGTGTCCCTGAGGGAGGGGGCACTGCCATGGCCTCGTGTCCGTGAGGGAGGGGGCACTGCCATGGCCCGGTGCCCGTGAGGGAGGGGGCACTGCCATGGCCTCGTGTCCGTGAGGGAGGGCCCTGCCATGGGCTGGGGCTCGCCGAGCCCTCACGGTCCTTCTGCCAAAGCTGCAAGGTGGGAAAGGCGTTTGGCCTTCCCTCTTTGGGAAGGCCCCGGCTCCGCCTCCAGGTGTGGCCTCGGTGTCCAAAACCACGGGAGTGAGTATGTGGGGTTCCGTGGCTCATGAATGGTAATTTGCCAGAAACGCACCACACGTCAGTTAACAAAGGACAGAAACCCTAGGTCTTCGATGAGGGTCATGGCTAGTTATATAGTGCTTATGTTAGTTACACATTAACTCGTTCCTCAGCAGTCCCGTTGTAATCTAAGAATCCAAGCAAGTGGTTAAAAATGGGTGTTTGTGCAGCTAAATCATTTGTCATTACCCCTCTGAGCCATCAATTCTTGGCTTTTTCTATCTGAAACGCTAATGAAGAAAACATTTTACAAGCATGTGGAGCCAAATGCTGACTTTATTTATTTTTTTTTTAAAGCACACTGGCTTCAATTTTTGCCCCTTTGGAGGTGGTGCCTTGCCATGGGTCTCCTTTGGATGTGACTGTTGATGCAAACACCTGAAATTATATTCAGTCATTTGCTCCAAACAAATCCATAAAATACAACACAGCAAACTAGAAGCTATCCTCAAGCTGTGGAGATGATGGAAAAGCAGACCATTTTCCATACATAATAAACAAAAAGTTATTAGGAGACTCGAATCACTTTGGATTTTGGAAGGAATCAATTTGGTCCCAACCTAATGTTCATTTAACTAATTAAGACTAAGGACTTAAGGAGATTATATATTGCATTTTTAAGAAATCCTTGCACTTACATATACCTCTTCTCTTGCTTCCTTCAGTCCAGAGCCAAACCTTTTTTAAAGCACAGAGTAATTTTCAGCTTTATTAGGGATCTCATTTAGTTCAGAATCATTGTAATTGACAATCACACAAGGTAATGTCAGGACAGAGTTACCAGAACAAAAAGAACAATCATTCACCAAATATAACCCAGTCTTTCTGCAGGACAACATATGACAGTAAGATCTGGACCAATGATCTGTGATTTTTTTTTTTTTTTTAACTGCTAAGCAACTCTGCTGCTATTTAATTTGGAGTTAATTACTTAAATTCATGTATTGCAAGTGTTCCTACTTAATTTTTAAGAAAAAAACTAGTGTAAATGAGGCAGAAAATAACTCTTATTTCATGCATTTATTCCCTTGTTTATTTTTGTGTGAGCCGTATTTATCCTAATTTTGAGACAGATGTGGCATATTGGAACAAAGCTTTCCAGCTTACAAAAATTAAATCAATTAAAAAATATCTGTTATGACAAATACATTTCTGCGCTTTTAGCACAGAAAGGTGCCGGTGCCACTGTTATGATACTGGAAGGGAACATAATTTGATTTCTAAACCTCAACAATAGCAGTGATAACAAAAAGATACAAGATCACACCAAAGATTTTGGGAAGCTACTCTGCTACAAAAGCAGCATATAGCATGTATGACGAGTAACTGCAGTACTTACATATATTGATAAAGGGGATGTTACATGCAAATGCTGATTTAATGGCAACATTTGATGATTTGATAGGTAAAATAATTAGCACTAAGATATTTTAAGCCCTATGGGCAGCCCAGGCCAAAATAGCAGAGTTGGACATTTTTCTTCCAGCTACATGTCCCTCTATTCCTGCCCCACACCCTCTCTGATTCCTCTCCCTACCCTTTGTTTCTCACCTGCTTTTTTTCTACACAATTATCTTCTCTCTGTACCTTCCTGTGAAATACCTCCTCCTGCAATTCTGTGACATTAACTCGGATTTAAATCCACAATGGAGATATATGACTTGGATGTAATTATTTGCACATTCAGCTCTATTTACTATTTGTTGATCTTGATAGATATAACAAATCAGCGTGAACTGAAGAAGTAAAATCTGTGGGAGAGGTACCAGCCCTGGTGATGCAGACTGGAAATCACACCAGTGACAGAAACTGTGCTCTACAGAACTGTATCTTGATGTTTATGCAGCTGTTACAAGGCACCGTTATAGGTTTGTACAACCTGTTTTCATGCCCAGTTCTGTTTAGATGCTCGGAGATATTTGTAAAGCCCTAAACTTTCCTCAGATAAGAATTTTCCGAGAGAGAACTTAGGAGAGAGCACATAAAGAAGGAAAGTTGAGAAAAGAGAGGTTGGAGGGAGAGGGGATATGTTAGGAGGGTTAGATGCAGAGATCGAGGGAAGCTGAAGCAGTGCAGTTAGCAACATCCAGGAATGTGAGCGTGGACAGGTCTGGGGGAACTAAGGATGTGAGATTAGACATGTCCAAAGAAACTGGGGAAGTGACGGAAGAAGCATCCTGAAAGGTGAGATTGGAGACATCCACAAAGGGTGTAGAGATGAGATTGGAAACATCCTCAGAGGTTGATGAGGACAATTCAGAGGAGCACTGAAACAGGAAATAATTAAAATCGGTGAGGTCTAGTGATTCTGAAGAGGTTGAGGAGCTGTTCTCTGAGATGCCTGGTGAGGATGGAGGAATTGTACAGGAAAAGTTCAAGGAAGCTGAGGAGGTGTGGCTGGAAACATCCGTGGAGGATGAAGACGTGAGACTGGAGAGGTCTAGAGAGAGTGAAGAAGTAGGACTGGAGAAATCCGTGGAGGATATAGAGGTGACACTTGAGAGATCTAAGGAGATTGAAGAACTGTCGCCAGATTGATCCGGAGAGCCTGATGAAGTGAAACTTGATAGGTCCAGTGAAATTGAAGAGGAGAAACTGGAGCGCTCCCAGGAATCTGAAGAGGTGAGACTGGAGAGCTCTAAGGAGATTGAAGAGGAGGTACTGGAGAAATCTGAGGAGGCGGAAGATGTGAGACTTGAAAGGTCCAGAGACGATGAAGTGAGACTGGAGAACTCAAGAGAGGATGAAGAGCTCAGACTGGATAAATCCAAAGAATCTGAAAAGGGGATTTTAAAGAGTTCCAAGGAGGCTGAAGTCTTGACACTGGAGGGGTCCAGGGAGGCCAAAACAGTGAGACCAAGTAGGTCCAGGTATATTGAAGAGATGACACTGAAAAGCCAAATAACATGACTGGTGTTAAATCAGGAGTATTTTAAACTAAATATCTCTATTAACACACCAAAACAAAAAGACAACATGATCCCAAATAATATTATTTTGAAAATAAAGACTTAAACCTCCAATAATAAGAGCTCACAGACTTAATGAGAGCATTGCTCCTTCCCAGGGGACCAATGCAGAAGTACAAGTACAGAATCACACATACAGGAACAAACATTCTTCTGTCCTGGCATGTCTGTCCTTCTTCAACCAGATTTTAACATCTTTGGTAGCCTGACCGAGAATACTCTCCTGTCAAATGCCATCTTCCTGTCCTGAAGGTCTGGAATAAAATAATAGTTACGGATATTAAAACACTTTAGCTTTTCTTTTCCAGATACCATGGGATATTCAGATCCAAGGCTGCTTACTGGTTGTGGAGAGAGATTTTAAACAAATAAATAGTTGGAAATGGCAACAAGTCAAACTGGGCCTTGACTATAAAGATATGAGGATTATCTCCCTTTGATTCATAACATCAACTGAAAAATATGGACCTTCCTGATGATTCTAGGAAAACTGTCAAAGCAAACAATATTTTTCTGTGAAGCACATTCAGGATTTGTTTTTGGAAGCTAGCAATATGCTAAACTGGTTCCGTGTCCAAGAAATACACGTTTCAGCAACTTTAGGTCTACTTATTTTTCAGATAAAAAGAGATCTTGTTACTTTTATTTTATAAAAACAAATCTGGACACAAACCCAGTATAATAACAGTAATTTTTCATTTGTGAATTGTTTAATAAAAATATGCTAAAGAGAAGCTGTGATAGAAGGCAGACCTGTGATTAAAAAGGGAACAGAACAGCTTATATTTCAGTTCATAAAGGTGCATCTAATTATAGTATGAGTAGGTCAAGAGGCTGATCCACAGCTGCCTTCTTTCATCTCCCATCTGCGCTGCAAAGCAGAGCTGAAAGGTTCTCAGTCATCACAGCCATATTTTATGAACCAAGAAGGTGGTCCAGAAGAAAGCTGCAGCTCCTCAGGTGAAGAGAGCTCAGCTCTGCCCGTGTCATTACACAAGCAGTGAGTGTCCAGATGCGTGTGTAATGGATTTAACATAATCACCATGGGTGCAACTCCCACCGAGGTCACCTCTTAACTGAAGCAGGTGTCTGCTGCACAGGGGCTGAAGTTGAACCCTGTCTTACTATTGTGGGGATTTAGCACAACACAAAAATTACCAAGCTAAAAAAGAGAAAAAAAAAGCTGCTTATGTACCTTAAAGTTCTTGAGGTACACCCCATAAAGTTCTTGAATACATGTAATATTTATTCATGCTTCTGTAATTGTAGAGCGCTTGCAACAATGTTGCAGTTCTTTCAAGACTACAATGCTTATGGATCAAAAGGCAAACCAAATTAATTTTTCTAAATGTGCATAATTTATGTTGAAATTACAAGTTTACTTGCTGTCCTGTATTCTTTAAAAAACATAAAAATAATTAAACCCTTAAAAATCCCTTGCTATCTAAAAACACTATCATTTTGTGACTAATCTTAAAGTTTCTCAAGTGCATTTTACAGGGGAAAACAAATATTTAAACAAAAGACAAATTACAATACAATAAAAAGCTGGTGTCCAATAGGTTATAAATTCCATAATCTCTTCACTGTGTTCCTTCTGTCTTAATTTAAAATGACACAGTTACTGCACTCTTTCCTACGAAATAACACTGTGAAGAAACATGGAATTATGATCACCATTGTATAAAATGTACAGGTCAGTAATAACATTTCCTACCTGGGGTAGCTGTGGATTTACCTCCTTTCTCTGCCTGGGTAAGCCATACTGGGCTGTGCTGGTAAAGCTCTGCTGTTCCCTCTGCTGATGACCCTAATCTGTTCCACAGCCACTGGAAATCGTGCCATGCTGATGACAATACGGGTCATCTCCTGGTAAATCTCCTGTCTAAGCACAGCACTCTGCACAGAGCACCAGCAGGAAACACCCTGAAATCATCTCTAATCTTTAGGTAAAGATGCAGTCCTGTGTCTTCTACTACAGGACAATATTTTGAAGGTTAGTTGATGAAGTAAATGAAGACATTAATTTTTTACTTCTGGACACCTAGATTCGAAGTAAAAATAGTTCTGCAGTGTCAACCAAGTTCTCAGCTGTCTATTCTACAAAATCTGGCATAAATAGCCTGTGGAGGGACCCAGGACCTGCAGAGCAGAATTCAGGTACACTTAAGAATCTCGTGTATTACTTCCTCTTTTAATGCATTTAATAACTTGTGTTGGCTATGCTACTTTTTAAGTGTGGTTATGACAGAATAGCATAATAACGTAAGACATTTTATCTACAATTGATGATAGTAATGAATGAAAGTTTAAAGAACACCTAGGTGACATCAATGGTACCCCAAAATTTGTTGACAAGAACTCACTCAAATGAGAAAACAGATTTCTTAGCAAGGTGTCTCCAAAGTTGAGCAGACTCTAGGCACATCAAAGTTCAAAGCAAGAGCAATTGTTTCATTTAATTTGGTGTAAAAAGGATTAGGTATATGATTAGGAAAATACTACATATGTTGGTTATTTTATTAGATTCTAGCTGATATATTCAGCTGGACTGTAGATATATTATCTAGCTGATCCTATTTTTTTAGTTCATTGTTTTTAAACTTTATTAAAGGACTGTCAGACTGTTCTGGAGAAAACATATAAAAGCCATTGTATGCTGAACTTTTTTGTAATATACATGTCTGAGAAGGAACACTTTAACTTAACAATGTTACTGTTACAGAGCTGTAATTTTTACTGTTAAAATAACAATACTCTAGTAGATGCTGTATGAATTTATTGTAATACATATTGCAGAGACAGTATAATTTCAGCCTACCCAATAGCTTCCTGCAGATCAGGAGCTCCTCTATTTCTCCTCTTTCAGTGTCTCACTTTGCTGGTGGCTGCATAGGGACTGTATCACTTCACGAAGTCATGGGTTTGTGGCTCAACGAAGGCTGCGAAGATCACTGTTTTCAGCACAAGGGAAGGAGGAGGACAGCACAGCCAGGCAAGAAGGCCGGCAGAACACACAGGACTGTTTCCTTCTATGAAGGTAAACAATTAGTTCAGCTTAGTTGTAACATATAACCTTTAAATAATTTGGTTCTACAGCAACATATAAAACAAATTGTTGAAGAAATAAATTAACAGGTCCTGTGCAAGTGAAAGAACCTTCACCTTGAGAACTGTAAGGATTTTAAAATGACTCAGCGCTTCCACACAACGTTTCTTTAATCAGCACTCTTCAGTTCTTCCATAAACATGAACCTCAAGAGGCTGCAGACCTTCCCTTCCCTGACCATCTGTCAGGGCCAGGGGCTTTGAAAGGTTGAAGTTACTAGATTTAGGTGCTTCAGTTTACTGTATATGACATTTATTGGAAACATGCTGGACTGCACAGTTTAACTGCAAGCATAGACCACAACAGACATATCAGCAATACTGTAGGAAGTGGTGGTTAAAGTTTTTTCTGCTTTTTTTCCAAAGCAAACACCTGGTTTACATTTATAGTTAACTGCTGTATGACTGAACAGGTGCTGACACCCATTGGTTGGCAGGGATCCATCAGACACCACACCATTGATTTGTTCACACCACATTCCTCCACCTTTGCCTCTTCTGCTCCCCCCTTAGTTTTTTTCCCTTCTTTCATCCTGATCTTTCAGTTTTGGCCCTCCAGCTGTAGCTTTCTCTTACCCACCACCTCCCCCATTCCTTCCAACCCCCAGAACCCACTGCCTCAAGTCACTCTAAGTGGTGCATTCATCCATAGCACCCCACATTCACCAGAGTGATTTGAACACAAATGTCAGTCTAAACAGATGGAAAATCTTTCCACAGGATGGAAAGATTTTCCACAGCAAACTTGGAAACCTGGTCACTAATTTGTCAAATTTGCAGAAAAGCAGAATTATTAAGAAACAAAAAATGTGCAGCGGTGAATGTGCATTTTAGAATACACATTTCAATGAAAGAAACCACTCACTCCACAGTATTTCTTCACCTTCACCCCCCTCACTTTAGATTACTCACCTTGTATTTATAAAACCCAAATAGACCAGAAAGTTTCAGGAACTAGTCAGAATTAAAATAAGATTTTTATTTAAAAAGTGCCACATACAGAAAGCCATACTCTCAAGAGAATGAGAATGCAGACATATAAATAAAATAGAAGAAAGAAAATCATCTTTCAAGTTGTTAAATGCCTGCAAAAATTAAACAGTTATGTTTTTTTCAGTACAGGGCCAAACTGAGTTCATACTATATGCAGTCCTTGGTGCAGAAAAATTTGGAAAAGAAAAAACTGGCTTTAAAATATCAAGTGATGCTAATGGCTAAACAAACACATGAGTTTCAAGCAAAACATTTTAATCAGAATTGATGGTACAGTTCTGCAGAAGTTTCACATACATTTTAAAAATTGAAATGCTATTTTAGTTGTAATAATCTGTAAAAGCATGGCAAACCTCAATGACTTCAATTTAGTAAGGTAGTCTTAAATAATTTCTATTTAGAAAAATATTTAGAATTGTTAATTTTTTTAAAGTTATATATCTCTATACCTGTTTTCTTCCCCCGAACCAAACCCTAGAAGAATGTGTTCTCATGTGTGTACCACTTAAAATTAGCTCTGGTTCTCTACATAGCAGACACTACTCAATAGGCAATTTGATACACCAGAAATGGCATGCTAAATAAAATATGCTGGGACAGGTGACATAGAAGTTCATAAAGGCTAAGAGAGAGTCTTGAAATCACTTGTAAGCTTAGAATCAAAATTCCAGGAAAAGCCTCTGGCACCAAAATACCACCATCAGCCAATTCAGGGCTGTGCCTTTGCATTTTTCTGTCACACTGAAGGAGCCTCACAGGACAGAGTCCCTGCTGAGGTCACCAGCAGACTGGCACACTATGTAAGGAAGGATGTCATGGTCTGACCTTTAAGTTCTGCAGCAAATGACTGGTGACAGTACCAAGAACCTACAACGAGTACCAAGAACTGTAGAACACTAAAATGAAACCTTTGAGAATACATAGAGCCTTGTATTGTGAACAAATGAATCTGGAGCTTAGAACACTGTTTAAATTATAGGACGACACAATATTCAGTTGATATAGCAGGTTATATTTGGAGTGTGATCAAGTTAATGAGCATACTGCTAAACATTACATCTTCTTCTGTTTTTGGTATCTCTTTAGCCAAATGCACAAGGGTTTTTTAGTCTTTAATTGGTTCTTTAAAGTGAACACCTTGTAGCAGCTTGCAAGATTTTAAGGCTCTATGCTTATTGCGTCCCTCTATTTAATTAGCTTTTAGAAACAGAGATACTCATAGAAGTTAAAGATAAAAGTTTACTTTAAGGTACTGCAGGCCCAGCTCATTAATGTTACATTTAGGTCTTGGTAGGTAAGAGACACTTTGATGTTTTACCTACATTGACTGAAAAATAATTTGAGTACCATGTTAGTTTGACCAGTCAAACAAGTTAAAAAGCTTATCAAAAATATTTTGTACATTCTTTTGTATTTCAAGCATCAAGTAATAAGCTTTCTGTTAAACCAAGTTGTATTACACAACTGTCAAAAATTAACAAACAGAACAATGCTGGAACAACCATTCTGCTTAATTTTGGGCTTGGTCCCAAAAGAGGTAGTCCAGAAGTCACACAAAAAATAAAAGTTCCACAGAAGTTAGCCTAACATGCCAGTGTCCTCCACCATGTGCAACCTCATCACTAAATGAGGCTATTTCATGTCTGCAAACATAAGTTAGTGTTCATGTAAATACAAGAACTATACTTGAAAATTATTTCTTCATCTCTAACCGAAATCCGGTCCAGCTGACCCAATATATTAAATAGCCTTTGAATCTCAGCCTTAGTAAGAAGTCAACTTTTCTCCAAATTAAATTTGTAACATGCCTAAAACACACAGGTATGCCTTTAAATAACAAAGGATACATGTATTTAGGCTTGGAGGGAAGCTGCAGATTGTTAAGCCTCGTTAGTGACCCAGGTGTGTAAGTACTATCATTCCTCTACAAACGCTGCTGCTGCCGCCATCGAGTTCCTCATGGTTCCTCTTGCTGAAGCTGCAAACTCTTCAATTTCAGCATTCAGTCTTTTAATTACCCATTCCAATGCTTCCCGACCCTGCAGTTAAAGCAAAGTTTAGCAGCGTATAAATCTTAGTAAATAAGTAAATTGGTTAAATCCTGTCTTACTGAAAATGACTAAAGACACGAGAACTGAAAAAGGAAGAAAAGGTACAGAAATACCTGCCTCTGGTACTTTTTAGTTCAGTAACTGGAGCACTACAGGAACATGTTCTGCCTTACATTTAATGACAACAATTCCTTAGGTCAGCAGTGATGATTCACATTATGATCCACAGAAGACTTTTTGTCCAGATTGTTTTATCATTCTTGAGGCTGAACTCAAGACACCTTTGGACTCCTAGACAGACTCTCAACTAAAACAACATCTCATGATTCCCACAGAACTGCTTCAGATCTGTCTGGATGTAGATACTTTTTCAACAGCAAAAACTAATAGATGGCAGCATAAGAATGACTGTGCCAAGGCTGTTAAGTGAGTGGAGATGTTTTCTCCCATGAGGATGCAGAGAGCTTTGCCAATAACAACTTATTATCTACATTCACAAGAGGAAAAAGAAGAAGTTCAGCACACTGAGCATTCAGTCTCTGCAGTAAAGGCAGTAGAACTATGTTGCCCCTTCCTAAGGTTGCTGACAAAGCCAGAAAGTAAAACAGAGATTTTTATTCCCTTTGACATTCAGCCAGTGACCACACATTTTACACACAGGTTATACTTACTTTTTTAGCATTAGAAGAAATTGTATTTGCCATTAGCCCTTCTAGGTAACTGCTGAGACTGACACCTTTGACAGATATTATTGCTTCTTGTGTCAGAATGGTTCTGAAACAGAGAGCAGGAAACTGAATTATTCTGAATAGTTTAAAATAAAGAATGCACTGCTGAAAGCAACTTGCTCCTTCCCAACAAGTGCATTTCCTCATCAGCTTGGTTGTGTCACACAGAACTTCCTGCCCTGTAAACACAACCCACTTCCACACTGCGTAGCTGGTTTATGCTTCTGCTCATAAAATAAAACCCAAGAGTGCCCACCAAGTCCAAGTGCTCCTTTGTGGCACTCAGCCATTCCCAGCTTTAGCAAAAGGACATTAAGAGTGGATACAACAGATTCGGAATACCGGGAAAATATTATTAAAACATCCCCTTCAACAATAGGAATTTAACATTTCTGACTGTCATGAGACAAAAAAAACTCCTATGTGAGAATCCCTAGAATGATCCTTCAGAATTATCCCTGCTTCCAGCAGTATAGACTCAGTAAGCTCTAAACGTGCCTTAAAAAACCCAACCAACCACCAAAACACAAACCTCCAAAATTAGAGACTAAAGGCAGATAAATGTGCTTTCTAGAGCAGATTCTGCGCTCAAACTGACAAAGAGATCAGAAACAAGGAGCCAGAAACTGCAGATGTACAAACTCAGTTACAGACAGGACACCCCTGAAAAGCTGAACTGGACTTCTTCACAGCATGACCCAAAGTTTCCCAGTGGTGCTCTGTAGGAGTGTCACTGGAGGAAATGACAGCCCATTTAATAACTTCAGACAAGTTACCATAACAGAGGCCACATAAACCTCATCTTCTGTTCAAGGGAAAACATGGAAATTTTCCAAGCAAAGTCTGTACTACTTCAGGCCGGTCCCAGAGGAGATACTTACTTGTGTGGTTCATGAGGGTGTGGTTTATAGACAAGCCTCTCATCTACTGACACGAGGTTTGTAAATGAAATCTGGAGAACACAACACAGGATTACTCCTTGATACAAATATTAAAAGGATGAAGCAAATAAAACTGCAGATTCAAAACTAATGCTTATATTGCATTTAAACATTATACTTTTCCTGCAAGTACATGGTTGTAGAACAAGATAGCAAAATCTCCAAGTTCAGCATTTGTTGATCTATTTATCTTAAATTTTTGGATTGTTTACCAGCTACCACATTTATAAGAACATTTCCATAGTGGGATCAGACAGATAGAGTAGTACAGAGGGCAAAATGTTACATGACTGGGAAACAGTCACAGTGTATATACACCAAGTGGCTTTAAAAAAATTCTTTCCAATACCATCCCCACACTCCTCCTGTCCTGCCCATCAGTATGTTCAGATGCTCCAGTCCTGACAAGTTTCAAAAGTCTAGAAGCTCCCTCCTGACAAACAGAACTGGTCAACTACAACCCCATTACTTCAAACCTTTAACTTATATGGTTCTAATGGAATTTCCAAGTTATTTTCAATAGGACTTTCCTTTCCAAAAGGAGAAGGTGCTGTTACAGTCTAATCCATTGCAGTTGCACAAACACAGCTACTTACGTTACAGGATTTCAGCTCCATTGTTTTTTTCACAGGGTCAACAACCGAGTGCTCCTGAACATATGTCCTTGTTCTGCATGTGCCAATGAGCTGGAGGACAGGCAAACATAGATGGGTTTAATTGTGCCAACCCAATGCAGTTTTTCCTGCCTTTACATGTGTAAGTACTAATAATTGCATTGAACTGACACTGAGACAACAGAATTAGGGTTTAGCTTAAAATACGACTGTTGAGTTGAGGTAGATCTCATTCCCCCCAGTGGAAACAATCTAAGATCCAGGGCAATTTTTGGCTATCAGGAAGTCACTACATGTACTGCTGACGAACTCTCCTGATACATTAACACTTATATTTTTAAACCATTAGAGTTATGAAATGATACACGTCTCTTGCAACACCTGGCTCACGAGCTTCCCTCTCCCCGAAGGCTCCTTTTCCAGCTCTGTGACACAATACACACCGATTTCACAATGGAGGGAATTCCCCACTCTGTGCTGAGGAGCCTGTGGCTGTGCAGCTTCCCATTGGGATCCACATGTCTGTCCAGGACATCAACTCCAACCACACTGGGGTTCATGGGATTTGGGTATTTCCGCATGGCAGCCGTGGTAACAGTTTCCCATGGGTGACTGATGAAACAGGACACAGAATTTCTATTAAAACTGAATGACACGTATCAATTGATTTTTATTTTTAAAGCAGTTCCATTTCCAGTTCTCAACCCTACATATATCCTTCCGAGAGAAAAACCTCTATTTCATGGACTGCACAGTGCCACTGGAAGTCAAACATACACCTCATTAATCAGGTTCTGAGTTCTATTATAACTTGATAAGAGTATTTCCTTGTGACATAATGCTAAAAGACTGCCTTGTATCCAGATTTTGGTAATACCGGAGTGATTTATTAAGCTGTTACTTTCCTCTAACGAGTATTTCCTTTGGATTACTTTTAACACAGGTGTTTTGGAGCACCTGAGCCCCGACACTATGAGGGACGTCATCGTGCTTCGCTCAGCGCTGCCCCTGCAAGGCGAGGGCAACACGACAGCCCTGAGCAGTGTCGACACCGCAGCTGGGCCGCACCGCACCGGAACAGCCCCGCACAGGTACAACTCCCGCAAAGGGATAACCCCACCGAAGGGACAGCCCCGCACAGGAACAGACCCCGCTGATATCCCGCAGCCCCACCGGCCGCAGCCCCAGGCGCCTCCCCCGCGGGCCGTGACCCCGGGCCGGCAAGGACAGGCAGGGAAGGTCACGGGAGGCCGCGGTGGCCGGAGCGGGGCCGCTGCGCGGGAGGACGGGCAGCCCCCGGGGCGGGGCAGCCCCCACAGCCCCCGGCCCGGCGGAGCCCCCCGTGTCCGTGTCCGTGTCCATGTCCGGCCCCGCCGCCCCCCACCTGCCCTTTCCTGCCCAGCCCAGCCCAGCTCACTCGAACACGTGCTCCGAGGTCCAGATCTTCATGTCGGCGCCGGGGCCGGGCCGGGCCGGGGCCGCTCCCGCCGCTCCGCACCGCGGGCCCGGCTCTGCCGCCGCCTGCGCGCGCCTGCGCGGGGCACGCCGGGCGCGCCCGCCAATCGCCGCGCGGCGCCGCCGTGACGTCACGGGGCCGCTCCCGGCCCGGCCCCGGTTGCGGGTCGGGATCAGGGCCGGGGTCGGAGCGGGGCTGCCCGTGTCGGAAACACCGGTTTCCCCGTCAGTTTCCGTGTGAGTTTCCGGGTTTGTGTGAGCCCGGCTCAGTTGAGACCGAGCCCCTTCACCCGGCCAGGCCCGCACGAGCCGCCCACCGCAGGTGCGGCGGCCTCAGGTGACCGGTGACGTCACAGCGGGACAGCAGGTGACCGGTGACGTCACGCCGCCGTTGCCGCGGCCGGCCAGCCGGCAGGGGGCGCAGGGGAGCGCGGTGACGTCACGGCGGGCGGTGTGAGGGGCCCGCGGGGTCCGAGAGGGAGTTCCCGAGGCGTTTTGTAAGCGGTTTTGTAAGCGGTTTTGTAAGCGGTTTTGTAAGCGGTTTCATAACCAGCAGCGCCTCCCGCGGCGGCCGCGCTGGCCCGGCCGGGGGGGGTTTCCACGAACTGCCCCGAACCGTTTCGAACCCGAGTGATTTACGATGTTGATCACGCGGGGGCAGCTACAGCAATAAACAAACCCACATGCGTCCGCTGGCGCGTCATCAAGCGTTTTCTCCTAAAATTCTCGGCAATGTTGGAAGTGCCGTGAGTGGTGTGGAATTTTTATTTTTTTATTTTATTTTTAACAGCCGGATAGCGTTTCATGGACACAGCACAGCGAGGGAGTGACCGCTGTGCCGTCCTGACTGCACAGAAATAGCCTCACTGGAAAACGGGGAGAGGGAAATATCCTAGAAACAGGTTACTGCACACAGCGACACTCCTACCATCCTTGGCAGTGCCGGAATTCCCCAGCTTCACATTCAGGGAATATCCCCTGTGCATCTTGGTGTTTGCACTGAACATCAAATCCAGCAGCTGTGTTACAGAGAAACTACTATTTGATGATACAATATCAGACTCAGTCCGTAGCAAGTGCTTAAATGAGAGGCATTAAGAGAATAAATTGTTGTTGGAAATACCAGTTGATACTAATTTTCCTGACTCTTTCACCTCACAGGACTGTTCCTAAACATTAACATGCTGGTGATATATCTTAGTGTACAGAGTTACTTCTGGAAGATCAGTCCTAAATCCATTGTAGTCTTAATGCCCACCAGGTGATTTTTGCAGCTGGAGGATTTTGCAAAGGATGTTAAAAATGCAAAGCATTTTGAGAGGTCTCAGTGTGACACAGTTGTGGAAGATGGGAACCCTAAACAGACCCATCCCTGATCCATCAGGCTGCTTGTAGCCTCTCATCAGGAGGTTGGTTTTTTTTTCTGTAAAAGAAGTGTTATCCACTGAAAGCAAAGCAAAATGTCATCTCCAAGAAAGAAACATGCCAACATATGGTGCAGATTAGGAGCTAGATTTCGACAGTTCTTGCTCACAGAAACTTCAGGTTATTTTACCAGGAGTTTTGTTTAAGTAAGTTTGTGTATTTGAGTGATATCAAGGGCAGAACAACTTACAGACCTGACTTGTAAGAGGAATAATAAAATTATAAATAATAAAAAATTTGTAACTGCAGAGGGAAAAGGGGCACATCCTAAACCTTAGATTTCTTTACATTGGTGATGTTGTATCTTGAAAATATTGTGTACATTTTTATGATCAAGAATTTAATACTATAAAATTCAGTATATTTTTCCCTATATGTTGATAATATCTGTCTAATAATTGAAATCAAGCGAAATATCCTTTCATTTAAGTCTGTCCAGTGCCAGGCACTATCAAATGAGAATTGAGGACCATGATGCATATCTAGAAAAGAATATAAAAAAAGAATATAAAACCCTGTGGAAACCCATGGTGAGATTCCTTAGTCCATATGTATCTTTCAGGAGCTGTTTCCTTACAACTGCTGAAGGCAACTGATGCACGAAATGGGCCTTGTGATCATATGTTTCATACGGATTTTGGCAGAGCAATCTCCTTGGCATGACTAAGAAATACTTGAAATGACTCTAGGAATTGTGTCTGAATGTGCTCTGAGGTCCCAAAGAATTTATTTGCAGAACAAGGGATTATGATTTTGTGTTTCCAGACCCGTGTGTGCCATCAGGGAGCCATCACTTGATCCCTTTAAGTGGTCTCATAAAATATCCATCATTTTGACTGAAAAGTGCAAATATCAGGAAATAATTAACAACCCAAAAGTTGCTTTATCTCCAACATTAGGTCCAGATCATTCCTGCACTCCATAATGGGTACCAAAAGCCCAGATTGTCAAACCTGCTCAGGCCTACACACCTTTGGGTTTGGCTTTCTTCCAGAAAAATACTTAGGAAAGCAAACACCACCCTGGTTCAAAGCCCTGTTCCAGAGATCAACTAGATCACTCTGCAGTACAAATGTCACGAAGTTCTAACCTGAAGAGGGTTTGGTGACAATGGCAGTGATTCAAGCTGCACTTCTGAGTGAAAGAAGTGCAAGTCAGAAGTGCCATTTGTAATGGTTCACCAGAATTGTACAGAGGTGACTGAGACACAGAAGAGTAAGTGGGGAAAGGTTTGAACTTCCCTGCTGCACTCCCTTGCCTTGGCAGGATGTGGGCTCTGCTTGCTTCCCCTGCTTCAGGTATCAGAGCACTTCAGTTTTCCTGTTTCAGCTGAGGCATTTACTGTTTCTTACACTTCAGAAAATTGTATTTTGTCATGTATTTTTTCCTCTGTCATATTCTGAAATGCGGCTACACTGAAGCAACACTGCACCAGTTCCTTGATCTGACATCCAAGTTTTATGTGTGTGAAATACTGGTATTCACAGGCAATATTAATGAAAACCATTCAAAGGTCTTGCTCTCTTTTCTTGAGCTGGAAAAACAAGTTCTCACACCCTTTGTCAGTCTGGCAGTAGAACTGGCAGAGAATTGAAATTGTCAATGTTGTCTTTTCCAGACATACCTATGCAATGACTTCCATTATATAAGTCTTAAAGGCCATCCCAACTATAAACACTCTTTCATTAGCTGTAAATTCAGTATCTGAAGCTGTTCGTGCTTGGATTTATGTTCCTGAATGTACTTCTTAAAAATGCTTTGTTGGATAGCAAAGCTTCTTTTCTGTCCTTCCAGAATTGGCTCTTTAATGCCTTGCAAGTCAAAATACGTCTCATTATGAGAAGGTCACACCAAATGGTACTTTTAATACCCTTCTTTTCAGAAAGAAAGCACAGCAATACCCCAGTGTAGCATGATACCAACTCCTCTAGTTTTGCTCATACTTTAATAGGAGTGGTGTTCAAGTAATTTTGATCCTTCTGTATTTCTGATCAGGACGCAGAGGAGACACCAGTGAGGAAATGTCACCACTACACATTGTATCTCGTTCTTAAAAAACGGTGTCAGGTGCAAATGAGTTTTAATGAGGATACACTTACTAGATCAGAACAGAGCTCGCACTGTACTGTGGATTAACATTTATATGCTTCGGTGCATCTCTTTTTGTCTTCAGAGGAATGTAGATGGGATTAAAAGATTTCTTCTTCAGTACTAAAAAGGTGTGTTTATCGAAATAACCAGATTCTTTACCAGTTTTATCTCTGTTGCATGGCATTAACAATTCCATTGCTGATGTTGAGTCCTAACGCTGCTGGCCTCCCACTTCAAAGATTTTCACCTTCCTTCTTCATAACTGATGTCGTCTCAAATTCCTTGGCCCTGAGGCCTGTACTCATCATTTGACCTAGAGCAGAGGGAAAGGAGTGGAGTGCAGCAAACAGCATTTAAGACCCTTGAGCTCTGCACCATCTTACAGCCTCAGTGAAGGGAGCTGCATTGCCAAACTTGACCTGTGCAGCACATCCTCAAGTTCTGCCCCAGCTGTGTAAGCTGGTTGGAACAGGGGCCACCTGAGGGCAGTTACTCCTGATCCTCAGCTGCCGCTCATGTTCTTGTGGAGCAGCTCTTCCTATGGCCAGGATGAGCACTGTGAGGGAACAGGGCAGCTGAATTTGTGTTTTCTGCACAGTGAACCATCAACAGAACAGAAGAACCACAGAAAAGTCCTGCTAGTGCTGCAGAGCAAGAACAAGTGGTCAGGGGTGATTTAGCCAATGCTCTGCAGCCCCCAGAAAAACCACTGGAGCCAGCTTGGCTTTAGCCAGACATTCAAGAGTTCTCTAAGTTCAGTGCATTTGTTCTTCATCTGTTAACAAACAGTGACTTGCTGTTTGTTTGTACCATGCAATTTGGTTTAACCCAAAAACCCCCAGATCAGTGTAAGACACCCAAATGCCTGTATTTCTTTCTGTATTTTATCAGTCTACCAGGAGAGTTTTGTTTTCTGTCCTTTAGTAGTTAGGGCTCTTCCTCCCTCAGTTTGAAGAAAAATCAGATTATAGAAATAGCCAACAAATTCTTTTTTCCGAAAACCTCCAATCTTCTGGTGAAAATGGCTGTCAAGTTGCACATGAAATGCAAATAAAAAGTTTTACAGATTATAATTTTCTATCCTGAGACTGAAGATGAGATGAAGTAACAGCAACATATCATCTTTTAGAGAAAAGATGCAGGGGTTTATACTTTTATGAAGAAATAAGGCTGGATTGATTCCTGCCTTCTGTGTGGAAAAACCACGAGAGGGGGCTGGATCACATGTGTTCTCTGTGTATTCCCCTCCCTGTACATGGGGCTTCATCTACTCGAGAACAGTCTTTAGACTTCAATTTCCACAAGTCCTCATCATGATGAAGTAGCTTGTCTTTCCTTTGCAGATACTTGGCACCGCAGACACAATTACACTACATAACTCTCAGAGATGTGAGTTGAATAAAGCAGGTCCAATGTCTTTGGTAACTGAGATTGACAGAAAGAAAAACCTGAGAACAATTCAGAATGCAAGTGTCCTGTTGGAAACCTGTGCACTCAGTGTCAGGTAAGAGTGTTTGTACTTTAACTGTGGAAACAGTGAGGAAAGTCTGGGATGGCATGCACAGACTGCAGTTAGGAAGCTCTTAACAGGAGCTTTAAGCATATTCCAAAATGATTTAAAGTAGGCTTTGGCCGAAGAGAGAATGGCCTCTTCATCTTGAATATGGAATTGCTTTTTCTTGGAGAAGCTCTGAAAGGCAGAGTTGCAGTCAGAAACTAAATATGAAAGAGGTATATAGAAGATGATAAATCTTCCATCAGTTTCTACCCTGGATCTCTCATAATACCCACAGAGGGAATGACACACCCCAGAAAACCCTTTGTAAACTTACAGGATATTCTGACTGAAGGTCACAGGATCAATAAGCAAATTCATTTACTATTCCACTCACACCTGAAGTCATTCTTAACAAGTAAAAAATGAAAAGTTAATTATAAGATCTTCAGACACCTGTGGTGACCTGATGTGAAAGGATACCATGGGATATGAACTGCTAATAGACCACACTCACACTGCAACAGCTGACTCAGTTTTAGCTAATTAGAGCTAAGAACATCAAGGGGAGACAGATTTTGCTACCTAGAATTTAATATCTCTCCTTCTCTAAATAACACCGTCCACTTTGCAAAAGAATCCCAAACCCCACCAATATCCTGCCCCCCTGAATAAATTCAAACTCAGACATTATCTTTGCTTCAGAACATAGAGTTTAAGTTAGGGCATATTAAAAATGTGCATTTTTAATAGAGTAATCTGGCACTAGCCCTGGGACAAACATTTGATTCCCAGATGCCTTTTATTTTATCTTTCTGCCATAAAATGTGCCAAGAGGCTTAGAGCTGCACACCTTCAGAGGGCTGTTGCCTCATATACCATCCTTATGGAGCCTGTGATACATCTACTGCAGTTGGGAAACACACTGTCTAACACTGCCTACACTAACCAGGCTCTGGTGCTGTTTATATAATTTGAATGCAAAGAATTATTTTTCTTATCAGCTTTCCCTCCCACCTGACAACATCCAAAATGTAAACCCACAGGATCCCACCCAGCTGCCCAACTCACCTCCTCGCCCTGAGTGCACCGGCTGCTCCCAGTGTTGACTCTTCACCTGCTCCCTGGGCTGTTTGGTTTTAATGTGCTCAAATTGCCACAGGGAAATTATTTACCACATTTTGCAGCTGCTCTTGGATTTGTGTCTGGCAGCAGAGGCCTTAAACTGGCAGTACCTGGCCCTTAAATGGCTTTTGGCTGGTGAATGATCTGATTTCAGTTTAAAAGCTGACTCAGAATTTGTAACAAGGTGTGTGCTGGTTGACTTGTTGGAACCACAAGTTATGACTTTTTTATTTATTATTATTACTATTTAGACTGTGCAGTTTCCTTGACTTCCATAGTTCAGGCAGGTTGATTTTGGCTGTACAAACAGTTCCAGCTTGTCTGTGTCATTAGTGGGAACAGCAGCTGCCACCAGGTGTTTGACATGAGTGCAGGTACCCGGTGGTGCACAGCTCATGGATGCAATTTGACTATTCTGTTGTCTGGGAAACAGTCTCTTAAACTCTGCAGAATATGACAGTTACCAGCCAGATAATGTTTTCTCTTGCAAGCATCACAAATGTGCATGTGATCAAGTAGGCAGATGATAATCACACGTTATCACCCACAACTCATGAGCAAGCACAGTAACAGCACAATTAAAGACAAAAGCACAAATTCTGAAGTACTTTGAAAACGCTGATCATTTTGTGTTGTTTGGAAATAATCATGTTTCTTCCCTAATCTGATCCTTGTGGAATTCTAAAGAGACAACAGTTCGTATAAAAACATGCCATTCTCTCAAACATTTGTTGAATGCAACTTTCAATGCAAAATCTTGAAGAACCAGTGACAACAGGTCAGAACCACGTGTTAAATCACATAAAATCTTTGCTCCTGTGTCCAAAATTAGGATCAAGCCCTTTGGGCTTGATCAGCTATCTTTGGACACAGCTTAAAGAAACAACAACCTGGAAATAAAAGTTGAGAATTCGTCATACACAAGCTACTGGATGAAAGTGGCGACTTAGTCATCGGTGCTGACTTACCCAGACAATTGTCACCAAGACAATTATCAGATCAATTATAAACCAAACAGTGTTGAAACACCTCTGGCTTACATCTGTCAGTGGCTGACCACAGAGCTATGGTGGAGGCAAGCCATTAAATAATTTTTGTTCCAAATTTTGGGAGCTAGAGAACAGGTAGATCCTGGATTTAAGACTCTTTCTTCTGTCCTTAGTGCTGGGATTGTATTTGCCACCTCTTTGGGAGGGGGAGGATCCAGTCTCAGCAACTGAGAGCACAAGACTCATCTCTGGGACCACAATCCTCAGATCTTTAATAGTAAAGGCAACTTAATGCTCAATCCCTACCTGCTCAGCTGGGCTTGACAGCAGGAATTCCCAACTCCAAGCTGTGAAGGAATGCTGGCGTTTGGACAGGACTGACAATCCACAGAGAGCACGAGACCGAGAGTCAAAAACTGACCTGAAAATGATCCTTGTCCTTCTGGGGATGAGACACTCCAACAGTTTAATAGTTTCCATATCTTGTCTGATCAGTGGTGATTTCCTGTTTATGCCTCCACTGAAAGCACATCTTTTTCAATCAGCCTTCTGAGCGGTTTTCATGAGTTTATTTCATCCGACCTAAGGGATAAACTATTAAAAAACCCCAAATAAAAATATTAATCAAATAGGAGAGTTTAAGATGGAAACATAATGCAACGATCTTCTATGTACATGAAGTAAGAGAATACACAGTTGGAACAGAAGTATTGGCATGCTCTAATAAACATTTTAAACTAATAAAGAGACTCCATAAAAAAAGTAATTAATATAAAAGTAATAGATATCCATCTAGGAAAAGTCAAAATCAAAGGCAATGAGATGGTGTGATGAGTCCAGCTCGGTAAGTGCCCAAAGCTGCACTGTCTGTAACCACTATCTGACACTAACTACAGGTGGGGTTTTTTTTATGTACTTAACGGTGAAATCTCATAGGACTTGAGGAAATTGAGAGGAATGTGTGGGAATACTTGTAATCTTCGAAGTCCTGCAAAAGAACTCCACTAAAGTCTCTAGAACTGTCCTGATCCAAAGCCAGACACATTTATCAGGCCTGTTCAAACCTGCTACATACAGAGTAAGAAAATTTGAGTGAAATTAATGCAACAACTTAAAGAGGTTCTAAGAATTTAGTAAACATTACAAGAACATAAGAGCTGTAAAAATCCATTTACAGAACTTGTTGTGGAAAACACTAAGATAACATCATCACAGCCTAAAACCCTGCCTGTGCAGGTTGGGCACCTGCATACTCAGACAGTCTCACATCCCACTCTGTTCCAGGGATGGAGAGTGTTCAGTGCACACAACAGTTCTTAGATATGGGATTCAGGCATGGAAACTCGGACTTTTGTAGGTCTTCCCTTACCCCCTTCATTGCTAATTTGTGCAGCTCAATCAGTGGTGATTAATTAGAGAGCCCTCTGGGAGAAAAAAGCTTTTTCATCATCGTATTGCCTATACTTAATGTGATGCTGAAACTAAGCTGTCTGCAATGTAGCGTTCCAGCAATAATTAAAGGAATAAACAACATGCAAAAATGAAAAGAAAAAGAAAGTTAAATTCCAAGCACTGAGAAAGCCTCAAACTCATCACACTATGATTAAGCCAACTTGGATTAATGCCATCAATCTCCTGATGATGTATATACACTTTGTCTTACAAGCTCATAGAGTCCAAAATGTTGCAAGCCACAAACTGAAGTTAAAAGTATTTTTAAAAGGAATAAATATTTGCAAAAGTAGTTTAAACAATGACTAACCTTCTCACAAAACAACCATTTAAAATGTAATTTTTCATACCTAGGCCTTGCACTGTGTACATAAAAGCACTTTCTTACAGCTGCCTCAATTAATTTTTTCTCTAAATTGAGTCATTTAAGAACCACTTCCAAGTTTCTGCCACAAGCAAATAATATTTGTATCAGTTCCACTTCACTGAATCAATAGGATATCCAGCAGGTTCATGATTAATAAGATGGCAGAGTTGGAGTTTGAACTTCTTATTGTCAATGTGTGGTTTTCATGCTCAGAAATAAGAGTTTTTGTATACATTTTCTACTGGTGACAAATTTTGAGCGTACAGCAGCGCTCTGAAATACATAAAATACTATAAAGCAGTAATTATTAAAAATGCAGGTCTATAAAAAGGTAAGATGAAGAGCATAGAATCTCCAGCAGCTCTTCTTTTTAATCAAGATATGCATTCTATGTGTCTTCTAAGTCAGGGGCTCCCAAATGTACAGTGGGATGAGTAGCATAGGAACAGAAAAAACAAATAGTGTGTGAGCAGCTGAGCACTCCCCCAGCAGATGGACTCACACAGGCACTGCTGCTGCCAGATCCACGAGCCAGGAGAGCAGCAAGGCGAGCTCTAAGGCAAACTACCATATTAATGAAAAGCCTCCACAAAGCTGCACGAAACGCAGAACTTGGAGACAACCCAGTATCAGAAACAACTGAGACTTATTTAAGTCGGTTAGTCCAAAATTAATGTTTGTTCCTTTTATAAACGTGTATTTCAGAGTGTCATATATATATCTTAATCCCTGCTGATAAAATTAGGAGTACTTTCAAAACCATCTGAACACTCCTACAAGGAATCTGCACGGATTTAAACAGAAGTTAACTACAACTACCTGTAAGAAAGATCCTTCTTTAGAAAGGTGATGACAAATATTCTTTTTAGTTCAATAATTATTCATCTGATTATTGAAATAATAGTGAGGATCAAACCCACGAAAAAAAAGTCTGCAGAATTAGGACTTAGGCCAGCTCAGGTGTTGAATCTCTTCTGTGCTAACTTAGAAAAGATTTTCTTCCAAAAAGTAATTCCTACCTCATCTGCTTGTGCCTACTTTTAATGCTTATTTTAAGAGTATGGTTTGTCATCTGTTTTTTAATTAGTGTATTTTTTGTTGCCTCTCAGAGAATCTATTCAGCACATGCATGCACTCCAAAAACTGAAATACTAAACCAAAAAAAAAAAAAAAAGATACTCTGTTTTCTGAAAACCATGGCTATAAATGAAGAGAACAACTGCTAACCTCACTGCAAAACTTGGAATTTTTGGAAGATGAACAAAATGGGATTATACCTGTCAGCTTTGTTAGTTAAATTGAGCACACCAATTTAATCTGTCTTTTCAGAAGTAAGATGAGAAAGCACTGAGAGCTGTGACAGTTCACAGAGATTCACTAACCCAACAGGGAATACCAGCCCTGGGAAGATGGAATCTTTACAGGTAAGAATCTGGATGACAAACTCTTTGGCAATTATGAGACGTCTCAAGGAACAAAACTTCCAGAATCCAAACTGTTGTTAAAGAAAATGTGAAGAAAAAAAATTTTTTTTTGCTGTATTTATTTTCCAAGGTAAAAGTTTGAGTTCCCATCAATTGCTTGTCCTGGAAATATCTGACATTCCTTTTCACTTGACTTAAGTCTATTTAAACATTTTCCAGGCACATATATTTACTAATACCAAGACAATGTAAATATTTTGAAGGAAAAAAAATATTTTCTGTGTTGACATCTTAATTGGCCCATGATATATCCTGAAAGGGGAATGCCAACAGGTTTCTCCCTGATGGAGAGTTTTCCTGAGTCACCCAATGAGCTGTGCCAGCCCCACAGCTCCTCATTTATGTGATGGCCAAATTATAAGGACATAAAAACATTACTCCTTGTAAATGATGATTTATGCAGGTGTCACTGCATCCCCCTCCAGAGGGGGAAACAGCTGGGGTTCAAAACTGGCCTGTTTCTGAGCAGCTTTTGTTTTCCTGCATCCCTGAAGTTCAGTGGAGGCACTTGATTTATACCCATCAATTCCTTGTGTTTTGATGATTTTATACATGTTAAAATGTTATCTATAGTTAGAGATATTCAGATATTCATTGTTAAGAAATATTCCCTTTACAAGCCATGATAACTAATATTTTGTGTAGGAATAAAAAGGTTTGGGTTGGAAAGGACCTTCTTAGTGTGGGTGAATTTGATTAAAAAAAAGTATATAGGTAAAAAGTGTGAATTTACAGTCCAAAGATAGAGTAACTAAATAGTAGAATCTATATAATTAGGCAGGAAGCTATTTACATCTGACACATTAAGTGATGAATGACCACTAACCCAAATAACACCTTAAAATTGTGCACCAGATTCTTTGATGGCTTTATTCTAGGAAATGAAAAATATGCATGCCCACAGAACTCTGGTGAAATAAGTAAGTAGTAGTATGTTAGACATTACAAATATGAAAATGTTGAGGAAATTTTCTCAAAGCTCCAGGATCAGCTAAGGACTCAATTCCCAGGAAAAAATTAGTGGGAGTTGAGCTTCCAACTCACATGTTATAATTTTCAAAATCTGCCTTAGATGGCTTTTCTGAGACAAAAGAAAGGTTCACCTTGATTTAAGAATTCACAACTTCCAGTTCAGTCAACTGAGCCACATTTTCTCACTGTTCCTTCTTATGTTTTGAATTTCATTCCCATGCAAGCACGTAAGGATGGGTGTGTGAAGGAGTCCTTGCACAGAACACTTAAGCATTTGCTTTCCTGAAGTAATTTTGCTAATGATGGTTTGGAAGGACAGACCATCTTTTTCCCCAAACCTTTGCTCATAATAGAGATTTGGAAAGGTTGCTGTAATTTTAATCCACATTTTGTTCCATTGCTGTATTTTTAATTTGGAGCTGCCTTGAGGAGTTTATTAAATTGCTCAATACTTCAGAGACTTAGTTTTTATTAAAATGAACCCTGAAGGAATAGTTTAGCACTGGATCTTTACAAACACAATCACTGAAATATATACCATGAGGAGAGCTGTTGAGATGACTGTTTCCATAACAGCATCTACAGGATGGTCTTCGGAGACACAGGATGCTGTTTCTATGGCAATAGAATGTCTGAGCCTCAAGGATGCACAGAAATCTATCATGAAAAATAGGAACTAATATTTGAGATTTAAGAGGCTTCCTTTTTCATGCTTATCTATGTATAGCCACACCTTATACCTAAACTGTAAACTTTTTAGGTTGGTGACTCCCTTTAGCTTGTTTCCTAAAATAATAGGTGGTATCTGGTCATGCTGTCTGTCTTCCTCTTACAACTTTTAAAACTGTTGGTTAATTTTAATCCAAGTTACACTGTGTGCGTCTCCTGGGGCTCAGAGTGGTGACACTGGTGGAGTGTCCATACAGGGAGTTCCCTTGTGTTCTGTTCCCTGCCCAGACTGAGGGCAGGAGGGACTGGAGGTACTGGAAAGAAAGGGTAAGGATACAGAATATGCGCTTAAGGTGCTTTGTAACCACTTCAAATAAGCAAGTAAACGGTAACAAGTAAATCAGAAGTGTTAAGAGATGGCAGAGGAACAATTTCAGTGTGGTAGGAATGTCCATACAGCCACAGAGAGACACACAGGTCAGTCACTTTCTGTCTTAAGAAAACGTTAATTATGTCCCGGCTAAGCAATACCAGTTTTAGCTACAATTCTTTGGGCTTTTCTCATGTTCATGTATCCTGCATTGGTCAGATATTTGGCTGCAAAAATTCTCCCAGATTATCCCACTGGGGTCAAATTTACAAAGGATCTGTAATATGTTAGATATTGGAGTTAACACCAAGCAGATTCAGAACAGAACCTCTGCACTTCTTTACTGGGGACCACCAGAAATTAAAACTGATACAACTAAAAGGCAGAGTATTTTCAGTAATTTCAGAGCACCATGTCTGGAGCTGAGTCTGGGTGCAGTGAGTGTCTGGATGCTGAAGACTTTTCTTAGCGTGTACCCAGCATTTCAGGACAAGGAGATAACACACGTTAATAGCTGAAAAACTGCTGATACAGTTTTGGTGTCTGCTTTTGAAAATCAGAGCCATTAATGGTGTCAATAAATTACAAAAAGTCATGGTAATCCAATTACTGCTATTTTAAAACACTAAGGTTCCTTTGTAGCTATGGAAACAAAAATGCAGACATTAATGAGCAAGGGGGAAAAAAACTCTGGTGTTTCCTTGACGACAGATAAAAGCAAAGCTCCATGAAACCCAAAGGGAAGAGGGACAGAAATACCTTTTACCATGACACACAACTGAAACACAAGTCCAGTGCAGTGACATACTTCACTCTGCCAGGAAGCTACAAGTGCTCTTTCCCATTTCCCACCTTTATCCTGAAGTTACCCATGCATGAGGCATTCTGTATGTTCACCTGTATGAGGGTAAGAATTGAAACAGCACTTTAAAGGCTGTGCTAAGAACTGGAACCCTTCTGGGTCACGCCTGACCAGGTGAGTGTTGCACAGAACATGCTGAAAATGCTACTCAGACACCAGGCAAGAGGTAAATGATTGATCCCAAATCTGAGACTGAGCTGGTGCTTTGCAGGGTGACTTTCACTCATGCTCCACAGAAAGCTCAGCATGGGCAGAGTGGACACCACCACCGAAGAGCAGCATCATAAATTCTGCGTACATGTATATATTTATATATAGTACCACTTCTCCCAGTGAAAATCTGTGTAAATGTTATAGATTATGACACAGATACAAGGAGTGTGCAACTGCAACTGAATTATTATCACTTGAAATTTAGCTCTCACAAAATTAAAAAATCAGAGGAACTCAACATTGTTCAAAGATAATAAAATAAGAGAGGAATTATGACAGAGGGAAATAAGAAGACACCAGTAAGATTACAGGCTGTTTTCCAGTGGATAGCATATAGCATAATAGAATATTGATATGTAAAATAATTAATAAAATTAATAAGTATAAGAGCTAATTGGCAAATTTCCCATAGGCATTTTGGAAGAACCAAACTTTCAAAAAATGTCTCCCTTTAACTCTATCCAGCTTATGGTACAAGTGAAGATCCCTTCATAGTGAGAAGGAAAGTGTACCAATTGGTTCAAAATCCTAAACTGATTTGTGTCTGTAGCAATAAGGAGCTGGATACTGAGCTACAGGAATGGAGGGCTTCCTTGACAACATGTTGAGAAACACAACTACATGAAAACTTACAGGAAAAATTAAAAATCAAAACAGTTGGGTTGGCTGGATGGTGTGGACTGTGGGTTTACCTGTAACTGTGCTGCTCTGGGGTCATGGTGAAGGGAATGCTGTGCTTCTGTGTTTATAGTTACTGATGCTTCCTTTTACTGGCTTTGACATGGATCTGAAAGTTGGTTCAAATGATCAATGACCTGTCAAATTCTATTCTCTTTTTCTATAAAACACATTTAAGTTTGTGTAGTTGGGGTTTTTTAGAAAATTTCTGACTACTCTCAGTAGTTCTGGTTATCTGTTTTTCTATGACAAATAAGAAACAGATGGAAAAATTAATATGTCTATAGTTTGAGCATGCACAAACCAGCAAACTTTGCTGCCTTTTTGAGTTGAAGCAACTGTTCCTCTGATAGCTACATTACCTCTAAGTGTGTCATAATTGTAATTACTCATATTTAGGATGTGATATGCCTGAAAATTAATCATTAATCCAAGAGAAATTGGAGCTCATTAATCCAGCAATCTATAAGACCTGGAAAGATCCTTAACATTCCTCCTGCAAAACATCTGTTTTGTAGAAGAGGCACCATAACATCCTCCCTTTTCTAACCTCTTAACTGCCAGCAAAAGGATGATTTCAGCAAGGAGGAGTAATTGGAGCTCTTCATTCCCACCCAATCACCTGACACTTTAGAAGCAAAGCTGGACTCACACGGCTGCCTTTTCTCTCTGATATCCAAGTTTTTTCTTGGATTGTAGGCTATCCTTGTAAATTAATCCATAAACCAGTCCTTCACCATACCTGCTTATGGTGAATTACTACTAAAAAGCCAAACCAAATTACCCCCCAAATCAAACTGTATGGTGTTTCAGCATTTAGAGCCTTACCTAAAACACATTCAACCTAAATTTGGAAAAAAGGTCTGTGGCGTTTTAATGGAAGATGGTTTGAGCCTGGACTTCTTGGTTTTTTTTCTCTTATTTTTTTTTCTCTCTCCTCTCTGAGTGTCTGTCTGTCCAGCACTGCTGCTGGGCTGTGAAAGGAACGCAAGCACTTTAAAGAAGACATTCCATTCTCTGTGAAACACTGAGTTGTGTGTACACCCAGCTGAACCTTTTCAGTGTTGTGACTGCCTTTGCATTTTCTCAGCAGCCCTTGAGTCTTTTCCCTGTGGGATCCATTACTTTTGCCTTTTGTTTTAGTTTTCCTTGAACTGGCTTTTCTTTGGCACGTAGGCCCGTGTTTGCTTCTAATGAAAACTCTCTCTCCCTTTTGCTGTTTGAGCACATTTTTTGTCTTTTAAGTTTTTTTCTCTTGGACTTCTTTTTCCTGTGTGGCCTGATGAGTTTGTGACACTCTTCTTTGAGTGGTGGTTCTTGCTGGCTCAACAAACACAAAAGTACCAAAGGAATCTTAGTAGTTGTTGTGCAGTATTGATATGAGGGCAGTAGTTGGCTGTCCAGTTTACTAGAATGTTTTCATTCCTCCTCCTTTGAATATTTTCCTTCTACATTTAGTTTTTCCCCCGATTTTTAATAGTTGCTTTAAGAGATTCTGTCAATTTACAAAGCTGTGATCTTTGTGAAAAAAAAGTCATGGTGGAAAAGTGCCTTTTGTCAAATGAAAGATCTGTAAACTACCATTTCTGTCCATTCAAACTTAAGAGTTCATGTCTCTAAAAGAAATACTCCTATTTATGATAACCAATAGCAATATTACATAATGTTTTTCCATGGGGATCAGTCCTTGGAGGAAAATTAAGTGCATTTAGACATTCCAGGTGTTACTTCATCTGCAGCAAAGTGGCCAAAACCATGGCAGGAATGGTGACAGCTGCAGTGACTTGGAAATCTGACATCTACAGGGTCACTGTGCATAGCTGTCCATGTCACATGGAGGCAAAAGTGAGCAATACATGAACCTTTCCGAGTTACTGCTTCAGGATATGTGTTTTGTTACTACACTTTTCCAACTGGGTCAAGAAAATAGTAATTAATATTTTTTTAAAAAATGTGAATTCTAATAAAAGAATTAGCTGATACTACTCGTTAATAATGCACAATGTTTAACTGGGCAAAAAGGGTCTTCACTGAGCAGGCAGTACACAAAGATGAATTTAAGAATTTAGAGAAAGACAAAAAAAATTGGTTTTTTTTTTTTTTTTTACTTCTATCCACACACACAAAAATTACAATGCTAGGAAAATTACTGGTATTACTGAATTGATTTAAGCAATTTCAGTGTGCAATCCCCATCAGGTTGTAGGCACTCAGTCTGCATGCATGGAGCCTTGCTGGGAGCCAGATTTCCTGTCTCTCCAAACATTCACTTTTCTGTATGAGCTGAGGCCACAGACATTTCTCCAGAAATTTCCTGGAGCTGACCTCAGCTCTTAGTGTGTATACCAAAGAAGAATTTAAGCTTCTACTGTGGTCAGTAGCCAAACCCCACTTGGTACCAAGGCTGTACTGGTGTGTGTTAGTGGCAGTATCTCAGAGAGTTGTACCAGATCCTGAAGGCTGTTTTTCATTTGCTGTCAGGTGATTCACTGTTTAAGTCCCTTTATCAGAGTCTTTGTTAAAGTTTGAGGTTAGTAGTCTGAAGTCCTCAAGTTCAGTCTTGCTGTTTTTACTCACATGCAGCTCTGGGTCCCCAACCCTGGGAGCTCTCCCTGCTTCACCCTGTGGGCAGGAGGTGAGCTGAGAACTGCCAGGGATACCCGGCACTAAACAGCAAGGTGGGCATCACAACGTGTCTCCTCTCTTTCCCACCCCCTTTGCCTGTGTTTCCAGCTGGCTGCTTTTGATTGAAATTCTCAGTGATTTGGGGCTCATCTGAATATTTGACAAAATAGACACCTAAACCTTTCCACTCCAGAATGCACAAGCCTTCTGTCCAGGCACATGATTTTCAAGCTGTCTGTCTTCTTTCAACATACATGAAGATATGTATTTAACAAGTGTTAGTCCCTGACTACCATAGAGCAGCCAGGTCATAAAGGTTCCTTGAAGCTTTCAAGCTCCTTTCTAAAACTGTTTTGCCTCTTTCACTCTTTGTGGTAAAAAACATGCTTGAGAAGTGTTCTTGCTTGTCTGACAAAACCCTTCCACCTGTTCCTCCCAACAGCAGTGTATTCATAACTGTTTGTCTTCACTGTCTCTTGTGTCAGCAATTTTATATCAGCTTAAATAGCATTTCCCTCTCCTTTCCCACAACGTTACAGAGAACATCCCCTTTGTCTCACTCCTGTTGGTCTCCAGTGGTTACAACAAACATTCAGGTCTGTTTTCTGCCCAGTTTGGGTCAGTAAACCTGAGGCATTGCTGGACTGCTGAACAAAAGTGGGCTGCCAGCATGTCCCATGTGTTTTTGGGCTGTGTTTTGTGGAATATTCAAGGGAATAGTCCTGGGCTCAGATTTCCTACCTGGCCAGTTGTGGAGTGGCTGCTCTGTCTATCCTATTGTACTACTTGGTGCTCCCAAGATTTGGGTCCCTCTTTATCATGTCCAAAGGCAGAAATGCAGGTGTCCTCTGAAGACTTTTACTGTGGAAATCTGGACAGCCTTCTGGAATACAAGCTCTTGTAGGTTAATTAAAAAACAGCAGCAAAACCCACAACAAAATATTCACGCTATATAAAATCTAAACCCTTCCTAAATACTTAATTTACCTTTTTTAAAATTTACAGGATGAAGAAGAAACTTGACTGGATAAGTTAAAAAGAAAAGCAACAGCCAAACCTCAGGAAAAGATAAAAGGAAAAAGTAATAATTTTTCATTTGTGCCTGATGGGGTTGCGTTCCTTTTTTTTTTTTTTTTTTTTTTTTTTTAAACTGTTTGCAAATCTTCGGTGTAATGGTTTGAAACCCAGTCGTGTCATTTCTTTACGCCCACACACAGAGCTGCAGTAGTGCAGACACTGTAGCAGGCAAACCGTATTACCAGCATCGGCCATTAAAACTCTTCCTACACCAGCGTGGGCTGACTTCGCCCCCTCCTCTCTTTGCACACACCCCACCACCCACCCTTCAGTTTTCAAATGCTTAAAAAAAAGAGAAGAGAAAGACACTGAAAAAAGAAAACAGGATGCTTCTTTTGTTTCAACGCTATTCCAGGGAGCTGAACCTCTCCACCTGCCAGTGAATTGGCCACCTAAAGGTTAGCAAGTGTTTCGTTATCATTTTATATGGACGGATAATTAAATTCGACATGGTAAGGCAGAAATTTTAAAGTTATAATTTTTTTTAATGTGATGGTTCTTTCACTTAGCAACGAGAAAGATTTTTTTCCTAAAACACAAAGCATTTCAGTTCTGGCCCCACTTCAGCTTTTAAGAGGGCTTTAATCGGTATTTTTTCATCATTTAGTCCAACCTCCTAAACTTTAAAAGATGGATTAGGGTTATTATTTTTCTGTTAGAGCAACCTGTTGATTGCAGTCTGCTGGCTGGAGGTTGTTAACTCTTTCTTAACATGGGAAATGCACAGGAGCAAATTTGATGAAAGGATAAAAGAATCAAAATCCTTTGAGGTTTTTAAGCACTAAAAATCCTGGTTTTTTCCTCATTGTGAAGCCACCAACAGTGATGCAAAACCAACAGATGTGTTAGAAATGTTTCTTTTTAGAAATAAGTGGTGTAAATTTAAAATAAAAGCATATAATAAACTAGAAAGCTTTTCTTATGACTGGAGCTGAGAAAAGTAGCAGTGTAAAAAGTAGAATAGGAAATATTCTCTGATATAAATTGCATGAAAAGATCAAAAAAGGCCAATGCAATGGTTACCTACACACTAAAATATATTTTAGGTAACAATGTTCTTACTGATTTAAGCCTTTTGAATTTTTTCACTCATGGACATTCAAGAGATGGAGAATAAAAAAATATAGAATACTGTATGATAATGATCAAACCAGTTGTTATTCTAGAATGAAGAGAAGTTATTACAGATCCCAATCTTCTTAAAAGGTTTTAACATTGTATTCTGGTCCAGTGTTTACAAAAATAATAGTTTAAAAAAAGCCCTACCACTTTTGCTGATATTACACGATTGTGGAAGTGTGGTGCCAGAAATATTGGTCCTCAGGTCATGGTACAAGAATTCCAAAGTTCAGCCAGCAGGTTTTCTAGTTGCTTTGTAATTTTATAACACACGGGGCAAAACTTCAGAACAATGACTTCTTACCGAGCAGCAAGATTTCCCCAAGTCAGAATTTGAAATGTTACCATTGAAAGACTATAAAGGTTTCAGAAGAAGAGGGAATTACACATTTTGAGCCTAATTCTGCAGGGAACTGAGGCTCCCAACTTTGTTCAAAGGTCCCGGCAGGCTGCAGGTGGAACTGGCAGTGTTCTAAGAGCAGACACAGCCCATAAGAGCAAGTGAAAAGGTGAAGTCAGTACTTCTGCTATGAGACATTTCAAAGTATGAAGTCAAACTGAGAAAAGAGAAAAGGCAGAAATAGTTTTTAAATAAAACAAGATTAACAGTCATTTCTGAGCTCATCAGGAAATGTATCGGTTCAATTTCCTTTTGTGAGTTGAGAACTACAAACTGCCAGAACTGGGGTACCCTTACAAATATTTTGTTTCCATTAAAGAAGTAGTGCTTCAAGAACATGCACAACATTTATTGCAGACCCTCTGGTTCATTATGACTTTATGACACTAATATTTAAGTAGAAGTTTTGTCTAGTCAGTCAAGGGAGTTCATAAATACTGGCACTTGTGCCAGCCGGCTGTGGGGGAAATGATAATCCCACTGCCTGTATCTTCTGCTGACAGTAAGATGCTATGTGCTGGTCTCATCATCATTGTCCTCCAAAGAAAAATGAGTAACAATCCTAAAAAATGCTTTCTTTTCATCTAACTTTGTAAAGTTCTTTAAAACATGTAGTTGTAGGATCTTTGAAGTCTTATTTCCTCACTTAGCCCAGGGAGCTGCTTATTGCTGCTTTCACTTGTGATCACCCCTCTGACAGAACTCCGGATCTTTGAAGGATGTAGGGATTTAAACACCTGGATGGTGCCTTTTCCACAGATACCTGGGACTCAGAAATGCATCTCAGTGGGATGTGGGGTTTACATCCTCAAATCCTGCTTAGGACATGAATTTAGAGTGCAGTTTAGCCCAGCATGCTCCCTCCTGTGCAGCACCTGGCAGGGGCTGATCTTAATACACTCTTAAAATACTAAGATATTTTGCTGTCTATTGAGACAACTGAAGTTAGCTGGGTTTCTCTGAGCAGGGCAATGTTTTGAACTTCCATGAATATAAGTAATCTTGCAGAGAGATTCCATCTTAGGAAGTGACACATAAAAATAGAGTGATTAAAAATTTAACTTCATTTCAAACAGAATGAATGCAGTGTAATACTGGTCCTCTGTGTTATGTGTACAAGTCAAATTACTTCTAGCCATTACAGCAACCTGTTCATCCATATAAATGGGAAGAATCAAAGGATGCTGTGGAGCCAGCCTGATTATAGGGTCACTTATTCAAGATTTAGAGATTTTAGATCAAGCTCCAAAAGGTTCTGCTAAGCCCTGAAACCTGTGTGATAGCAGCAAATATCCACACAGCTGTAACTTGCTTTAATTAATTATTACCTCTTTAAGCCTCTCAAGATAAGAAGTTTGCAGTTTTAGCATTTGGAATTTGATATGTTACTGAGGGGTCTAAATAATGAATTTGGAAAGTTTATACATGTTTTCAGTTTGTCCCTAGTTCCAGTGTGCTGCTGGAATAATTAGTACTGTTTAAAACAAGTGTCCCTTTTAAGTAAATTCACCTGAACTTAATAATAGTCGGTCTCAAAGTGGAATAAAATATAATGGGCTCCAGAGAAGTGATCAAACTGAAGAGAAACTAATTTTGACTGGTTATGTAAAATGCCCATGATCGTCTGTTTGTCTGATTTGATTCATGCCAGTGTTCTATTATAAGATGTGCATCTTTTTCCCCGTTGGTTTGTTGACTGTAGCATGCAGTAATCCTCCAGAAGATCTCACTCAGAGGTGAGAACACATTCCTTTAGCAAAGCATCTCCCAGTAGAGCTGAAACTACTTGCTGCATGTAGTTCTCTCCATCTGGACAGACAGTCTGTAGAGCAGAAGCATGAGTCACTGTAAAGCAGTTCAGAATGTCAAGTATTTTCTAGATTCACTGATTTTAAGCATTTGCAGTGCCATTACCAATTAGTGGGAGCATTTCAGGCTATGGTAGAAACTAGAAGCATTTCAAGCAACAATACCAGGCCTTGTTAGGAGCTTTTCTGCCCGCTGAGTAACTAGATGACAGGAAAGAAAGACAGGAAGAACAAGACAGAAATATTTCTCCACCTCCAAAACTAGAGGCCTGTTAAATCAGGCTCCAGAAATAAAGGGAAAGCAATCCAAACAACAGGAAAAACTCTCCAGGATCAATAAAGCTGTGTGGAATGAAAATCTACCGGGGCCTTTGGCATTAGTCTATCACTAGAATTAATAAAAGCAAGAGCTCCCACTGAAGGGGATATTGGACAATCAGAACTTTGCAGTTCCACCACTATCCAGTTGGCAAGGCACAGGCTGCAGTGTCTGAACGGGGAAGATGCTCACTGCAGGAAGATTAAAAACTACATCTTCCAAACTACGGTGTTCCTAAGGAAATTTTACAGGCTGGATATACCAATTTTGTAACATTATTGGGAATTTATGTTCCACTTTGGGATTTGCCCAGTCTAACAGCAGTGCAGGGCGTAACCACCTCAGGCCATATTTTAGACAAGCGTGAAGAAGAGCTGCCCCCTCTCAGGACCCCCCAGTGCTGCTGAACCGTATTCCCTGAGGACTTTTCATGAACTCAACCCACAGACAACATCTAATCTTTTAAAATGATCTTTTCACTGCTCTTGACTGTCCCCTGTCCTGTTTTCCCTGCAGCTTTCCACAAATTTTAGGTAGGTCTGTTTAGCATGACCTAAACACTTTTAACATTCCTGAAGCATTCTCCCACCTGATTACAAGTAAATTATCTTTAAAGGTATAAAGAAAAAACCCAACCATTGTGTCATTGTATTTCATGGAATGGCACAGCTGAATGCAGGGTACAAAATCTGTAAAAAATTATTCAAAGATTCTGTGTAGAGGTTCCTACACAAATAGTAGAAAGGATATGGAGAGATTGAAATGCCACTTCATTTTCTTCTGTTTCAACTCTTCCTGTTTTCTGAAGGTTGTCACTGTGACACCAATGTGAAAAAAAAAAAAAAGAAAACCCAACTTCCTACTTCTAATCTGTCTCAAGTCTTTGTCCTCGTTTCTCTCCGCTTGCATCAAGTATTGACAGAAATGAGGCTTTTTTGCTGAAATGCCTGGCTCCATCAAGGTACGTGAGCTAAAATTATTTCCAGACTAAAGAGGATTCCACTTCTGTTTGCTCTCTGGTGTATTTAAGGTATGGATCACCAGAAGCTTTTAAAAAAGGCAAAGACTTGTCATATAACCAAGTATATTGTGTATGTTCAGACTGTTGAAAACGTGCTTCTGTGGGGTTACAAAAATAAATCCTGTCATGTCTCCAGGTTACACCTGTGCACCAAGGTGGGAACTGAGCACCCACCTAGAGACTGATGCTCTTCTCAATGCTGTGTCAAAAAAAAATTGATATGGAAGTGCTGGAAATAAGTAGTTACATGTTTATTTATTGATTTAATTAATAATGAAGGGCTGTTGACAGAGCATTTACATGTGACATGCAGAAGACAAAAATCTTTCGCTTGTATAGTCCAAGATTATTATAACAGTGCTGACAGAATGAAACAAGTTTTATAAAATGTGTTTGCAACTCAAAAAAATTCTGTAAAAAAGAACAGTGGATTTAAAATGAGTTTTTAATAGCACTCTCCTTTAATAAAATACATTATAAAGTGAATAAGACAGTTTCTGCTACCATGATTTTTTATCTGAAACTGTTCCACTTTTCAACTTTTCTGTTTTCCATGGGACTGCTTACAGTGTGTACCTGAATTTAAAATTCAAACTAGGAACAAAATAATTGTATTTAAATGGAATTTTAGTGACAAGTTTTGATGGTTTAGGAAACCAATTTAGAAAATTTTGGACTGGCAAAATGCAGAATTTAGTTTTGTTTGTTGGAAAATTTTCCTTTTCTAATTAGGACCAGGTTTTTACACTGGTAGTTCAATGCTACAGGCTACAAACAGCTGAGAACATTGGGTGGATGCTCAGGAACAGAGCTCAGGGGATAATCAACAAAGGAAGTTTTTCTACTTTAGGCAGGGACTACCCAGAATCAGCCTTGGGGCAGAATCAGTTTGAGACAAGCTATTTTTAACAATGTAAAGAGAAATATAGTGGCTTTTTTTTTTTTTTTTATGTAAACAGCAGATGTGAAAAGTCTGTTCATATTTGCCAGAAGTCTTGGCAGTTTCACTTAGGAAGAAAGTCTGTTTGCTTGCTGTGAAAAGCAGGAAACTACCACAGCTGGTAGAAATGTGTTATTACATTCTTAAAAGTAATGACACTGTGTATCACCATTAGTTTACTTGGTTAGCGTTATATAAAACTTTCCTTTAAATTTTCCATCACCACTTAGGTATTTTCTTTGTCGAGCATTGCAGAACGCTGAAATGATTCTCAGAATTACACTGTGTTTTGGGCCCCAGAAACTTAATAAGTGAAATTACAGACAGGCTGTGGTACTCGGGAGCCACAGGAGTCATATGGAAAACATTTGTCCATGGTGAGTCCTGCTGACTCAGGCTGGCCTTGCAGGGCCCGTCAGCTCCGTGTGCCCAGGGGGACACTCAGAGAGAGAAACAGTTTGTGACACTGCATGTAAAATATGTGGAAATGTATTTCCACACTTCTCTTCAGGGGAAGGAGGGGAGCACAGCCACTGCAAATTGTTTCATCTGCTGTGGTACTTGTTGGATGTTGTGGCTACAGGGTATTTAGGCTTCACTTTACTTCTTGGAGTCTGGAGTTTCTTTCCCTCAACTTCTGTTTTCTCCCATCTTTGGGAAAATTAGTGCATGCTTGGTTTGTGAGTATCATGGGCTCATGAATTATCACTTGCTGCTGTTTTCATTGTATGATGTGTTTACATTTAAAAGTGCCTGTATAACTTAAGAACAACTTTAAATGGACTTCAAATGTTGATAACATTACTTTGCAAATTAGAGAAATTCACTTTTATCCTGTAGTGTTCACCACACACAACAATATGGATAATAATTAACAAGCCATATTCCTTTAACATTCTTCACTACTTATAGTAAAAAGTAACTTAAGTGATTATTCCGTGTAGAAATCTCTGAAATTTCCGTGTGAAAACTGAGCTTGATTTATAACATTCATGAGAAAGGAGAAAGGGCAAAATCTAACACTTTGCAGTGCACAGATCAGTTTATTTTACAGGTTGTTTTCTGAGATGGAACCAACACAAATTTCAAACAATATTTTTAAGTTATCCTTTTACTGTTTCCGAGCAATGATTACCTATTAAAATGATCCAGGGAAGTTACAGAAACACCACTACAGATTATGCAGTAAAGCAACAAATTGCAGATTTCAAATTTAGCCACTGATTAGGTTATTCCAAATGGGTTTTTTTATGACTGTTTGCCCAAGAACAGCCCATTATTCACAGCAGTAAATGGATACAGAGCTGTGAGCAAAGCTGAGTAAGAATCAAATACACATTCACAGATCACCTGATTTTCACCCGAACTGTAATTACAAGGGTTATGCTCATGCCCCTATCAGCTCCTCCAGAGATAATTTTCAGCTTGATTATTTTGGCAGTTTCCTCCTTTGTTTCCAAGGGAAGAAAAAAAGACAATACAAATTATTCTTGAAATAAGTAGTGTGGACTACCACTAAACCTGCACATACTTGGACAGGTTTCATAAGAACAGGTTCATTTTTTCAAAGACTGCGTCTAGAAGATGTTTTCATCTGGCATTGAAAGCATCTAAAAATAAGTAACATACTACAATATCTCTATTTATTAGACAAAATTAGTTTGGACTTCACAAAACCCAGCTTTAATTTTTCCTACTATTTTCTACTTTGTGCATATTTATGTAAATCTCACTTGTATAACAGGACATCAGTTTCATTTTGTTTGCATACTTTCATTTTATACCACTTGTTGCAATGTGTTTGGCCTTAGCTCCCTCAAACTGGGTAAACACAGATAACATGCAGCCATGCTTAATGTCCTGTGTTTGAAACAGTTGCCCCAAGAGGCTGTGCAGGTTTTATCCTCAGAGGATCTCAAAACCAGACAGGGTAACACACCCTGAAAACCTCATCTGACCTCAGTGCCAACTGCTCTGAGAAGGTCTTTGAACAAGAGACCTCCTGAGGTTCCCTCTAACCTCAACTGTTCTGTGTTTCTATACTAACAATTATTAATATTAATTAAATATAAAAACGTGATACACATATATAATGAGAATACAGTTCCAGAAAATTAAAATTGTGTTATTTCTGGTGTGCTTTGAGCTTCCATTTGGAAATCTGAAACTCAGATTTATTTCTAATGCTTTGGGTACTTACTGTAGCTTGTAAGAGTGGTTTAAGTGCCATGTTCAAGGTTCTTTACATTGTACCAAACTTTAATTCTTCGATAAGAAATGAAAAATGAATCAATTTAATTGGAAAATGAAGTAATTATTGTCTGTATAATGCCTGTATGTGAGATTTGTGATTGATACTCTTAATTGCTGACTTTCCCGGTCCAGCGGCTGAACGTGTGTATTTTGTTTGCTGCCTGAAGATTCCCACTTGTTCTCTTTGCCCTCCTCGCAGGTACAGGAGCACATGGCAGACAGCCCTTGGCATGGAGGCACAGAAGCCACCCCCGGATTGCCCCGTTCCAGCCTCTTCCCTGGTGCCCTCGCAGGGCTCCTCGGATCCCAGCCCGGGCACCGCAGTTCCCCCGGAGCAGGCGCTGTCCCAGCCCGTGTACCTCAAAGCCCTCACCATCCCGCTGTACCAGCCCCTCCAGGCAGGATGCTTCCAGCCACATGGGCACTTAGTGACCGCCAGGAGCTGCGTCCACCTCGACAGCAGCAACATTCCCCTCATCCTGAACCCACTTGTCCCTCCGGAGGGCCAGGATCAGCCTCAGTCAGTTTTTCAGAAACAGCTTGGGCAAAGTCTAACACTGAACATAGTCAGCACTTTACCAGTTTTATCATCACCAAGTTCTTTAGTAAATGCATCTCTGGGAAGCCCGGGAAGATCCAAAAAAGCTGGGAAATATATCTGCAAACACTGTGGACGAGATTGTTTGAAGCCAAGTGTCCTTGAGAAGCACATTCGCTCTCACACAGGAGAGAGGCCCTTTCCCTGCACTACCTGCGGCATTGCATTTAAAACTCAGAGCAACTTGTATAAACACAGAAGAACTCAAACACACGTCAACAACACCAGGCTGCCCTCAGACTCTGACATCAGTGGGGCATCAGAGCAAAATGAGAGAGCAGCAGAGAGCAACACCCCACCCCAGGGTAGCAAACTGCTGAGCAGCCCCGGTGAGGACAAGGGGGTACAGAGGAAACAACTGAGTTCAGGAACCAGTGCTGGACCAGACACCAAGAAACGTCATGAGCTTTCACTTCCAGTAACAAGCACTTCACCAGTTTTTTCAGAAAATCAAGAAAAAATGAATCAATCCTTCAGTTCAAAGGCTAATCAGGGGGTTCCTGAAAGAGAACCTCACAGTTTACCATCTCCAGGAGCTTTGCCAAATGGTCCGTGTCAGAGAAAGAAGATGCAGGAGCAAAGAACTCCAACTGCCAATAAGCATATTCAGCTGCAAAGGCAGCAAGCAACCTCTTCGGAGAAACAGTGGGATTACAAGCCATTGGACTGCAAGCTGAAGAAGTGTGAGAGCACCGACTCAGGGTACCTGTCCCGCTCTGACAGCACAGAACAACAGATGGCATCACCCAGCCCCTTGCACAGCCTCTGTGAGCACAGCACGGAGCTGGAAAGCGAAACTGCCTTCAGCAGCCCCAGGTGTGCCTCCGGAAGCAGTGCAAAGCCAGAGGCAGCTGAGAAAGCTACAGCCTCCATGCTAGAGAAAAAGAGGCTGGAAGAACACATCTCAAAACTTATTTCTCATAACAAAAGTGTGGTGGATGATACGCAGCTGGACAATGTCAGGCCCAGGAAAACTGTCCTTTCTAAACAGGGAAGCATTGACCTGCCAATGCCTTACACATACAAAGACTCTTTCCATTTTGATATCAGAACTTGTGATGTAAATAGGAAAAAGAATCTTGCCCTTTGTTCAGCAAAGTCTACCTTTGCACCCCTGGAGAAATGCAAGCCAATGTTTTTCCACTCGGTTCCCACCCAGTTCTCCACAACCATCGACACTGTGCCTGTTACTCGGAGCAACTCCTTGCCGTTCGTGGAGGGAGCAAGGATGGTACAGGAGAAACCAGGTTGCTCAAAACCACTTTCTCTTACTAAGCAGTCTGCAAACACAGGCACTGCTGGTTTGCTGCCTAGCAACAATCTTGCTGCCAATTCAGTGGATTTCCCTAACAGCCATCCCCGAGCTCTAGTCAGACAAACAGCCGTGGACGATTTGCCACTAAGTAATGTGGTGGATCATCCTCCTCCATCAGAGGAGTTGCAAGGGAGTAAAAAGCATGGGCCCGGAGAAGCAATCAGTGCTAAAAATAAGAAATACAATCAAAGGAAGTTAAAGATGTTCTCTCAAGAAAAATGGCAAATGTATGGAGATGAAACATTTAAGAAAATCTACCAAAAAATGAAAAGCAGTCAAAACACCAAGACAATGAAACAAAGGGGCACTAAGATTACAGATATTACAAGCCTCACTCCTGACTCAAAGGAATCAGCCAGCAGCACTGAAATTACTGAGGAAGGAGATGGCAAGAGCTCTGTAAGTGACAGTCATTCCTCCCTTGTGACAGCAGCTTCAAACACAGGCAAATCAGGAACCTGTACTGATGGTAATCATGTTTTACAGAATGTGTGCTCTGAGGGGACTGTAGACAGTGTGTCCTACCTAATGGAGACATCACATTCCATGAATGCTGGTGCACAGACTGTAAGGAGCAAAACTTCCCGAGACCCCAGTGGCAGTGACACAGAGAAATCCACAGCTGGCAGTAGCACAGGGCGAGCTCCAAGCAGTTGTGAGCTCAGGCTTCAGAATCCTGAGTTTCAGCCCAGCAGTCACAGAAGGAATGATGACTCCTTGCCAGTACAGAGTAGCAACTGGGAAAACCCAAGCCCTGGGAAAGAATCCAGTACATTTGAATTAGATTGTGAAAGCACTACACATGATTATGGAAACCATCACAGGACTAAGGAAACTGGCCAGCCCAGCCTCTGGGTCCATGGCAACAACAGAGAAACTGCAGGGAAATCTCAGAATTTACCATCAGAGAGAAAAAAGCTGAAATTCGAAGTGGAGAAGACACAAACTGTGATGTCCTGCCCTAGTCCCGGTAGCGAAGCCAGTGCAGTAAGTGAAGCAGAGAGAGTCCATTGCTCTGGCACTCCGTGTCTTTCCACAGTTCCAGTGACATTCTCCAGTAAAGAGGAGCAAAAATTGAGCACAGGAATTAACGAATCCACTGGAGGTATTGAGAACGTGGAATATATGAAAACAATCAAACTCTCCACAAAAGCTCTTAATTACAGTGACTCTGACATTCTTTCATGTTCAACTGGTATCTCAAAAGCTTCACTGGTGGGATTTTTAGGGCCTGAATTAAGGGGAAGTGATTGCAACTATTTTGCCTTGCACAATGCAACAGATAAAGATGACAAAACATGTCTTGTGAAAACAAGAGCAAAAGCACCAATTTTCAATGACAGTGCTGTGGATGTGTCTTCTAAAATTTATCATCTGCAATCTGGTCATTTAACTTCAGTCCCACAACAAAATGCCTTTTCTCCAAAATATATCCTTAAATTGCCACAGGACAAGAGAGTCCCAAATTTGTCACTTTTGCCTAGATCTGAACAGATTACACCTTGCACATCTGAGACAGACACCTTAACCATGCCCTCCTGCTCCTCCAGCAGTGGATCACTTCATTCTCAACCAAGTGATGTGGTTTGGTCCCCTTTACAATCTGAAGTGAGACAAAAAGTTGGCAAAGGAGAGCTCCAATGGAACGTACACACAAACTCCAGGAAAACTCCAGGATTTTGTTCACCAGTCAACCCAGAAACAACAAGTATCTTAACCACAGCAGACAACACCTTTCATAACCAATACTTCAGGCAGCAGGATATGGCAAGAAATGATTGGAAAGACAAGCAGAACGAAAATAAATTAAATTATCAAAGGCAAACAGAAGAGAAGTCCATGAACAGAACTACTGGCTCTGCACAGACTCCAAAGAAGAAGATATGCTTTACTTCTGTGTATACAAGTGGCTTTTTCATATCAGCTGACATCAAAGATGAGAGAAAGGTTTTACATCATCTTTGCTCAAGAAGTGACTCTTTGATAAAGACATCAGCTTCTAGCAAGGGTGCAGAGCCCCCAGTCGAGGGGTGGGACAGAGGGGGAAGTCCATGTGCTCTCAAGGACAGTTCACCACCACTGCAGGCCCCGCAGCACTCTCAGAGCTCAGCAGACAACCCTACTTATTTCTGCCATTCTTTTGGCACGGTTTATTGGCGCACTCTCACCACTCACTGTAAAGAATTCCCAGTGCTCCCCCACAACAACCAGACTTGCTCCTCTGGCAGTTTAACAGTATCAGGCACGAAGGGCACCTTCCCATCCCTCAGTGCTGAGCCACGACTCACCTGGTGTTGTTTGAGCAGGAGCCTCCCCCTGCCCGCGGAGCAGAAGGGCAGTGCAGACTCTGCCTACTCGTCCATGCACTCCTGTGACAGGGGATCCAGCAGCGACTGCCCCCTGTCCAAGTATGACATCTCTGTTTTCAACATGAAAAACATTAGCAAGACTGTGGCATATGGCTTAACAAGCACAGGCTTAAAAACGCTGGTTTCATCCTTTTCTAAAGGACAACAGATTCAGGAGGTAATATTCATAATCCTATTTGCTTTCTCAAGAGGGTGTTATTGGCTGACAGCCAATCCTCACCCTCTAATTAGAAAAATTAAATCATTATCAGAAGTATATTTATGGACACTTACAGGCTTTTGTTGATATATTTTTATAAGATGAACCTTATATTCACTTGATGCATGATAAAGATATACTTTTATATGAATATTTAAGTTTCTTTCACTTGGCCATTTTGGTAAAAACTCTGGCTAGTGAGAAGAGTGAATTTCTATTTTTTTGATTTTTTTTCCCCCCTTGTGGATATATTTTATATGGTGACTAGAAAAAAATTAGGAATAATTCAGAGTTGTCCTGTTTAACTACTATTTCAAAAGAGCACAGATTTCCAGTCTTTCAGTCAATGTAATTCACAGTTTTAATTTTCTTCATTTTTCCTCAATATTCTCAACAGTTAAACTCAGCAGCTCCTGGTGGTGCTTTCAAAAGTATTTCAGAGCAAAAGAAGAAAACAGTAGTTTGCAAAAAGGAAAAATTCTCAACAAATAGACTCAAGAGGAGCCACAAACAGAAAAAGATTAAAGTCACCCCCAAATGGTAAGAAATATGGTTTGCAGCTTCCCTAGATACAGATATAATTTTGCTGAAATGGGTGTGAAAAGTCCACAGAAAATAAAAACTCATCCCCAAAATTCAACCATATCAAAACTGGGGGGAAAAGTAAATCTCTCAGAAAGAGCTATTCTTACACTGCAGTGGTTCCCCAAAGGTAAACCACAAAATACAGCAATACGAGGTTTATTACCAGGAACAGACTTAGAATTCTAAGTCAAACACACATATCCCAAAGAAAGAGGATGAGTGGTCAGTTGAGTCTCACTGTGCTTTATAAATTATTCTTATCTGTCAAAACTGTCAACATTTACTTCTGCTTGAAGAGAACCAAAATCCTTCTGTTTTTAATCCTGTTACAACTCAGAGCAGAGTGCGAGGCCCTTTTGTCCTCAGAAGATCCATATCCTGAACTGATATTCACAGGAGAATGCAGAAGAATAAATATCAAGTTTAACACAAACTAACAAAACCATCTGTAGTTCAAAGGATCATTTGGTTTAAATGAAAAGCAGGAAGAATTTGAGCATAAAACTATCAAAGACACATTGTCTCCATCAGCAAAGCTCCCCTGCATTTAATGGGAGTTCAGATCTGTGGATTTAGCCTCTAATCTTTCAGGAGTGTGGGGCAGCAGAATGTCTGATGAATTGCTTCAATAAGAAACACATATTGTGTACATATATCCTTCTGATTCTATTGCATGACCAAAATCAGACAGAGCGACTCCCTTGAGGACAAATCAGTGTCAGTAACTTAATCACCATGTCTAGTTCAGCAACCAGAACAAAAATAGAAGACTCAGGTCTACGTCATCCAGCCCAGTTATATTCCTCTATGACTTTTTTCTGGTTTGTTTTTTGGGTGGTATTTTGTTGTTGTTGTTGTTTTTCCTGCTGGTCTCAGAATTTATTTATTTTCCTATATCAAATAATTGCAGGGATTCAATTAAGTACAGGATCCTGAAAGCTCAGATCACTCATGATAGTAGCCATCTGGCCCAACTGGTAATCAAGAAATTGAGTGTCATTTTCTAACACACCAAACACCTGAATAACCCACGTCCTTTTCGATTTACATCTTGCTCTGAGTGTGGTGACAGTCCACTGATTTAGGGATGGGACCTTTCAACATATTTTGGTCTCAGTCATTCAGAGTTACTGGAAGATCTATACAGAGTAGAAAACAAAGCAGAATTGGATTATTCAGTGTGAGTTTTTTAAATAACTGAAATACTTATGCTGTTCCTTGGTGATGATCAACAGCTGGCACATAAAAAGTGAAAAGTAAGAAAGCAAAAAACCACACAGCCTCAGGTAATTCCTATATGAATCAAGTCTTTGTTTTAAATTCCAGATGTAGGAAAAAGGATCTGTTATTCTTTAATCATCTTCTCTTAGAGACCAAGGATTTACTGAATCCTACAGAACAAAACAAAACAAAAAAGTAATAAAATAATTGTGGGTCTCTCGCCTAAAATCCTGATTTTTTTGATTTCACATTGAAAACCATCTCCTTCACAGGAGCAAACTGCTGTTAGATTTAATGTCTGTGATAAGGTGATTTTATTGTACTCTGACTGCTTTTACATGCCCCATATTTGTTTACCCTTTCAATGCCACTGGCACTGCAGGTACAGAGGGAGGCACCTCCATGGATATGCTCAGCTGAAAGTGAACCGGCTGAGCAAGAGGCCCTGTTTTCCCAACAGAGCACTGGATGCTCTGAGAAAGGGCTATTCATCACAACCCCCCAGGTTTAATAAGCATAAGAAGTGCCATTCTCCTCAATCAAAGGTGCAAGGTAAGTATTTTGAATTTTTTTGTTTTTAAATTGCTGTTAGTTCAGTGATATGATGAGAAACGCAGTAAGTTCTAGCATGTGGGGGAATAAAAATCAAACTGAAAGTTTCTTCACCTTCTTTTCAATAGAAAATTACCTACACCAGCAAAATTCCACCTCAGACAAACCACTTTGCAGAAGGAAAAAGGCAGGAAAGAATAACTCAGGAATACCTTCCCATACTGAAAACCTAAAACATGTTAAACAAAAAGAGAAAATGGATAAAAAAGTAGGTATTGTACCTTAATTGCTGTATTAATATTTATTAAAATTTAGAAAATATATTGTTAATTAAAACTTATATATTGTATATAATTATATAATATTTATAAAATTATATATTCAACTGTTTTAAAGTTCAAGTTGAGACCACTTTGTACCACAGATTTTGCTTAATATGTTTCAAAATGTGTTAAAGCTATTACTGGGCGTTAAAACATGCTGAAAACTTACTAATGTTAGAATTTAACTTTTAAAAAAACCCAACTGAACTTCCATCAGTTGGACAGATTTGCTCTGGGTTGAAAACTTTTAATGGAAATTTTTCCCCTCCCCTAACTTCTCCAGGAACAAATCAGGGAACCCCCAGGAACAGCCGTGTCTGCCCAGAACGTTTCGGCTCCTCTGGGAATCCCTGCGAGAGCTCCTTCCTTTCCCTCGCCGGCTCCCACACCCACGCGGCAGGTGGGCAGGGACGTGGCCATTCGCTGCTGGGTGACACAGCCCCCGGCGCCCCCCGGGCATTCCCGGCACAGCCTCCGCGCGGCCCCGGCCCTGGGGTCTTGCCCTTCTGGTTTTACAAACACGGGCACAGGTGACCCACCCGACAGCACAAACCCAGGGGCTGCCGCTCCTCTTTCCTTACATCTGGAAACAAGCCAGGAAAACACACAGAGTGCGGAGCCAGAGAGCCAAGTATTTGGAATGTCAGGCCCGGCCCCGGGAAGGGAGAAACCTCCAACTGAAGAAAACACGTATTCGCCTCCCAAGGAAAACTCAGCTCCCAGCTCCCAGCCTGGATGCTCACGTTTATTTGGATCAAAAGCGGAGTCTCTCCCCGAGTCAGCCACGAGGGCTCAGTTACCCAGCAGAGAATACACAGAGCGGGCAAACCTGTCACAGAATCTCCTGGACCTTCACGGAAGCACAGGCGGGAACAGATCCCACCTGCAGCCCAATCCCTATGGAAGGTCACATGAAACAGCTACTACTGCCTTTAAGAAGCCCCCAATTTCTCTCAGATCCCCCGATTTCAAGAGTTACTCTGTAACACCTTCCAAGACATACAAGAAGAGAGGTTTGGAGATGATGAGGAAACAAACACGAGTGGAGTACGATGACACGAGCAGCGATGATGAGGACAGGCTGGTTATAGAAATATAGCAGTCTGGCTGCTCACATGGGGCTTGTGTGACAGGAGGAAGTGCCAGGGATGTCTGATCCTTATTTCTGAAACACCTTAACATCAGCAAAGCCATTCCTCTGTGCAAGAGGCAGAATTCTCTTTGGAAGAGCCCTTCCTTTCAAGGACTACAACTTTTTTTTAATTATTTTTAAAGCTTATTTGCGGCTGGCATCACACATTTAAATGCAAGAGGTAAACCTGTGTTTCTGATGGGTTCCCAGCAGTGAGATCCTTGTCACCCACACAGAATTCCCACAAGTGCTGGCTGCCGGTGGGTGTGCTGCTCAAAGCCTGCACTGTAGTTGGTTACTTCTAACAATACAACAGCAGCAGCTTTCTCAGTGTACGAGCTAAGACTTCCTGGAAGGGTATGGATGTGTTCTCTTCTATATACTCCTCTTTTCTCGTAGTCACTGCCATCTGCACTTGGAGTGACACACTGGCATTAAGGGGAAGATCTGTTCCCTAAGTATCTGTGGTATTGAAAGAGTCTGGAAAAATGCTGACCCTTTTTCCATGTTGCACAAATGCCAATGCTTCTGCGTGAGAAATGACACAAGCATGCTTTGCTTTGTGTTTCGTGCCTTTTATGCCAAGATCTACTCAAATATTCTTGATTTCTAGGTGGAGAATATGGGTGTTAGCTATTGATATTTCCTTGTGGTAAAATTTCTGACAAGGATTTTCTCATTATATTCGTCACATTGTGCTCCAACCGAGGTCATCTGGAATGTCTCGTTTTTATTGTACTTTTAACTGCAATGATGCTCTTTTTTTGAGGGTAAAGAAGCTATATGGCATAGCTTGTTTTCTTTTTTTAACAAAGAGTTTTGTGCTACAAACCCTAAAATTTACTGGTTCCTATGTGAATAAATAATTAGATATTTCAACTTGACCAGGTCTATTCCCTTGGTTGATTAAACTGATAAACACAAAAAACATTCCACTTCTACATTATAGTCAAATACTACCCTTAAACTTCTGCTGTTCTTGCACTTGTGACTCACACAGGGTTTAATGGATCAGCCTACATGGGATATTTGGAGTTGCTTTTACTTCAGTCATGCACAGGTTAAAGTTTATTCAAAGCATCATCACAAAGAAATCTATAATATACTGGGTGAGAAAAATAAAAGTATACAAGCAAAAAGATGCCAAAACATTCAGCTGCTTCAGATCTTTTCCATCTTCAATCTCCTTGTGTATCATTGTTAACAGTGTTATGGATGACAAGAAAGTGTTTGGTTTTCACCAGCAGCCTCCACAGCAATGACATTCACCTCTTGCTTGTGCAAGAGCTAATTATTATAATACATGGACACATAGTGAATCTGCTATATAACGGTTTTTGCATAATGTTTGTGGCTAAATGCTGTGTTTTAAAGTGGATTTTCTAGATCAATAATTTAGAAATATTCTAATGGCAGACTCAGAAGTGCTGTGCAAATAAACATTTATACTGCATATATTTTACAGCATAAAATATAGAAATTTCCTTGTCATGCTGCAGCTGTAGATGGAAGAAAAATGGGACAAGTTTAAGCTGAGAAAGTAAATTTCAAACTCCGCTTCCTGACACAAGTAATCCTTCATATTTTAGCTCACTATACTTTATAAAAATTTGACTTAATGTTAGTTTTTAAAAGTCCCAGTAGATCCATGGGGGCACTTTAACAGGATCACTGTGACTGTAGCACAAATCTGGGCCACAACAACCCTTGGAGGAGTCAGGTCTGAGTCATGTGCACCAGTGTGTGAGGACTGTGACAAGGGTCTCGGTCTAAGTTAGGGAACTCAGGGAGTTTGCACATCCAAATCCAACTGGCCACATGGCTTTTCAGAAGGCTCTGTGTTCCCAGAACACACAAACACAAACAGGCAAACTGCTCCTTGCCTTTTACACAGCAGAACTCTCAGCCGTGCAGTGATGTACTTAATTCACTCGAAAGTAGCTGAGCATCAAAACCACATGAGGGCACCAGGCACAGAGGGAAAACTCTGTGCTTCTTTATCCCTCAAAGTCAGCAGCAGTTCTGAAGGATGGTTGCTCTGCTCTAAGCAAATCTGAAATTGCTTTGCACATGAATGCATCTCATCAACGTTTTCCTCCTTCTAGCAAAGGAAGCAAATTAATAAGGAATGTTGATTGCTGATAAGGTCTATATTCAACACCTACATCCACCCAGACAGGCTGCAAATCAGTGGATGTTTCAAACTTTACCTTTTTAGATGTGAACACATTTTTTCCTATTCTTTCAGACTTTTATATTAGATCTTATTAATTATTGATACTTCACTGACCTGCTCAGGGTACAAACCAGCCAGAGCAAACCCTGAGATCACCAACAAATACAAAGATACACCTTGAATACAAGTCTGTCTTGGAGCCACTGGGATTGGCTCTGTAGGGGAAGTTTCCAGTAGCTTCTCCCAGAAGCCACTCCTGCAGCCCCCTGCTACCAGTCCAGTCCAGTATCATTTTATTTAGGGCTGCAACAGACTTTCTTTCCAGCCCTACTTTTACTCATGAAGTCTTGTTTGTCTGTAGCTTCTCCAAAGCACAATGCCTACAATATTTAGTGCTTCTGTATAAGCACTCCTGCCACACACAGGGAGTGGTACCTAAACACGTGGACAGCTGGGTTTGTGTTCTGCCTGGGCTCTATTTGCACAACCAAATTTGTTCTCATTCATCAGTGTTTACAGTATAATAATTTTCATGTAGTTAAGCAGCTTTGTTAAACCATTAGTTTTACCTTAAGGATTTGTGTGGAATTATGGCCATAGATTAAGACTTCTGGCCTGTATTTTTCATTTACCATCAGCATTCCTTGAGAGTCACACGGATGAAAAGGTCAATAGTGGGTTTTTTATAGACTTTACAATACTGTGAGGTTTTAACAGCTCATTTAGTGTGTCCTGATGGAACTGGATAAATGTCACGTAGAAGTACATAAACTTGGGAGCTGTGTCTTCCAGGGAAATGTAATGTTACCACAGTTTGGTTGCAAGCCATCCTCTTAAGTACTTAAATATAAAAAAGTGGTTTTCTTTCTCACAGTCCAAGTCAAAGTACCTATCAGCTACTCATGACAACTGCTTAAATATGTTCTGTATTTACGTAATGCTTGAGTTTAGAGGAGCTACAAGAGCCAGTTAAACAAGGGATGAACTCACTTGAACAAATTTGTGGGTGCTTTGCAAAGTAGTCAAAAAGGATTCTTATGCCAGGGGTGTATAAACTGTTTTAACTTTTAAAACCCCATTATGTAAGTCTCATTATCAGTCCCTAAATCATTGTTAGGGTTTAAAAACCAAACCAAACCAAGGTGATTCTAATACAGTCAACTAATAAATCCATAACCCATTTTTTTTAAAAGCATGACAAGTTGTGTTTTTGATTCACTGCTTGACAAAACAAGCAATGCTAGTACAACATTGGGTGTAACATCAGGAGCATGCACTTAGTCCAGCAAGGACTGGAAGTGTTTCAGAGTGAGCTAGTTGAGATATATTAAACTCAGATTCTTTTCAGGCTCTTATGCCATTAACCAAAGGAGCAACTGGATGAGAGCCTTGGGAGCTGTTTCATAACCTACTGTGGGCTTGTTTTCAGCTGCCTTTGACAGCCCCTCAGGTCCAGCCATGCTGCTGAGCTCAGTCCTCCTGGACCAGCACAGGCAGTTAAGCCTTGACAGAGTCAGTCTTCAGTTCCGCTTTTTGGATTACACTTACCCTTTCCAAAGGAAAGCCTTTTGCACATTATAGGGGTATTCACAGGGCAAAATTTAAGTCACGTCGACAACCCTCCCCACTTGTTTTACACTAACAGAGCTATAACCAGTGTTAATATCTGAAAATCTTTCTATGATTTATCATTCTCTATTATACAGACCCTACTCAGATTTTTCTTGAAAAACCCTTCTCGTTTCATTGCACATGCCCAAATGAAACATTTTTGTCCCAAACACACAACTGGGAGTATGACAGGATCATTCAGATGAGCTGCTGTTGTCCTTTCTCCTCTATAGAAAGAAGCCATTACAGAAATTTCTCCCTCTCCATCAAATGGTAAATGCCAAAATAAATAAATAAATAAAGAACAAAATTGATTTCCGTAACATGCTTTGGCAGCAACTGAGGTGAGCAATGAAATGGGGGAAAGGCAGAAAGGGTTGTTCCCACCTGCGTTAGGAAACCACAGTCTGAGAAGAGGAATACTTTAGTGGGAAGCTGAGCCAGGACTATAACAGTTACCTCAAATCTCCCAACTTGTACGTACAAATGCAACAACGAGATTGGCACGAGCAGCAGTTCAGAGAGCTCTGTGCACATACACGTTTGTGAGTGTTGGCTGCAAGGAGGAACAGGGAAAATTACACTCCTTAAAAAGTCATTTGACCATTAGCTCTGCAATGCCTCTTAATGTTCCCATTGCTCCCAGGGAATCATTTGCATGGAGCTCCTCAAATGGAAGGCATAAAACAGGTCAGTCCATGAGTGGTTTGTATTCCAGTTCATCCCTCTTATGAAGTTTTGTGTAACTTTGTTGATTCTAGTTATGTCAGCTCCAAATGGAGCAAATATTCAAAAGGGAAATGATACCAAGGTCTCAGACCTCAAATCACTACTTGTCCAGAAGCAAGAAAGTAAATACAGCAAAGTAAAGCATAAAAAATCAGCCTCATCCTGCACAATATTATAAGGCTTAAGAGATTATATAAAAAGGATTCACCAACTTTGATTTAAAAAGAAGAACAAAAGCAAAATGGTCATTATTACATGTTTGATATGAAAAATACCAAACCTTTCTTTTATTTGTACCAGATGTGGGTAGGCAGATGTGAACTGTTGGACAATATTCAGAAAAGTGGAATTAGGGAAATATCCATAATTAATAACATGCCTGTGGAAACATGTTCTGTGCTTCAAAAAGAATTCAGGTGGTATTAGAACTGGAAGAACCTCCTTACCCTGAAGATGTTGACAAATTTGAAGAAATTCCAAGCAGTGGGAAAAAAAAAAAAAACCTGATTGGGAAACAGATTACTTGTGCAGAAAGATGAAAGGAACCAATCTTCTGCTCTCAGTTACACCAATGTGGTCCAGTTAAATTAAGTGACAATGTACCAAGAGAACCAGGAGAAAAGCTTGACTGAAACATATGATATGAAGAATTTGCTTAGAAATGCTCAGAGGAAGAATTCCCTCTAGGAAGGAAAGGAACTGGTAAAACATTTGGGGGAAACAATAGGTCCTGTAGGATTTAAACTGAGAAGAGGGAAAATACAGACAGAGAATGTTCCACTGCAGTTGCATCTTTTGAATACCTCCTCTGGGATATTTAACATGGAGCTAGAACAGATCCACTCACTGTACAAAATAATTACACACAGGAGGTCAACAGAGAATGCAATCAGGCAGTTCTGCTGCTGGATATCCCTGTCATTCATGGAATCCCACACAATGTCTACCTTTATTGTTTCTATGCCTACATCCTTTATTTCTCTCCACCTTAATTCACACAGTAGTGACTAATGCATTATGAAAATTTATTCAGGCTGGATCAGTTACTAAAATGTAATTGTATTGCCTTTGTGTGCTGTCTACCAGATGTGCCATTTTGTATTCATCAAGAACACATTGTGTAAGAAGAGCTCCTCAAACAACAAAAAAATCACCATTCTTGGTTTAATTACAATGACACTGCAAAAAAAAATGGGGCCAGAAGAACAATCTTATCACTTATCCTTGTCTCCTGGACAACAGATGAAGAGAGTTTCTAAGATAGATCTGAAAATATAGACACAGAATCACAGAATCATCAAGGTTGGAAAAGACCTCTAAGATAATCGAGTCCAACCCAGCACCACTGCCTCGTTCACCACTGAACAATGTCCTCAAGTGCCATATCCACACATCTGCGAACATTTCCAGGGAATGCACCGCTGTCCCACTTCCCTGAGCACTCTGTTCCAGGGACTGACAACCCCTTCTGTGAAGAAATTTTTCATAATTTCCAATCTAACCCTCCCCTGGTGCAATTTGAGGCCATTTGCTCTTGTCTTGTCACTTGTTACCTGGGAGAAGAGACTGATCCCCACCCCTACATCATCCTTTCAGATGGCTATAAAGAGTGATAAGGTCTCCCCCGAACCTCCTTTTCCTCAGGCTGAGCCCCACAACCTGCTCCCCATCAGACTTGTGTTCCATACTCTTCTTCAGCTCCGTTCCCTTCCCTGGATCCGCTCCAGCCCCTCAGTGTCCTTCTTGTCATGAGGGGCCCAGAACTGCCTGCAGGATTCGAGGTGGGGCCTCACCAGTGCTGAGTACAGGGGGATGGTCTCTGCCCTGGCCCTGCTGCCACACTATGGCTGATACAGGTCAAGATGCCATCAGCCTTCTTGGCCACCTGGGCTCCTGTTGAGCTGCTGTCAACCAGCACCCTCAGGTCCCTTTCTGCCAGGCAGCTTTTGGCTGGCAGACAGTTAATGTTCTCCCCAGTACTGGTACCTTGCTGTGGGTTTGGATTTAGAATGATGCTGCTAACACACTGATGTGCCAGGTGGGGCTGAGCGGTGCTTCCTGCAAGGCAAGGACTTCTCAGTTCCCCATGCTGTGCCCACCAGGAGGTGAACAAGAAGCCAGAGGGGGCCACAGCCAGGACAGTTGGTCTGAACTGGCCAAAGGGATGTTGTCATGGTCACAATTGCTGCTCATGGCCTGGCTGGGCATCAGTCAGCATGCGGTGAGCTGTTGCATCCCTTGTGCCTATCACTTGTTTCTCTTGGGTTTTACTTCTCTATTTTTTGTTGCCTTCCTTTTCATCATTATTATTAGTATTATGTTTTATTTTACTTCAATTATTAACCTGTCCTTACTCTCAAAGCCCACAGGTTTTGCCTTCTTCCTGATCCTTCTCCCCATCCCAGAGGAGATGGGGTGCGAGTGGGCAGCTGTGGGGTACTTAGCTGTTGGCTGGGGTCAAACCATAACAGTCTTTTTTGGCACCCAGCCTGGGGAATGACAAGCTGGGACAGTGCCAGATTGACTAGAACACATTAGAACAATTCTTTTATAAGCACTTAATAGATTAGTTTAATAGTTGCTGGTCACAGTGTGTACTCTCAGAGTTGGTGTGCTTGTTCTTAAAGCTGCATCATGCAATACTTTACTTGCAGTGTGTGTTCCCTGGTGTGCTGTTTATCCCATGGGAACTGGGCTAAGGTATCATATCACTGGACTTTGCAATGCTGGCATACGATATGATATGATATGATATGATATGATATGATATGATATGATATGATATGATAGAAGTGCCGGTCGTGAGACTGACCCTGTGTCTGCACCCAACTCTGAATGGCAGGAGCCATCTATGGGAAACATCCACAATTACACCTTTAACCTGCCCTCAGGGAGCCAGCCTATGGAGGGGACATCTTCCCACACCTTCCCTCCCTTGCTAGGCTGATTACAGTGGCATTTGAGAGTTTTGAAAATTTTGAATATCCTTGGGATGCTGAAACCAGCACAATCCTATTGCTGGGAACCAGAATGGTGCTGAATGTGTTTAAGAAGGTTACCCAGAGAGCTGCCCCGAGGCTGGACAGCGCTGAGTTATGAGTGTGTGGGGCAGTATGGAGGAGTACCCAGGACAGGGGGAACCTCCCACATTTTTGAACTTCACTTCTGAACAAGCGCAGAAAACTAATCAGATGTTTGGAAAAAGTCAGCTGTCACCCTGGCAATTCCAGAGGGATAATGGGCCTGGCAGCCTGGAATTAGAGGGTAGGGAAGCCAACCAGTTGGGGTCACTCTCTAGGGAAGGAGGCATTGACAAGGCATTTGGAAAAGAGGCTCAAGTCCTCAGCCTCTGGAGGTGACTCCTATCAGGTGTGTAGAAAAGATATTCCTTCAAGGAAGATGTTTGGTGGCAAGTGGGCCACTGTGGAGAGGTATCCAGCACCTGAGGGAATTAGCCATGCTGGAGATGTTTTGGTATGACCTGAACAAGGCACAGCTCCCCTGAGATCCGCACACAGGACACACTCGCGCAGGGCACCACTGTTGGGTGGCACTGGCTGGCAGTAAGAACCTGGAGACACAAAGAGTCACCGGGGGATGACCTTGGGCTGCACCAAGGCACACAGCCCATGCCAGGTTACTTGAGCTATTCAGAGCCCTGTCCTACCCACCCCTGCAACTCCACGACGTTTCTGGCTTCAGAAGTAAATAAAATCTTAAGCCAGAACAACCCCAAATCTGGTCTTCAGCACAGCAGAGAATCAATCTAAAATTAAACGGGATTTACTTTGCCTCCCAAGCTCTAGATGTGACAAATTTCAGAACAATGAGCTATGAACCATTTAGAAGTCAGTGATCAAAATAGCATTTCTGATGGAAAGATTCCAGATTGGACTGTAGCAACAGTAACTATGTTGCAAGTAAGGCCAAGTCTAAAAAAGCCACTAAGATATACAAAGAGTGAGAGCCATTTCTTCACGCATCCTCACACGCATATTCCCCCCCTTGATCCCATGCTGCGTGACAATAAGAAAAGAGGGCTTGAGTCAACAGAAAACTATTTAGTTGAGTATCCCTAAGCTCTTCACATAGCTCGTATTGCTTTAAATATCTTTGCCCCCTGAAAAGTTAAATTCATCCGACATTCTTCTGGGAAGGCTCAGGGTTAGGGTTCCAGCAGCGTTCCTGAGAGGAGCCTTACAGAGCTGGAATGTGAGCACAGGTACTCTCCCTTCCTCCAAGTGAGAAATCACAATTATGAAACACAGGGAGAATTAGGAAACAAAGTCCTCATAGTAGAGCACAACTTAAAACAGACCACAAGTCTGCATTAAGCTCCCTCAACTCCAGAATAAAAAACAATACAGAAAGCAGTAAATGGCTCTAGGGGATCCTAAACCTATGAGTCTTTTTCTTTCCTGTGGGAGAACACTATTCTGCAAAAAAAGCAGAAAAATAACTAAGTCCTAGAAGCAATGAAAGCCTAATAGTCTTTTATCAGACTAGAAGGATTTAAATTCTTCCACTAAATCAATCAGTCATAAGATTAATTCAGAAAGATTTACACTTTAGCAGTGATGGTCTGCAGGATTGTATGACCCTGGCAAACACAAATGTTGTGGTCAACGAAAACGAGACTTGGTCTTCCACTCAAAGCTACAGAACCCATCCTGGATCCCATTCATGGAGTGTTGATGTGTGCTGGGATGTTTTGGATGAATGCAGAACACAGCTTTACAACTCATACTTGCAAATCCTGATTTAGTGAAAACTGCCGGTTTCAACTTTTCTAATTAGGTTTTCCCAACATAGGGAATTTAGCATTTTATTTTCCTCTGAGCACTGGCTGAGGGGAGTATGAGATGCAAAGATATGAAACATTTTCAGCCAAAGTAGGTAACAGGTCTCATGTCTCTGGGACTGCACAGAAGTCCTGCCTCCCTCAGTGGGTTACTGAGGTGGAACTGCCAATATCTTCACTTTGCCAATGTAACTTCACCAGTTTAGGTGGCACATTTACACTAAATTTGAGGTACTCTGCCTAATTTCTATTACATTCAAATTATATAAAAATGAGATACTTTTCTACTCTTCTTCCCCCTAAAAGGGGATGAAATGGAACTCTGGCAACAGCACATTTTGAGAGAAAGTGTGAACTGCACTGCTGGTGAATATTGCTAGTTCACTTTGTTTAACATTGAAACAGAAAAACTTGTTAATCACTGCACCTAAACCACTTTATAACTGGCCTAGTCAAAACTGATAAGAAACCCATTCCTTGTGCCAGCTGCATAATTTCATTCACAATTATACTTCATCTTTTAAGTAATCCCAGAAGCCCTCAGGCCCTCCCCAGATACAGAAAGAAGGAAGTCTGTGTCACTCTGCTTTGAGGACACCCTCAATTGCTGGTTCAATTTAACACACAATGGTTTTCTATCCATCCTAATTTTTTCAGGCTGCCATTGCAAAGCAGGCACTTTCACTCACAGAACACAGTTATCTGTTACAATGCAGGATGTCTGACTTGCACATCAGATTGCAGAGTAATTTTAGAATTTTATATAAATATTTCTTTACTGTACAACCTTCCCTTTCAGATAATGCCAGAATATAGCCAGTAGCATTTACAATTTTTTTATCTAGTCAATGAGGATTTCTAGTAATGCTAAATTTTCCTGTCCTGAATAGTTGATGTCACACATATCAGCTCATAACTTTGATCTTTATCTTTGTCCTACAGGCCTTGGCATCTTCCACAGCATTTTATAACATGGGAAGGATATCTTGCCTTCTGAAGAATATAAATTGATTACTTAATCCTTAATTTCAGAGCTATCACTATGCTAAGAGAGAATGCCCTTTCAGTTGGAGGGAAAGGTTTTAGGCTTCTTTGAATGATAAAATATAAAACCCCAGCATGACACGACTGTAATACTGTCCAACAACACACACACAAACCACGGTTCCAGTTTTCTGTTGACAGAGAACAGCCATCCACAGTGCTAAGAAAGCAGTTTCCCCATTAGGTGCCTTAACAAAGTTTTCAAACTATTCAAACACAGGGGCATAAATCAAGAAAACAAAGCTTTTGCAAGATGTTACATGTAAGTTATACCAAGACGTTAAAGAAAACCATCTGGGCATAAAATGTAAATACAGCCAGCCTGCAAAAATTAAGAGGAAAATAAAACCAACCACGCATTTCAAACACCCCAAATACAGAGCTTTTCTTCTGTAAGACCACTGAATTCTAACTCCAAACCCATCTCAAACAAAACATTCATTTTTCAAACTATCCCCGAAGCAGAGCACTAAAGCTTATGCAAGATGCAGCTTTTTCCAGCTTTTTGGCTTACTTAAGTTCCTCAAGACTTTTATAATCAGCATCTCTTCAGTGGCAGCTACGAATCAGAGCTGAAAGGAGATGGTGACTTCCTAAAACACCATGGAAATGATCAGGATCAAACCTAAAAGGTTTTGTTTGGTTTCCTATATTGCTGTATCTTCAGTTTCTGAATGGTAAAGCAACCTGGGCATGCTTTGTAGAGCCAAGAGATTATGAGGAACCCCAAGAGAAAGAAAGAGAAGAAAGCAAATGCCTGGATACACCTCCAAAGACAGGAGCCTGTGGGATTGGAGGAAGAGCAGAAAATACCTCAAAAGGCACTATAGCTGCACAAAAACTGCTTTTCAGAGGTGTCTAAAGCAACCAACCAACCAAAAAAAGGCTCTTTTTAAAGGCAAGACCTAGATCTTCAGGCGATAAAATACTCAGACTCTGGATTTTTCATGCTGACTTAGTTCAGATCACTTACATAAGTAACATACTTGAGATTTGATTACATAGCTAGATTTTTTGTTTATTTATTTACTTTTAAACAGGATGCTTGCTTGGGTTTAAGTTAGTTTGGGGAAAGGGAAGTAGGAAGATTTTGAAAACAAACAAATTACTTACAAACAGACAAGTTAAAAAAATAAACCTGTAATGCCAAAGCTCTCCCTGTCTCTAGAGGCTGGTACCTTTGGATTCCCAGCACATTCCTCTTTTCTCTGAGTGACTGGGAATGACCACCAGCCTGGAACCCTTGGCAGAGCCCGGCTCACAGATGATGAGACTCAGTTTGTCACTGATTTTGGAGATAATTATCAAGACAGGGAATTCTGGCTTAATTTCCTGATTCAAGAAGGGAGTACGTGATCCCAATCATAAACCATCCTGTGAGCAGCAAATGATGTCTTAACAGCATTTATAGCTGAAGTTTAAAATACTCATGTAGTTTGTATACAACAGATGTGAATTTTCAAACTAAACAACAGATTTTTCCTAAGAGGAAAGAAGCTGAAGCAACAGAGGAAAGAAAGTTCTGTGTCCTCCCCTGCTTTGGAGGAATCAACAAGTGAGTGATGGTTCTCTGACAGCTGATGTACTAGGTTTCATTTTTCCTGGTTTTATTCTCTTTTTCCTAATAATCTTTTCATATTCCACTTTTCATGTTTCTAGGAATTTCTAGCTGCATGTGACTTTGTTGATAGGTCTCATCTGTTTATTTAAAAACTGTATGTTTTTCCCCTCACAGATCTTATTTTTTAATTAGTCTTACATGTTCAAGTTACTGTCCCAGATATTGTATTTACTTGGGCCTTTAGCCCGAAATCTGATCCATTCTTACTCCATCCAGAGGAGCCCTGATGTATCTCTGGGAGAATCTGAAATCACCAATGTGTTGGGTTTTTCTCTCTCTCCTCTCCCAGGCCACGTAACTTGGAACAACCTGGGCCATATCCTGGAAAGGCTGCGCTTTCTAGTGGATAGATGAGTCTCTGGATTTAATTGCACTTGGCTTCATCCTGCTTTTTGTCATAAAGAGGGGCTGCTAGAGACTGCTCATATTGAACATGTTCTGTATATAAAAAAGCTACTGTCAGTTATTTATTTTATCTGATGTCAGGCAAAGGTGTTTCACAGCATTTTCCTGGTTTCTTCAATCTTTTCTAATCATCTGACCTATCACTGCCTTCGGCTTTCCAACTGTGCAAACCTGTCTTGACCAGGAACAATTAGAACAGAGGCAGTAGGAACTGCTCCTTATGCACATGGGTCAAACAATCACATCCTTCTGTTTTAGCCCTTTAAACTGATGCTACAATGCAAACATTAAAATAAAACAAAAATAAAATAGCTTCATGTAGTTTTTCAGGAAGGCCTGTGTAGCCACATGCTCTTAGAGTTTGCCCTTTAACTCCAAAGAGCATATACTGAAAAATTTATCATAGGATCATGATGTGAATTCATGGGGACTGTCAGGAAGGCCAGAGCAACAAAATGAAATACTGAATAAAAGTTTTCACTGAACACTGGCAACTAAGTCTGAACCTCATATAGAAAACCTCCAACTTAGAGCAGAATTTTCTTCATACAAATAAAACATGCCCCTTTAATTAAATCTTAACATGTTCCTGCCAAAGCATCTCTGTGAACACAAGCAAAAAGCACAATGGAGGCTCCCAGTGCCTGGTGTGGCATTGCCTTGGGTGGTGCTCAACTGGAAAGAAGCAGTTTCTTAGAAACAGTTTGACCTGTGACCCAAACTTTTCATGACTGACAGCCTCAATGGGTTGAGACAGTCTGAAATTACAGGAAGTGTTTGTCTGGAAAAAAAAACCATAAAAAATCTCTCCAGAATATCAGGAAAACAACTTTTAGTTTTTGGGAAAACAGACCCGAAGTAACAGTGGCCCTGTGCCATGGTGCCAGAACTGTGCAGAGGAAGAGCACAAATGCATCATTAACTCAGCATTCAAACCCCTCCCCCCAAACCCATGAGAAATGGCTTCTGTAGTAAATAATTATGGAGGATTTACTGCACAGGAGAAGCACACTGAGTTTAAACAATGTTATGCCCTTTATCCCACTGTGAACTGCAGTATCTGGACATTTGGCACCGCTGCTGTCCTTGTGTACACTCACAGTTTGGTAACGGGAACCACAAACACAATACCCCCGAGCACTGTAAATTTGCTCCGTTATTTGTGTAGCTGCCTCATAACTTCTCCTCCTTGATCTTGCTTTCCCTACTTATTTTACTGGCAGTAAAACTCAGTTAGATTAATAATGCTATTAATACTTTACTTTCTCTGCCAGATCTTCTTGGGTGGCCAGTTTCCAGCAGTATAACAATCTTCACTTGCTCACATCTCCTTGTTCTCAGTGCCATCCTTTTCAGCATTTTTATCATACTCTTCAAATTTTAAGGTCCCAGTGCATTTTCAGAACCTGATATATAAACTATTTGAAGCAAATACATTAAAACAATAGTTAGTTACAGTTTATCAGTAACTCATGCATCTTTTCATCAAGTAACTGAAAGCAAATAAAAGTATCTGAATGACACTCCAGCTGGTCAGATACCTCCTGGATTTAGTGAAAAACTATTCAGTGAAAACAGATAATTGTTACTTAATTTATATTTTATGCTATTTAATTGGAGCCTATAATAATTCTCATCATTATTTTTGCAGCTACCCTATAGGAAGTGATTTTCTGTCCATCACTTTTATGACAATGCTGGACATATAAAATCCTTGCCCTCATATTCTGACCCATCACAAAATGAATATGAGTCCTCTTCATATACATCATTATGACAGATAGTCACTGCCAGTCTGGCTTTAACTGGTTTACACATTAGGTTAAACTTTGCTGGCAAAATTGCAAATATCAAAAGCAGAAAGTCTGACTCCCTGTCCTCGATTCCTAGACTGAGAAAAGATAAAACAGTAAAAGGAAAAACTGTCAAAACAACAATAAATTACTTCTGAGCCAGCGATAATAAATTACATGAGGGCCTTTCTAGTGTGTGAAATGCTGTTCCTCAAAACTGGAAAGGCATGGAAACAATTGCACTTCAGAGTGAGAGAAGTATGATCACAACTCTTTTGTTCCAGTACAAACATGCGCACACACACACACACAAGCCCTGCTAACAGCTGTGCTGCCTTCTGTCTGCCTCCTTAGGTCAGCAAGGTATATCCAGGCTTCAGGGAATAGCTTGGAGCACCATTGTTTCTTTGGAAGTGAAAGTCAATAAAAATACTGGCAGAGGAATGCAGCCAGACTGTCAGAGTTGTACAAATCCCAGGCCTTCAAACAATGAAATAGCTTTTCCTTTCCTAGTTTGCCTCAATTTTCTTCTCAGTGCTTGCCACAATGTATTTTCCAAAATACATGAAAAGTAACTCTGTAGTAAGAAGAGATCCCCAACTGTCTCTTATCATGCGCTTAACAACACAACCACGGGTTGAAAATGTTTGCAGCTGAAGAATTTTCAGCAGGGAAGTAGCACAATACCTGGGAAGCTCAAGTGACAGCCGACTCCTCCAAGCAGCCTGGTGCCTGGTTAGCTATTTGTTTTCAAGAAGCACTGCGAGGCAAAAAGCAGAAGCCAAATCCCAGCCATGCTGTTAGAGGGATATACTTGACCCTTGGCAAGAGATCAACATCTCATTTTCTTCCGTTACTCTGTTTCTTTAGCCCTTTTCTCTACTTCGCCCATTAAGTCTCCTGTTGTATCTTTTTACTTTTTGTTTATTCCTCCTCCTTTTTCCTTTTGTTGTCTTTATAATAGAAAAGATACTTCTGTGAAAAGTGAGCTAATTGACTTTCTTTTTCCCTCCTTCCTTTGCCTATTGCTTTTTCTCATTATGTTTCCTATTTTCCAACACATTTGTTACCATGCCTGTCCTATTTTGGCTAATGCCCCGGTATTCCTCTCTAGCAGCTTGGGGGGAACATTCCTTTGGCACCCACTCTTTCCTTAGAATCTCATTTACTAACTTGATTTACCAACCCTGATAAGAGATGCAGTTGTGGAAAAGGTGAGAAAGGGAAAAGCTTCATCAGCTGCATCCAAACCTTCCATGCAGGCTGTGTGGTACACTTACTCTGCCTCCACCTCTCTTCCTATCCTGATTCCCATTCCTATTCAGCCACATACAATGCATACATATATACTTAAATGTACTAAATATACAGAACTCCTGCCATTCTAAAGTACTGCACTGACATTATTCCCAGGCTTATGTTACTAAACTGAATGGGAGGTCAAGACCCTCCAGAATAAGTACAGCCATGCCAATGGGAACAGATAAATAGATCCAGAATTCCCATGTTAGATTAGGTTTATGTTCATCTTGTAACTCCCTGTGTTTACTTTGCAGACCTCCGCCTCTTCTAGAAAGCGCTGTTCCTTTTGAACCATCAAGGAGGATGCTGTCAACTCTTGTTCTTCCAAGAAAACAGACTAAACACAACATTGCCACGGACATGAATTTCATAAACCACGAACTGCTTTGGATATCTGTGCCATCTGTTATTTACCAACAGCATCTCAAGCTGAAAACAACCTGGTAGCCTGGATTTGCATGGCATTTATCCCTTTGCCACGAGACATGCTAGGCCTGGAATGGCACACCTAAATGGATAATGAGAATGCACACAAGTAGCTGTGCACCATCGGGGCACTGCTGTCAAGGACACAGCACAGGCACCTTGGCAATGCAGGAACTCCCTTAACCTCATTGAGATAAACCTCCACCAGCCCTTGGCCACGCAGCCTGCACAGATTTTCTGCAGTTCTTAGCCCAGATTTTGTGCTACAGCCCCCTGGTCCCCACAGACACAGCCTTTGTAGGGAATACAATGATTTAACCCCCTCAGCCTCTGCACCAAACCTGAACACTCCCAGAGCACTCACAACACTGATGCCCAACTTGGCCTCATCTTTGTGCTCAGACATTTGTGTGATTTCATCCCAACACATGGCCTGAGGGAAATCTGAAGGATTATAATCTCATGCCATTGCAAAATGTAATATATTCACAAAGCTAGGTTCAGTTACCAAAGGTTCAGGTTCAATCAAAGCTCAGGAACAAAGCAGGCTGCTCTCAGGGGGCTGGATGTGAGCAGCACTCGCAGTTTGTCATGTCACACTGTTTAAATAATACAAGTTCATTTTTCATTTTATTTTCCCTTTACTTGCTCATACAGGCAGGCACTGTTTATTTCTCTCTGAAAGTCTTTTCTCAGTGAGAGATAAGTTACTTGAGGAGAGGAAAGGTTATATATTCAAACACGGTGTCAAGGTTGTTGCTAGACTGATGAGTCTCAGCTGTGGATCCCCCCCAAAAAAGAAATGGTACGACCTGTATTTATCTTTAAAATTGGATTTACCTAGAAGTTGCAACAAGGAGGCACTAAATTCTGTTAGTAGCTGGTAACTTCGGCAGAACTTTCCTTCCTACTATCCTACAAGGCAGCACTAGAAACATTAATCTCTTACTAATGCCATTAAGTACAAATTTGAAGAGAGATTTGCCACAGAATAAAAGTGGTTATGATCAGCCTCTTTGGTTGTTATACAGGTGAATACATTATTATCATACAGTATTCTGACTGCTGAAAGTCCATTAACAGTCTTGTCCACCTAGGTACCTCCTATACAATAAATTAGGGTTTTGTCATCAATGTGCACATTTTTGCTCCTGCCCCTTTTATTGAGCTTTGTTCCAGACCGCCCTTCTTATATCACAAAGCTGGCTGTTGGAAGACACCTATCCCACTATGGATTTGTACGTAGCTGTTCCTGTCTATCAGTGGTCCAACACAAGGTATTTCAACCTTCTGCAGCCACCTGCATGTCACATCACAGAGCCACGAGAAAAAAATCCCTGAATCTGCTTAACCAGGCAAACAGGAATCATCACCACATGATGAGGCCAACCATTTCTGCCCAGTCCACGCTCTTAATTAAAAGCCAGCAGATGTTGTAGAGCTCCCTTCACAGCCAGAAGGGCTGTGAACCACATGATTTGCAGCACAAGCTTTAGGCTTTTATTTTCCCCACAAGCTGCTGCATCTCTGCCCAAAGGGAGCCGTGAAAAGCAGCACCATTGCAAGCACGTCAGGACACTTCATGTTGCTGCTCCGTCCAGCTCCTGGAGCACAGCAATGGCCCTGGCACACACTCACCTCTCCAGCAGCCCAGTGTGCCCCTCCCTGCAGACAGGACAGTCCATTCCGTGTTTCTGGTCTCTTGGTTTCCCAACAAATGCAAAAAATGTCTCTTCAAAGGCATCCGGGCAGGCTTGAGCTCAGTGCACTCCTAGAAGGGGAGCTCCCAAGGAAGTGCTGTCAGAGAAGGACATGAATTCCACTGTTTGTATAATAGCCATAATCCTCAGGCCATACCTAGTCTCTGCCTCCCCTCCTCCAGATTATCTTTATATCTCCCTTTCCTCCCAGGACTACAGACTTCCCCAGCCACTCACACTTTGAAGGACTGACCACAAGTTTCCTACCAGTCTGCCGAGGAAGGAAAACCAGGCCAGAACCCAAATCCTTACACATGCACACCACTCCCTCCCTCTCTGCATCACCCTCCAGACTGGCTTCTGCCCAAACTGATTTGTTTTGGTACTCGTGTTTACCTCCTCCTGCCAGTGCACCTCCACAAACCAGCTGTCCCTCCAAGTGCTTTGCCTCTGCCTCGCTCATTTTAGAATGTGCAAAGTTCTTTAGGCGACACAGCCCTCTCAGTTTTTCACCTCTAGCTTCTCTGCTGGCAGCAATCTGTCCATTCTTTACACACAAGAAGTGTTCAGATTGATCATATTTTGATACGGAATTCTTTTTGTTCAACAACATGCCCGAACTTGAATAAGCATCAAGGAAAAGAACTGTTTCACATAATAATTATAGAAAATTCTCTTCCTGCAAAATTCTGTTATTTTTACAAAGACAGAGATTGCTTGGATCAAGGAAGGGAGGTCAGGTTCAGATCCCGGGGAGAGTGGTGTGTAGTGATAATAACACTTAGGATTTTTGCAGCATTCCTTATCCAGAGATCTGAGCCCTGTCTCCAGTATATTACAACAGCAGGATATGTTATCTTATGCAAACTCCTTCCTAAATTTCACAATAGCTGTAACAAGCAGGAATCATTAAATTACTGTGGCTGAGAAACAGCCACAGAGCTCCTTCTTTATTTTGCTTTTATCTAAATAAAGGGGAATATGGTCAGAGCAGAGTCGTTTGTTCCCCTCACTGTCTACCAAGTATCTGTATTACTCTTAACAGTACATAAATATTAAAAGAAATAAATAGTAAAAAAAAAAAAGAAAACAGAAATTGGTATCAGAACTCTCCTCCTTTAAGCAAGTTACCCAACTGCAACCCCTACAAATGCTCAGCTGCCCTTTTACTACATCTGGTTCAAAGGCCACTAAAAATGGGATTCTTTGCGCTGACATCAAAGGGCTCGGAATAGGGCTGCCTGTAACAGGAGGGGAGACAAGATTAACTTCAGCTTTCTGGCTATAGAACTCTAGCAAAAAGTAACAAATAATAATCAGAAGATAAGGTTTTCTTGAGAACCTACTGATTTCAGCACATTTTTCAAACATCAGCTACTGCTGTGAAGTTGCCTGCTTTGTGAGAGTGATGCACACTGCGCTACTAAACACAGTGTTTGCAGCTTAATATGATTTTTCTTTCAATAACACTAAAGAAAACTGGGACTTGGAAGGAAGGAAGAAGGTGGGAAAAGAGATATGAATAATTTATAAACCAATAGATTGGTTTACTTACTACCATATCTGTATTGATCCTCTTGGCCTGCTAGGAAGCTGTAAGAATAGATACCAGTGCCAAAGAATGCTCTGCTGCTGCTGAAACCCTACACTACCTTTTAAATACAGGCTTTATTACTAGTGCAAATACATCCTAGAAAGTTGGCTTTTAAAGTGGTTTCTCTCAGTAACCAACCTTCTTTAAACACATCTGGAACTTCTTTATAACTCATAACTACTTTGTGTAGTCACCTGTATGATGAAGGTCAAATGCTGTGGAATTACTTCTGGGGTCTCTGATTACTCCACAATCACAGGAGTGGATGTATAAAGTAGGGATACAAGGGGCAGAGAAGTACTAAACAAAACCAAGATTATGTTCCTAATTGAAATGGCAGTCTGGGGTTTTCACATATAAAATCTGGAATCTGAGCTTACTTTCCTTAACATCATCTGTTTCAGCTGCTCCACATTCCAGGACTCCCTCAGCCTTGACCTCATCCCTAAGATATATTCTCCCTTCAGTCAATTAGAAGTTCTCAAATATACAATATATACACCCAGCAACAGGGCAGATCTGCTGATTGTCTTCCTTCGGCAGCCTGGGTGGCCCTTGGAATGAGGAAGTGTTCCAGGAGTGGGGAATTCCCATTGTCTGTGGAGAGTAGAGCTGGATCCCACAGCACTGCCAGGCTGCTCCTGCACAAGGGCAAGGAGGAGTATGTTGGAGCTGGGAAGATCAGAAGGTATAAAGGGAAGGATTAACTCCCCATGTTTTGTCCAGGGCTCTCAAGATTTATGCAAAGTACCCAACCACCTTAAAGATCTTGAAATTGAAGTAGAAAAAGAAATCTGTGATGTTAAAACATTTTTTTAAGGAAAAACTGAAAAATACTATGAATTGGATCTCTTGGCTTCCCATCTCTGCCCTCTACCTCAACGGCTGCTACTCTTCCACTAAAGGGAGACATAATCCTTAAATAGATTTACAGAACGTCTCCATCATACGTGAACATCACTGACACCGATATCCAGACACCTTTTATTACTACCCCAACTCAGAATGGACCCTGGATTTTTATAAATCATTTGTTTCTATTTGTTTAACCAGCCTTCTTGTTTTGAGACTGCTGTATCTATGAAATGGAAGGGTTCTCAAGTCATTAGGTAATATGTGACACAAATGACTTGATAACCAATGTAACTGTGAATCAGACCTATAGTACCCAGGAGAAACAATTCCTTTGATGACAGTCTTTCTTCCTGTAGAGTCTATGCCTTATCTTCTTCTGAAGCTTACATTAGGTCATTTGACCAAACCCTTGCCCTTCTTAATTTCTGAACCCTGACAGCTAATTTCAGAATATATTTTATTACTTCTTTTGTTTGCACAGCACTCGATATCGGTGCTGACATGGTCTCCCCTGGCTCTTCAGAGATTAAACGGCATACGGAAGGAAAAGTAGAGCAATGCAGAAGAGGCCTTCCAAATCTTGTTTAAAAAACAGAACAATATTTTTTAGGAAAATGTGGTCAAATCAATTCACATGCAACACGACTGGTTTTTTTTTTGCTATAACACACCTAAATGTAGGATAGAGTCATATATTACTAATTTCTATAATAATTTTGCATCATTGCTGAGAAAACCTGCTGCAATGAAGAAAATGGAATCCATGAATCACACCCAGAACATGTAACCAGTACTTCCTACTCACTGCAGTAAGGTCTGTTAAACAGTAACTGCACAATAAATCTTTTTTTTTTTTTTCAGGTAAGTTAAAATGCATTGATAAGCATTTGTCAAAAACAGTCCTCTATCCAACAGCACAAGAGTACGATATCTAGAACTTCCTGACCTGGAGAAATTAATTTTTCCTGTTACATAAGAAATGCAAATAACTTCAAACTAATTCTTTTTTTTTTTTTTCCCCAGAGGTGTTTTGTCACAATACTTTTGAAAGCAGAGCACCCACACAAGTGTGAAGCTGAACTGTAACTCTGCTCGGAGAGCACCACCTGAGCATACACAAACCCAGAGCCCAGCAAAGCACACGGTGCAGACATTCAAGTCCCTGCAGTCACTCATCCCCCAAGGTAAGTGAGCGCTGACTGAGCTCCAGCAAGAGCTTCACTCTAATGCTGAGTGCAGTAATTTACAAGGGGTCTATTTTTCCTTAAATCAGCAGCTGCAATGAAACTATTTAAAATCAGCAGGAGTAGAATCTGCTAAGGGACTTTCACAGTTCTGTTTCAGTGCTTGAATGCTGTCAGTACCTGGGCAAACCCGTGTGTGCTACTCTTTGCACTCACTGCACAGGGTACAAACCTTGGATCTCGTATCTTCTCGCTGGGTTTTAGAGATAGGGCACGATTAATGCTGCTGGCATTTCAATTCTGTGTTCCAAAATCTTGTCGTTTGCATAATGGTGTGAAACAAAAGCAATTCAAGTTTCTACAGAGAGCTTGGAGAACATGAAACTTTCTAGCTATTACCGTGTCTGATGACCATGGTGCTGCTGTAATTAGCTGGGAATACAGTCACTGCAGCTCTTCCACTAAACTCTCAGTCTTCAGAGACTGACAAAAGGCAAGGCTTGACAAACTGACAAAACATGACATCTTAATGAGGTCTTTCTTTTTTTTTTTTTGCAAGTGTTACTGGATAGTCCACACCAGAAGCTGGGACTGGGGGCAGGGCTGGAGAAGAATGTGAGGCAGTAGGAAACATGGATAATGTAACCTGGGTGATCCTGCAACTGCTTTTCTACTCACAAAGCAGATTTTAGTGAACATGTCAAATTGGCATGGTACATGAAAGAAATTTTGGCTGCAGCTCTCTCTGTCAGTACTGAAATATTCTTAAATGAAACATTGTGTTTTGATTTAATATATCCACAATTAGATCTGCAACCTTTCTCCTTGTGCTAGCTATAATATGTGTTTCCTATAACGGGGTATACTACACATACTACTGTAAGAAAAGATAGAGCCAATTCCCTTAAACCCTTACCTGTTATAACTTCATAGCTGATATTACAATAGAAAATGGAGCCACAGCCAGGAGTGGTTTTCTAGGCCCAACTATCAGGTATTTCACACAATGTGAAACCCCCTTTTGCCTTTAGTGTTGCACTCTAGGGAGGTTTGTCCACGAAGAGGTTCTCATAATTAACTGGAGAAACGAAAATATTAGTAAACTGATGACCTGATTTCACCTGGGAAATCACTAGCAGAGTCTTGGGACAAAAAAAAAAGAAAAAAAAAAAAAGCCTCAGACAACCCCAAAAGCTGCAGCCCAGGTTTGAATCAAAACGCCGCGTTTCTATCACACAAGCGATTCCTTTCGGGGTTAGACAGAGAGCAGCAGGATCAGAGCGCTGAGAAGCGAGGCACCAAGAGCAGCATCAGCGACACGGGGCTGTCCGGGGGGATGAGCCGCCCCGTGCCCGCTGTTACCTGGCGGTGGGAGCGGGGGCGGCGCGGGGGCCGTGCCCGCCCCCGGCCCGCGCCCCGGGGCAGGCCGGCAGCTGTGCGGGTGGGAGGCGTCTGCAGCTGGAAAGCAGCGGCTCCGCTCTCTGATCGCATTTGGGGGTGGGGTGGGAGGTGTGTGTGGGAAAAGCCAAGCGATGGATCTTCCCTTCTTTTGACAACACTCTCGCCCCTTCAGGACTAAGCCTGCACTGGAGGAAAGTAACTGCAAGGGAGAACTGCTAATCACACCTCCGTGTGGGAACTAACTCCGGGGAGCAGCGTGTGCCGCCAGCCCCAGGATATTCCCTGCCTCCAACCTGAAGTGATTCCTCCTGGAACGGTTCAGCCGACCCTGCAGTTCACCTTTGCCTGCAGTTAACCAGCGTGCAATTTGGGTTTAATGGAGCTGGGTTTATTGTTCCTCTTTGGACTTACGATTACGTCGACTGCAGGTACTGTGAATTTCTTTCTTTCTTTCTTTGCCCCTTCCACGCATGCACACAAAGAAAGGCTGGGTGGGTTTTGTTGTTTTTTTTTTTTTTTTTCCTTCTTCTTCTCCTTCCAAAAGGCTGCAAGCAACAGACCGCTCCGCTGCGCGGTAAAGAGCCAGCCGCCAAAGACATCGTTTGGCCGCACGGAGGTTGGTTTTAAGACAAAAACCCCCTCGGCTCAGCGATGGGGCAGCGAGAGCCAACACAGCGGCTCTCCGAGCGCCCCGAAACTCCTCGGGGGGCGGCGGCGGGTCGGGTCGTGCTCCAGGGCGGGTCGTGCGGGCTGTCCGGGAGCTGAGCACTGCCCTTGCCTCCCCGCAGGGTCCGCGCTGCCCCGGGAGCGGGACGAGAGCGGGGCGGCGGCGGGCGGGGGGCTGCGGCACCGCGCCCGGCGCTGCACTTGCTACACCTACAAGGACAAGGAGTGCGTGTACTACTGCCACCTCGACATCATCTGGATCAACACCCCCGAGTGAGTGCGGGAGGGACGGAGGGAGCGGGAGGGGGATCCCTGCCTGGCCCCGGGGGGACCCCGGGGGGTCCCCGCGGGGACCGCCGGGGCGGGGGGAGCCGGAGGCGGAGCCGCCCCCGGCGGGGTCAGGGCGGGACGAGGGAGCCCGAGCGCTGCCCCGGGAGCCCCCCCGAGCCCCCGGGAGTGCGGCGCCATCGGCACCTGCCGGGTGGGGACACGGGGGGGACCGCGGTCCAGGCGCCACCCACTCAGCCGGGGACACCGGGGAGAGGCGGGTGCTCTCCAGGAGAAATCTGTTTCCAATAACGCCCTCACTGGGAAAGGAAGAATAGCAAGACTGTACTGGTTTGGATAAAAATTAATATGGCAAAATACCGTGACATTAAATTAATAATTTTCTTTTGAAAAATTCAATATACCAGATTTTAAGATGTTACAAAAGGAAACCTTTTACAATTATGTTTTGTGGAATGGCAGACATAAGCTTTTGCTTCAAGTCCTAATGAAAACAGTTTTTGAAGACATTTCCCATGGATTGGAAGTTGGGATTTCCACACAGGGCAGTGGGGGTGGAGCACATGTGGAGAAAAGCAGGGTCTGGTACCGACAGTGCTTAATGGAAAGAAATCATCCAGGAAGGGTGACACTTTGCCTACATCCCAAAGGTTCCAGGAGGCCTCCTTTTCCTACACCATTGTATATATCCTGTCTTGCCAAGTAACTAAAACACTCAAGGATTTGTAGATTCTCACAGGTTGACAGGTTTCAGTCCTGTAGCAACCACAGTGATCAGTTCAGTAAAAAAATAACCAGATCAGATGAACCCCAAACCAAATTACTTTAAGAATTCAAGTTCTTCAGACTGTATCACTGTGAACTTGTACACACACCATAAAGTACCTCAGTGACTGAAGTCTGGGAACAGTTGTACTAACTCAGATCTGCCTTCGAATCAATTGCAAAGCTTAGAAAGTAACAGAAATGACAGATCAGGTTAAAATAACAAAAGTGGAAAAATAGAAAGTAGCAGTAAAAAAAGGTTAAGTCAAATGGGGTTTAGGGCACTTAATTTGTAAATTCACGTGTGTGTCCTGGCCAGAGGCCATGTCTGATGACGTCTTTTGAACTTCTACCAACCTGTAAGTATCGTGTATTCACACAAGTCATTCAGTTCTTTGAGTGCCATACCTGCACTAATCCACCCCAGGATTACTTAGAGTTATTTTAGCCAAACATTTATGACTCAGTACATTTAAGTCAGAGCTCACCAGTGAAAACGGGGGAATGACATTCCTTTTCCCCTACGCGCTGAATAAATAGACCACTGCTAATTTTAAACACACACTCCTGTTCTTCTATTCTTTTTTCCATTTTTTTTTCTTTTAGGATATCCTGTTTTAAGTCTACAGGAATTACAATTTTCATTCCAGTGGGAAAAGTGTTTAGTGTGCATTAATTCTGTGATGTGGAGAATCTTTTCCTACCTGAAAGTTTTGTATAAACATCACAAAAGAAAGGAAAAAAAAATAAAATAGAGGTATATAACATTTAGTGATCTGTAAGCATTAGCAATGGAGTATGTATAATAATCCAAATACTAAACAATTGGGGTTCCAAGCCTCTGCTTTCTTAACTGAAATCAGTTGTACATAAAAGAGCAGCAAATCTCTCAGCTCTGTAAAGTCCACCCGCACTGGGTATAGCTTAGCCTGTAACAATATGATGTGAGGACTAGGAAATTCTCTTTTTATAGCTTTTATGCCATGTGACCTTTCTATGTAAACTATGGAATGAATACATTGAATTTCAATACTAAATATTCACACAGAATATACATTTAGCTACTGTGCTCCAAAGACATGAACTTGTATAACATAGTAATTGGATACTGGGAGCCCTTCGGGGCTGGTAAAGAGTCAGTGGATGATGGTGGAAAGTAGGGAATTAAGTCAGTAGAAACTGAATTTCCTGGAGTCTGGAAGTGTCTGAAGTGGGCAGCTCCTCGTGCTGTTTCTCCAGCCATGCCTGGCCTGAGCCAGGAGGGTCAGCAGCGAAAGGGGAGCTCTGTGTGCTTTAGGCTGAAACAGCACAGCTGTGATTTTCAGAAATCCTGGGATTCTTCCTGGGGCAGAAATGAGTACTGAAATAAGTGTATTAGACATTTTGGACCATTTCAGTGCAACAGGAGCATCACTAAGATGTCAGATGTCTGGATGAACAGGCACTAATTCTGCCCTGGTGCCCTGCCTGGAATAATGTCTCAGCAAGTCAGAAGGTCCTTCTGGATGTGAATGAGAGAAACCAGGCCTGCTTGTGGAATTTAATATCCCAAGCAAGTCACACTGCTGCTTTTACCTGGAAATAACCACTGGATCTGAACACACTGGCTCTTTGTAAACGGGGCTTTTACGTTGCTCTTGTACCCACATTGTTGGAAGTTTTTATATTTACTAAAAATTTGTCTCCAATGCAGCTTTGAGGATTAAACACACAGTGAGACACCAGAAAGATGGTGTTCAAGTTTAGAGAAGTTTTCCTGGCATTCTTGATTCTAATATTTTACTTGCTTATGTACTTATCAGGGTTTTTTTAATATTTCCTACAAACACTACAATTGCTTCTTATTAATTTTCCGTTCTTCCCTCCCACCCCCAACTTATTTCCTTCACTTTATCATCTCTTAGTCCTCACAGAAATTCCTTAGTATTTTCTCAACATCACTCTTGCTTCCATACTTCAAGGACAAACTTGAATTCCTCCTCTAGTTTCTTCTGCTTTTCCCAACAGGAGATGCTGTTAAGCATTGCTATAATACATTCAAAACAAATCTTAGTCATGGCCTGTCCTCCTTTTCTCGAAAAGCAGTTAAAGTTTCTAGTGAGGCTGTTGGAGGCAAAGTGACGATAGATGGTCTGTTTCTATCCCTGCTGAGAAACCACTTAGATCAGCAGGGGCAAAGTTGTCGAAAAGCACAGAATTGCAGAACGTGGAGCCTCTGACTCCTTGCAGCTTGTGCCAATTAAAAGAGAAATTATCTCTGCACACATGCTTTGAGTATTGCTTTATACTCGTGCATGAACCACTGCTGTTAGTCCAGAGCACTCAGAGCATCAGTGTTATTTTGACATAGTGAGTCTTTTATGCTGGGAACAGTGGGAGCCTTAAGTGGAAAAGAAGATGACCTAAAGAAAGGCAGGTAAGTCAGAAGAGAATAATGCAATTATGTGGTGTAGACAAAGCCTGCAGAACAAAGATAATTAAAAGCTAGTAAACTGTTCTCACAGATAAGATTGATTAGTCAGGAATTAGTTTGTAATATATTTTTTTCTGTCAAGTGATTAATTATGCTTATCTTGATCTATAGTTACAGACACATTCTAAAGAAGAATGAATTGTCTTTTAAACAGTACCCACTGATGTAATACAGACAATGTTTAATTCTCTAAGTTAAAGAAGAAAATATAGGCAGGACTACATTTAGATCTGCACTTCTTCAAAGGGCTTTTGTATTTCAATATGAACTGAGCTCATGCATCTGACAGCAACATGTGGTTCAATTAACATTAATGTTGCTTTGTGAAGCATCAGGGATGCTCATAAGGATTAGTAAAAGGTTAAAAGGTGACAACTCCTAAGCAAGTGGGACTGTCATGAGGGCACAGTATCAGATACTCAAGTGGTCTTCAATTCTAAAATAAAAGTACAAAAGAATTTATGGCAATAATCCAGACATTTATAAAGGAGAATTCCTCACTTAAACTAAGCACCGAAAATAAGAACAGTTCTTCTGACAGGCTTAAATCAAAGCAAAAGTGTGTGGTTTGTTTTTATTTCCTAGATGACATGCCTTATTTCAGTATTTGCTATTATGTTCAAAAGAGGAGTAACTGAATGAAATTCTGTGACCGTGTTGTAAAGACCAGCTTACATGATGATCTAAGAGTTCTGTCTGCCAAATGCATAAATTTCTGAATCAGGAAAACTGGATGGACGGACAAAGTTAAAGGAAGAGTTTGATCTACCACTGTGTTTGCTGCTCTGATCCTCTGTACTTAACACATGTTCTGTTTCCTCTGTGGAAGGACTTGTATGTGTTGCTTTTCTGTGGGGGATATATTGGAGAGGATCTGGAGAGTGTTCCACGGCGTGTGAGCACACGGGGACACTGCAAGGATGTCCTCTCACTTAATAAATTTGTTTCTGTAACATATGCAGGTCAGACACTCCCTAGCACTAGGTTGGCTCCAGATAGTTCCCAATGGAAATGTGTTTTCCTGAGCTAAGGTGACCATTGGTTGGGGTGAGAAAGGCTTCGCATACACTTGAATTGCTTTGCTTTCTCCTGAAGGTGATGATGAATGGGTTTGTTAGCGACTTGTCAGAAGCCAAACAGACAACAGCTGATTCCACAGGCAGTCAGCTCTCTAACAGTTACAGTGGGGAATGATCTTTGCCCATTACTGACTTAGGTTACATCAGAAAGTCATCTTAGAATGGAAACAATTTGTGCCCTTTCATCACTTCACTCCTAGTTTTATTCACATATAGACATAAAGTGATGTCTTGGGACGTTGTTACCAAAAAGACTTAAGACAACCCCCCACTGGTTGCTCCTGCTTTAACTCCTGCTCTGCTGGCTCACTTTTCCTCCACATCCTCTTTTTGTTACCTGCACCTCTGTGGTCACTGCATAACAAAATTTAAAATGCATTTCATCCTTATGGACATTCAGTGATATTCTAAAGTATTATAATTACCCCAAATCTGGACAATTATCTTCATTGTTAAATAAGTAGAGATGACGTCCTGTATTCTACTGGAAATAAAAGTACACAGCTAAAGATTTCTTGTTCAGCAAAACAATTAAGCAGGTGGTTATAAACTTTAGATCAGCTTGAGAATACCTGGTAGCCAAAGGCATGATCATAAAAAAGTGGCTGCAAGCCAGGCAGCTTGAACAAGGAAGCTGCTCTGTCTGCTAAACAGTGCACATGGTTAACCATCAGAACCAAGTGCCAAAAGTGAAGTGATGAATCTTCTTTGGAGTTGATTTTATTTTTCTGAATGAAGCTTGCCCTGATTTTGCAATATTTGCTACCCACACAGTCACTGAAATCTTTTTGTCCTTGCACAAATCTTCACAGCAGATGAAGAATATTTCAAATAGATTTACTGAACACAGCAACAAGCTGTTGCTGTAATTGTTATATTGTATCATGGACAAAGTGATTTGAATTTTAGGCCTGTTTATTCAAAGAGTTATCTTGCATATTTAAATTGTGTACTGACTCCACCCTCTCAGTGTCTTGCTGTCTGAAATGTGCACAGCTTGCATGCCCTCCTCAGTCTACAAGTAGAATCTATCCTCCTAGTCTTTCCTGCCTTGAAATGTCACTGCTGCTGCTCATGTTGGTCTAAGTCTAAGGATAAACAGTCTCCAGGGCTGTCAAACCACAGTCACTTTCATCAGTCCTATATTTTAGCATCATGTGTTTATTTTCTCCCAGGTTTTTGGTTTGATCTTTCATTTGTTTTTAAACCAGTGGAGAATTTTGAACTATACACACTGTAGAGAGTGGTAGAAACATGAATTAGTGTGTGGTCTTTGTGTGCACTGCTGGGGTGGCTTCAGCAATAAGTACTCTAAATTTCAGTTTGAAAAGTTATTATTTGACACTTTATTTGATTCCTTTCACCCATATTTCCCAGCAGTTCTGCCTTTTGGCATTCACCTCAGTGGTTTTGTGTTAGAGCCACTTACTAGTGATACCCTCTGCCTGTCAGAGGGAGAGAAGGAATAATGAGAGTTTGGGCCTGACAGACAGAAAATGCTGCATCAAACTTTACTTATTTATTTAAACTAAGAATCATATATCTTGCCGCAGAACTGGGAGCAAATTAGGATTGGTATGAGGTACTGAAGGACATGCTGAGAGTTGTTTTCAGAGCGGTATTTCTGTGAAACAGTGGCTCAGTTTCTTGGGTCAGGTGAGTTTTACACCCAGTCTCTCTGGGGATCTGGGATGCTGATGGACCCCCCTGACCCTAATCTTTGCTTCATATTGCTTCCCTCAAAAAAATACCCCAGACTTTCACTCAACAACTCAGATACTGTTCTGATCATATTTCAAAATGAAAACATATAACATCATTTTGACAGCCACAGGAGGAGGATAGATAGTGATAAAAAGCTTCCAGATTGTCACAGGACTTGACTTGGGTACCATGAAACTCCTGGTAGGAGGGAAATCAAAGAACTCACATGGTCAGTGAGATTGGATGATAAAGCAGATGTGTGCAATCCTTGGCTTATTAACTAGTTTAGCTGTAACTAAAACTAATTTGGGTCATGTAGCCTGTTCGGTATCAAGGAACACTAAATTGAGGATGTGGAAAAGAAAGTTGTGGCTATAAAGGATAAAAGTTTGTTTCCTCTGAAAATTTAACTGTGAAAAGCTCCTGAGATGGAGCATGTGGTTAGGATGACAAAACCAACAAGGCAGGCAATTCTTTGAAGAAGGTGTTTGACTTAAATAATGATGATGATAAGGAAGGGTTAATAGGGGAGGTACATTGATTGTGAACACTTAAAAACTTATGCCTGTTACAGGAAGAGTTGGAGCCAACTTTCAGAGCAGCCAGTGGTCTCCTCATCTGTACAGCTACACAGTATTATTGCAGCGGCTTTATATGAAAGTATATACAGAAATATCTGTTATTTGCCCCAAGCATCTTTCATTCTGGAGACATTTCGTTTCACTTGGAGGATGGTAAAATTTGCTGCCTTTCTGTGTTCTTTGTTCTCAGTGGTCCTTAGGGGGAATCTCATACATTTTAGGGTTGTCTGAAAACACTGGAGACTGTTGGGAGCCTTGCTGGCCTGGATGCAGGCCAGAAAATATATTGCTGAATACTGAAATCACAGCATCTAAGATGATTGCTGCAACCCCCTCATCCCTTTGTTTTGGCTGAAACTCCCCAGTGCCCTGGAGGTATCTACTGTGTTTAAGTGGCTGGGAAAGTAGAAAATAATAGCAGCTCATAGGTCAATTATAACATAGCATGAGAAACTCAGCCACATGTTATAAAAATTAAAATAAACCAATTAGATTTGTCTGCCTGAATTCACTATAAGTGAGGGACAGCAGGCCTTAGGCAAATCATACTTCCCAATTTGACCTGAAGGCAATAATCATTCAATGGGCAGTTTTATTCTGTGGGAATTTTTCCCTTATATCCCTCAATACTTTCTGTCTTTTTCAACAACAACAACAAAAAATTAAAAAAAAATTAAAAAAATCCCTATTTCTGTTAATTTAATGGCCAAATCTTCTTAGAGAGCTAGCTGGCTTTTGGGGGGAGAACTTTTATGATTGTGTTTTGTGGGCACAAAGCACAGAAATAATCTAAGTTATTTTAGCACCTGATATCCAATCTGCAGATCTATACTTTTTTTCCTTTTAAAACACTAGAAGGAACATTTGCTGACCTAAAGATTGCTGTGTATTCCTTCCACTGCAGATATCAGAAGTGTTTCAGGTGACCAAAGCAGACTGTGCTTTGATTAGTTTTGTGCTGCTCCATTATACAAGGAATTCTCTTCAGTTAAGAGATCTGTTGCACTAACTGATCACAATTACATCTTACAGAATAATTGCAAGTAGTGGGGAGGTGTGTGAGCATTTTTTTTACAGAATAAAGAACAAATAGCTCATACTGAAGAACAAACTACCTCCTTAAACTCAGACCTTCTCTAATCTAGAAAGTGCTTTTAAACTGAGCTTGCAGACTTCTCTGCCCCCCCTCACTGGCTGCTGAACTCCTCAAATGAGAGCAATTAAACAGAAATCACAGATTTGGGTGTTGCCAACCAGATACCAGTTTAAAGCAGTACTTGGAAAGGCTGAACCCAAAGTCACAGGTTTGCTCGGTCTCCACTTTGGGGAGAAGAAAGGACACAGAGCACACCTTAAATATGTGGAAAACCCTTTCACTGTTCAGGAGAATCTTGTTCTCCTAAGGGAAGAAATGCTGCAGACTAAGTCAAAGGTCAGAAATTCAAATGTTATCCATTTTTCCCCAAAAGTTTGGAAATGGCTCTTGGCCAGTACTTTGGGAGCCAGGGACCGGCTCATAAGCACAAGGGATGCTGTGTAAGGGAACTGGTTGCTCAGGATCCCCAGGAGCCTGGAGCAGGTTGGCAGCCAAGAAATCTGCCTCTGCCCTGCTCCAGCTGCTTCTCACCTTCACTGAGGAGACAGAAAATGCCCTGTGGATACTAAAGTCCTCAAGCTTGGACTAAGAAAACGGGTGCCTCACCTGAAACAGAAAGCAAAGAGACTTTTTTTTGCCACGCAAGTGCTTGGTGACAATCACATGTTCACAATAATTCCCATTCAACGTGTAGAAACTGTGATCCTACCTACTTCATTTTGTACCTGAGCATTGCAACACCACAAACATAGCAAAAAAGAACAGCAACCCCCCAAAAAAAATATTAAAAAAGAGCAGCATTTGTTAATCACATGTAACAATCTAAGATTAAGAAGCTGCCAGGCAAATGCTTCTGATACCTGTTCAACTGAATCTCTTGAGCATCTCCTCTCACTTCTGCAGTGCTGAGAAACAGGCATGAACTAACTTGAAACACTCATATTTTCAGCTGCTGGAATGATAACCACACACACGCTAATGTTTGCTTAAAGGCTGTGATTTATGAGTTGTGTCAGAGTAACTGACAGGCAAGAAAACAGCTCTATTTTTCCGTGCTTTCTGAATACTGTTGGAAGACTCTGGGTTGCTATTGAAGTATATCTGTTTTGGGTCTGAATTTTTGGATTAGAAATCAAAGCCAGCCATATTGGGAATATTATTGTATTTCTATCTCTGATGGGCAGATCTGCACATGAGTTTACATATAAGATTCCCGTGGATGTTCCAGGTAATTCTTACACTTGTCAGAGCATTGCCACATATTTTTATGCCACTGAGAATGACGTGCTTTTGAATGCATTTTCTAAGCTATGAAGCAAAGCCTATAAGCATTCTGTGTTTCATAGAGCATAAAGTACTTCATTAGGAAGATCAGAAGCAGGATCTAAAATATCAATTTCCTCTTTTGCTTAGGGCTGTGATTCATGGCTCTTATCACTTGTAATTAATTTATATTCTCTACCCCTCCCTGTTTGCTGGAATTTACTGTTTCTTACGAAAGACAGCAGACTGTTCCTCAATCACTGTAATTCACATACTGATGTACTAAAGTGGAATTGAAAGCTGATGACAATTCTAGTTGGCCCATTCATTTGCAAACTGCAGCAATTAAGAATAAAACACATTCCCTTCTTCCTCTCCGGCTATTGGGGCAGAACTTCTGACACAGAGCAAACTGCAGCTCAGTCCCACAGAGATCCTGGTTTAGAGAATTAGAGTCAAAAACCCAGCATCATATTTTGGAAGAGTGGACTTTTTAGCAAGGAGCCACTTTAAATAATGAGTATAACATACTGCAGTGTTTTATGTCATTAGCATAATGTGGGATGACATCTGCAAAAGCTGCAAGAAGCTTCTTTATCCCCTGGCAAACTATCTGTCATGAAACGGGCCTTTCACATTTGGCTGCAACACACCAAATTAATCTTTCTCCTTCAGTCTCAATTTGAGCAGGAGGTTGAATAATAGAATTTTACCAGACACTTTTCATAGAGGATTTGCCAGTCTTAGAAATAAAGGAACTCCCTCCTGTTCCTGCCTCTAAATCCCAGCTATTACTTCATAAAAAACCCCAACCATACAGCAATTATTTATGGCAGAAGTTACCTACATTAGCCATTCAACATTCATCATTCTAAAGTAGATGGCAGTATAGAATTATTAGTACTCTTCAGTTATAAAATGAGACTTGCTCCTAATCCTAAAGACAACAAAAAGCTTTTTAAAGGGCTGTTTGAGAAGGGAGGCCAAAATCAAGTCCTGAAGAGTTTTGAGATAAATATGAATATTCATGGTCTCTCCCAAAGTCTGAGAATAGGAGTAGAGGGAAAATAACAACAGTTTCTGCATGTAGGTGAGGCCGAGCAAGATCTGCTGGAGAAAGACCATTTCAGGGGCTCTCACACCAGAAATATTGCTTGTGACTTTCTAACTTTGAGTATGATTTGATGATAAATCTAACTCTGACAGGTGTGCTCTGGTGCAGGCTGTGAAAGACAAGAAGCACAAGCTCATAGGTACTAGAATTGCAGAGGCTTGAATAAATGATTTGCATCAACTGCACTGATGTTACATCAAAAATTATTGCAGGCATTAGGAAAATAACGTTTCTTAACCTTCCAGCCCACCATGTGTGTGGGAAAATTTGCAGCTTTCCCATTAATAGCCTAATGATGTTTTTATGAAAGCAAATGAAAGAAGCAGAACTATGTGAAGGTAGTGGTTGCACCCTGATTATTCAGGCTTTGTTCTGTAACCTTTCTGTAACCCTTCTAGATCTACTCTTACTTCCTCTTCCCTGCCTTTGTTTCCCACCTCCTCCACTCCTCTTTCCTGCTTTAGAACAAGAGATTCCCTTCAGATTTTTAGTGTTTGTGGGGTTGCTCAGTCCATCCCTCAAGTCCACAAGAGCTTTTATGGGTCTCCAGAAGTTTCATGTGGTGGACAGCTGCCGTCACTTGAGCTTCCTTAACAACTTGAAGGAGAATAATTTATGACCTCAGGCCAAACTATCCAACTCTTTTTGGGAATGTTGGCAGGCAGTGATTGACTATAACCCATGAAAGAGCAAAGCATGCCAGACTGCAGGGAAATAAAGAGATACCTCTACTGCTCCTCGGTGTGCTGGAGCACACAATACAAGCTGTCATAGAAAGGCACTGATAGATACATACAGGGAAAATTATCCAGCAGTTTCCCACATTTGTAACTGCAGGGATCATGTTCCAAACATGATGTAGTAAAAGAGTCATGCTGACAGTTTTCTCCATTTCTCTATGATAAATGGCAAATCAGGCTCAGAATCATGAACACAACAACTATGTGATGTCACTTGTCTGGTGAAATCAGCACAGCTCCTCTGCCAACTCATACCAGCCCTGGCACTGGATATAACAAATACTGTACACTGGGGGAGGGCGAGCACCACAGCACAGGAGTAAGGAGCAAAATAAGCAATAACCTGGGGATGTATCTGTATCCCCTGTTAGGTATTCCCAGGTTTTTTTAGATGGTGTAGTTGCCAATTAATTCTGCCAGTAGAGCCGATTGTCTGCTACTTTATAACGTAGTGAAAGCCTGAGCTGACTAAGCAGAAGTTATGATCTGTTATAGGGAGAACTTCTTATGGGAGCATAAGTTTTGATTTTTGTGCCACTATTTATTGCTTTGCATCAATCAATCTCCTCAGTGAAACAGAAAAGATATGGAATATCATTTTAATTGGCTTCTAAAAGACACAATACATGTGACTCCCACAACAGGAGGACTGTGCCATATGGACTGTCCAACTACAGAGGCAGCTTTAGAGGCAAAAGGTCTACAGGCCAGCTTCAAAGTACTTCCCAGCCCTCATTTCGATGTTCCTGTTTGGATGCTCAGGATGAACAGTGTTTGCAGTTTTGCAGAAGAATGCAAGACAGAAGAAGGTGAGTATCACTGTTGCCACCTGTCCACACAATTTGACTGTTTTATGGAGATAAATTAATCAAGCTGCATTTATCAAATGGAACTGATTAAAAAAAATACATTGATTTTTAACTGAAATTCCCCTCTCCAGTGTGGTGGGTTAACCCTGGCCAGCAGCCAAGCACTTACAGAGCTGCTTGTTCACTTCCCCCCAGTGGGATGGGGAGTGAACAGGAAGAACAGAAGTGAGAAAACTCCTATGTCACACCAGAGTTTAGTAGGTGAAGGAAAGAGGCCAGAGCCAGCCAGTCCTGCTTGGAGTTTTCTTTTTGCTGTTTCTTTTTATGATGTGGTGTTTTTGAAACAGTAGGTCTGCCCACTTAGGGGCAGGCTGAATATTGCACTGCTCTGTAATATTTTATCTAGGCTAACAAAGAGCATCACAATGTCATTTTATGAATGAGGTCTTGATAAGAGCACATTTACAAACTTGGAAAATCTCTCCTCTCCAGAAATCATGGATCAGTGAAAAAGACAGAGGAGAAAGACCAATGCAGGGAAGAGGAACACAATTTCATTCAGTAGCACAGAGAGTTTGGAGGATTCTGAACAATCAGGTATGCTACAGATGTTTAATATTGAAAACAAATACTAATTATCCATAAATATTCTTAATACTTGCAGCACCCTTAATGTTATAAATAACGGCAGAACTTGGGCCATGAGTTGTTTGGGGTTTTTTATATACGTAGTTTTTAAAATAACCTTTGCTAAACACAGAACTGCCACAACCTTCCTGGTGCTGCTCTGATTCCTTCAGAGGTTGGATTCTTTGGCCATAAGCCAAGACATACTTCGGCTTTTTTTTTTTTTTTTTAGGGCAAGGGCTGTTCCTGTCTATCATGTTTTTGCTCCTTTAGCACTGCAGCAGCTTAAGCTACACATCGCAGTGCAGTGCTTCTGTAAAACCTGAATTGTCAGGGTAGAGAAACAGAAAAGAACATTGTGAAAAAAGTATCTGAAGGGAAAAGTAAATCTGCTTTTGATAACAGATATAAAGAGGTTACTGTGACACAGCAGCCACTTGCAAATATTTCCGCTTCTAAAAAAGTCACGCTATTACCCCAAATTTTTTGCTGTGAAGGAAAGCACTTGGATTACGAGTCCTCAAGCTGAATTTAGTGCTGTGACTATCTGAGCAGAGCTAACCAGACAACTGTGCAGCGTTCTGAGTACACACAGTCAAGGAGATGAACCACAGTTCTCTCAGGTGGTAGGGAGTAACATTAAGCAGTTTGGTTTCATTTTCTTTGTTTGTTTGCTTTTTTTAAAGCTTTACCATTTATTTGCTGGAGCTCAGAAACAAGAATTTAAACTACAACTCTCCCCTGAGACGGACAAACTTGATGCTTCAGTGTGATGCCAGTGGAGAATTGAGCAATGCACCACTTCCATTTCAGCAGTGCCCTCTGAGGGCACGTGAACCTGCATGGAGAAGCTTCGTCCCGTGCTCCCCTCCTGAGAGTCTCAGTAAAGGATAATCTTTATCATGGAACTGGCAGGGAATGTATCACTAGTGAAGAAAAACTTCAAAGGCAGATCCAACCTTCAGCAATGCAAAGTTTCAGGAAGCGTTTTTTTTTCCTGTGTCATTTAAAAGAGTACAACAGAAACATAGTGTTCCACTTACTCTGTGTCTGAGGGATCCATCCACAGCTTTTTGCAGGCAACTGTAATTGGAGAATGAGGTGAGTTAGAGAGAGATTGCCTCTACATGAGTTCTCATTAAGAATAAACAGGTGCAAAATATTTCTCTTGTTAATGTATGCAAGCCTGAATCATCATATTGTAACTTCGTGGCAGATGTTTAAATGACAGTATCTATGCAGAATAAATATGAATGGCTAATATAAATATTATTATAAACTATAGCAAGTTAAGAGTATACATTGAGTATTCAATAGATTACCTAATTTAGGCACAAATTATTCCTGCACTTTGAAGTTCCATTCAAAAACACGTACAGTGATTATTTAAGGATGCACTGTCGCTGGTGAACAGAACTTCAGTTATTCAGCCCAAAGAATTTTCCTAAAGATACAAAGGTAGGACTGTGGAAGTTCAAGTGAAGCTTCATACAACCAGAGTAACTTATATTTGCTGTTCTAAGCCCCTGCCCACGGTACCATCCACAGCACATACATTTGTCTTTGCTAGTACTTCATTTTCTCTCTTCATTGAAACATCATCACTGAATCCCCTGGAAACCTGGCAATAAGGATTAAATCCAACCCTGGACATTTTTCAGTGTAAATGATGTCTTCAGAAATCATGGACTTTTTTTGCTACGAGGATGCAAGAGTAAGCAAGGAAAAAGGAGTACCTTTTGCAAATCCTGTCCTGTATTATTTAAAAGCTTTTTTTTTTTCTTTTGGGTTGACTGACCTTCATGCAGACTTTCCCCAGAGCACACAGGTTAAACTATAACCCCATGACATTAAATTATATTTTATAAGAAGAAAGATGGAGACCAAAATAAAAGTGAAAAGAAATCAACAGTACAAATGTTTATATAGGGCTTAAACCAGTGGTAATAGATTTTGTTTGAAACAAGAAAGGGAGGTCTTTGCCAAAACATATGATATATTTTATATATATGTGGATATATTTCATAAATAAATTATTACAGTTATAAAATTAAATATATCTTTCAGTTATTGCATTTGTATCAGTTTCTTACTTGCTGTATAACTGATTTTGTACATTTATAGAAAACAGATTATTTATTGTATAAAACCACTTCACATACTATTTTCCTGTATTTTTTTAAAGGGCACTGTGTAGTTTTGGGGATTTAAAGAAAATAATCAAGCTCTGTTATGAAGAATGCTTAATATTCCTTAATGTTCCTTTATGACCACAGACTGGAAATGGTTTCCCCCCCGAATTCATACACCCAGATCCCACAACTTGCCTTGTTTAAGATACTGGTAGTTGTCCTATAACAGTCTGAGAATTATGAAAATATAAGAACAAATTCCATGATAATAACTACGCATGATAAATGACAGCACAATTCTGTGTCCCTTTTGCTATAAATGTAACCCTCAATTGGCCTAATCGTGGGACAAACAAGGCAGAAATGGTTATTTGTGCTGAGAGTGCCTCCTGTGAAGGATGTTCACTGATTCCAACCCCGTCCTAAACACACCCCAGCGCTGCCCCAGCCTTTCAGAGCCTCCTCAGTGGATACAATTCAGCTTTTAGCTGAACTGCCCACGCTAGGCTTGGAATTCTGTTGTCTCCCACCATGAGAATTCCCTTTAAATGCTGCATTTGAAGATGGAGTCACACCTTCCCCAGCCCCACACGCTTTCGCTCTATTTTCGGCATTCACAAACACCCCACAACCAAGCTGGTTCTTTCTTTGACATGCAGGTAGAATTAGAATGGTAGGCTACAGGTGGTGTTTTTTCTCCAGGACAAAAAAATCCATTTTTTTTCTACATGTATTCCACTTTCAGGTGGTTTGGGACTCAGCACAGTAGCTGAAAACATCGTGCCAATGGACTACTAAGAGTGAATGTAAAAATCAGCCCACTGTGAATACACCAAAAGAACAACAATAAGAAATAATGTTATATCAAACTTGGAAGAGGGAAAATCTAAAATTTAGTGCAGATATTTCCAAATAAGTCTATAAACCACATAATATACTTGAAAATTCTATGTGCTGCATTCTACTATTGAACTACCATTATTCCATCTGGTAACAGTTCACAACCATGAGACACTTTTTACCTAATTTCATATATTTATAGAAAAAGTCAGCATGAATATTGCCCAGCTCGTAGTTACTCAGTTTGGCTATTTTTAACTTGTAACTAGAAGGTGTTAACCTAATTTGAAGTACAGTTCTTTAAAAGCTGTACACAGAATTAATTTCCTATACAACCAGTGAATGTTTTTAACTAACAAACAACTCTTAAAATGTAATATATTGTAAGAGGATTATTTACAGAAGTTAGAATTAAATGTTCTTTCAACATGTAACCTTAGCATAGTTAGGTGTACTGCAGAACTATTCTTGGTCTGGGATATTATTTTTTGTAACAACAAATTCGTTCCAGCTCTTACTCTATTCAACGTAAAACCATATATGTCCAAACGAGCTCCAACTCCGTCAGGGTTCCATAGCTCTCATTCTGGGTCCCAGGAATACAAGCTCAGTTTTCAGCTGTTAACAGCAATAAGATCAATAAATGATTATAAGCCTACAAAACAATGTGGAAGGGAGCCTTGGAAGATTCTTAGCCTTGACAGGGAGGAGATGTGAGTGCAGTTGTCAAACACAAAGAGCTGAGAGAGAGCAGAGCCCTGTTTTGTTCCCTGTGTTTCCAGAAGGAAGTACAAGAAGTACAGGACTTACTTTACAGCAAAGCCCTTCAGGGAAACTTATCAGCACGAGTGGGTGAGTGCCACGAAGATAAAGGTCTCCACCTCTCACTCCTTGGCTGTGACTTGTGAAAGCCCCTTGTGAGTGGAAGGGGCCGTGTCCTCCTCTGGAGCTGGGAGACTATTCCTGGAGCAGAGCTCCTCCCATTCCCTGTGTGTTGGAATAAACGGCTCCTTGCTGCTCTGCCTGCTTTTGGGGACACCATTCTGTTGCTTCTGCTTCTCCCCACACCCCAAATGCTTACAAAACCTGGGAGCCAAGTTCTTCTGCAGGTCCTTATCCTGTTGTGTCGTCCCTATATTGATCCCCCAAGGGCAGCATCCAGTGTCTTCCACACAAACTCAGATGCTGTTTTTAGGAGCTGGCTTTCAGAACAGCCAGACAAAAATAACTCTGCTGTGACATATTGCTGAGGACAATCATGATAATTTGATGTAAGGTGATTTAAGAAGACAAAATTGTGTGTCTTGATAAAAGCAAAATGCAGGCTAACATAAGTGAGACTAAATAGCGTAGCTAAAACTTATCGTTAGGGAAAGAACAAATTTTATCCATATGAACATTCAATCTTTCAATCCACAGCTTGAAATCCATTGGAAGAGTAATCAAGCAAAATTGCAAACAGATGACTCTGGAAACTTTTTTTTCCACTGCTAGAGTTTTACAATGCGTAAGATATAACCTGATCTGGAGAGCTTTATGCTACAAAGAGATGTCAGGATTGAGAGATTTAAACGCAAAGGAAAGCATATTGCACACTCTGTTTGCCTTGCAGTAGTCTCTTTCCAAACTTCGCTTGAAAGCACATTTTAAAGAGTAGTTTGACTTCCAAGACACTCAGCAGTGCTTCAGAAGGCAGATGTGCCTTGATGTGCACTTCAAAGGTATGTCTAGATCCATGCTGATAGGTGGTAGCACAACGGAGCTTCAGCAGAGGTTGGGGTGAGGTTCAAGCCTCAGCTCCTGTTCTGCCACGGGAAACGCCTCCCTGAGGCCCTGGCCTCTGACTGTGCTTTAGCCCAGAGTGGCACCAGTGCCCACATGGAACACCCCTCCCCAAGTCTAGGTCAACTGGGTTAGTTCTCTGGTTTTATTTCAGCATCATCCTTATCCGTTTTAGAACAGACCAGGTTGCACAAGTTAGGGAGATGTGTGAGTCTACAAGCTCCCTCTGCACCTCTCTGTTACTGTAGGTATCCAAATCCCTTTACCACGTGCTAGCAGCGGGCATTGGTAAATGGATACCTTGGCTCACACTTCCTCACACGTCTCCAGCAACATAAATGGAATTGGTTGAAGTTCTAGTCCCTTAGCAACAACTTGATTACAAGTCTTTGATGTTCAGGATCCATTTTTCCTATAAATATTTTTTTTAAAAATCCTGTACGGACAAGGTAATTTAGACACAAAAGGGCCGGTATGTTAAACATTGAAATAACATTATAAAGGTGAGAATTTCCTTTTTACTGGTTATAATGGAAATTCCATGAGACAACAAATCACATTCATTAGCAATTCATTCACAGAGCGTGAACCAGCTCTCCCTTCAGTTAGTGACTATTTATGTGTTCCATTAATTGTCCTTTTGCCATAAATGTCCAGGAATTATTTGTTCTACTGCAATCAGTTAAATAACTGTAATTTTTATTTTCATAGTTCATTTTGATTTAGCTGTCTTGTTTTTATAATTGCTTCTCTCACCCTCCCTCCCCAAAGAATTGACTACATTTTTGGAAATGCTTCCCCCCCTTTGGTGCTCCAGGCCTGGCAATCCGTGTTGCTCCAGAAGTGAGCTGCCTTTGGGGTGGGTCCTTAGCTATGCAAATACTTTCAATGCAGATGTGAAGAGGGTTGGAGCCCTTTGTCATTTAAAAAATAAATGTACAAACTATTGTAGCAATATAAAATACATATTGAATGGCTAGTGCATGAGGTGAACCACATAACCAGCAAAAAGCAGTTGTAAAAATCAAAGCCCAGAGGCTCCATTAGATTCCTGGAACTATGCATATACTTATGCAACTCTGATACCACTAAGATGCAGTTCCCAAAGGGATGTTTTTAAATCTGTCCTTTGTTTTCCTATATCTATCACAGAAGAGGAATCCATTAATTTCACAATGAAGTCAGTTTACAGCTCCTTCTGGTGTCAATTTGGATAGTCATGGGTCAGCTCAGGGTCACATTTCCAGCATTTTATTTAAGACACTCCAACTAAGAACCAGATTGAACCTAAGCATCTGAGTTCTTCAGTGTAAAACCTTTCTTTACACAAATCTGATCATGAATTAATACATTCAAAACACCTGTGCCGGATCCCAAGGTTTGTCTTTGATTAACATTCTTTTTCTAGCAAAGTTCCTAAGAGATTGGACATTCTGTATTTGGAGGAGCACAGAAGAAAAAAAGAAAACCTAAGGAGAGGAAATCCTGCATCAGGGTTCAATAACCCCTGAATCATAGTTCTGATTCTGCTATCTCATTATGGGATCTTGGGCAAATTGCTCTTATTACTAACACAAGGGCAAGACCAAAGGAAATGGCCACGTTAAGACCACTGCAGACCCAGTTCTAAGCCATTTTTCTAAGTAACATTTTTACTTATAAGTGCTTCTTGTCATCTTAGAGAACACATGAAGGATCCATGTCTTTTGGTGGAACTGTCACTGTAGCTCTTTGAATATTTGCAAAGAACTGGTCAGCTATTGCCTAAGTGAAACAAGAAGTCCACAAAACACTACCCCAGTGTAGTAGAGGAGCAGGCACACGTGGAACTGAGCGGTTCTGCTGGTGATTCAGCAGAGAACTGGGGCATACCAAAAGGTCTGGAAAGCTGTTTCCTTGGGTTATAGCATTCAGGGACACAAACTTAAAGAAAAGTAAGCAAGGGGCACGAGGCAACTGGCTGGCAACATGCATTCCCTGCAAGAACCCAGAAAGGCACACGGTGGTCACTGTGCAGGCTCAGAGGTGTCTCAGTGCTGCATCTGCTGCCAGCACCGGCACGTTAACACGCACATCCCATGTGCTTGTGTCCGCTCCCCAACATCCAGCTCGGGGTAGGACCTTGCACATGTCCTTAAGGGCAGCACACCATGTGTCCTTTCTAGAGAAGATGACCATATGGGCACCGGGCCCTCTGTCCCAGCACATGAGCTACCTCGAACAGAGCATTCCCAAGAAGGACGTTTTACCGCAAGGCTGATTTTTTTCATCGACGTTGCAAATGTGTTCTCCAAAATACCACAGAGCAAACCGAGCACACACATTTCACCAGTCACGTGCACTGTGTTCATAAACAGTTCTCAAAGCCTTTACTTCCACACATGCAGCACTACTATTTATTTCAAAAGGCAGTGCCTGTTGCCAAACTCCTACTGTGCCTGTCTCGCTGTGTGAAAAACACCCATTTCAAAACAAACACTGCCTGTTGGAAGAAACATGAGCTCCAAACTCCCCGTTCCACATTTTCAAGAAATGCTGGTAAAGAACATGGCACAGCTACAGTGTCTGAAGCGAGAGGCCTCCAGCATCTGTCACCTCTGCTGCAGCAAGAGGAACAATCTTTCAACAACTTTTTATTTGCACAACTTCCAGCATTCTTGATAAGTGTGTTTCTGTGTTTCTCCTCAGCTGGCCTGAAAAAGGTATGGCCTTTTTTTTTTTTTTAAGTCTTTAATATCACTTTTATAACAGAGCTGCCTAGCAGCATGAATTGGAACATCAGCCATCTAGAAAGTTCTCAAGTTAGTCAACTTTTATTTTTCATGTCGTTCTTCAGTTTGTAAATAGTTTGCACACCACTTTTTGTGCTTCATCTGTTTCTTCTACTGCAGCTTCCATTGTTTTCAGATTTCATGTCTGGAAAACAGCCTTAAGATGTTTATCAAGCATGGTTTTCACATAAAAGCCACAGGAACATTTCATGTTGTACAAAACATCACTTTCTTGAAAAATTCCTCTGGAACTTTTTAATTTCTCTGTCAAACATGCATATTAACTCAATTTCTCATGATTAAGCAATTATCATCCTCACTTGATGTGTTGTTAGCACTTGAAATGTGTTTTTAAATAATCAGCTGTTGTAGATGTAGACCCATTAGAAAGACATTATTCCTACTATTTATCCATGTTTTCTCTTACCAGCATGACATGAGTGGTATTGCAATTGTCCAGTCAGTGTTCCAGTCTCTCAAATACAAAACACTGTTTTTGAAACTACACAGCCAAACCCAGTTCTGCTGCCCAGTGCTGTATGGTGCCTCTTCTACACAGTCAAAGAGAGACCTTGCTCAAATACAGTCTAAACATCACTAAAAACTGCCTTATACACATAATTAAGGAGGAGAGGCAACTATGTGACAACATCACTCGAAGTTTACATGTTACAGAAAGAGGAACACTAAACCGTTAATTGTATGAAAACAGATCGAAAGAAGTCTGACATATTATGTATTTGCATTCTTTTAAATAAACTTTTAGATCAAATTGTACCCATTTTTTCTCTGTTAATTCCTCACATATTTATACAATTCTTTCCTTTCCTCCCCTAGAAAACCCTGGTCCTTTAGAGGGTTTTGGAAGAAAGGGGCAGGTTGCCTTGAATGATTACAAACATTGGTGGATGGGTCACTACAGACCAACTTGCAGATGAACTTTCAGTTGCCTGATGACCTGCTTACACTGAAGGAGGCATTTGAGGATATCTAAGATTATTAACTCATCCAGCAATCTGTCAGAAGTGGTCATAAGCAGCAGAAAGTTTGAAAGTTTCAAACAACCCCAGCATTTGCCTAAAAGGCAGAAGTTTGCTTTCTACGGGAAGCCAAAAATGCCTGGAATTCCAGAAATGTGCCAAACTAAAAGTATAACATATTACCTAACTAAATAGCTTTCTATGCAACCCTTCCCTGCTAAAAATAGTAAGTCCATCTCAAAACTATAAGAAAGTAAATTCATTCCAGTTATGATTTTATGGAAAACGGCAGCTCAATTGACATAAAGGAGGAATTTATGGTTGAGACACACTGTAAAAAACATCCAAGCTAGGGTTTATTTTGTGTAACTCTGTTGAAGCAGCAGTTCTGCAGAGACCTCACTCCTGTAATTGCCCATAAATATGATGCGCCACTGCCTCTGACCATCCATGCCTTGGCATTTTCCCTCTACACCTTCCTACAGGTAAAGCACCTACACGGGGGTAATTTCCTTACTGGAAGACAGACAAAGTTCCCCTGCAGGGTTGAATCAAGTTCCTGTGTGACAACAAAAATCCCTCTCTGTGGCCGCAACAGCAGAAATACTGCAGGATGTCTTTGCTGTTTCAAAGTGTTTCATCTGAAAGAACATAACATGTGAATGTAATTGAATTTCTCTCCTCCATTGTTCCTTTCCTCTGACAGCACCACTGCAGGCAAGTGGCAGTCCTGGTTTGGATTATGAAGATTTATTTATCATACTCACAGACAAGTCCTCATATGGGAATGGTTTGTGATTCATGAATGATCTGATCTGGACTTAATTGATTTAGAGGCTGGTCCAAGGCACAACTATCCAAAGGCTTGTGCAAGTTACTTTCACATGTTGTTACACAGCACTTCACACCTTCTGTTATGGTTTTTTTTTCATGCAAAACAGCCCCCCAAAGGTACTGAATACGCTAAAAAAATGAGTTAGATTTCAAGTATAATACCTGATAGGCAAGTCATGATCTGTAGCTGCCTAGCAATAAGAGCTTCTGAGAAATTTTACATCTTGATTTTATATAACAAAGTTTTGGTACACCAAAGTTTCTGGCTGCACTGCCTCCAACAACTATATCTCTTTCATCTAAGGAAATTAATATAAAAGTTGTGACCTTTTTTTTTTTTTTTTTTAAAGTACAGCTTTTACAGTGATTCTTGAAGTTTTAAGTGCAAATGTGGAAAATTGGAAGGGGATGTTAAATATCAAAATCACCTTTATCATCATTATTTAAATAAAATGATTTTGTCAACATAGGGTTTTTGGTCCATTTGAGATTAGCCTCTACAACAGTACAAGAGTCATGACTGTGTTTCATTTTTCTATTAAGGGCAATTATCTTCAGCTACAGTCATAGCCAACCCTTAAGGCTTCACTCAGTACTTATTGCAGCACACCTTACCCTCAAAATACTCTGTGCTAATCATAACATCTATTGGAAACAATGGCACTGCTCCAGTCCTTAATGTTAAATATCTTTTCCAGCAGACAAAGATACACAGAGGAAAGCAGAAACGGCTGTTTACTTTTGAAATGCTGCCAGAAGTGAACCTATTCAGCTCCCTTGGGAACTGCAGAGATTCTACTGTACAGCCTGAGAGAATGGTATTGTCTCACTCCTACAGCCCACAGCTTACCCACAGCTCTCAAAGCAGTTCACACAAGTCAATACCATCGTTTCTGTTTCACCACCAACAAACCAAGGCTGGAAAGCAGGCAGTGCCTTCCCCACGTTCAGCAAGGGGAGACCGACCCCTTTACCCTGCTCGCTGTTCACCTCTGTGCGTGAGGCTCTCGCTGCCTTCTGGGCATCAAATCCACCTTTCTAGGGGCTTTTTGTTACGCAGTATCTTGCAGAATTCAGGCTCAGTTTGCAATGCTTGTGTATTTATGCAGTTAGGAAAGGCCACGCTGCACAAGTGCTGCCACAGCATGGGAAAGACACTGCTCTGGAGAGGAGCCTGTTCAGAGGGATAAACAAGAGCGTGTAATTTCTCATCTGCAGAAGCAGTGGACAAAGGCAAAGGGAAGGAGCTGCTCTGCACAGCTTTTTCAGCTTCCAGAGCACAACCTTCTGCCTGCAAATGTTCCTCAGGAATGCAGCAAGTGTGGCTCTGTACCTGCAGCACTTCCACAGGGACTGCACTTACAGAGGAGCACAGCAGAACATGAGCAAACCAGCAATTTGACTTGTCAGTGCCATCAATAATTTCTATTCATGCTGTTTAGGCAATTCTGCCTTATTGGTGGTTTCCATAAAATAATATCTGCCACCACAGGAAACATCAGCCCGTACCTAACATAAATAGTTCCCTAAATCTTAAATAACATAATTTTAAAGGCCAGAAACAGACCCTTGTAGTGTTTTCACTGAACATACTAAGATTTAGACATTCCTAATTAAGTGATTTCCTGAGCAACCCTAACTGGAAGGGAGGACCTGTGTTTATAAGCACTCCTGATAAAACAAATACATATCTGTCATTCAGGAGGAGTGAGATGACCCTTCTGGAAGAATTCCATTCCTCTGAAATGAAGTAGTTGGAATTGTTTACACCCCTTACACACTGAGTACCAAAGTCTGTGTTCAGGTTCAGTGCAGACTTGAGAATTACCAGGAATCCAAATAAAATCAGGATAAAGGAGAAAAACAAAAAATCCATAACTTGGCAAGGTCTGTAAATTGTGCATTTTCCAAGAAATTTATCACCAAAACACAAACCCTTCAGTTTGCTCCTCTTTATCTAAGAAGCTAGGAGGACACAAAATTGCTTTTCATATAATACTGTTATGCACACATTTTTTTCTTTCTAAAGAATGTCAAAGGAAGCCAGCATTTCTAATCCAATTTTACATTAAATATAAGAAATAAAAAAGCGATGGCTTAGTTACTAACATGGAAAAGGGAACGGGCAAAAGGGCACATCATCCTGTGTGTAGCGATGCTTACAAGAGCATCCAGGCTGTTCCCAACACACACACACACACAGAGAACCTTCGGTGTTTACTATCTCATAAACGACATGTGAGCAGGAAAGACACACGGGCACGCAAGGGAGGGCTGGGCCTGCCCAGGAGTGCACAGCATGAATTACAGGAAACAGAACCACCGTGGCCAAGAGCAAAGTGGGTTGGGATCCTGTGACCTGCTATGGGCATCCCTCCTGCCCCAGCCCTCCTCTGTGCTCCCTGAAAGCAGCAGTGCCTGTGCTGTGTGTGGGTGACAGACTAAGTGGGAACAGAGGGGAACACACACTTAGCATGCTCTGCTTTTCTGTCACTCCTGTTTCTACCTACTCCTTCTCTTCCTGTCTGGTTTAGGGGAGGAATAAGAAATTGTCTCCTTCTGACAGCACGTGGATATAAATAGCCATGTAGTTGCATTTTTCAGCTGCAATTCTGCTAAGCATCACCCTTGGTAGTGCTAATTTTAGGGATAACATCAAACCCCAAAAGCACAGATGGAAGGAAGAGCCATTGAGCCCACAGCAGTTTTGTTCTAGTGCAATAAAGTAGCTGTTCCACTCCAAAGTGTAATGCTCCCAGGCCTGCCACTGCCAGTATTCCAAGGGTTTGGGTTTTTTCAAAATAGAAAAAAAAAAACCCTCAGGAAACAGCTACTTCATCAGCTCTTCTAAGCCACCCTCTTTTTGGCCTTTCTTTAACTGTGAAGATGAGAGGGATGAGAAAAATGGGGAAAAGGAAGAAAAAAAATTGTTCACCACACACTTGAAATGACTATAAGTTGTTTCAATTATGGAAAAAGTCTTTTTTTTTATAGCAAGGCTAGGAGCAATCCTGCTCTCCTCCCTGAAGTACAGGAGTGGAGCAGATTTGGTCCAGATGCAAACATTTGTTCCCATAACAGACAAAAGCACAGGCAGACAGACAGACAACACCCCAGCACTGGTTTGTTGTAGACTCTGCTCATGGGCATACCCAGTAAGGACATCTGGAATAGAATAGTTCAGAAACTGTGATTTTCAGTCACTGTGGAGGCTTTTTAATGAGTTCTATTATTACTTACAGGACGACTCCACATGTCCCGCATTGAACCTTAGCTTATTGAAGTTCAAGAAGGACCTAAACATTGAACATACACCCTTGATTTACTACCTTTAAAAAAACAATTATGATTCATAATGTGAATAGCTAGCTTTTAGTATTTACAACAGGGGTTTTTTTCCAGTTATTTCCTTATTTCTGCAAGAATCTCAATATGCCTCCCCACATCCTTACCTACATGTGCATTCCATATGTGCTTTCTTCCCTTCCTGTCTGTCTTTCCAATACAGAGCTATAGGATTACACATGGCTGTGCTTTAATTAAGGTGTAGGTACTGGTGTGATGGATAGAATCATGATAAGGAAATATTTCTCAGAAGGCAGGATTAAGATTTTGATTTTTTGGGGGGCCAAAGCTCAGGGTTTTGATGCTGATCACCCCAGTCTGATCTATTACACAATTCTTGACTTCCCATACAGAGCTCTGGTCCCTGGCTGCTTATCCACATTTAAGCAATTACTGCTGCACAGAAGGATCTTAGTCTGATCTCCCATTCTCACGTGGTGCCTATTAAGAAAGTGAGATCCACAAACTGTCAGGGTGTGGTGGTGCTCTTGGCATAAAGCAAAATTCAAGGGCAAACAGCAGGAGTGCCTGGTGTCACACTCCCACTGACATGCCCAGTATCACAGCCTATCGGGGAGGCTTCCTTGGACTTCTGCTTTTTCCTCTTTCCATCCTGACTAATTTTATTTCATGCCACAGTCATTTGTGGGACCACATGGTGAACCAGGTCAGTAGAAGGAAAAAAAAAAAAAACAACCCTTCTAAAGATGCTTTATCATGAATTAGTCATTTTAGAATTATAAAACAATAAATATTTTAGAGGAAACCTCTGAAATCATCTGGTCCAATTTCGCAGCTAGCTTGAAAGTTCAAGAAAATTTTGAATTGAGATCAGGTTGTTCAGACCCTGATCCAGTTGAATTTTGAAAATTTCCAACCAAAATGCCCACACTTTCTCTCAGGCTCCAGTTCGGTGACAGAACACCCTCACTTGGAAGAATTTTCTCCTTCTACCCAGTCAGAATTTCCCCTGCTGTAACCTGTGCCTGCTGCTGGTGACCTGTGTGTCCCCAAGAGCCACCACAGCTCACTGTCTGCACAACCACCCCCGAGGTCACTGGGACACTGACCCTGCCCTGCACCAACCCAGCACTCCCAGGCTCAGGAATGCTCAGGATTTCAGGGCTCCAAGCAGTAGCTGGCACTCTGTAGGAGTTCATCAGTGTCTTTCTTGAGCTTGGCTCCCCCCCCAAGCCCCAAAATGGGATCTCACAAGTGAATACAGGCTACAACCACTTCCTTGGCCCCCCAGCAGCTTTCTCCACGCAGACAGAAATAAAGGAGCAGTGAAATTCCCAAGTGTAGGGATGCCTAGATAGAAGTTTCCACTGAGATTGAATTCAGAACTCAGAATCTTCCCTGGGTTGACCCAGTGTTCACTTGGATCCTCACAGGGCCAAGTCCTGCAGCCCTGGGGCTTATCAGCACTAACACCTTTAACTCAGAACAAGATGCATCAAAGCAATAAAAGCACTTTATAACTGCTTTGATCAAAATGTGTCAAAATGAACCATCAGTCTTCACTTTACCACAAATCCTACTTCCCCAAAAGGGGGTGGGTTTTTCCCTAGGGATATGAAAGCACTGGAGTAGGGATAGAATGGATTTCTACAGTTCTTTGTGTTGCTGCCACCTCATAAGGTGGGCAATAACTGCGCCCACTGGCATATTACAATGTAGAGTTTGGGACTGTGCCTGGCCACAGCCTGAACCTGGGATAGACACCACTCCTCCATGAGAACAGCAGCAATAGCTTGGAGAGCTTTGGATCACAGCACTGCTTGAAAGAGGCATGAAATAAACCTTCCCTTTCTGCAGCACTGTGTGCAAAAAGAATGCTCAGCAAGTAAAGAAAGAACCCAGAAGAACAATGAAGATGATCAAACATTTTTGCAAACATACTTGTGAGAGCAGAGTCAAAATCTGAAGGTGTTCTGCCCATGCTTCTCCACATTTTCCAGTCCTTACACAGAATTTCTTGGATTTATTGTGCAGTGTTCCCATACTAGTCTCCACTTTCAATTAAATAAACATTAGACTAACCTTTAATTAATTAAGTTTAATTAATAGTGCTTGTTCCTCTCTGTTTTGCTTGCATGAATATGTGCACACCTAGTTTAAAAAAGTATTGCCTGTACACTTACTTCACAAAGTGTCTGCAGGCAGAGAAAAGCTGGTTTGGGGCAAAGACCAACAACAGTCATCAGCTCTGTCTGAAGTGCAAAAAGAAAAGCAGCAATTGTTTTCTCTGTTGGCTACTAGAATAGTCTTAAATTACAACAAATATTATTCATGTAAAATATTGTTTCAAGGCTTCTTTCTTCTCATGAACCTGGATGCCACTAAGCAAGTAAGCAAGAAGGATGAGGACAAGAGAATCCCAAGGATGCTGTAAGAAATACTCTGCTTGGTACAGCTTCACTCTGCACTGTGCTGCTTCTGGGTCTGAAAAACTAATGTGGCCACCATATGTTAGAATGCTTCTCACACCCCACGAGTTTACAAACAGGTTTTATATTTACAGGATTTCTGAAACCTGTTAGGAAAACTGAAGACATCCATATTGTTGTGCTTTCCTCTGGCACGAAGCCTTCCAGTTCACAAATAGGAAAGGAACAAAGATTTCAGGCTCTGGCTGATCTCGGCAGGTTTGTTAATCACGGAGCATCCCAGTCTAGGAGCGTTTAACATACTGAAACTTTTAAGACATCTCCATGGTCTTCCATAATAAGAAAGAAAGGTGGTTTAGCAATGAGCTAAATCTACTTGTTGTAGCAGATTTGGTGGTAAACTGGAGAACTCATTAGAACTGGCATGGTTGAAAAAGGTCTTAGTTTAGACTCCTGGCTCACAGCCCTGCAGGGGGACTCGGTGTGACTGTGGGGGACACCTGGAATAACGGGGCAGGGTTTGCCAGGCACTACAATGACGTGTTTGCCAAACACAGCTCAGAATTAGTTTGTTCACACAGAAATCCCTTCCCTCCCCCCAATACCAAGACACATCCGAATTTCACAGATTTCTGTAGGCTTCAGGAAAAGCTGCTGCTCTCAGCAGAATTCAGCATTGCACAGGTAAACCCCTAAGCCCATTACTTCCTTGGCAAGCAGTTCAAAGGCAAGATGGGGTTTATTTCTTTGTGTCAAGTCAGACTGTTCCACCTTTCATCTTGAAAAGAGATTGAAAAACTGATAAATGCAATCTGCTAAAGGAGATATTTGTGAATATTGGAGTTTTTTTCCCCCTCTAAAGCCACTGGGGGGTTGCTTATTTTCAGAAGCATCATCATCTACTTTTTCAGGAAAAAAGAAGAGGTACATGAAGATCATAAAGTGACAAGCATTTAAAACCTCTGCTTACAGTTATGTTCTTATACCATGTAGGTGTTTTTTTTTAATTAAGAAAAATTGTCAAATGTATTAACTCACATCATTGTTCATATCAATTTTTAAAGGTATAACAAAGGACAGTTAAGCACAGCTCTGTAACACATCTTTGTTACAAAGGAAAGAAACACTTAAAGAAATGCAAGGTTTTAAAAATGGATGACAGAAGAAACAGTGTTCAGAAGAAGCTTTCAGGTAAGCAGAAAAATATTTATGAGACTGCAATTTGTCAAGACAACTTCAGAACCAATCAATAGGTCATATTGTCTATTGATTTCTACATATTGGAAGATATTCATTCAAAATTAGTGCTTGAGAGTGACAAACCTCATAAAACTTCAAAGAAATTAGTGATGCAGAGGCTATTGATCTTTTGCTATTACATTTTGTCTCCCTTTTAATTTTTTTTTTAAGCATACAAAAGGATTACCATCCTGAACAAAGAAACATCTTCCTGATACCCCCATAAAATAAATGAAATTGGAGAGCATAGGAAGACCTTAGAGCCACATCCCTCCCCTCAGGGACAAGAAGTTGCCAAGAACCTTACAACAAACTTGTATTTGTTTCCCAAACAGTTAAAGAAAGACTTCTGCAGGAAACAAAGACATTGGAGAACTTTAAAGCACAGTGATAAGAACAAAAGAGCAGACAAGTCTTTCAGAATTTTAATCCCAAACAGGAGAGCTGAAGGAGTGATTTAACTTTGTTCAGAACACCTGACATTGCACTAGACTTTAAATTTACCCCAGGACAACAGCGACTCGAGAAAGGTGGACATGGAGGCACATCAGAGTGACGGCTCTTTTAAATATTGCCCTCTCTGAAGTCCTTCATTTTAAATAATATATTGTCTTCCAAAACAAGATGTGCACTCTAATGCTGCAGGTGTTGACCTGACCTGCTGAGGAGACGGCAATGAGCAGAGGGTTAGTGCCTAAGGCCTGGGGCTGGAATGAGCGTGCTGTGGAACGCTGCACCGGGAAAGGGGACGGCTGGAGCCTGAAATGGGGCACCCTAAAGGTGGCCAAGAGCAGGGCCAGCCAGGCAATTTGTTTAGGGATTGTCACACTACTGACCAGCTGCCACTGGTTTGGCAATTCAGAGTCTCTCAAGTGCAACAACACTTGTAAACACCCTCCTGCCACAGAGCCAGGACTGCCCTGCATGGCCAGGAAAGGCAGTTCCATGGGAAACCCACAAAGCACTACAACCAGATCAATAAGGCTTTACAGACTTGCCACAGGGAGTGGCATTAGATCAATCCCAACCCATCATTCCAACAGGATGAAGGGAAACCCCTTCATGAAGGGAAACAGCTGTGTCCTCATATTTCCAGGACTTTATTGTCACTGAACTCAGAAAGTCTGATTGGGTTACAAGGTATAGATGCACTTCCCACCTTTATATCTAGACAAACAACTCTTACCGTAGAAGAGATTTACATATATATAGAATGGTAGATGCAGCTGCCCACAGTGAGTTAAGAGATTTTACTTTGGAAATGAACCAAAACCATCTGTGTTTCAACCATCCCTGCCCCTCCTAAAAACCTAAGACTAACCCTAGCTCAGAACTGAGAAGTGCATTCATTAAAAAAGCAGTGAGCAAGAACACTTAGAGCAGATTAGGTGTAATACATTGTAATGATGGAAAACTACCAATTTATATAATAATATTACAAGCCTCTTGAAAACTGTTTTATTATTTTTCCAATGCTTGATGTTACAAAATATGCAAAGTGCAAGGCCTTGCTCCTTCATACTTGGGATCTGACTTCAAATTAGTCTACTGAGAATCCCCAACATGAGCACTGAGAAAAGCGCTCATGTGTGTGGATGAATGCAAGATAAAATATATTTTCCAATACTTGATTCTGAAATGTTTAGATTGGCTGTGACTAATTTTGCAGGAACAGATGTTTTAGAAAATTCCCTCCAGAAGATTATATTCAAGCATATGCTTTGTTCACCACTCAAGATACAATTATTATTTTCTTTACAGAATGGGTGAAGTTGGAAGGGACCATGGTGGGTCAGCTGGTCCAACCTCTTGCTCTGGCAGGGTCATCCCAGAGCACATGGCACAGGGTTGTGTCCAGACAGCTCTGGAATAACCCCAGAGAGGGAGTCTCCACACCCTCTCTGGGCAATCTGTTCCAGAGTTTGGTCACAGCCACACAGTTAAGAAGTTCTTCCTCACGTTCAGGTGGAACTTCCTGGGCATCAGTTTCTGCCCTTTACCTCTTGTCTTATTACTTGGCACACAGAGAAGAAAATGTAGTTCACTTTGCCAGGATGTTTTTCATTCCTGCATCACTAGAGGCACTAAATGACTAATTCTACAGACTTCATTCGGACTCCTTGAGTTAGTCAGTGAAAGGCTCTCAGAAACTGTCCCAAACATTGGACTCTCCTGATTTCTTTTGTTTCAATGGGCTTCGGATCACAATCTGAAAACTAAACTGTCTTCAAGACAATTCATAGTTCAAGAACCACTTTTACTAAGTGTGATAAGCAATCTTCACCCAGATCCAAAAATATTTTCCTGTTGGGAAATCCATCTATATTAGCAGATCTTGGTAAATGTTTTTAATTTAATTCCAGAAATTGTCTGTTTTTTGTTTTCTTCTGCACTAAGATGTCCATTTAATCCAAATGATGGCCCAAGCAAGTGTCTATCCTTCATACATGGGACGGGATACTCAAAAGTAGCTAAAGAGCTTTGGAGCACAAATTCCTTGTGCTGTTAAGCAGCTGGAAGCTTTGAGAAGTCCCTCCCCTGAAGCCAATGTTACTACAGCATTAACACCATAAATAAGGCAGTGCATGGCATTTCCTCAGCAGAGCCTCCGAAGGGAGCCTTAAAACCTGCTGTGTCACAAAAGCAGCTGCAGTTGGGAATATTTTTTTAATATATACAATATCTGCTCACTCAGTAAACACAGCTTATGTAACTGAGAGTGTCAAGGAGCGTGGATATCTGAAGAACAGGATGCTCTACAGCCCATTGATTCAAGATCAAGAATAATCTGTGCTATAATTCCTAACTACATTTATGAAATGGCAAGTCAGAAACATTCCTGGTGCGTTATAAAACCATTCACTCAGGGCTTCAATTAAAGTCCAGACACGCCAGGAACACAAGCCCATGGTGTGTGTGTGTGTGTGTGTGCGCGCGCGCGCACTTGGTGGGTAAAAGTTTTTGTATCTTGCCAGAGGAAAAAGAGCAAATAGATGAGCTGAAATTGCACAGAGGGATTAACTGAAAAATGGACAATAATGGAAGAAAAGTTTCAAACTTGCAGCATTGGACAAGGCAGTCTTCAAATCCATAGTAGTCTTATAATACTTTATTATTCCAATTCACAGGACAAATATCTCCAAAGAATCCTCCCACACAGCATTTATGCCTTATGGGGAAGGCTTTTCTCATGAACGGGTCCAATTCAAACCAAATGAGGAAGCAGGAAATTAGGGTCAGAAAACTATAATAGAACAATAAAAAGAACACTGTCCTGTAGACTCCATCCCAATTAAGTTATTTTTACAGACGGACCTAAACAAACACTCAAGGAGTTTATCACTAAATTTACTGGGAGATCAAATCCAAAGAAAGTCCTTTTATCAGGCTGCCACATTTGAACAGCCCTTCCATCCTTACAGAAATCCTGAGTCACATTGCTGCTGGAAACTGCTCTGTAACTGCTTTCAGAAGCCTCATTTTGCCAAAGGTTTGGGAGCAGTTTATCTGTGAGAGCTGCTATTCCCACTGCTGCAAGAAAATGATTTCCTTGGCTAAGTGCAAAATTCTTATTTTCTTAATTTTGCTACTTTTGGCTCCATCTCAAGCTGCCTCCTCTCTGTGACTACTGAAGGTAACATTATCCATTTCAGCTTAGCTGCAGTGCAAGGAAAGGAAGGGAATGTGCCTAACAACACACTGAAGCCTTTTGTTCAAAAGTTATTTATTCTGTGGAAAAAACAGGGCTCAGTCCCATAACCTTTGCAGAGTGGGATATTCTGGAGGCTTACGTTAGAGTACAGATAATCTCTTCCACTTCAGACAAACAAAAAAAGAGTATAATAATAAAAAGAAACACTAGACAGGAATATTAAAAGGTTGCAGTCACTTTCAAAGACTACACATAACCTAAGGCAAAATTTGTTGCGTAATGAAACCTTACTTGCCTTTAAACAAAATAGCTCTGTTTAATGTTGTGGGAATATTTATGAATGATGGATGCAATGACATACGGATTCAAGAAAAACTTACCAGAGGAATCTGATTAAAGCTGTGAAAAGTCAGAATCATAATAATTTGACTTGTTCTTCAATGTCTCTGAGAAACCTTGTACGGACTCACCTCACCCTAACAAAAAGTGTAGTAATGTCTATAAAACATCATCAGAATTTGCTCTACCACCTGGACCATCACCCAGAAACTGGAGAAGCCCCAAAATTATTTTGAGACTATGAAATTAGACAGTGGTATGCCCAAACAATCCTTCAGTAGAACGTAGGGGTAGAGAGGAAGGGGGAAATTAGTTGGTTTTAATTGTGTTTAGCTTAAATCAATCTTTTTTTTTTTTTAATCTGTGATCAACCTTTTGTGAGGATAGCAATTATAAACATTAAAAAAATCATTCCAACCAAGTGTTAACAGTTGCTTCTCCATTCTTGGGTCTCATATCTGGCTTTTGAAAAGGATCCTTTTTTGCTTGTTTGTTTGTGGTGGGGCAGGTCTGGAATAGGAATTCTCTACAAGCTTATTATCTTTAATTCAACCTTCTTTTGTCCAAGCCTGTTAACTGCATTTTCTCATATTTAGATTCTGCGTATCCCTCACTTTTTTCTTTAAAAACCCTCTTTTAAGGAAAATTCTTCAGCACTAATGAAATAGTCACAGTTTATTTGCTTGAAATTTTTTCCCCACCTTTTTTTTTCCCCTTTATTTTTGATTCTTCTCCCATCATGAGACTTCTGACAAGTGAATAAAACATTTGCTTTGAAGGTAAATGCTCTAAATTATGCCAGTGCTGGGAATATCCCTGCTGTTTTCCCTTTGGCAATCCATACCTGGAAGAAGTCTGCCTAGAGAAGCCTGCCTGTGCATCCCAGAAACTGTAGCTGGGGGCAGGGCCTTGTGGAAGTTGTTGCTCTGGGAAATGTGTTTCCAGAGCATTCTGATATTTATTTTTAAATCCTCCTCCCTTCATTTTAATAACAAACCCTCTTGATTACTTTCTTCAGGCCCAGTTCTTCCCTGGAATATTATTCTTCTCACTCTGATAGATTTCTACAGTGAATGAATGAGGCCATGTCCTGAAGCCTGGATGTGCAGAGCACTGACTTCATATCCTCCTCACCATCAATACTGATCAAAGGTGACAAACTCAAAGAAAGGAAAAGCAAAATTTAAGAGGCACAAAATGGAATTAGAACCTTCGGGGGGAACCACTGCAACAACTCTGGATTTTAGCATGCAAGAATTTATGGGAAGGCAAGCCCTGGAAATATTCAGGTGTGATAAAGTGACACCAAGCCAAGGTTTAGAGAGATTTCCCCCCTTTTTTAAGCACAAACCCCAACAGCTGCCACACAACTGAGAACTGCCCCAACTCAATGAACTCAATGGGTGACTTCACAGGAGTTTAGAGCAGGATCTACATCTCAGCTCGGCACAGCTTTTTAAAGTGCGAGTTTAGCTTTCACAGAAGAGCCACCATTTCCAACATCTAAGGTGACCTTGCCAGCCAAGGTGACCTTGCCAGCCAAGGTGACATGACCTCAGACAAGGAGGCTGCTCTCCCGGACCTGAGCAATCGAAATTCCCGGGGGGATTTAGCAGACCTGGCAACAGAAGGATGTCCCTCAGGACAAGGTGGAAAGCTGTCAGTGCCGGAGCGGCAAAGAAACCCTGCTTGTGAAGGGGAACTGTATTTAAGCAAGACAAGGTGCACAAGGGGTTTAAGCCAGACCCGCTCTTTGATCCCGACCCATTCCCGCGCCTAATCCAAGGATACCGCGACCCCGCAGCGCCACCTCGCGGCGCGCCCCGCATCGCACCCGCCACCCCCGAGGGGACAATTCCGGCGGGGTCAGCAAAGGGACAGCGGCCACGCCCGTGGGGTGACTGCACCGAAGGGGATAAACCTCCTTTTCCATTCACATGCTCCGATGCAATTCCCACACGAGCCGTTTGGAGCTGTATGGACAAGCCACTATCTGCTTCTGAGCAAAAATCCCTGCGGGAGAGAACCCGGCAGCTCAGGAATCGTTCCCTCCTCGTTGTGCAACCCCGGGCATGGAAGTGCACGTGTTACGTGTGTTACAAAATCTCCAAGGGAATTAAAATCATTCTCAGAACAAAACATTTGAGCTCCATTTCCTCCACTGGAACCACTGCCCAGGAAACGAGACATTTCAGAGCAGTGCAGTCACAGGGGCTGCTCTGATGGCTTTAGTCACCCAAATTCCTCTTCCATCTCTATTTTCCCTAGATTTCCACTAGAAACTCTAATGTGTCCATACAGTTATTGCATCCAGCCTCTTCCTATAAGTGACACCATAACTTTGCTTCTTACTAAGATTCCTGATCCCAAGGTTCAAGAGGGTGGAAGAATTTCACCATGTAGGACCCTACAGACACTGGAGGGTGAAATAACCTGGAGCAGGAACCAGAATTTGCTCCGAGTCTTGTATTTCCTTTATCCCCCTCCACAGTTGTGTTTGAGCCAACACTTACAGACACAGTTTGTATTGAATTCCTCACAGAGGTCATTTTGCCCACGGCCATTGCCAACCAAGTGTCTTTGAGGCAATGAATTCAGGTTGCTAGCTGTAAGATCTTACACGGGTTGACACAAAGGTCTCCATTAATACTCTATTTTCAGTGGGAAAATTATTACAGACTCAACCTGCATTGGTCTGTCTATTTGATGCAAGTTTTTTTGGTTTGTGCCAAAAATTGGAAGACTTCAATAAAGCTTCCATTCCACTAATCAACATTTCCACTTAGAGATTGTCAAAGAAGGGCTTGAGACTTGCATGATGAATCCTAAGGTGATAAAGGTGTCAGTTTCAGCCTACTGCAGAAGGAACATATATATGGAGCAGGAAGAGATAAATGCCACTTCTTAATTGTAAGGGAATTATCAGGATTCATTTTTTTTCCCCCTGCAGGCAGGATTTAAAAATTTATAAACAATTTTTTTTTTTTTTTTTTTACTGAAGTCAGTTACTTTTTATCAGGATTTGGAATTCTAGACCTCTGATATAACATACTCAAGTAAAAAACACTTCAAATTCTCTATATTGGCTGTAATTAAATAGATTGGGCTACTGCATAGTTTAAGAAATTTAAAAATAAACTACTCCGAATGCCACAGATTAATAGCACAAACAATAGGTACTACTTGGGCTGACCAAACCTCTCATAATTCTTTCACAGCAAAGATTAAAAACCAAAACAAGCCATAACCCCCCCCCCCCCCAACAAAAGCTGTAACACCGAACTGTGGTAACATCACCAATCAAACCCCACAGGCAGGAACAATAAAATCTGTACTGAAGGTTTTTGTCCCCTAATTTGTAACTTAAGCTTTAATCAGCACCAAGCATTTTATATTACACTGGATGAATAAACTGCACAGTAAAGTGACAGTACAAGTCATAATTTAATGTTGTCAAATTGTGTTTAAACAAAGTTTGGACCTTGGTTTTTGAAATATCTGGAGAGAAATACTTTGCACAAATAGGTATGAAAAGTCAGAGTCTGAAAAATGGATGGGTGTTTTCTGATCACTGCCACAAAACACAAAAAATGTGTAAAATTTGCATTAATATCAGTAGGATGGAGGAGAAAGCAGAGCAATTGAACAATAATCTTTACCTAAGTTCTCTGCGAACTCTGCACAGAATATGAAGCAGAACTTTTGGAAAAAGGAAAGCTATGCTTAAAAATTCACAACTTTTTCAGCCATCCTGAATATGTTTCTGTTGATCAAATTATTTCAAAGTTGGTTTATTGCTTTTGAACAGCAAGAGTAAAATATATTTGTATTTTGTATTTACAGTATGTAAATTTTATTATGCTTTATTTCTAGACTTAAAATTCCTAGTTTTTTTATTAATCATGCATTTTGTGTGTGTGTTAGTTTATTAAAGATTCTTTTAGGCTTACTGGCAGATGTAACTAGTTACCATACTAGATCATTATCTTTTATCCAAAAGAGCTTTATCACATGTCCCATCTATATTTAAAAATCTGGAATATTTCAGCAACCTTGATAACACCATAAAACCACTCCTTGCCAGGTTCTGTGTTGCTTTTAAGAATAGGATATATGAACCTTTAATTTCTTCAGAAATGGCTCCAGTGCAGAAGCTAAAAAGACTTCATTGCTGTTCTTGAGTCTTCTGCTTGAAGGGTCACAACACAATCAGATAGCAAAGTATAATTATCAGATGAGAAAAAATAAACAACAAGTAATTTAATTATGACTTCAGAGACATTACTCTCGAGCACAAGTTAATGTAAATAAGATTACAAGGGCAGATTGGAAACACACAGTTTTCTCTCTGTGCTGTATTTTTGGCAAGGTAAAATTCTAATACAAAATGACAACTTTATCGTGTAGTCTAACACAAAAAGCATAGCACTGCATATCAGCAGCCCTGCAAGTTCACTTACTCTTGCCTTCCCCAAGAAAAAACCCACTTCAAGTCCCGTTTTTATCAGGATCCTGTGGGGTAAGTCATCCAGCAGTGACAGCAGAGACCATTACACCCAGAAACCTGGTGTAAAGATTTGGTTCCCGCACCTTATTCACACAGCCCTTTACTTTCTGAGCCACTGTGCTGCACTAACACCAGCCAGCTTTGACATCTGAGTTAGACTTGTACTATTTCACAATTCCAGACTCCATTTCAGGAGGACACAATGATAACCAGCCATGGATGCTACAAATACGAGAGAGAAATAAATGCCATTCCTCAAATTTACTTTCACTGGCCTGCCTTTCCTTGTTTTTCTAGGTTAATTAAATCTGGGAGGCAGTTGTTCCAATTAGGCAGCATTAACAGCTGGCCAAGCATAGCACTAGCAAAGGGAAAGGCAGCTGTTTCTCTCCCAGTCACATGAGGGTCAGGGAATTCCAGTCCTAACACACACACCTCTGTGCTCCAGGCCCTCACTGAACTGTCTGTGGGGACAGAGACCAAAGAAATATTAAACCCTTTGCATCAGATACCGAAAGCCCATAATTTCCCCCCTGCAAATCCATGACATGTGGGCCAGCAAAACTAACCATTTACATGGTCATTACCTTATGGCATTATTGCTCAGCTATCACAGAGGAGATTGAAGCTGCATTCCAAGAAGTATTATAAATACATCAAAGACCTTTGCTGTCATTGCCTGTCTCTAGACTGCAATTGCTCATTACACATGTAGCAAACTGTGGCACAGACATGAAGGGATCTACTTGCTTGGAGCCCAAGCTGGAAACTAAACCAAGGGCTCTTGAGACACATTCCATTGCTTTAACCCCAAGGGCATGTCCATACTTGTCTTCTCCTAATGAATGCAGGAGGAGATTTTAAACTGTACCAGTTGGTCCCTGGATAGTTTTCCATCACTGCAGCCAGGCAGAATGGACAGAGACAAGGGAGCTCTCTGAGCCTCCTGAAGTTAAGCTGATATAAAATCTGACAACAGTACGACATATATATTTTCGAGTTGAATTCTCAGCTCTCCCCCAACACTCTATTTTCAATTCCAAACTTTAAAAAGCAGCAGAACACCTTGACTGATACTGAAAGTTTTTCAGCTCTCTAAGTAAATTTCAATGTGAAATATTCTTCAGATTGTAAAAAAAGCTGGAAAAATAAGGAGATGGGGGGGAAATCCCCTGTAATAAATCACTCCCACAGTGATTACCTTGATTACCAAGGTTTGGATTAATTTGGAAACATACTGGACTAAGAAGTATTTTGAGCATTCTCAGTTAAGCCTGCAAGTACTGAATGCCAATAATAACAGCTGATAGACCCCTCCTTTGGCTTAGACGTGCTTTCTCCTCTGTCTGCTTTACAGAATAATTGCTGACTTCTTCACCATAAGACCACCACTGATCCTTATTTTTCAGCATTCCTGGAACTGTGTATTAACACACCTAAGACTTCTGCAAACTGAGAAGAAGCTGAATGTTCCAGACAAGCGTGTCTGCTAATGGATTTCCATTTATTTACAGTCTTCAAGACCAAAAGATACTTAAAACATCTAATCAAGCACTTTTTAATCCTTTTTTCTCCACTTCTCCGAATACAACACTTCATTCTCTACATGTAGACTTTATAAATCATTCTTAGATCCATGTTTAACAGGGAACATAACAAACTTTCATAATCCTCCTGTCCTTCCTAATTCTTTACCATTTCCCCACTGTAATGCAGGGAAGTTGCTGACACCAATTTTGACACAGTGCACTGAAAAACCAACATCCCAGGTCTAAAGGATCCCGTAACAGTCAAACAGTTTGTGTACAATGAAGCCTGAAAACAGACCTGAATGGTTCACACTCTGTACACCTACAAGCTGCAGAGCTGCTGCTCACAACTTACTACAAAAAAACTGGCTACAGAATACTTCAATATGCAAACAGAACATGCAGGATGCATACAGAATGATTACAAATTAATGTCTATGATTTCAAGTGTATGACCTCCTTAAAAGCTAAGCCAAAATGTAAAACCATCCCCTTTTCCTAAATGGGTTTCTGCTTCACTAGGTGTAGTGAGTGAATGGCTTATGTGTTGAGTGGTGCAGGAATTGTGCAGTACAATATTATTGGCACCTGCATACAGTAATTTACATATTAAAATGACTCTCCGCTGTCTGTCATTGTTGTCTTTGATTCTAAAAGATTTACTCATGAAAACTGCATATAATGCACAAGCAGTTTACCAAAACTGTTCTAGTGAAAGGATTTCACGCTGGTGAATGAACTCCCAACCTCATCTCTCAATCAGCCCACAGTGGTCAAGTTCTCCAATAAGTCAACGTACTCATTTCACTTTGACGCATCTTCATGGCCTCAGAATGGAGGGTTTAACACTAAAGATGATAAATACACCGAAGATCACGAGGGCTTTGGACAAACACGCACTGGGGTGCTCAGAATCGCATGCCAGCAGCGCCTTCTCTCCCTGGCTTTGCTTTGTCCAGTTATGAAATGCATTTTGTTCCACAAAGGCTGGAATTCTCATCCCTGATGGGCCCACCCCAAGGATAAACATGTATAAAACAAATATAAATAAACTCAATCCAAAACCAGCAAAGGATTTTCGCTGAAGACTGAGCTGCTTACCAGACAGAGAACTGCATTTTGGGAGCAAACGGAAAAATCAGAGGGCTTTTTGTTTTGTAGGGGTTTGTGTTTGGTTTTAAATAATGAAAAACACGGACAGAGGGTTTCACACACTTTTCACCTCCCATAAATATTCTACTGGTTTATATTTCAAATCAGTATTTTTTCACAGCATTTTGAGAGTTCTTACATTAGGATACTAACTGCTCCAGAGGGATTACTTTATGTTAATTTTTAAACAGATGAAGAATGGATGCAATTAACACTTAGCAATTTTATTTCTTTAGCATGAACTACATCACAATCCTCAGGACTATAAATTGCATAATCATTATTTAATTGTACTGCAGAAGCTCAAACTCTACATTGTCCAGCTCTGTGGCAACAAACTGTTCTGCTGGACAGCCTTGAGAAGGTTATTTCATGTTGCTGGACCACAGTTATTCCAGCCAAAATGGGGATGCTGATATGACAACATGACAAAATAGAGACCTGTGTAGGACATAAATAATAAATAACAGTGCTCAGCAATTAGGAGTTAACTGTGGATGGACTGAAGACACACTAGCTGTGTATCAGACTGCAGAGCTATTTATCACATAAGAGATAGTCATTCTTGAAGCCCTCCTTTCTCAAGTGTGTTTTTTGAAGTGATCCACCTGATTAAATGTCAAACTACTTTTAAAATACTTAATGCACAGAGTCTGGACTCCATTTGTTAATAAAACTATTATATTTCCATTCATTAATATCCTAGCTTTAACCATTTTACTATTTTTACTATTATTACTGGTGCTTTTATATTCATAGTACAGTACATCAAATTACGAAAACTAAACTCATACTAATCTATGTGTCCTTTGCACTAAATCCCTCACAAACCCCACCTCAATTACAAAGAGCCTCTTTGCCCCTGTTTGAGAAAAGACATAACTGTAGAGATGACTTTGATTAATCAGAGACTTGACAGTAAAGCAGCTGTTCCAAGAAAAGCTGCAAGCACCAAGACAGACCAGAACATAAACCCACATCCACAAGCTGAGCAGGGAATGAACAGACTGAGGGTACATTTGACAAACACTGATTTTGCTACTTTGCCATCACTGACACCGCCAATATTTGGCTCTAATTAACATCCAGGCAATATCTCTTCCAATCAGCCTTCCCCAAAAACCTGAGCTGAGCTGCCACAGAACTGCTTTCAGCCGGATGCAGCAGTGCTGAGAAGGAACTGAGAGGGGATTTTGGAACAAAGCCTCAACAAGAGCTTAAGGCCAGGCTGGGAACTGAAGGGCTGGGTGGCAGCTCTGCACAGGATTGTTGGATCCCAGAGGAGCAGGAGGCAGCAGTGAACCCTCGACAGTGGCAAAGGATAACTGCAGCAGAACACACGCAGCAACCACCCAAGGGAAATGATTGCTCCCCTCTGCTTGGCACAGGAGAGGCTGCATCTGGTTCTGGAATAGCGTGTCCAGCCTTGGAACACTCATTGCAAGACAAAGATGAACAAACCAGTCTAGCAGAGGCCAGTAACATGGGGAGGGGACTGGAGCACTTGGGGTAAAGAGACCAACAAGTGGCTTTGGTCAGCCTGGGGAGCAATTGCCAGCCATCAGGGCCTGAAGGGGGCGGATACAGAGAAGCTGAGGCTAAACTCTTTTCTAGAGTTAAAGGACAAGACAAAAGTTGCAGTAAGGGGAATTTTGACTGGCTAAAAGGGAAAAAAATCAGAATAAAGTGATTAAACACTGGGACAAGTTGCTCAGAGACTGGAATCTCCATCCTCGAAGATTTTCAAAACATGACTGGACATGGTCCCAAGTAACCTGATTTAACTTACAAGATGGCCCTGCTTTGAGCACGAAGATCAAGGCCTGGATGACCTCCACAAATCCCTTCCAGCCTAAATGTTTTTAGGGTTCTGTGATTTCTAAAGAGGGATTAGATTTAAATTAAAAAAATATATACAAAAGATCCTTGAAATGCAATCATAACATTGCTGCTTTTACATTTCAGGGAACCAGTGAGAGCCAATTAAAACACAGAGCCCTTCACAGTATGTGAACCCAGACTGCCCAAGCATACTTCTTTATAGGTAAATAATCACCAACATTCTTTCAAAACATAGTGTATTCAACTATTTTAAGAATGGAAATGACAGATCACCTCAATCTTTCCTTTTACATAACTGATACTATTTTTTAAAAGCAGTGGCTTATTGTCTTTTTAGAGACAGAGGGTGTTCTTGCAGCTCCATGTACAGGTAAGAACATTGTTCCAGCACAGCAGTTGGCCAGAATGCACAAACACAGATGTTCCTGGTCATGTGCAAACAGTGATTTATAATGTGGGCATGGAGACAATAGTATATTCCATTTCCTACCACCATGACAGAGCTATTGCAGACACCAAGGATGCCAGCTGTACTGTGGATTCACACTCCCTTTTTTCTTTTGCACCAACAATTTGGATGCAATCACACACAGAAAACCTGCAGAGCACTTGTTTCTTTTCTTTACCATTTTGTACAAGTTTCCAGGGCAAAAGGAGAGAAAAGTGGTACGTGAAAGCAGAAGCCATCAGCATGTCAGATTTCTTCATAATAAGAAATTACTCAAGTTCACTTTTTGATACAAAGTTAAGGATTTTTATATTAACATGCTAAAGTGTTGCTATTTCCTACACAAAGACTTAATCTATCTAAAAGCCAAACTCTTTACTCATCAGTCAATTTAAAATGTTTATATTCATCAGGTCAGTGACTTGCTGAGACTGATCTACAGAGAAGTCATTAGTTGAACAGGTTTGTTTTTATTACACTTTGGTTCCTAAACTAACAGTGTTTGCTCTGCATGAAGTAAGTAGCTGTGGTTAGTAATCAGAACTTAAAGGGTTAGTGCTGGTATGTAACACAGGAAATTAGTAAGATTTGGATGGTTACTGTGCCAAAAAACACTGCTAAAAGCACTGCTAATACAAATGTTTCTTCATTCTGGGACATGACAGTACCAGGGTAATTTGGCACTATGGTGGGGCACATACACATTAATGGCAACTTTCTGCATCACTTGTCAGCACCAAAAGAATAAAGCAAAACAAAAACCTCCTATTAAAAAAAAAAAAAATCTTTGAGCTTTACTTGGCAGATAAACTACTCCAGATAACTGCTCTGCAGGATATATAAACATGGCTGAGTGTCCCATGCTTTGAGAGAGTCACTTATGCTAAGCTTTAGTATCACTTTATCCCTGGGATCCTTTCCTACTTCCCAGACGGAAACAATGAACAGCACACAAAGCAGCAGTGCATTGTACACTTCACAGAGCCACTGCCATCTCTCAGATGCCTCACCAGTTTGCACAACCCTCGTGGCAAGCCAAACAAATTGGGGATATCCCATTATGTGTGTAGAGAAAGGGATAAACACAATGGTAGAAAACATCGCAGGGAATGTCAGAGCTGAAGATGAAGCACTGGGAAGGCAAGTGATGAGACACCCTAATTGTGAACTCAAAACAACCACAACACTGATAACATTCTTTACTAAAGGGAACTCATTGCCAGCCCCTGTTGTAAAGTTTAAATATAAAAGAATGGAATCAACTTGAGGCTGCTCTACAAAAAGTGTACCCAATCCTGCCCTCCATATATACTACGCAATATACAAACAACCTTGGATTTTTCTGGCCAACTTAATTTAATAGAGTGGTAGAGAAACTTTTTTCCCCAATTTGTTTCTAAATGTTTGCAGAAACCAATTTCTGACCACTGGTGCTAGAAATTGGTGTTGCCTTTGCAGGCAGGGGAACACTTCAGTGTGTGTAGGGCAGTCAGAGCAGCAAGTGCTCATCGCCCACCTGCTGGTTTGGGAACTCGAGGGGGACTTGTGGATGGAATGGGGATATTTTGGGGGTAAGCAAAGAAAACAGCAGGGGTTTTGGTCATTGAACTGAAAAGAAGTTGGTAACGAGAGACCAGAGAGCTGGGTAATGCCAAAAATCAGTGTGGAAATGAATGGAGTAAAACTCCACCACACATTGGCCTGGGGTAATCCTGCTGTTCTGGGAGCAATTCACTGCTTGTGCTCATCCTGTTGGGACTTGAACTGCAAACTGGGCAAGTGCCACCAGGACAGGGAAAATCAGTTCTGCAGGTCTAATACACAGAATTAGATCAGCTAGAGAAATGAAGTCACTGACTGGTAAGAGCTTCAACATTTTAGAATGCAACTTTAGCAAATCAATCTCAAGTTTTCCATTTATTGCCTTTAACTGTCCTCTCTTTAATACAGCTTATCCTGTGCATATCCCACTAAACTAAACCTTATCCTTTCAAAATTAGGTAAGACATTAGTATTTCCCTGCTTTTCATGACACAATTTTGTAATTTGTGGGATGACTTTGTTTGTTTGGATTTTTGCGTGTTTGGTGTGTGTTTGTTTTATTTTTGGGGTTTTTTTTAGACACACACCAAGGCCAGGCCTAAGCACTGACAACAGATATCCAGGCACTTCTGCATTTGTCAGTAAACAAAAAGAAAATTGTGCTGCTTGGCCAATTTAGACAATAAAACACCCAGCACTGAAAAGTGAGCAGAATGTAATTTATATGCTGTCATGCCATTCATCACAAGAACATTAACCTTTCAACTGTGGCTAAAGCAATTCCAACTTCATTACTCCCTGGAGAATTCACCTTGGCAATACTCTGTAACCCCTCTGGGCTTTTCTGTGTACATGTAGGGGGTCTTCTTTGATCTTTGTCCTCAGCTCTAGAGGGAGGGCAATAGCCAACTCGCATTTTATGACTGAGTCACAGCATTAAACCTAAGATAATTCTAGCCACATACTCCCTCTTGCATTATTGTTTTTCATCCTATTTCTCATCTCTACCTCCTCTGATTCACTTCTATCATTCATCTTTGTCTCCCCAGAAGAAAGTGAATAGCATTTTACCAGTGAAGAAAATGAACTTACATGGAAATTCTTCCATTGATGGCAATGAGAACATTGGAATAAGATTCAACATAAATAAACCTCCTTTTTGAAGCTGGCTTGTTGCTTTGTTTCTCTGTGCATATGGAAAAAGTCACCTCACAAAGGAGAGGTGAGAAAACAGGATATTTGCCATCTTCACTTATTTCTAGGGACAAGTGTAAAAGCTCTAAAAGGCAAAGCAATATTAAGGTAGAACCCAGAAGAGTTCCTCTGCCATGAGTGATACCAGCAGAAAACACACAGAGAAGATCTGGAGTTGCAAGGAACGGACAAGTGGCCCTGGCAGACCGAGTGGCTCAAAGGTGTGTGGGGGAAAAGCCACCAGACAATTCCAATGCAGCGTCTCCAGTCGTGCTGCAGCTCGTTTGGCAGGAGGGTTGTTTGGCTGCCTTCAGCAATTTGGGGCCTTAATTTGTATTCATTATCCGATCCATCAAATGTTGATTTCCTAGTGTGTGTATTTGCTTAGGAACAAGTTTTTCTAAATATTTTGTCAGTTTGTAATGTAACTGGCATGGGGACAGTTTGGCCTTTGATTTCTTCTGTCTTAAGAGGGAAGAGCAGCATTTCTGTCTTGAATCCCAAGGCAGTTTACCGCACAATTATATTTTATCCTTAACAACTCGCACAAACGAAGCTTGGACAGTGGAAAGATGCCATAGTACATAAAACCTTAATAAATACTGAATGACATATTATTGTGCAGTAAAGAAAGCATGAACCACCCAACTCTAAAGCCAGCAGCATAGCCCAAAGTGTAACACAGACTAATATTCATTACAAGGGCTAGGAGAAAACTTCACCACATATTACACCTACATAACTACATTTGCAAAGCAATTCACAAGCCAAAATACTGCTGTACTGTGAATTTTCCAGAAGCCATTGAATTAAGAACCTATAGCTCAGTTGTATATAACATAAATGGAAAACAGCTGTTTAATTTCATGATTTAAAGTTAACCCCCCCTATATTTCAGTTCTATGGGACCTAAACCCAAACCCCCATCTTTGCTAATTTATATCCAGTGACTGTCATGTGAAACCAACATTATGAAGATATAATTGTCCCAAATGAAACATGTACTTCCATAAGGACAGAATTTATGAGAAACTGATGCAAGGAAAAGATGTTTATTGAAGCATCGTGGGCTGAGATCCTGGCCTGTCAGCTCCACATGTAACATGGCTAAATTTCAGCCAAAGAACAGCTCACAGGGTTTTGTTACTTAATAAAATGGAGCAATGTTGCACATGACTGAGCAGATATTTAAAATAAATCAAAAGCAGCAGTTGGAAAACATCATAATTAATAAAACAGGTAAGAGCACACGCTGTTCATGAAGTTTCAGTGATCACAGCAAGCAGTGCATGAGGTCACTGCCATGGCACAGAGCATGTTCTACTGGGGTATATTTCGTAATATTTTCACACTTGCCTCAGAATATTAATACTTTGTCTCGAAAATAAGAAGGACTGGAAGGTTGCATTGGTTGGTTGGTGGCTTGAGGAAATCCCATTAGTTTTAGGTGCACAATACTGCCTTAGTAGGAGTAAATCTGTAAATTCCATTATGAAAGAAATCTACATCATCAGCACCATCTCTTTTTCACACACATACACGCACACATTTATGTAAAAAATCCAGCATGTGACTACAGCTTAGAAAGAGGAATCCAAATATTTTAAATAGCACCTGTTTTCCAAAATAGAACTAGAGAGCCAATTGTTCTAACTCCAGAGAACTACATGTGCTGGTCCCAATTCTGACAACAGCCTCAGCTGCTCCAGAAAAGATAAGGACATTCCACAAAGTTCTCTTCAAGGTGAGGCAAGTGCTATCAGGGAGCACAAAATCCCAACATCCCCACTTCAGCCCAAAGGTGCCAGGCCCAGCAAACTTATCAGCCCTTGAAATGCATGGCAGGGAACCAGCAGGCCCCATGGGCCTTCCCTTAATGTGGGTTATTTGCTCTGTCATTTCCATTTCAGAAACAGGATTATGCAATGTTTGAAGGAATCACAGATACTGGAAATCTATATTTTTTAGCACTCTGCAAGACAACTGACAGATACATGACTGATCATTAGGGAAAGTGTGCTGAAACTGGCACTTTTTTATCTTCCACAAAGCCAACATTTGATTTAAACATTTCCAAGCTGTCTGTTTAAAGTATCACCATCACAATTATCTTTGCTTCCAACTCTTCCACAGAAATACTTTTGCAGTTTCACATCAGCTCTCACTGTGCTGGATCTCCAGATCCAGCTGAGAACTCAACTGGCCCAGGCATTTTCCAAAGAAACAGCACTGATACAGTTACACATTACAAATCTAAATCCAATTGCTACTTACGTGAAGGAAGGATTTTCTCCTGCTGTCACAAAACAGACAACGGCACCTTCTCACAGAAGGGACCAGCAGTTCTGCAGAGGCTCAGAGGAGCTGCCCAGTGGCCACCTTGAGCCTGTTCTCTAATTTTGCCCATTTCCAGTGCAAACCTTTCCCAGATGTTTGCTACCTCCCTCACCTGTGAGTCTTCACTTGCATTTTAGAGACACCACCTTCCACCTGGAACAGAAAGCCTCCCAAATTCCCAGCAGCCTTGCTCTCCATATTCCAGTCTATCCTAAGGCTCTCATCTTCTACTCTCCTATCTTAGCAGAGCAGATACAAATATCTGGCATAACACATAAATTCCCTTGCCAATTTAGAAGGAATCTTTTTTTTGGTTTACCATCCTCTACCCAGTAGCCACTTAGTTTCGAGATTTTTTTGTTTTGAGGGTGTTTATTTGCTTGCATTTCCCCCCTCTCTAGCCAAATTAAAAAGTCTTGATTTAAAAGGTCATTCTGGAAGAGTGAGTACAATAACAATAAGTAAGTCTTTAAAGAGTAGAGTTCAGTCCATATCTAGGGCTGATGATTGGGAAATCCTTAAGGTGAGTCCCTGATACCCAGTATCAATTTGAGTCTTCAAGTGTTCCAGTATGACTTTTGCCTGTATCCTTTGTCCCCTGTATCCAAAGTCCACAACCACAGCCCAGCAATCACAAGTGCTCTCTTCAGACAGATAAGTGTTGCCACTGATTTTAAGCTAAGACAGATTCTGATAGAGCTGAGTTTTGTCTTAGTTAGGTTTTTAACCTTCTGAGTTGGTTGTCTGGCTTTCTAGAATAACTGTTCTTGGATACTCCCTACCAGAAGGGAAAGAATATCCAACTACTTCTTATAAACCCAACATTCTTGCACCTCTGAAACTCACATTACCTGGCCATTATTGTACCAACAGTCTCTTAAAACACGAGCAAAAGCCTCCCAAACTGTGGCTGAAGTATCTTATTCAGAGTTCATGCTTTTATCACCTTTATACACACTTGGTTGTCTAAAGGAGAAGTCTCAGGCCACGACTGGTTATTACAGCACAAGAAGCAGCATGTTGGGCACAAAGCCTTTTCCCACCTCGTTAAGATGCTGCTGACATTGGTCTTTCAACCCCAGTTGCCTACGGGCTCCCTAATCAGCCTCTCTCCCCCATCTCCCTCAGCACTACCTGGTCACACCGGTAACAGCATGTTTGAACTACTTTGCTGAGGTTTAATTATTGCATTTGATGACACCTGCATGATACAATTTCACACTGTTATGAAACATTAATTGCTTTCTGTACTGGAGAATATAACACATTCAAGAGTGAAAAAACTATGCTGTTATGGGTTAAAAAAAAAAACCAGACATTATAAAGACAAATATTTTAGATTATTTTCTCCATTATCACTAAGCAAGTGAAACAAATATTGTCAGTTCTTTGCCATGTTTCCTACCCCATCCTGGGCTGAAATTTGGAAACACAAGCTTCAGCCATCCCTATAAGCAGCAAATATCTAATCTAAAATATCAGACCTTTATCTCCTGTGGAAAATTCTTGATTCAGTTGAAGGGACTGGATGAGAGTCCCTTGGTCTTGGTCTTTCAAGATCACGTGAACACCTCACCTCAGGGTGACGTGGATAAGCAAAAGGTTCATCCACATGTACCCAACTGCAGTGACACAGGGCAGAACAGGACTCAAATCCAGACTATGGACCAAACATTACACACTGCAAATCCGCCTTGGGAAGGGAGAATAACTTCCCGAACTCTTGCAATTTAAATCAGAATATCAACAGGTGAATATTTATGAAGTGTTGTAGCTCTGTTACTGCTGGATGTCTCAGTAAGTTCAGATTACACAGAAGTACTAAAGGTTACTGTCACTACCAAAAGAGAATAATTAGGATGAGTTAAATCATAAATAACATTAAAACTGTTTGTGAGAGATACAGGAAAGGTAAGAGATAGAGGTTTGCTTTATGGAACAATACATGCAATAGTTCCCATTCTGGGGGGGGAAAAAAAAAAACCCTTAAAAAAGAAAAAAAGAGAAAGAAAAGCACTTCTATGGTCTTAAGAAGATATTATAGTCTTCAAACAATTTCACACAGCATCATTCTTGGCAATCACCTAAATAAGTATTACAAGAGATTTATTACATGTATACATCATCCACATGCAAGGCTAACCTTTAAGCTCAGCTGCTTAAATTTCCTAGATTACTTTAATTAGGGCCAGCCTACATGTCAAGGCTCAGCTACAAAGACTGAGCACTGCAAAACATGTCCCAGGATGCAACATGCAAAGTGTTCCCTTAAGACATGGAGAAACCTTTGCCATGTTGAAATCAGGCTGAACTTTGGTGACTCCAGCAGGGCCAGGATTTCAGGAGCTCAGTCTCTACCTCTTTCTCATTTGTGCAGAGGAAATCCAGCATCATATCAACTCATGTCAATCTTTATTTTACTCCCTCTATATATTAGAGGGAAGAATATCTAAGAACTTTTGCATGTAGAGGTGGAAGGAAAAAGAGCACAGAGTCTGCTGGACTGGTCTTGGCAAAAATCTAGACCTCAGTGGTTCATGGGAATAATTTCAAAAAGTAATTAAGACCAATCAATACCAGTTACTGTAAACAAAGAGATCTCTATCTCTATCTAAAGGTGAAGAAGGAACATTCTTTTGAAAAATTTAAGTACTGATAATATGAAACAGAAATACTTGTCAGTGCACTCATATATATGTGCATTGAAATAAAAGAATACACAGCAATTGCCCCAAAACAAAGTGAGTTTGAGGTTCCAAGATGAAAAGCAAAAGAGCAGATTCCTACCCCACATTTGGGGATGGATCATTAGGCAATACACATAATTGTAATTTCACAATTCAAGAATTATTTTGATGCATTTTTTATCCTCCATGCATTTATTTCTAAGACAAAGCAGAACCAGTGACAGGTAACCTGGGAGGATGTATCTGGAATGTTTTCCTTCAGGGTGAAGATCCAATCTGCAAGGCTTTCACAGCCAGAAACGGGGTGGGGGGGAGGGAAAAGCATTCCTCAACCGAACAGGAAAAAAGAGAAAAATTTTAGTCCCCCTGGAACACATAAAAAATGTTGTGCTTTGAAAAAAGACGCAATGAAGTTGGCTAAGACTGCGCTGGAAGGAAGCAAAATAACATTGCAAGTATCTAACTGGATATAACTGGGTAACCAGAACAAGGTTAAATAACCCACTTGGACTAATTCTTTAGTACTTACTGTAATTTTGCTGAATTTAAACTACTAGACAAAATGTTACTGGCTTATCTCTCTTTTTCAAGTGGGGAAAAAAAGAATCCTCCTAATTCCAGTACTATGCAAGAAAAAAAATATCTTGTTTCATTCCAAACTAATTAAGAACATCCCTGTTAATCTTGACAGGGATTTTTATTTGTAGTTTCTTCTTCTCAGAGCAAAAACAAAAAATATTTTCTTTCAAGAAAAGAATTTAAATTTGGAAGGACTGAACTCATTCTGGAACAAAAATCAGTTTAAAAGACTTAAAACGGTTGTAAAACAGATTTTCCATTCTTTTCCAAAGTGGATTAGTAATATCCTTGGAGACATTCAAGAACTCCAGCCAGAGGCAAGCCATGTTGGAACACAGAGAAGAGACATTAAAAAGGAATGCTGCCATCCCACTTCAAATAGAAAGTTTTTTCACAGGGAAAATCTCATTGTTTTAAGAACAGATACAGCCAGGAAAGAACTGTGAACAATTAGACCACCAGTTGACTAAGGAAAGCTCATGGAACAAGCCAGAAGATAGGACTTCAGGAAAAAATACAGAGAAGGAAAAATTCCACTTGTATCAAATAGTTATGGACACCAAGGGAAGGAAGAACACTGATAATCATTCCCATTTAAGATAAGGGTGGTAACCACGTTCATAACCCTGCCAAGAGCAATCTCCAAAACAATCTAAAATACCACTTTTCTTTTACAGTGAAACCAAATTAACAGTGATGAACAGAAGCCTCCTCAGACAACAATCTAAACGAAATGCCAGGGGTATGTTGTCTGGACCAACAACCTCTTGCTAGTTTGTGCCTCCATTATATATGAGACATTTGCAAACATTTTCCAAATTAGGGTATTTCTTTCAAATCTAACAATTACTTTCAACGCCTATAAACAGCCCAGGCTGCAGGAGATTTAATTATCAGCTCCCCTAGAAAGATAATCCAATTGAGGCATCATTTCTACTTGTGTTTCTCTTTCAGTCATAGCAATGAAGACTTGAAAATGTAGACAGGAACAAATATAACATGGCTGGATTAAAACTAAGCAGCAAACTACACAGTTCATCCCATTTTTCTTTCAAATTTAACAGAAATTATCACAGTTTCTTCAGCAAAGATACACCTTTTAATAGTAACTGGAAATGATTCTGCCAAACTGTGCTTTTGCACAGGCAGGGTGATTCCTGGGCAGTCAACTTTGCTGGAGAGAACTTCCACATCACAACAAAGTGCTGGGAACTTGTAACACAAGAACAAGGTTTCCTAAAGAAGCTGGACACATAGAAACAAAAAGAAAAACCCTCCTCTTTTTTTTTTTTTTTTGGTGTTAAATCTTAACTAAGTTCTTTACAAGCATGTAATTATTAGTTTTCATTTGGCACAAATGGAAACCAAACCCAAACAAACAAAATAAACTTCAAATGGAACAAAAACCCCCACAAAGACGGCAAGCATTTAGATGCTTAATCACGCACTGAATCAAGAGACGAGAGCAAAAGCACCAACCACAATGAAGTGAAAACGCATTAATAAAAAATTACAGTACCTCCAAGTCTTTTCCAAGCTCGGTGTGCAGCTCGGTTGGCCCTCACATCAACTCCCCCTGCGGCGCAGCTGGAAGGCAGTATCTGATGGCAGGCACCAGGCCGTTCCAGGAAAAGCCCTGCTCTGCCCTGCCAGCAGGCTCCTCAGGTAGATTTTTGTCTTAGGCTTCTCGCTAGGTATTTCCAGAGCTCCTTTTCAACATATTTTCAAGCTCTCTTTGCGGGATACTCTTTTCCTTTCCTCCTCCTCTATTCTCCTTACACAATATCGTGTGCCCAGGGGCATGGAATAAACACATAATTGCTGCACCCAGGTGCCACTGGAACCAAATCACAGGGCTGATCACTGGATGAAATGCAGCTGGTCACATTCACAGTGGAGTTAAATGCAGTGGGATAGATCCTCTTTTAAAATCCCAGTGACAAGCAATCCCCAACCCTGCCTTAAATTGAAGATTTCAAATCTTCTAGCATTTTGGTAAAGCATTTAGATGAAACGATTCATACTACTGTTTTCACAAGGATCACCCCAAACCCTTCATGCTGTGAAAAACTTTCCAGCTTGGTGTGGAATCCCTGCTGTAAGACCGTGTTACTAACAAACTGCTTGTTCCCTCCCTCCCTGCCATGAGGATTAGAAGCAGCCTTGCCATGGCAGGCTCAAGCAAAACCGCTCCCTGCCAACTGGTTTTTCTGCCATAGCTCTGCCAGCTCCTCAGCATTTCCAAGGTACAGACAATCCTTTTGCCAGGAAAGGCTGTCAGCAATACCTGCCAGGACAACAACCTGCTGACACCAAAACAGGGCTGGGAAGGGACTGTGTCCCACATTCCTGCAGGACCTGGAGGGCACTGAGGAAGGGGTCTGAGTGTACTGGGGGCAGCGACTGGAGATCAGAGGGAGAAAGAAGAGAAGCAACCTATTTTTCTCCCCCCCCCATTTTCTTTCAGCAGCCCAATTTACTCCTGCTGCCCCAGCCAGCCCCACCCTGCAGGGGTAATTAGCTCTTGGATTGAAAAATTCACTTCTGCCTGCACAGGTGAAAGTGATTTTCTTGCTACCCCACTAGAATGAGCACAAACAACAAAGCCACTGTTTGTCCATGATGCTCTTGAAGGAGATTACTAAATCTACTTTGTACATAGGATGTGGATGAAAAGACTGGGAGAATAAAGAAACTTCAAGAACGAGGTTTTCTGTAAGATCCCTGGATAAGCTGAAAATTTTACATGTCTTTAAAACCAAGCCAGGCAATCAGGGAAGATTTGTGCTTTTAGAAATGTCTTAGAAGTTTCCACTGACTGATTTTCTGCTTGGTGGCTTCTCCCTTTTGCAAAAAACCCCAATTAAGATCAGTTCAGAAAGAAGACCAGGCTCTTCCACAGATCTCTTCACCAACCTAACCTTCTTTACCCTGGAATATGCAGGGAAGGAGAAAGTTGTATAGACCCAGCAGGCCAAGGCATGTTACCCATGCTCCTTTTGCCAAGCAATCCGTGGTCAGGTGTAACGTGAAATCTGAGCTGGTTAACAGCTCTGTCCTGCTGAAAACACGTTTTCCTCTCTCACTGTGTAGACTGAAGTGATTAAAAATTATTAACTAGAATCTTAAACACATTATTTTGCCCAGAGGAAAAGATAACATGCTTCTGGTGAGACTATGTAGCCCATAAATGTCTGTGGTATCCACATATTAGCAGGTTACTTTACTTTTATCTTCATTTACATAGCTGCATAATGTGTGCTCGGTGCAGGGGGTTATTTTAATGGGGCAGCAAAGTTTGAAAGTGCCAGGCATGGAATTTGTGCTGAAAAGACATACCCCTTTCCATGGAGAAGGCATGGGAATGGTCCTGCTGTCACTGACTCAGACTAATGTCCGGGGCACTGAGGGGCAGTGGGTTCCAGCCACCCTTTCCCTTTGGTATGAAAGGGGTGACTGCTCTAGCTTTCATTAACATTTTCTCTAGAGATTCACCCAAATGGCAGTGCCCAACCAACAAAGGCTCTCTGAGAACACAAATGAAGCAAATATCTGGACAAGAGGAGGCTCTGGAGAGACCTTATGGGAGCTTTCCATTGCCTAAATGGGCTCCAGGAGAGCTGGAGTGGGACTTTGGACAAGGGATGAAGGGACAGGACAAGGGGGAATGGTTTCCCACTGCCAGCAGGAAGGTTTAGATTAGGTATTAGGAAGAAATTGTTCCCTGTGAGGGTGGTGGGGCCCTGGCACAGGTTGCCCAGAGAAGCTGTGGCTGCCCCATCCCTGGAAGTGTCCAAGGCCAGGTTGGACGGGGCTTGGAGCAACCTGGGCTGGTGGAAGGTGTCCCTGCCCATGGCAGGGGGTGGGATGACCAAACCATTCGATGATTCTGTGGCTTGTGCCCTTTGTCCTGTGCTCTGCTGAATGATTCTCACAACACTGGGATAAATATTAGAGTTGTAAAAGCATTTTACACCGTTCATCAGTATTACCTGACAATTTCTTTTCTGACAGCTTTCACAGAAAATAATATAAATAACACCAGTTAGTTATTTTAAAACTCAGTTCAGGACATTTCAAGAATCATCATCACACTGGAGACCATTTCCTATGGCATTACCAAAGGGTGTTTTTACAGCTTCATTAACAGATATATCTCTTATTTTATGCACACTGAAAGGTTGCCAAGAGGCTGTAAAACTTTCATCACTTTAGCCTTACTCTATATAGATCATACACATACAACCAAAACTTTTTGTGATATAAATCTTAATGCAATCAGAAGTAATTATTTTTAGAAGATGCCTGATTATCCTTAATTGAAATTCCTAATTAAGGCATCATTTAAAAAATTATATTTTACATGTAAATCTGTCATCTGAAATGCCAAAGATGCTTTATTGGACAGACCAGCAGCACAGATATGAAGCTGAGGTTGCACCTGCCTTACTTTAACATTTGTTATGGATAGAAAACTTTGCAGGCCTTCAGTTCAGTTGCCATCAGGTGGTTTTCAGGTAACTGAGCCCAGTTCAGACATGAAACCACCAAGACACAAAATTCTGAGCACAGTTTTTATTCCTCTGGTGTTCACAACCACCTCATGCCTGAGAGTGAACAGAAGGGCAACTCACAGCAAGCCCCCTGTTGCAGTCACTGGGCAGATGTAAATGTAGCCATTAGTCACTCCTAAGTGAAAAGCTCCATCCCAAGGAGTATGTTCACAAATGGAAAATTATGAAAATCATCTGTGTTAGCTTTGAAGATGAAAAGTTCAACACTTGCACGCAAAGTGATGTTACAGCAGATACTACAGAACCAGGCTGATCAGCAGCAGTTAATTGCAATGTGAAATTCCCAGCACCATTAGTGTTTGGTTAAAAAATCCACATCAAAAACAGCAGAGGACTCTCCAATTTTAATATTTCCCCCCGTTTATGATATATGGGCAGATACCTTTCTGTAGGTTTTGCTTGGCCTTTTAGTTGTACTTGTTTGGTTCAGGGCATGTCCAAACAGCTCACGTAAAGCAAGAATTAGAGTTCTAGAATCTTAATTTCCAGTTTGCTGCTAGATATTGCCTGATTGCAGCAAGTAAAAGAGAAAACACTAGATGATAAAAACAGGGTGTAAAAAAAAAAAACCCCGAACTATTTTTTTATGTACTGTAATTTTTAAATCTTAACCTACTCAGAGCATTTGCAAGAAGTTCAGTCAGAGGAAGCACCTGTTTGAAACATCTACTTCAGCAAACATGTGCTTTTCCTGGGGAAAATGATACATAAAAAATTGAAATATCTGAGCTGAATGTGAAGCTAAACAGCAACAGCCTCATTCCATCAGGCACCTGTGAGTTATTTTTTAAAGCAGTTTGGTCCAAGTGTCACAGAAGTGACATGGGCTTTGTCCTCAAATACTTCAGACCAACCCTGGTAGTTAAGATGTCAAGTTTAACAATGACATAAATGGACTGGCGCACTAATTTTGGGATCTGCAAGGCTGGGTAGGGTTTTTTTAGTCTAGTCTATTTAGGCTCTAATATGATGAATGCCATTGTCATGAGAAAGGTCTGTCACATCCCCACATATTCCATTCACACAGCTGGCCCCAGCATTTAATCTCCTCAGAATCCAGTTCACTCCCTCCAGCTGCTCCGACTGATAATGCTGACAGTAAAATTTCCCTTCAGTGTAACAAGTGGTTCTGCCTCTCAGCACCAATTTCTTAAGTAAAGAAACACCATTCTGGGACAATCTCTTTGCTGACCACAGCTGCACTAATCACTCCCTGTAAATAGAACTGCAGAGGACGACAACTTGGGACTTCTGGGCTGCTCATTATCTTCTGGGATACATTTCCTTCTGCAGTCACTGCCGAGTTTAAACTACAGCTTTCCCATCTTCTGCTCATACAATAAATTGAAAGATACGAATTAGTCACTGAGAAAGTCCTCCTAAAAAGCACATAGGAGCTTTAAAAGGACAAAGCACAAACCTACCAAGGTCTCTGACAGCTGATTTCAGAAGGACGGATGAAAAAATAGTAAAAAAACCCATCTCAAAGTACAGGTAACTTCAAAAGAAAATAATGCAATTGTCTTTTCTGGGGAAATGTGGAAGGTGGGCCATGTGAGAGCTAAAAAATACAGTGTCAATCACACAGGGAAACATCACATCTTAGGATTGGGAAGAAATAGATTTATTCATGCATCAGTTTCCCTTTAATTCACCATATTTCTCAGAGATTGCTTATGTATTTTACATATATCCACTCCTTCCATTGTTTGCTGGATCATAATGATGTGAGGTGAAATTTTTCTAAGGACTAAGCTAAAGCAGAAACAGATTCTCTCCAGGTTATCTATTCAGAAGGCAGCAAAGCATCAGCAGTCAGTCTTACAGTAAAAGTACCTCACACATTAATTAATTACTATTAATCAGTATCAGGGACTTTTCCTGGCTACATTACAGATCCCACTGAAACTCTTCTGAGCGAGAATTAACAGCTGATGAACGAAGTCACTAAGAATAGTAATTGTGTAAAATGGTTCTAAAATTTAATAATATACTCTGTTTTGTATAAAACACAATGGGGTTCTTTAGGAATGTGAAAAAAAGCCTTTCATATTTAACTTCACGCTGTAGTTCGCCGCACCCTGCTTTGGAAAAGATACAATCCCAGAGTGCTCTCTAGTGGCTGACAGTCAAAAAACCTCTGCAGGCTGCGCTCCCACGTTCAAAAACACCTCAAATAATCAAAAATATGCAGCTGCCCCTGTAGTCAGCCACGGCTCCCTGGGAGAACAGCGCTCCTGACCAGGAGGACCAAACCCAGTGCACAGGGAGCCCTCTCTTTGCACCAGCTTGTAGAAATGGGCTCGGCACACGTGTAGTTACAATTCATCTGAGCTGATGTTTTGAATGTGAATCACAAAGTAAACCAAAATAATATCTGTTTAAATGAGAACAAATTGAGATTTTAGTTTGTCTCCAGACTCATTAGTAAAAGTGTTAGTAAATGCAGACAGGATACTTGATCTTGTTATCATGCTGATAATATTTAGGAAAATGGCTTCAGAGTATGTTCTTTTGTAATTATTACGTATCATTATATATGTTCAAAAAACACTGATACCTGATTTCTGTGGCACTAAAAGCTGTAATTATTCCCATGATCTGTAAAATTCCAAGAGAGGAAAGGGCATGGAGAGCTACACAAATGCTTCAAAGCAGAGGGAAAAAAAATAATCCACCAAATCCCACCCTGTGAGTGAAACTGCAAAGGCCAGAGTTGCCTGTAAGATGTTGGGAAGAATTGCATCTTTGGCTGGGATAGCCCCAAAGGATCAGTCCTGAAGGAAAACCAAACACAAATCCCAGTACAGAACACAGACTGCAGCAGGAAGAACTATTCACACTATGTTAAACATGGAATGTCTGTGGGATCAAGGCCTAAAGATTAGTCTTTTGTAAAACATCTTACTAATGAGAAATTATAGGTGGATATTTGTTAGTTCAGATGCATAAATAAAGGCTGGATGGCAAAGTTAGCCTCCGGAATAATTCCGTAATTCCCATGGTAGGCACACCAAGAATTTCCCCTGTACAACATTTCCTCAGTGGATCCTCTCAGCTCCATCAGATATTTATTCAGCCAAATAAAGAACAAATTGCTGAGTGCAAAACCACTACTAAAGGTCTGCAGCATCATCCATTAGCTCCAGGATTTCCTTGACAGCACAAAGGACTGCAGGCTGCCAATTAGAATTAAACAGAGCTCCCTATGGTCTTAAGCAGAGCCCCTCATTGCCCTGGGTAGGAAAACACAGGTTAAACCCCAAGAGTAATATAAAATGGACTCCAAGCTGGTCCCAGTAATGTTTTACAGAATTGGATGTATCTCTGTAAACAATGTGTAGGTGACATTTGCACTGGGCAGAAGGCACAGTTGTGGCATTTTCACAGTATCTCTGGTCTCCTTTTCAGGAAATCCAGTCAGAGCCCACATGAAAATTTAACAAGTACATACTGTACCATTCAGATGCACATATAAAACATCTTTACAAATGGAGAAAGAGATTGATTCTGACAGCTTCAGTTCATAGTGCATTAATAAACAGGATTTTTGTAAGAGCCATGAAGCCAAGGGAGAAAGAAGACAAAATGTTAAAATAATTCATGACTTCTGGATGATTTTGAAGCAGCAAACCTACTGGCATCTTCCCTGACTGATCTAATTGGACTAATATCCAGTTTATTCTTTCTAGGAAGGGGGGAAAAAAACAACATCAGCAGAAAAACCCCTGTCTGCTAGTTTATTAAGCAAGGATATGACTACCTAATTATAAATACCGTGGGTCATGTAACCCTTAGCTGCATGGACATCCATCTCCAACATACACACTTACACAGGACAAAAAAGGTTACTGAGAATTCATTTATGTAAATAATTAACTGCATATTTAGCAAAAATTTGTGTTCCAAATCTCTGTATTTCCCACTAGGTTAGAATAAAACATTTTTAGAGTACATACTAATAATAAAAATAAAATCTAGTTGTGCAACTGGACCTTGAAACTTGGAAGGACTTAGCCCTGCAGAAGTAATTTGTAGGAGAGAGAGGCTTAAAATATCTGTGTGGTTCACAGGTTATATTAAACTTATCTTGGGAATTCCTTTTCAATGCAGTTTTTTGTGTCTAGCCCTAGAAAGATACATTTGTATGAAAATGAGAAGCACATATCAAAGACAAGAGAAAACGGTGGGACTCTGTAACAACCATCTGACTTTTGACCTCCCTGGAAGAGTATGCCAGGCAAGATGTGGCATTGAACTTGTGGGATAAAGATGTTACAGGGTTTGTTTCCCAAATACACGAGATCACAGCTGCGTAGTCTGAAGGTGTTCTCCTGATTATTTTACTGCTGTTTGGAAGCAAGGCTGGCAAAGTGTATTTTACAATAGAACAGCCCAGAAATTTCCACGATTAAACTGTTGTGACTTTGCTCGTGATAGTGTCAGTCCCCCGCCTTGAAGACACAGGACAGAAGATCCATCTAATTCTGCCTTGAGTAAACTTCTCAGGCTGCAAGTTTACCAGTAGGACTGATCCCATGAACACAAGCAGTGCCTCTGTCCATCAAGTGAGTTGGGATTAAATTGCAAGCAGCCTGACCTTCCAAAGCTTGCAGCAAGATGGCATTGCCACCACTGAGAAACAGCACACCGAGCTGCAACACAGCCGGGGAGGAGCTGTCATGACATAACATAATATTATACTGAAACAGTAAAACCAGCCAGCTCAGTTTTTGCTGAAAAATGATTTCTCAAAAAGACTCTCTACATCTGCAAAAGGGCAGAAGCACAACCCCCACAGCAGTGATCCTCCTGCACATCCATAGTTTGCCTAAGTGAGGATATAAAGCGCTACATAAATCCTTACTTCACCTCTGAGAGAGCAGGAACTTGATTATGTTGGAATGGTATTAAATCCTACTTTTCTTTAAAATTAAACTAAAAATTCCTGAAATGTATGTAGCTGTTCTGCTTCCCTTCTAAAGTCTCGCTTCAGGAGTTGGTGAGCAGGAGGTTAAATAGATAGAACCATCCCAAAGATTACTCTATCCCAGAAGGATATAAAACTAAATAATGGGAATAATAATAACTTGGAAACTGGAATCAGTGGCCATGATACAACTTCAGTCTCAAAACAGATATTGCTCTGCTAACCTGGGCCTTGGTGATTGTGAGTTCTAATCAATTTGATCTTTCATTCTCTTGTCTTCAGCTGCTGATCTACTCTCAATTTCCTGTATTTCCTCCCACAAACAGAAGCCCAAGTTAGCTCTCAGTTGTATGAGGTTGTATCTTCTGTGAGATGCTCAGAAATCCTGGTTATTATGATCTTCACTAGATTTCAGGTCCTCAAGAACTTCAAGTTGTGACCTACTGAGGGAAGCTCTGTCACTCATTTCATGTTTCACTGGACCCTGCAGTATTTTAACACCCCAACAGCTGAATTTCTCGTGTATCGTGGTCAGTGTGTGAAACACCAGCTGAAGTCCTGTGTTACACAAGAAATGAAACTGATGGTGATAACAAAATGCCATTGAAGTAAATGCTGAAACATCAACATGAGTGGAATCAGAATTTTGTCCTGGAACTCTGCCTCAGAGACTCCTCAGCCCTCATCCAATTAGCACAGAACACCACTTTCCCCTTTCCATTTCTGCTGACAACTGAATGATCTTTACTATTTGAATTAATTTGGAAAATTTATATGTCACAATTATTCCAGATTTGGCAGTGAGATGAGATCTGAATCACAATGTACTGTTTGCATGCAACACATACTAAAGAGAAATGACATCTCTGATAAGGGTACAAGTTATCCAAACTTCAGTTGGATCTCGGGAAAAGGTCCTTCCCCCAGAGGGTGGTGGGCACTGAGCAGGCTCCCCAGGGCAGTGGGCACAGCCCCAAGGCTGCCAGAGCTCCGGGAGGGTTTGGATGATCCTCTCAGGCACAGGGTGTGACTCTTGAGGATGGTCCTCTGCAGGGCTGAGGGTTGGACTCAATGACCCTTGTGGTTCCCTTCCAACTCACCATATTCTGGGATTCTGACAGTCTTCCCTTACATTTTTCCCCACCTTTTCCTTTCCTCTTCCTTCCCTTGTAAAATGACAGAGTGAGCTGTGAAAGAAAACAACGGTGAAAGTGAGCAATTCCTGGAGTATCAGAGATGCTCAATGTGAGTGTGCACACGAGGCCACCAATAAAAAAGTCCCTGATGCTTATTCATTTTTTATTTGCTCCCCATAGTAGAACATCATCATGCTTTGGAGAAGACATTTCAAGTCTTTGTAGTTCCAAAGTTGTGACTGCTGGATGATATTTTATCTCTTCTCAGTGACATGCACTTATTGTCTTGACAAACACAGGCTCAAAATAGGTCCCACGTCCTCTTTACAAAGAAAGCATCTGAAGGGAAAAAACCCCCCACAAAGTAAATAGAGACAAGAGCCCTTGGAGCATGGGAATGCTCCTCTTCATGGTGACACTGAGCACGCTGAACTACACCGAGCTGGCAGGAAAATCTCAAAAACTAGGTTAAGATTCACAAGCCCCAGAACCAAGGCTTTCTGTTGTTGCATCTAAGGAAACTGCTCCTAGCAAGGCTATTTGTGCCTTGGCCATCAGAATAATTTGAACATGAAAGCTGATATTGTCAATCCAAATGTATCTTGAATTCATTTTTCTAAACAACACCATGAAAAGAAACATCAGCTATGCTCAGAGATCATGTGTGGGCTTCATACTAATGAAAATGAGGCTGTTTAATATTCTGCTGATTTGAGAAAAACAGCACTGACATGACTCACCTCTTTCCCTTCTCCTCAGAGTATCATTCCTTTCTAACACAAGTTTGGATGCCTCTTTATATAACTACCCAAAAAACAGGCATTCAGCTGTCAGAGGGAAAGCAAATTAATCAATCCATGCACACCATTTATATAGTTGCATTTAAAAAAATATTATCAAGTCATATCAAGTGGACATGCATTGCTTTGCTTGTGGACTAGGCATCAAAATAAATATAACTAAACAAATTTTATTTTCCCTCTTGTGTTCCTTGTGTGGATATTTAATCTTAAGAAGTGTTTTCCTGTAACTGAACAGATGCCAACTGCAAAAATATCTGCTGCTAAGCTAGAAAAATTTCATCATAACTTTTCATCATAAATATCAAAGGCTAGAAGTCCTCTGAGAGAGAACTAAACACATCAGATCATTGTACTTTCTTGGAAAATGTTTCAAACTTGTTTACCACAAGACTTCTAAAGTGAGAAAATAAACAAAATAAAAGGAAGGTCATGTTTCTACTAATAGCCATTCTGATCCTGCAAATACTTGTGGTTGTGGCACTTCTAGAATCATATCAAGTAGTAAATGCAAACTTGAGGACAATTCTTCAGATGCTTTGTACCCACAGGTAGAACCAAGCTTAGTTTCATTCCAGTTTCAGAGGGAATTACAGATCAATATACTTGGAATATATTGGTCAGTGCCTGCCTTTATCAGTTTTTATTTACTTCTGTGAAAATGCTCCGTTCCTTTTGGCATTGGTCTTTCAAAGTGAGACAAGACTTCCTCACATGTATTTTCCCCCTCCAAAGCTCTGTCCCTGAAGGAATACAGAGCCTGCTTCAAGGTAAGGACATGAAAAGTGTAAATAGATACATCCTCATCATCGTTATCATCATCTATGCAACTTCAAAGTAAAAGACATGCACAATTTTGACACAAGATACATTAGTTAACAACATAGGTCTAAATCATTTAACACTTTTTCCTGGTACCCTTTCTCCCAGACTTGATGATTCAGGAAGAGCAAGGCGGCCCAGGGGCAGCTCCCTAAACTGGCAGGAACCCATCTGGGATTTATTTCCAGACTGAGTTTCTTGCGGCTTGGTTTGGTGGGAGTGAGAGAAAATGAAATGCTTTAACTAAGTGAAAACAGCAAGGCGGAGTCCAGCCTTGTTTGACTTTCTACCACACAATCTTTTTGATCCAAAGGAACCCTGTAGTGTACTTTACAGAGGCAATCAGTGTGTGAGCTGGTTAAAAATACATTTATCTCTTCTTCTGTGCTTCTACAGCTACTAAAGCTGTCTTGGAGATGTTTTCTTGGATTGAAAGTATTTTAGCATATTCAATCTTGTAAAAATGCTTAAATCTGATATGGAACCCTACATTTTAAACAAGAAATCAGTATAATTCTTCATCTAAGAAGGCAGCTCTATTTATTAGTGCAAACATTTTCACAGAATTCACTAGAAACCATCAGCATTTTCTAGCATGACCTAAAAGCTGTCTAGATAAAAACCATTTAAAACTTGCTGCTTCCTCTCTTTTTAGGACTAAAAATAGATTTGGCTCATTATCTCACTTGGCACCTTAATGTATTTCATTGCATGATGACACATCTTGGATTACACCACCACACACTCCTTTTTCCTTAGGATCTGATCTACCTTATACCCAGCAAGAAGGGACAGTACTTGTTGAAAGAGAAACTCTTTGATATTTTACTTTAAACCTTCTGTTCAGTTTCTGTTCTCATGACAATATTCACACTCATCAGATGCAGCAGCTCACCCCAGCCATGGATGGGTGTTACCCCAGCAGCCACACGCAGCCCTCGTTCAAATGGAGTCTTGGAAGAATTTTCTTACCAAGCTCTACCATTAAATTGCAAGCCCCACAGACTGTTTTTCTTTCCCCAAATGGTCACTAAGTTGATTGAACCTCAGGGAACACACAGCCCAAAGGTGACAAACATGTGTGCAGATGGCGAACTTTGAAACTTCTGCTTAAAGAAAACAGTCAAACACACTTCTCAGTGTGACAGACGTGATGGGTTTGGGGGAAACCCCACCAAAATACAACAAAGACACAACCCCACAGAACTGCTTTGTTTGCACATAATTTCAGAAATGGCTAAACCGTGTTTTCTTTATATAACATAAGCAAAATGCTTTCCATATATTTCTGGAGAAACAGAGCAAGGCTCTTCTTGGTGGTGCCCAGCAATAGAACAAGAGGCAACAAGCAGAAACTGATGCACAGGAAGTTTCACCTGAACACGAGGAAGAACTTCTTTACTGGGCAGGTGAGGTTGTGGAGTTTCCCCTCACTGGAGATATTCCAGAACAATCTGGACACAGTCCCGTGCAGTGTGCAGGGATGACCCTGCTTGAGCAGGGAGGTTGGACCAGATGACTCACTGTGGTGCCTTCCAGCGTTACTCATTCTGTCACACTGTACGTGAACGAGCAACTGCACTAATGGAAAATTTTCTGGCACAAAGTTTCATCCCTAAAATTTTGCAAATTTTTACTTGTCTTAGGACAGGACTTAGTCGGCTTCACATACAACCACTGCTCGAGTCAGCCTAAGAAACCTACACGTAGGTGAGTGTATTCCTTAGCACTAATTCCATGCAAAGACAAAAGCAGTGTTTAAAGCACTGCCCCGCTGGAAGAAACGAGGGGAGAACCCACACGATCCCAGCAAGTGCTGTCTGAGCCTTCTACAAGACTTTACTGGGAGAGAGATTAAAAAGTATCCCTGGTTTTTACGGGTCAAAACTCCAAGCAGACGCGACCCGCATCACCGGGAACAGACACGCAGCCCCTCCACCGGCACCTGCGCACGGTGGGGAGGAGTGACCTTGCACTGAAAAAAAAACCCCTATAAAACCCTTTATACAAATTCCCAAACGGAGCTATTCACTCCGAGCCGGAATACCCCGTTTTCCCGGGAACTCCGTGAAACCCCTCCTTCGCCACGAGCCCACCGCCCGCCCCAGAGGCAGAAGGTCCCTCCGGGCTGCGCGGGGGTCCCGGCGGGGCGCGGGGCGGACACGGACACGGACAGTGCGACCCCCGCGCATCCTGCCGCGGGGGAACCGGCGCTTTCTGACCCCCCGGACACCCTTCTCTTCCTCCTCCTCCTCCTCCTCCTCCTCCAGCCGCGGGTGGAGGTGGCAGCGCACACCGAGGGTGCCAGAGAGTCGCGCCGCGCAGCGTCCTGAGGGTCGGGACGGGGACGAGTCGGGGGGTCCTGGGAGGTGGCGGGGGGGTCCCCCGGGCACACGGAGGGCGGAGCGGCCCCTCCCCACGCCCGCATCACGCGGTTTGGGCGGGGCGGGACCCCGCGCACCTGCGGAGCCCCCGCCTTTGTGCAGTGCAGGTGCGGCGCCCCCCGCCCCCCCCCCGCCGTGACGTCACGCGGCCGCTCGCGGGGCACCATGGGAGAATCCCAATGTTTTCCCTCGGATGCGCTGAGCAGCGCGGCGGCTTGAGGCGACTCCGGGAGCGACGTTCGGGGGGCGCGTCCCGGGAGGGGGCGTCCCGGGAGGGGGCGGCGGCGGAGGCAGCGGGGGGCCGGGCCGGCGGCCCGAGCCCCGGCTCTTGCCTAGCCCGGCTGGCAGCATGGCCCCCCGCCGTGGGGCGCCCGGAGCTGCCCCCTGAGCGCCCGGTGCCGGCGGAGCGCCCGCCGCAGCCCTGCCGACGGCGCCGGGGAAGATGCTGCCGCGGCTGGTCCTGCCCGGCTGACGCCCCGCCGCACCCCGTCCCCATTGTCCCCCGGCCGCCTCCGGCTCCATGAGCGCCTCCTCCTCCCCCCTCCTCTGAGCTTCCCGCCCTCCACCTCATGGCTGCATCGGAAGAAGGGACGGGCTGCTTTCTACCGCGAGGCAGGTCGCAGAGTGACCCCAGCATCCTCACCGACCCCGCGGGTCCCGGGCAGCGCCCAGGTAACGGCGCCGGCGGCGCTCGGGAGGCGGGCGGGGATCATCCGCCAATTTGTAGCGCGTCGGGCAGGGATTGGGAACATATTTCCCGCAGTAAGTGCTGAAATGATGCGGCGCGTCGGCTCCAGAGGGGATTAGAGCGGAGCGCGTCCCGCGGCCGTCGCGGGGTCCGCCCGCAGAGGGAGCGCGGGGGGCGCGGCCGGAGCCGGTCCCGGCCGGGGGTCCCCGGAACGCTCGAGCGGAGCCCCCGCTGAGCTGATTTACGACTTCAGTGGGGTGGGGGGAACCAGGGCTAATAAAGCAGGCTGTTTGCATGGGATCGCCATGGAGACAAGGGAAGCAGAGGCATAATTAAACGCTTTCTGCCCACAAGAAGGTAATTTTCACCTCATAGGGGGAAGCGTAATCTCCTTATGAAGTGGAGGCACAGAGGGTGGTGCTGAGGGGACACAGCCCAGTCGTTAGGATATAAATAGAATATTGTGATTAGATTTTTTTTTTTTTCTTCTTTAAAAATGGCTTATGGTGTTTTCAGTTTAACTTCACTTTGAGGAGTAATTCTAAATGTCTGTTGGTGGTGACTCAGTAATTTCACAGTGTCAGAATCTAAGCAATGATGAGACCTTTAGGAAAAAACCCCATCAAATAGCTACATCACTTTGATGTGATGTGATTGCATGGAAAGGCACAACAACAAGCTGAAAGCAAAGGGTAAGAGTCAGTTTGCTCTCAGTTCCTCAGAATAGATGATGGTCATAAAAGAGCTGGCAATTTCTTTATGAGAGAAGGAGTAACCAAAACAGCATAAAGACAATGAACGGGGTGTTGATCACCACTGCCCGCTACATGGAATTCTGAGCCTGGAATCTCGGCGTTTGGGTCAGGCACTATCAGCCTGCAAGAGACAGTCCCCGAATGCAATTTCGGGTTGAACTTTGTTCCGGCCTTTTTCAGATTACTGAGTAAATAAAATATTCCAGGCTTTATTCATACACCTGCTATATTGCTTCCTCCTGAGCCAGTGAGGATATTAATATTTGTATCTATTTTAAGTTGTTCTATTTATTTGTCTTATCAAACAATTCTCAGCACCTTGCTCTGGAGTGAAATACAAATTAAATTAAGGGAAACAGTAGATGATTTATCTCTGATTACCAACTGTTCCAATACTCCAAGTGAAGGGAACAAAGGACTCTTCTAACATGAACTGCTCGACTCATTCCCAAAGGGGCAATCTTGATGGAGAGAGGAATGTATGTTTCTGCCATTTGATTTCTGGAAGCAGAAGTGACTAATGAAAGGCAGGCATATGCAATCCCAGTTTTAATTCCTCTATATTATTTTCTGCTAATTAATTATTTTGGCCTTTGTGAATTGTACAACAAAGAAAGTACACAACATGTCTGACAAATAGACAAAGATATAGATATTACTATGCTTTTTGTTAGGAGAAAGAACTATCAATACTAAGTAGCATTTTTTCCCCTGATACAGACTTCATGAGCTAAGTCAGTGTCCCACTGCATGGCAGGAGCCAAAGTAAGATAGGAGAAAGGATGTCTTTTATGGCATTGTGTTATAGGGACAATATGTGGATAGAAACAAAAGGTGAGAAATACGTATGTTTTTTTCCAGGTAAGTATAAATAATCAGTAGTAGAATTAGCGTGTTTGGTGAGCTTTTCAGGTTTTAAATTTGTTTATCAAATAGTATTGAACATGTGTACTCTTCAAAATGCTAATAAAATGAACATAAATTGCTTAATTTAAATAAAATTTTACCCTACAGTGTTGTGAGTAATCATTAGCAATTTCATAACCCGGAATACAATTTCTACTATTGTAAGAATTATGCATGCTAGATGGCATATTTGTAATTTATCTTATTGTATTATCCTGGAAAATAATTTTAGCATTATCGCTATAGTACCAACATAACTATGCATGGACTCCAAATCAAAAGACAGACTTAGGAGTGTAAAGGATAAGGACAAAGTTTGTGTTTACATCCCAACCCTGCTCACAGAGAGAGAAGTAAGTGTCAGCATGCAGGATTCTTTTTTAATTTGAAAAATAAATTAATTTTTGCTAACATTTAAGTAATGCATCTAAGTTATACAGACAAATAAACCAATATCAAAATATGGATAAAACTGTAGGATCACTACAAAAAACATTCCTACTTTTACCTGGCATTCAAATGATGCCAAATTCATGCTGGGGGTGCACTCCTGTCTTGCAACATTTTTTTGAGTGCATGATGTGGCCAGGTATTATTCTGCATGGATTCATTTGACTGTGTCTACTGAGGAAAGTATATCAAGGTAGAAGATGTGGTAATAAATGAAGCCAGCCTATACTCTGAATAATGGTCCTATTGGTGGTGGGGAGAACACTGGAAATAGTATAAGAAATAAAAGAAGGAATAAACACTTCTTTGTTTTAATTGGATTAGCTATTTTCTCCTTTAAGATAAAGTCATGCATTTCAGCCTGTGATTGAAGTGGCCACTGAGCACTGAGCAGTATTTTATGACTGGACTTCATATTTGAGTCTAAGTTCACTGTCACACTGAGTGCAAGCCTCAAAAAAGGAATATATTCTCAGTTTGAGAAACAGACATCAAGATACTTGTCTTGCTTAGCTCTAGACTGTCTCTAGACCAAGCTGTTGTTAAGAAAGTGAATTACATCTTTCATATTTGTAGAATCATAGAATGGTTTGGGTTGGAAGAAACTTTGCAGATCATCTTGTTCCAGCCTCCCTGCCCTTGGCTAGACCAGGTTGCTCCAAGCCCTGTCCAGCCTGGCTTTGGACACTTCCAGGGATGTCAAGAATTTCCTTATATATATCTTGTATCTCATCTCCGTCTTTCTGCTCCACCATCTTTCCAGATAAAGATAAGGAGAGTCTAAAGAGAACAGATTTCAGTATCACCATCTAATTGAGAGACAGTTGCACAAAGCCAAAATATTGCTCTCATTATATCCTTCCAGCAGTCTCAGGGCATAGGCAAGATTGACAATCTCATTTGATTTGTAGTCATGAAAGAGAGGGCTGCACAGACTGGAGAAGAACACCATGTCAAAACTCTGTATTACTTGAGGAGATACAGACAACCATGACAACGTGTGAAAATGTCACACCCCTCCCCCCTCCCCTTAATTTGGGGATAATCCATTTGGATTTGTATGAGTATACATCAGTGCCATCGTGTTTTGCTCTCTGTGCTGCTACTTTTCCCTCCTGGCACCACGCAATTAAAGAATGCTTTTTCAGGGTGGGTATTTCTGAGTTCTCCAGCAGACCTTGCCAATGGCCTGTTGTGTGTTCCTTCTCCAGTGCAGAATCTGTGTCAAGACAAGAAGCTGTTGTGGTGCAAGCAGGAGTGTTAGATGTTGTTAACAGCTCTGTCATAATTTCTGACTGTTCTCCCTGGAGAAGATTGATGGAGGGGGCTTCTCAGCCTCTACACTGTTTGCTGTGGTGTACTTCAAGATCTGAAAAGTTAAAGCTATGTTATAGTTGTTCCAGAGATGTACAACTATGTCTGTGCCAGACACTAATTCCCCCTTTACTTCTCTTGATACCGCGTGTAATCACCACACTGTGCTCTGAATTAACTCAAGGAGAGAGCAACTGCATAAGACTTAAAGCTTCTTCCTCACTGTTTCTAGTTGTCATAATTCAAAAGTCCTGTAGCAGGAAACATTCTTGAAAGCATTTTTCAAGGAAGCTAAGGAGAGAATTGGAGTGTTATGTTCCTTTTACATCACATCTTAGTGGGCTGAAGGCTGACTGAACCCAGCAGAGCCTCAGCCATCTAAGTAATGGCCAAAGAAAATCCTAAGTCAATTAACAGCAGGTATAGGAATACTCTCTTCTACAGCTTTTTCTTTCTTCTGTTTTAAAGCTCTAACCTACCCTGTGCTGCTCCATATGCTTATCATTGTTTTCTCTTAACTTTTTAGGGTTGATTGATGCTGCCAAAGCTTTTAATTGACTCTTGTTACTGACATATTTGCTCCTTCAACAAGTTTGCTCAGTTTGAGTCTTGTGCATAGTGTTAGTGAGCAATTGGAAAGCTGGGCTTTTCCCCCTTAACCATCAGGACTAGTAAATTCAGAGATGTTGGAAGCTACTGGCAGGGGAGGTTTGGAAACTCAAAAGCTTATTTGAAGTAAAGCATAGGAGGTTTGGGCTGCAGGTGCTTGTAGGGAGCAAGGGGAAGGCAAAGAGGGAACAGGAACACAACTGGAGTGCAGATGGATCAGTGCCAGCTTTACTTCAAATCTATTTATCCCAGGCCCGTAATTCAGCAAATCTTCTAACTGTGTGTGCTTAACTTCAAGCATATGCTTAAGATGCAAGGGAATTGATAGCAGAGGGACAGAAGATGCTGATGGTGCCCTGCCTGTCAGCTGGCTGGTGCTCTCATCCTTTTGCAGTCATTTGGATCACTGCAACTTAAATGAGGGACTTAAAGGCTTATCTCTGATGTATTTAGTTGTTGCATAAATTTTCAAATTTGATCCAGGCCACCTATAAAAAGTTGTTTGGGTTTTCTTACATCAGAAAGATTTGGTTTCCATTTAATTTTCCTGTATCAACAAGTCTGTTCTGCTAACTGTTTTGGCGGCATTGTAGTTTTTTTCTGAAACAAGAAGTGTACCAGGTCTCCTACATCCTTTCCCCTATTAATTTATGAACAATTTTAAATAAGCTGGTCAGTGCTTTTGCTCCAGTTTGTAACTGAACCTTATGTTCCATATATATGAAGCTTTGTGATATTCTCTCACCCAAAGTCAGAATGTTCCTGTTCAAATCCAACCAAAAGGCTCCCTGTAGAAACTTAGTGTGGGGAGTATATTCAGGAGTACTGAGTAGAGACCGGAAACATGCAGGATATCAGTTAATAGCCTATTTCCTTTTACATTGAAATCCTAAATTAAGTCCTATATGACTTCCAAAAACATTTACTGTTTGTGTGAATGTAGAGTTTTTTATGACATAGCACCTGAAAGATCAGCACCATATTATCAAGGACTACAACGGGAGTTATATTTTATCAAATGCTCCCTGCTTTTGCGAAGGTCTTTTTCTTTCTCATCAAATTCCCAGCCCCTTGCTGGTCTGAGCTAAGTGGGCCCCATGTGATGCAGAGAAACTTCACTGGAAGCACAGAACTCCCTTCTTCTCCCTGTCCTGCAGTAGAGAATGTCCTGCTACTCCAGCACCCCTCCTCCCTGCTCCATCACTCGTACACGGGGCAGTTCTTCTCCAGCATTTTCCAGGAGGGGAGAGAGGAATCTCTCCGTTTCTGGAGAGGAGAATGGGCACAGTGTACTCAGGCAACCAACATAGGTGGGACTTGCTAGATGTGGATTATGTTACTCCAAGTGCATAATTTTGGTCCTGCACACACTTGGATTTGTGACAGTTGTGGGGTGTCATTACACTGTGCACACTTCACACAGACTGCTTTATGCTGCTTGCCTGAATATTTTACTTACTGAAACTCTCAGGTTTTTTTGGGGATTCAAGAGAGAGCTTGGGGAAGTTATGTTTTAATGCTTCTTTGAAGAAATTAAATGAGGTCAGTTAATAAGTATGCTACTCATGTTGAGGGTTGGTTTTAGGCTTTTCCAAAGTTTGACTGTTCCCAGTGTTTGGAGATTTGTATTTAGCCAAATCTTAGAGTACTGTAAAGGAAATACAGACCTTTAATTGGGAAAAAAGTGTTTTAAGTTGTCTTTTCTCCTAAGTCCCAAGTTGGCAGGTAGTTTGAATGTTGATGAAAAGAGATTCAAACTATTGAAGCCTCTTTATCCAAGAAGTGGAAATACTGATTATACACTATTGTAGCCTAGACTGGATTTATGGGAATGAGGCCACCATATCAGAAATACCCGGTGTTGTTTTATGTTTATCTCTCTCTCCTTAATTCACGCTTTATTTCAAAACAAAAGTAAACCCCGTATTTGTTTGCATACTTTAAGTACAAATACTCAGACTTAATTCACACACATAAGAACTTGTGCACCCAAGTAGTTGTTTCTCTGTGCAAATAAGATAAACTCATATCTGTCAAATAATAGAACATGCTTCACACTTTAGCTGTGAATGGAGATGGTTTAAGATTATTCATTCATTTAATATTTGTACCACACTTTGAAAATGGAATGAGTTACATAATCTTTCACAATCTTTAGTTTGGGAACTCTGTTCCAACACTGCCCAATTCGTGCTGTAACGTACAGGCTCCACCATTTCTTTATTTCTAACATGGCATTTTTAAACCAAATTTGTGGCTTTGTATTTTTAAAACCTAATACGTAGAATTAATTACCCTGACTTACCTAAGCGGGTCAGGTCTATAAATACCAAGAGTAAGTAAAGCTAAATGTGATACCTTGGTTTTGCTTTGAAATGTAGGTAGAGTTTGTATGTTGATACAATGGATTCTTTGTGCACATTAAATCCCATACTTTTGTTTGAAATTCAAGTTGATTTATGGTCTAATGTATACACAATTTATACATGCCCTAGACAGAACGTCATATACCTCCTTGATGCAGGTCAGGAGCTTCACGCTTGAGTCTGCATGAAGGTTTCAGTCAGATGATCTGAATCAAAGGGGACCTTACCCTGCTCTCTGCAGTACAGTAACAGTCTGTAACCACCCTGGTCAGGAATGTGGGCCTGTGATTACAACTGAAGAAAGGCTTGTCCTTGTGCATGAAGCACTTCAGGACTGTTCATATGATGAAGACAGTTCATGTGTTAACTTCCTTAATCTAATTTTTCTTTTAACATCCTCAAACTGTTCTGTTGCTGCATAACCAGCAACTGGACACAGATCACTGCATTGCATCAGCCCAGTGAAGCTTTCCCGGTTTTCCGAGGGCTGCTCTGTCCCTCAGGCCGTGCAGCATTCCCTGTGCCTTGCCCCTGCTGATCTCTTGGGAATGGCTGTCACATTTCATTCAGCTGCTCACAGAAATCTGCATCTGATCTCTTCACTAACCAGCCTGCACCAAGGCTTGGGCTTTGATCCTTAGAAGAACATAAGGAATGCTCCACTGGGTCAGGACTCTGTCCAGTCCAGGACTGTCCTGGACACGGGAGTCGAAGGTGCTGTTTGGGGAGTGGGTACTTGCCCAGCCTTGAAGCTTGAGCCAGGCTGGGAGCAAAGTGAAAGGAGGGTGAATGAACACGCGTGAGCTCCAAATGAATAGTCAGGGTCAGCCTTCTGTGTCTGCCTTCAAGTAACACACAGAAATGCTGATGCTTTGAGCAAGTTTGCTCAGTGTCTAGAACCAGTCCTGCTTTCTTGGGGGAGCTCAGACAAAACATGAGTAGAAATCAGTCTCCAAGAGAGTTTCTTGGCTCCTGCAAGTACTTTTTAATTGTTTCATCATGAATGAGATGAATCTGTGTGGAATATTTAAATAGAGCAAACATGATAGTGTATGCAACACTGACTTAATTGGGTTTCTCTGAAGTTTATGCTTTGCAGATGGGACTTCTGTAATTTGGTAAGCTCTGCATTTATGAGAGAAGAAAAAATGTAATTTTTTAATTTTTTTTTTTTAATTAGAGCAACTATGTAGACTGGGAGCAGCTTTCTGGGATTGCAGAGGTTTCAAGGAGAAAAGCATCCTATTTTCAGATACAGCAGTTTAGCTTAACTTCAGCTTAAATGTTTCCTTCCCTGACAGTTGCTTATTTGACTTTGCTCCATGTTCCAGTGCCTAGAAGCAGAGAATAAGTACTCATATTAGACTACTAACTATGCTATGCAGAGAAAGCTCTAGAAAACAGAAAATGGAGTCTATAGTCTTTCACTCCTACAAATTCTCCACTTGTTCACCCTAAGTTTTAAATGCCTCGTTTCTTGTTTCACTCGAGAAAATGAATGGAAAAATGAGACCTGAGATAAACATGTATGACTTCAGAGTTCACGTGAGATGATACTTCACTGCAGAGCACCCAGTTCTTCCTGCAGGTGAGGAACATCAGTGGCCCTGCTGTCATCTGAGAATGCTCTGCATTTAGGAACATAACAGAGGCCCTGAGAACATGACGTTTTACTGTAACCTGCTGCTACTAATTCAGAATGGAAGGGCATGAGACAAAAAAATGTAAATCTTGAATAAACCCCTGATTCTGCTCGATCTGTAATAGCAAATATCAGCCATTGCCCGAGGCTGGGTGCCTTGAACCCTCACAGTAGTGCTTAACTTAACAGATGACATGATCAGAGCCGTATTTTCTTAAGGCAAACATAGGGAATGTGAACAACAGCTGTCAAGATGGATAGCAAAGGGACTTCTTAGTGTTGTGGTGTACATTTTGTGCTGTAACTCAACCAGAAGAATAAACTGGAGGGGAGCCAAGTAACGTGTAAAAGTACAAAGAAGCGTCCTTCAAAAATCCAGAATAGTGTGTGTGGATGAAAATGTTTTAAGAAGGGACTTTAACTTGCAACAGAAATTTATCCTGTATCTCTCTTCTTTAGTCCAAGAAATTATCAATGGAGACAACACAGGCTGATCTGGAAAACTGGCATTCCTCCTCCCTCACTGAGTTAGTGCTTTTCTGCATTCTCTCATTCCTGTGAGAGAGTAGAGCTTTTTTTGCCCTTTTTTTTTTTTTTTTTTTTTCACTTTTCAGTCTGTTTTCTCTACAGTTTTTTTCCCTTTTCTGCCATCTAGTCTGAGTTCATTCTATTAGCTATCACTTTTCTTCTGCTTTGGCAAATGCAGGAGCTCCCTGCTCCAGAGGCCTTTCTCCCAATTTATTCTGCTGGAAATAGGGAGGGTGTTACTACTGCAGCAACAGAGAAGCCAACAAAGCCTGCCTTCCTACAGTTCCAGTATGTTCAATCCTCATTGTGATCTTAAAATGTTAAAAATCTCATTTATGACTTATGACTTGAGACTGGCTCCTCTGCTGTCTAATGAAGTGTCACACCAGCTGAACGCTCTTCCCTTGAGGGCACTCCCAGCATCTCTCCTGCGTGGATGCTTTGGTGTGCAAGCAAAACTCACCTCACACTGGGGTTTTTCCCCCACAGGTAACACTTCAGAGGGTCACCAGTGTCATTTTTCATTAACTAAATCCTTTGCTGAAAGTTCCCAATAAGCTCCAAAGTTATTGTGGGTGACATGAGAGGAAAAGTGATTAAATAAACCTTGTTTCTGAAAGAAGAACCCATAAGCAAAACCAAGAAGCTGTTTCCACTAACTTGCTCTTCCATTTAGATTTTTCTCACTCTTGCTTTCCTGACACAACGTCTCGGATGTGTTTCGGCTTTATTCCAACACATCAAAGGTCTACCAACCTCTTCTACAAAACTGCACTGTGACCTGAAGCATTACTCATCTATCCTATTTGGGAGATGAGATGTAATATAATCAGCTATTTTGTGTCTTGCACCTGCAGAAAATCTATTCTGCTTCCCATCCTGGGATTTAGTATTTGTCTATTCATCTACTTTTTTGAGGATTTTAGACATATTTTGCAGTAACTTATTAAAAAAACAACAAAAAACCAAAACAAAACAAACACCAACCACCCCAACCCAAACAAAAACACAGTGCCAAGAGCTTTTTGAGATTGGCATTTTGAGATCATGGTTTGTTTGGCTGCTCTAATGAAGTAATTATAAAATATCAGCAGAGAAACACACCCAAAATTACAGGATAGGTATGCATGGGATGGTGTTTTCACTCAGTGCAAAAGGACAGATCTCCCAGAAGGAGAATACACCTTTTGAGGTATTTTAAAATTTATTTTCTCATCCTATTAAAAGAAATGAAAGTCTACTTCTGGTGGGTTTAATTAATTAGTTTTGACTTCAAATTCCCTTTCTCCCTCAGGACATTCCCCTGCAATGTTCCAGCACAGCATTGCAGAGGTCTTTTTTAGTTCGTGGTAGCTGAACTAAAGTTGTCTGAGAACAAAAACTACTTTTGAACAGACTAATCTAAACGTATATATCCAAGTAGGAAAAAAGTGGCAAGTGCATACCCTGGATTTTCAAAACTAACTTTCATTTTAAGTAGTTCCTTGAAGACACAGGAGAACTTTGGGTATTACATCATAGTTTTTCAGAATGACTAGCTTTTAAACACAAGGAAACTTTTTTTGCCTGCTTTACAATAATAATCTGATTTTTAGCTGGATAGTGTCTGTTAAAATGAAATCACACAGACTTAGAAATATCTTTTCTGACAGAAAGAGGTGAGGCTGAGCATGTCAGAGCCAACAAGAATCGTGCAGTTTAGAGATTTTGTCGTTGTTGTAGATCATAATATTCTCCTAATACAACAGAGATTACAGAAATATGGCATAGTCTTATTTTGTCTGACATTGTAAAGAAAGAAAGACTTAAAGGATTAGTCTTGGTAACTTAGCAGTTCCTTTGCCAAGTATTGTGATATAATAGGGAATAATGCAGTGCATTTCCTGAACATGCAGTAAAACCTCTGGTCAGAATCTCGTTAATGCCAGAAGTGATTTAAGCCCAGCTAACAGGCCCACTTTTCTGCCCCAGAAATGACAACACAAGATGTGACGCCTCTTACTCTAATGCTGCATAAGAGCGTCTCATGCATATGACTAAGATATGATTCAACACGACTAATTCCTCAAGATTCACTTCTCTTCATTGTTAGAAACCCAAGGACAGCACAAGAAGGCAGGATTAGGTTTTAGATGGAAGCTGCTGCTTTGACAAGGAATGCAACTGCTTTCTTTGCCAATGTGTGTTGAGAGGGATGGGCTAAGGAGGCAAAGTGAAATGTTTTTCCCCTCAAGGAAGCTGAGCACCTAATTCACACATTCATTGGACACAAAGATCACTCTCTGTGCTAACAAATCACATAATGAGGCATTTGCACACCCACACACATTTCTACACGTGCTGTTGCTCATCTGGCACCTGCAGCGGTGGTGAATAGATGTGTAATTGCAGCTAGGAGATGCTGAAAGAGTCTGCAGGCAAGGTCTATATCGCAGGAGCGAGTGGATGCCTTTTTGCTTTGCACTGCTGTGGTCGGCAGCTTTTGGGGAGCTGTTTTGCCACAGAAATCCTGCTCTCAAAGGCTTTTCCAAGGAGCCTGTACTGGCTCTACAGGTGCTGGTATTGAGTCTTGAAAATGTTGGGTAGCTGCTCCATGGGCTCATGTCTCGTGCAGAATCAGAGCACTGAGAGTCTCCCAGCTGATAACACCGGGAGACTGATAAGCCACAGAGCCAAAGTTCAAGCGTGCCCAGGTCTTGCAGCTAAAGGAGGTTGTGTAGAAGGGGTCAAAAACTGGCATTAGAAGAATCCGGTGAGAACAGCAAATATTTCATGTGGAAATGTGCAAAAATTGGCACATGTGTGCTGCCAATGGCAGTGCTGTAATTCCTGCTCTACAGCTTCCAAGTCGGATCTTGCAGTTTCTCGACACCAGGTAACAGTAATCCCATCTCAGAGGGGCCACTGAACATCCACGTTACGTTCCAAACTTTAAATTCATGCCTGTTCTTGCGAATTTTTTTATTATACCTTCTAAAACCCCATTTTTGTTCCCTCATTTCCCACATGATGTAGGTCTGTGCAAAAACAAAATCCTTGATAACTCGGGTGTTTTGTAACCTCCAGAAAAAGCACTGAGAGTCCTTTGTAGGCATTTTCCCATTGCAGCAAGCCAGACTGACCCAGTGCTCCTGCTCTCATCCTGTCATTAGCAGAGCTTTCAGGAGGCAGGACTTCAAAGCAACTCTTCCAAAATAGTATGTCTGGAGTGGTTTTAAGTAGCTGTTTTATTTCATTGTTGCTCTGCCCCAAACACTCTCTGCCTTCTGAGATGTGAAGAAAGCTCTGTCTATCCCACTGCCATCTAAGTCTGCTTGAGGTGACAGCCTTGTTATTTAGCATTATTTCTCATGATAGATGGGTTATTTACAGCAATTGTATCCCAAAGATGTACACAGTATCATTTTCATGAATTGTGGGCAGCTTTGGGATACTGAGTACCGCATGGATTTCTTTAGTCTCATCCATTTGTCTTCAAGTCAGTGAATTCAAAGTGGCTCCAACATCAGATTGCAATACCCTTGATGTTTTAATAGTAATTAGATTTTTTGGGGGGTTTTATCTGAAATGTAACAGTTCTAATTATGTGTTTTTAATGGGCATTTACTGCCTGTGTTTGGTACCACTGACCATCAGTTTGAGGATAATGGGAACTCACAGCTGCCCATCTAAACCAGTGCATCACTGTGAAAATATTAGCATGATTTAAATGTTTGGACGCTAAACTGTGATTCCCTTTTGGGTCTTGTGCTATCTTATAATCTATATCCATTGAAAATTGATTTGACATCCATAATCACTGTTTAATTGTAGTATCTCCTAAGAAGGCTATTTTATAGAGGTGAACATAATAGCACAGAACAAGTATATGGTTTTCGCTAATATTCTGATTACCCTGTCCTAATAGAATAATTGCATTCTGTATGTTCTCTCCTCTGGTAATTACAGTCTCCACATGCTCCAGGTCCTGGGAGAGCAAGGGGTGAGGTTTGGAGTTTAGCTTTTGATCTTTTTGCTTGAATCTGGGTTTTAAAAGTACGTGGCTGAATTTTTCTGCACTGCAGCTATGGGCAAGCTCTAGGATGATCTCTAGGAAAAGGGAGGGTAGCCGTCAGGTTTTACTGATCTTTCATTTTTCACCACTGTTGATGAGAAAAAATAGTAATTGCAGCCTTTATTCATGGAGGGAGGTGGGAAAAGGAGAGGTAAGGAGGGGGTGGCAGCTATCACAGTTTAACTCTATATTTGGTGTGTTTTCCTGTCAGCTTATTAGGTGCAAAGCACAACCTAGTCTGGGTTTCTGACATTTTCTGGCTCTTGTCACTGTAAATCTGCCATCCCTGCGGTCACATCCTCAAACTAGCTCGGAGGGAGCTTCTGAGAGTCCAACCTAGAGCACCATTTTTGCCTCTAATATTCATATATAAGAGGTTGCTCAAACTTCAGCTACATTTAGGATGGAATTTCAGCTGATGAAGTACTATAAGAGCTGTTTCTCTCAATTTCGAAGGCAGAGCCAAGAACAAAGCCATTTGGTCATCGTAAGAGATGAGAACAAAGCTTTTATATTCAAGAGGATTCAACTGTGGAACATTCTTATAGAAGTGCTTGGACAAATCTAGTCTGATAGTCCTTAAGAAATACTGCATAACCATCCTCATTTCCCACTTTCCCCCCCAAAAATTACATTTACAATTGCAGTATTCTACTCCTCTCCACAAAAAAAGACTCCAGAAAACCCAACCCCAACCAAAGTTTGGTCCCCCCAAAAGAGAAAAGCCAGGCAATTGTGTATGTCAGTAAGGAGGTTATTGCTAATGGGTTTATGCAGAAAGTTTTCAAATACTCAGGTCACAGACAGCATTAAAAAAGATATATAACAGCCCTACGGAACTCTGAAGGTTTGGCAGGGCCTCAAAACCCATCCTGGTGATGTGACTGAGTCCTGATGGAAAGGCCTGGAAGGGAATTTTCAATTCTATTGCACGGGGAATTCTTTTTCCATAAACAGCCCCCTCAGTTCTTCTGGGAATCCTGCAGTCACTTCAGGAAATGATACAGTTTGCAGTTTGTTAGTTTGTGATATGCTCTTTGTTTACTCTACAATAAGAGATTAATGAAATGGTCTGGGCTTTGAAACGGAACTTTTCAGTGCTCATAATTTTGCAGCTGATTTAACTGTTCACCTGGAATTGTGATGCAGAGCAAGTAATTGCATGTTAATGGCAATTACAATAACTAACAGGCATAATGAAGTGCTTTGCATATGCACTCATGGGAGCTTTGTGCATACAAATGATTTGTGTATTTTGTACAAATTCTCTTCACTGTATGTAAAGGAACCCCCTTATATGTTGCGGCCTATTTCATTTTGCACAGGATTTTATACTAAACATTCACAGAATTCAAGCCCACAGTTGCCACTGATATTTATGTTATAATTGACTGACTGCTTAGTCAGATTGTATGAATAATGCCTTTTTTTTTATCAAAAGTTGATTCTTATGTGTTTGTCTAGTTCTCTGCTAGATCAAGGGCTGTCTTATTCACTAGAAATACACAAATTTTAACTGAACTTAGAGGGAATCCTTTTATGTGTCTTTGGGACTTTCTTGAGAATGTACCACTGGAAGAACTTTCAGAGCTGATAGCACAGAGACCAGAATTTGCCAGATGCTTTTCTTCCTTTGGTTTTGTTTCATTACTTCAGTGTTCCTTTTTTATTTTTATTTTTTTAAGACTGAATAAGTCATGCTACCACATTTCATAGAGCTTATCCACTTTCACTTACTCCTGGTTTCTCCACACCTAAGATTGCCAGGAGCGAGCCAAGTAGAGTCCCCCGCGAGCCCACAGCTGCTTGACTGTTTGGTAGGTAAGGGTTTTTCTCTGGATATCTTCACTTTTGGAAAATTCTGATGAGATTAACCCAGAGGAATCCACATAACTGGAAAAACTGGAAAAAAAGAAAGAGGAAGGAATCCCCTAAATTCAGAGAACCAGTGTGCACAGGAGAACATTCCAGAAAGCTTTAGCTCTGTCAGTGGTGTGGTTTGGCCGTTCTGTAATGCAGCTTAGACCTCTTTCAGGGAGCACAACGACTCACTGCCGAAGAGACAGAGCTAATGATGGTCGAAGAGTCCTAATGATGCGTTTTGTGTACAAACAAAGTACAAATCCATTAGACTCTGCATTCATTTTATTTATTAGTCATTCATTACCCAATGTACTGTCAATTAAGCCACTCTAAAGAAATTCATGGTATCCTCCTGTTCCTTTTATTCGTAATAAATATGTCAGTCTCTGATTAAATGCCTGAATGGTCAGAACATGTTTAGAGGATATGACATCGTCTACCTCTTCCCAGTATGACCCCAGGCTCTGATGACAGGATTCAAGCATGCTCCAGTGGGCAGACCAGTTCCCCACAGTGTGCAGCCTCAGTGGCTCGTCCAAAGTCATGTGGGTCATGATTCCACCTAAAATGAGTCTCCAGGAGTGTCTCAAAAGACACCCTCCAGGAGAGTCTCAGTGTGTGTCTCAGAACTCCCTGAGTCAGCCTGTGCTGGGATGAAGCCTGTGGTAAAACTCAATAACAATCTGTGTTTATTAAAATCACAAGTACTTGTTTCAGAGCATTTGAAAATGGATGAAGTATTTAAATTCTCACAAACAAGGTACCAAATGGTCATGTTAGTCTGGGAACACACTCAAATGGTTCAATCTACTCTAATTTGGCTAATTTCTCCTAAAAATTATAGTGGTCTCTCCCATTTAACAAAATTAGGCAACATCTGTGCAAAGCAAGGTTTAAATAGCCAAGCATATGTTTTGCACACATGCAAATAAACTTAATTAAGAGTTGCACTCAGTCATACAGTGAACTGACACGAGGGATTGGACTAGGACTGAGCAATGCCACTCGTATTTGGCTGCTGTACTCAGACAATGCACATTTCAAACACACAATCAAAGGCAATGTGCAGATAAAAGTAAGAAGGTGCAAATATATTACCCAGCAGGAACTACTTGCTCAGCTCTAATGACTGTCATTGCATCTGACTAAAACAGGAAGGGCTGTAAAAGCAAATGTGGGACATGCTATCACCTTAATTAGTAACTACTAATCTTGCTAAACTTACTACCTTTTCAACCAGTCCAAAAACCTCCAGACTTTTACCTCCAGTTCCCCAGATGACCTGTAATAACTTTCAGATTGCATTTTATTTTAACTGATGCTGACTTGAAACATGAACAGAAAATACAGAAATAGCTAAAAATGTGAGCTGGAGAGAAAGTCCTCCTTGCTTCTTTTTATAGTCACAGTTTGAATTTCATGCATGGCAGTAGCTCTAAGGCATTGGAGCTATTAGATCATTTTTAGTTCTACCTATTATGTGAACTGTTTTAGAGGAGAGAAAAACCTACTCAAATGTATTTAAAGATAAAAGCAAGACATGAAACACAGCATTTTGAATCTGCATCAGTGGCATTCACGAGCCAACTGCATCTAAAACAATCTCACAGAGCCTGAATCCACAGCCTGAACCTGTACAGCAAAACCTGCCAGATTTAGTGTCGGGGGTTGTTTCATCTCTGTTGTAGCACTGGGAGGTGACAATCAGAAGTGCTTCCTTTTGTCATTAATTCACACCAATTTTTACCAGTCACAACAATCTAGTGCCAAGGGTGGTTTATACTCAGTTTGGGGGACAGCTCTAAGGGGAAGCCACTCACTCCATGCAGGTGACTGGTACCAAACATACCTGGCCTCCTGTGATCTCCGATGGGATGGATTTTTGGCTGGTGGAAAATGTCTGCATTTAGTGGGATCAGGAGAGTTAACTAAAGCTGGGGAACTGGTGTGCTCTCTTTCCTTATCTTTCACTTTCTCCCACATCCACCCCCGCTATCTTTAAAATGCTTTAACTGCTTCAACTGGGCAGAGGAGGAGAAGAGAAGCAAGGTAGCTTTTTGTAAGAGTGATTGCCTTGTTGTCTCAGTTTTAATAGAGGTCATAGGCCTGTGTATCCTCACACTTAGGAAAGCAATCTCGAATTGCTGTTGAAGAACCAACCTCAAAAAGCCATCCAGATACGTCTAATGAAACCCAAACCAAATGGGTGCATCAAACCCCATGGTGTGTTGCCTTAGCTGAGGGCCATCAGTTCGTAGGAGACAGACAGGAGTGCTGGCTCCACACCTGAGCTGGAAGCATTGCAGTGCCTGCTACACTTTCTGGGGAGTTCTGGGGTCGTCTCCCTGCAAATAGGGCTTGTTAGAACAAGCTCCTGGGCAGTGGGGAATACCCACACCGAAGGATGGAGTTGTCCAGCTGCTTGTTTTCTGCCCACGTCCTGGAGGCAAGTGTTTACCTAATGAAGAGTTACAGAGACAACCTGGGTTTCTCTCTGAAGTCTCTGACGGTGTTTGAACCAGTTGTGTACCTTTTTCTATTACATTTGTACTTCCTTTTATTTCAAAGGGATTTGGGGGTATTCAGGGCTTCACAGTGTTTTAAACACAGTGTATAAGAGGAATTTGCAAGATCCTGTGAAGGCCAACAGGAGATGGTCTTAGAAATAACCACTGAGTGTTAACATTCTACTCAAAGGACTGCTTGTGATCCATTATGCTATTTAATTTTTTCTTATGCTTTCATAACCTGGGGCTACATGTGTTGTGCATATTTTATATACACTGAGTCCTATTTTTAGCCTAAGGTATTTTTGATTCAGGGTCTCACAGCATTGTGACTGGCCTTTTCCTCTGCCCTGTTACCACCTCTGGGCTGACTTAGCACACTAATGGTGTCTTCCTGAGGTACTTTACCTAAGTCACATATCTGTGAAGTAACAGATGGAAATGTCCAGGGACTCCAGTGAAGATCAAAAGAATTCATATCTGAAATTTCGTCTTTCGTTACTGCTATGCAAGAACAGAAAAATATTTTTGCCTGTCCTCTGCACCATGTGATTTTTAGACACAAAGACCTTCATTCTGCAGTAGAAAGATGCTAAAATAGGTTTCTTGTTAAAAACTACTATTCAGTCTGTTTTTCTAATACAAGAACATCTGTGTTTTCATGAGCAGAAGTTCCGTGTTGCTGAAGTAATAGCGGAAAAGACCTTTCCATTTCCATTGAAGAAAAGAGTTGAACTTCCATGTACATCAAAGAATCTCTCTCTGCACTCCTGGCCATTTTAATGGCTTTCTCTAGTAAATCTGAAGGCTAGAAGATCAGTTGTCATGGGAACTGGCAACAGATGACTCAAGAAAACAAAATTAAATGTTGGCTTGATGTCAACAGCTAATCCAGTGCCCTGCCAAGTGAAATCACAGTTAACACGAGCCATGCCCAGCAAGCTGTGATTTGAATGGAGTTGCAGCCAAAGATAGTTTCTCACCCCATGAACAGGAGAACATTTTAAAAATTGAAACTAATGAGGAGACCCAACAACTTTGGAAACAGTGAAACTTGGGAAAACATTGTTTATAATTGTTGAGTTAGAGCCTTAGCAGCTACAAATCAAAGTGTCTTCTCTGACATCAAAATCATGATATCAAATTAAGTACCGTTTCAGGATCTGTCTTAGCGTTTTCAGAATCCATAAGATTGATTTGTGCTGGGACAGAGTCCAAAAATTGTCTCAAGTTGTGGTTTTAGTGCATCTGTTATCTAGAAAATCCAATTCTTATGCTATAATCTATTTTGCAGAGGAGCATCTTTAAGCATATAATTTTTAGAGTTGGAATTTAAAGACTCTTTTTTCTAATGAATCATATCTCGCTTCTTTTGTTCATCATCAGTAGACTTTAGGGCCTAAAAGGCTACATTAAGGACTGAAAATCAGAGAATATATAAAAAAATTGGCTGTTAAATACAGTGATGAGAAATACAGCCTTGCTTAGGAACAATCTGCTAATACTTGGCTCCTCCTAGTGACTGTTAAATTAGCCCATATGGAGTGTAATAGGAAATAGAACAGTCCTGAAATAACAGAAGAGTGTGTTTAGAGCTTGTTTATATAAACATGGACTATGAAATTCCGTGGAATTTCACTTGTGAAAGTACAGTGGATTAATTAACTATTAAAATCTGTGTGGACACTCGTGTTGAGAATTAAAGTGAGCTCAATTAAATTTAGCTTTATTATGTTCCAAAGTAAATGAACCTAAATTGAATTAAGATTAGTTTAATTCTAGGATAGAGTGTTCATGCAAATCTAGTCTGGTTTAATTAAGCTACTCCAATCACACACATTTAGGTAATTTGGATTAGATTTTGTAAGCATTTCCATGTCAAAAAGCCCTTAGGATTTATGTAAAGGACAACTTTTAGGCTAAAATGTCTTTGTGTGCAGGATCAGTCTGCTCACTTCAGTAAATGTGCAGTGACTGACCTTTCTCTTTGTTGTGGGATTTCCCATGTTCTCTCTAGTGCTGCCATTCCAGGTTGTTTCACTGGGAAGACATTCCAACCTTACTGCAGTTCTGGTTTTTTGAACTGTGTACCAGAATTGTCTAAACCCACAACACTTGACAAGTTTTTCTCAGCATGGCTTTATTGTCACTAGTGGATGGCCAAGGAACTCGTTCAGAATCTGTGACAACTTGTTCTCTAAATCTTACAGCACTCATTGGCTTGATGCATAATAAATCCAGCAGGACCTCATTTGCCTTTTTAATGTGTAAAATACATTAAGAGGCCTTCTGAGTGAGCATCTCACATGCATCTAGATTGGTTTAAGGTCAAGAATGTATTAATCTACCCAATAAATCTGCACATTTCAAGTCCACACTCAAAGGGAATATGAGTCAGCTAAACCAACACAAAAAGAATCTCTAGGTACATCAATACATCTGTTTAAGGGACTGAAAAGGTGTCTCCACACAAGGAAAATCTGGTACCTGTGACCTGGGGGATGTAGCTGAGGAGTAGACAAGAAGTGGAAAGAGAAATAGGCTTTTCTGTGCCACTGCGGTGCCCTGGCTGGTGAGTTGGTGGTTGTACACACATTGTAAACTGCTTGGGAAAAGTTAATTTGTGGCTGGCCTATCATGAAGCAAAGAGGGAGTTGTGCTACAATGTCGTGTCTTTGGAGATTGTGCAATTTATGATCTTTGTTCAAGACTGTGCCTAAAGGCACGATTTAGCCCATATATTGTACATAGAGAGTTCAAAGGAAAGTACATGTTAGTGCTGCACAATTCATCTGGCTGTTCTTGCACTGCAGCTGCATTGGGCACTACTAGAAGTAAATAATGTTCCAAACCCCATCTCACTATTTGCACTATATTCCACACAGAACAGTCTATAAAGAATGCAGTTAATGAATAAAATATAAGGTTTAGATTTTTTTAAAAAGTCTTCTCTGTTTCAACAAGTGTGTTATTAATTCAAGTTTTCTCGATATATTTGACGAGAGCTCTGATTTGTGACTGGATCAAGGCGCCCTTTCCTCTGGGCTGTGCGCAGCCCGGAGCTGGCCTTGGTGCTGAACTCTGGCGTGGCGCTCCCTGCTCTGCCTTGCTGCATCACTGGCACCCCCGGTGTGGGAGAGATGTTGTATCATGTTGGCATCTCTTATTCTTATTAGATGATTAATGTAGAGCCAGTCTAAATTCTTAGAGCAGATTTTAAGGAGGCTGATGAAGAGAGGCCATAACTGCAGTCCATGAAGGCATTATTAGGCAGAAAAGTCAACAATTCATGACATGCTGATTTGGGTCTGTGTATATGGATGAAAATATTAGCCAGTTTTAGTCCTCAGAGCAGTGGAAATATAGTCCAAAGGCTGTGGCCTGTGCCATGTACACTATGCTTATATTCATTTTTTTCATGATTTATCCTGTACAGGGAGAACAGAAATCCATGTTTTCAGAACTGACTACAAACAAAATAACTACTTTTACACAGTGTGGAAATTGCCTTCTCATTGATTATTCTCTTGAAAGATCATCACAATTTCGAGTGAAAAGGGAAGCGAGATTGTGAAGTAAGGTTCATATAACGTGAGAAGAGATAAGAGAAAATACTAAAGGGAATTGCAGTTCAGTGTTCCCACTTTTTGACATCAGTCTTTTCACTTTATGTTGGCTGGTGAAGAAATGGTCATCCCTATTTCAAGTGATATGCTCTGTGGTGAGGAATGTTGGAAGTTACAAGGATCTTATTTTATCAAGTGAGAAGAGAAATACACATGGTGTGTGATGTTAGGTGATGTCTGAAAAGCTTCCCTCAAGAATTTCTTTAGAGCTCAAAGTTTCAATTGCAAATACAGAAATTCATCCCAAGAAATTAGACAATACCAGGTGTTTGTTATCAATAATTGGTCCATTTTTGCTGGTTGTATTTTTTGTACTGAGCTAAAATGAACATATATCTTGTTTTACCAAAGTTACTCTTGCAGTCTAGAAGAGCAGATGATTTATGGACTTCTAAGCTTTTCCACCTTTGGTCAAGTGGAATTTTCTGTTGTTCTTCAGTGTTTCTGCTTCAAGGTCAAAAACATGTAATTGGGGCATCTCTAGAAATATAGGTAAATAATTGATGGATGTGTACGTGGATTTTATTTATAAGGGTTACATAAACAGCTCACAGGATTACAGGGTGATTCAGCTTGGTAGGGATCACAGAAGATCATCTAGTCCAATACAAAGATTCTTTGCAAGGAGGAGTTTCTGGTTTCTCAGAGGATGCTGTGGTTAGAAGATAAACTGAATTATGAAGTGATGTCCTGTTATTGCAGAAACAAGTGCACAGCAGGATTATATTCCTCTCTTCTGTCACATACCTTAAGACAAACTCTTATTCCTGTGGAAATTGGTGTCAGTGAAATAAACCCCACAATGTTGGGTGTTTTACTGCCCTTGGAGTAGTACTTACGTGTAATCAGTTTAGAGTCAAATTAACCAGCCCTCATTCCCAGAGCAGTGCTTTGCTGTGTGGGGCGATGGTCAGCAGGAATGGGTGTGACTGGGTGCCATGAGTGAGCAGCGCTGGCAGAACCTGCCGGTGGCATAAGCTGCACCCTGATCCCGCTGGGAATAGCTGTGTGTGCTGTCCCAGGGGCCAACAAACTGCACCAGTGCCAGCTCTGCCAATGGATAACATTCCCATCCTCTGTATTCACTTACAGGCCTATCATGTGTTGACAGAAAGCCCTCGAGTTCTGACAGCGGTGCAGTTGGAGCCACATTTATCATTCTTCACCTGTGCTGTTAAACCAGGCTGAATGATTTTAGTCATGGCTTGGCATTGCACTGTTGGGAAAAGTCCCCATGAAATGGAGTGAGCAGTGGTGTAGTGTTGGTGTAACCATTTCAGCCCTGTGTGAAGCAGATATGGTGCTACATACTCCCCACTGGCACTGGAGTGTTGCCTGTGCCTTGCTTTCTGTTCCTGACATCCCGACATTGGCTGTGGAATCTCTTCCCTCTTGCACTCAGAGGATATCAAGCAGAGGAGCTTTACAAACCCACATACAAAAGATACAAATACTGACAGAAAAGGGATTTAAATTCTCAGCCTTTCACCATTTCACTGTTTCCCCCCTACAGTAATTTCTGGGTTTGGACAGGATTTTATACAACTCCGTTGCATAACAACCTCTCAGTGAACCATTAAATTGCTTACACATACAACAGATTTCTGTGACAGATGATAAAAATAAAAATTGGAAAAGGCCTTATTGAGAAAATAAAAGGAACTTATTGCCACATTTAAACCCCTCAAATATCCTAATTAAGACTGATCAAGACACACAGGGCTAATGGTATATGAATTTTCTAGCTTTTGAAGATAATTTGTAGGACATGTTAAAGATAATTCCAGGAATATGTTGGAATATCTGCTCTGTTTCTACTGAATGTAACACTAATCCCAAATCACCAAAGGTTACAAATGTTACTTACTGAAGTAATAACAAAGTACTCCAAGCATGTTAAGTGTGTTCAAATGAAAAGTACTTTAAAAGAAGAGAGATTCCTCAGGTTCATGACAACAACAGAACAAATGCTTCATTCTACAGTATTTCTAAATCTAATCTTAAAGTTTCTGGTTTAAAGAGTAGTTGTTTACAATTTTATGAGTGTGCCTCTTGTATAGGTATTCATTAAATCTGATTAAAAAAAGTCTCAAAACTGAGTCCAAACACAATTTGTGAATATTTCAGAAACACTGAATGTTATAGTCCTGATTTCACCTAATTTTAAACCTGCTAAGAAGGATTCCTCAAATGCCAGTTTCTCTGCAGTGTGAGTGTTTTATAGAGTCTTCTGATTCTATTTGAAGAGTTCTAAAATTAGCACTCAGCATTCTGATACACAGACAGATTTTCTCATGATCAGTTTTTTTCCTGCAAAACAGGAATCAGAAGGAAAACACCTTGGATTTTCAAGAGGTAAGAGCCAATTTGCACCCACCGACCCCTTCTTCAAAGAGGAAACAGCTTTTCAGTATCCACATAATGTTTTGTATGCCAGGTTCATCCTGTGTCAACTGCTCAAGTCATTATTACCTGGTAACATCAACAATTTTATGTTTTTACTGGAAGACTTTTAAACAAGTTGCACAATAAAACACTGGAGGATGGAACATTGCCCGGCTTCATTGAAAGAAGTCACCATTTATTACCAGGAAATGGATTACATTTTAGCTGTAATCCAAAGATCTGTGATCTCATAAATAAATGAATATCTTCTAAACCAGAAATACAGTGGCAGCTGAAATGTTGACTGTGCTATCCAAGACTATTGCCACGTGCACAGAATTTAACATGAGACATTGAGGATGCTTTACAAAGTTCCCATCCTTAAAGCATGTTGGCTAATAACAGCTTCACAAAAGCTTAGTTCTCCACTACGCGGAGAATCAAAGTGTCTGAGGGGAGTTCAGATTCTTAAACAGATATTTTTAAAAGGCCTGTATTCACTGCAGAGATTCATTTATTCCTGCCGTGTAAGTAGCCAGAGGTGCCTCATATATGGAAGTATAAAAATGAGCATTCTGAGGCTCAGGCAAAAAGGGAAGATTAAAGTCTGGGTCCTGTTAAGGAGGAAAAGTTCTGTTTTATTTATGGCACTGAAAAATCTGAGTCTGAAGTGAAGCCATTCGAAGCTTTTGGGGAATTTTGCCCACCAGCAAGAGTACAAAACATCAACTCTCTCACTGTGGTTCTTCATTTGGTAGCTCAGTCCTGTATGGAAACCTTGCCTGGGTTGCCTCAGCCTCAGAAACCCTCCAGCATTTTCTGGGTGGCTGTGACATAACTTCTCTCTTGGTTAACAACCAGTGATTCATAGAAACTTCTACCCCAGTAAACATCTGTTTATTTTTCTCTAGCGTTTAAGAAGCTTTTGCCAGATTTTCAAACTTGTGTGCTCAAATTCCAAGTATGCAGAAGCTTAGCAAACATGGTTTTAGAACTCAAAGCCTGTTTGCACATAAGGCATCTCCCTGAAAGATGAATCCTATTAACCTTGTTAAGACTAAGTATTTAAATTTAAGCACATGTTTGGGAACTTTGCTGGGTCAGAGTCTTTAATTTTTAATAGAGATTTGTGCTTAATACTTTTTATTTACACTTGAAAGTTGGGTCTTTGGTTATCATAGTGTTTTCCAGAATTTCTGTAAGTAGAAGGGATGAATTTTGTGCACAGATTGGTGAGATAGTAATTGTATTTTTTTTAAATTGACTGAGGGCTTCAAAACAACCAAGGAAGCACTTTTAGATATGAGGACATTTGCTGTTTTCTCTGTTCAACTTTATCTTTCACTTTTCCCTACTTTATGTTATTTATCTGTCCAATTTTAGGATTGCTCCATTCAGGAATAATTCAGGGAAAAGTTAGTGCTGCCAGCAACAAGGTGAAGAGATGAGATGACTGAATATCCTTCTTTGTCTTATGATACAACACAAAGATCATTAGACTTTGCAGCAATAGGAAGAACTTACTGAAGAACAATTAGATTAATGGCCAGATACTGATTGATGGGTCAGGATAAGGCTCACTAGCAAATTTCTATTAAAAAGTGGGGTTTTTTTCAACATGTCGTTGCATTTAATTCTCTAGGATATTCATCCCTTGTGACATTACAGATGGAATTACATGAACACAACAAGGAAACCAAGACTTGTCAACGAAGTTTCTGAATTTCTGGGCTGGATTTCCCTTTAGAGAGAATCTTGATTCTTCTGTAATGCTAAAGTCATACTCAGGAAATAGAAGGATGTCCTTACCCAGGACACACACACACCCCCACACCCACACATATATATATAAACTGACCTAGGTTATGCTATTGCCATTAATTAAAATACTCCCAATGATAACAGTCATTAAAACAGTACTTCATTACATTTGTTCCCTAAAATATCCCTCAGGGAATAAACAGTGGGCTGCCCACTGAAGTCTGTTTATGACTAGAAGTCCCTGCCTCTGTTTTACATCTGTTCATTGAATTAAAATGCATCCATTTTCTATTACCCATATGATCAGTGCACTTTTTTCAGGAGCAGTAGTTTACCTGAACTGCAATGGATCCTTTAGTCACCCACTACACTGTTATGGAAAATACACGTGGGTGGTTGTAGATGATGCACAGGAAGACTCAATAAGAGAAAAAACTGCTAATATGTATTTCCTGAGGGGTAAAAAAAGGGTGTGATTTACTTAAATTCGTAAGATTTTACTGAAAATTTGTTTAGATTTTCTCCCTGGATGTTGCCATTTCACTAGCAGGAGCTGTGCTCAGTGCTCCAGAGTGGAATTGTTTGCCATGTTGAAACCCTGTTTCAGAAATTACATGACCTAATACCTCCAGAGGCAGACAGTGCTCAGTTTATTTTAAACATATTTTCCTTTAGAACTGAAAAATTAAACCTCTGGAACATGAGTTTGATATCCACCATTTGAGTCTACTGCAGCTGGAATACTCATTAGTAGGGACAGGGTGCTTCTGAGCTGAAGCATCCATGGAATGAAATGTCACCAAAGAACTGTGACCAGTGATTAATTTGGAAGTGCACAAGAATTCCTGTACCTGTGGGCTTTGGCCAGTTCTGCACAGACACCTTGGAAGCAAAGACCGTCAAAACAAGAATTGTTTTTCACTTTGATTTCATTTCTGCATCATTGGCATGGAATCCTTGCCCAGAACAGCCACTGTGGTTTTAAGCCTTCGTGCAGGAAAGCCAGTGTTTTTAAATTTAGATGGTAATAATATGTTCCCAGTGACAAAATAATGTAGCAAACCGGTCTGAAATACGACTCGCTCGGAGCTGAGAGCAGTGCAGCTGTTCTCAGAGTCCTCTCTCCTTTCTTTTAAATCTGGAGCATCTGCCTTTCCAAAACACTTCACTGTTAAGTCTCCCTAATGAAGACATTTAGGATTGCAGGAAGGAAAGACGGTTTTCCTGCATTCTGGGAAGTATGGCTAAGACTGGATGTGGAGTAATAAGAAATTTAAATATTCTAGAAAAAAAAAACACTAAGGGAAAAGGCCAGGACAGGCTTTCACTACTGTAATTTAGGCTGGAATCTTTTCAAGCAGTGCTGGAGCAGTTTGCTGACAGTGCTAGAAGACAAAATTGCCTTGGGAGGAAGAAATCAGAGGTTTGATGTGGTAGCTGACCAAAAGTTACAGCAGGGTTAGAGGCATTTTAATGGCCAAAACATCTCCAGTGTGTTTGTTTCTGGTGTCGCACCAAGTCTAGAGCTCTCCTCCAGCGTTTCCAGTGAGATAGATTGGTTGAAAAGTGACTCCCAGCTTCTCCTACATGACAGGAAAAGAGAAACTTTTGCAACAAAGAGAAGCTGCTTTGCAGATTTTCATCTGGTTCTTCATTTAGAAAGCTGAGCCCGAGTCTGAGCGTTCCGTGGGCTCTCACAGGCGCACAGTTAATGAGCCGGCGCTGTCGGTGCACTCATGACTGTCGTGGTTAAAACAGGCAATGCCTTCATCTGGTTTACGTAATAAACACAGCCCTGGAGGGAGCCCAGAGGGGCCATCCTGGTATTCCTGTGCAACTTGGAAAAGTGAAGGAGTTTCAAGGGAGAGCAGGAACGGGGGGAAAGGAAAGAAACATTTTCTGCCTGGGATTGAGCTGTCGGGTTCTGTGTGCTCCGAGCAGCAGCAGCACTCGGAGGTGAGTAGAAGGAACAGAAGAAATGAATAGAAACATGGATAAATGCTTCCTTCATACGGATACTTTATTTTGTTAAACTGATCCATCATATTTACTTGGAGTTTTGACTGAGGTGAGTGAACATAGGGTATTTTAAATATATTTCCGTAATTCTATATTGAGGGTATGCTGCTATTCACACGAAGGAATTAGGACTCCTGGGGTATTTTGCATGTAATACAATATGCAAGGATGTGTTATCTCTGTGACCATTTGGAATATAGAAAAAAAATTCCATTGGCTCTCTTTTACCTGAGAAGGTAGATTGTTCTTTCATACTTTGTGCTCTGCAAACCATACATTTCATAACCATGAATGTGTTCCTCCCAAAGCAGGATCAGTGCTGGTGCAGGCAGATGAATTGCATAACTCTGTTACATGTTTCAGCATTGATAGATACCCTTTTCCAAGAGGGAGAGGGATTTATTCTGCAGTTATGTTGCAGAGAAGCTGGGGGGCAATAAAAAGAATTTTCCCGCTGCAAGTGCCAAAATAGTTTTGAGTTTAGGTGTGTATTGAGTAGCTGGACTCTTTCCTCCTGCCACTGATGAGAAAAAGAGTTTTGCTAAAAGATCCAAACAGTGCAAGAAAGTTTATTTCTGTGAAACCTTTAAATCTGGTCAGGTAAACAGTTGTCTGGCATGCATGTGACTGCTTTCTGCTGTCTGGTTTGAAGTTGCAGAATGTTTTTATGCTACCTAGTACTCAGATATTGATTATATTAATTTTCAACCTACAGTTGAAAAAATCAGAAATGTATTATTTTATAAAATACAAACTTTTTCAGTAATGTATAAACCAACATATTGAAGCATTCAGGAAATTCTTTTTTCCTATAAATTTGGATCTGCATTATGATTAAAATAATGTGCCTGGTGAAATTAAATTCACATACTTAAAAAGAAGCCCTCAATTCCCTTCCTCTCTCACTCTTCCTACACATTATTCATCTGGTATGTGAAAAGCTGTTCTGTGGCTTCCACACAAAAGCCAAGTGAAAAGAAAGCCAGAGATGTTTTAGTTAAATAGCCATTATTTTCAGGATCCTTTTAAAGCACAAAACAAAATGTTCTCCAGATATTGTGAAAATATATAGGTACTTTCAGATAATCACATGCTGTATACCAGAAAGCCACTATGTTAAGAGCACATTATTACGATTTTAAAGGCAAGCACTGAACACTTAAGAAATGCCAGAATTATAGTTGTCTGTGCATTGTGATGCAGCCTTAAAGTGCACATCACACATGTTTTTCTGAAGTAATCTGTGAAGGCAGAAGTTATTCACATATTCAGAAGCTTTTCTTTAGTGCCCATCACTGCAGTGCCTGCTCCACAACAGCTCCAAGCAGCTGGGGCTGGTGTGTCCCCCTCACACAGTGCTGGAGTGTGCAGAGCATCAGAGAGACCTTTAAAATTCTTAACTACCTGAAGATTCACATGTCAGCTGGAGGTTGAAGATGAGTACCTTGTTTAAGTGACTTACTCTTCCCCCCCCCACCCAAGCAGTCTGGCAGGGGAAGGAGACAGAACCCAGTTCTCAGGGCCATTTCCATCTTCCTTCTTCCCTGACCCCTTCACAACTTTTGCAGCAAAGCCATTATTACAAATTCAGGGAATGCCCCTAGAACGTTGCACTAGGATTGTGTAGCTCACAAGAGGCACGTGAGAGTTCTAGTAAAGACTTCGGAATATAAATTAAAACAGCCCCACGCCCTCTGTCACAAAGATCAGCTTCTCTTTTGTCAGATCTATTGCAGAGAGTAACCAACTGAACCAGCAGGTGGGGATGAGGGAGAAACCTTTCCCAGCACCCATCAGGCATTTTCCAATAGAGAAGCAGTGTCTGAAATCTTGGATTCCATTTGAGGCTCTGGAGGACAGTGTGCTGTGAGTTCAACTTGTTTCATTCCTAGTGATGCCAGTTTTTATACCCCGATAATCTGCAGTGGCTATGCTGAAAGTCTTAAATGTTATACATTGGAGTATGCAATGAGTGCTCTATTATTTTTGATATTATGAGTTGGTAAATTAGACTTGATTAATTTATGGATCTCAAATGGCTGGAGATAGCTTGTCCACCACCAACCTCTTGTTTCTGCTGGAAATTCGGCACTATTTTGCAATTATAAAGCAACCCTGAGCTAATAGAATGTGATTCGTATAAATTTTGTAGGGTTAAAAAGGAGCTGATGTGTAGGAAACCTCATGGGGTACCATTATGGTATTTACATGGTCTTGTCCCAGTGAAAACTGCCCAATACAGCCTCAGACTTGTGTGGCTGGAGCACTTTTCCTCACTCTCCTAGTGCTGTTTGAGGTGAGCAAAACTCAACTGAGAATAAGTAAAAGATTGCCAGTTTTTTGTTAGTGTTTTCCTGCTCTGTGGTTTGGACCTAAACACTTAACAGGCTGTTGTGGTGAAGTGAGAGAGTGGAGCACAAAGCTGTTTGGAGGAAGAAATCTACTTACCTGGTGAAATAGGAATGTTTTTCTTAACGAATGGGCATCGTCTGAAATCTGATTAACCACATAAAGGATGAAAATCCCAAAGGCCCCTGTGGTGAGCTGAGTTAGATGTGCTGTTTGATTGGGAGCAGCCCCTTTACCTCAGCACTGCACTTTGCATTTGCTATTTCTAATCTCTACAAGAAATGCCTGGGAGAGGGAACTTTGCAATGGTAGGACATTTTCCATCCTTTTGTGCACTTTAGGATAAAGACTCATTGTTGACTAAAGCAGCTCTAGGGAACCTAATAGTGAAACAGCTTGAACTGAATTAGAGGAGTGACTGATCTGATTTACACAACAGTTCCTACTGTGACCTGGGAAAACTTTCTCATTGTTTCCAAGAACTGAATAAAAAGATTCTATTTTAACATACACTTTCTGAAAATCATGGAATTTTTCATGGCAAAAAAAAATAATCTGTGAATGTTTCCAATAGTTATGAAAGCACTTTCAATTGATGTGTGTTTTTTTAACTTAACTTGTACTGGAGAGTCCTGTGGCAGATCCTCAGTTGATATACTCAATAATAGATCCACTGATTTCATAAGAGCTGGAGCAATTTATAACACTGATAGTGAATCTGCCCTTGAAAAATTAGTTTTGAAAGTGCTTAGTTGTCTGTGGTAGGAAAAAGTTTTGTGGTTAAAATACTGGCCTAAGGAAAAGGTCTGCTCTTTATCCAGTTCTTCAAAACTTCAGAAAAATCATTAAAATCTGTGCCTCAGTCTGTCTTCTAAAGTTTGACTAACCTCTTTTAAAATATTTAAATTGCAATCTCTTCGGAAAAACATTCTTATTTATCAATTATTTTCATGGTGGTTTTTCCAGCTTGTATCTTGGAGCTCTAAAAATCCCCCAAACCTGCCCTGCAGATGGTACAACAATATTTGTTGAATTCTAAGAGGCAAGTTGCAAAAAAAACCCAAAAAAACCAACAAACCAACCAAAAAAAAAAAAAAAAACAAAAAAAAACCAAAAAACCCAACCTTCTTATTTGCCATCAGTGTAGATAAGGCTGAGCCACATCCAAAGAGGGGCTGGTTTGCTGTGAGTAGTGATCACACAATAATCATGTTATGACAGAGATGTAAAACAAGAATGAAGATGTCAGAGCTACCTAGCAGCAAGTGTAAATTTAATCTTAAGATGAAAGCATATCACATATACCCCAGTGGCTTATTGCCAGAGATGCTAATTGGAAAAAGCTGTATTATGCAAAGCCATTTGTTCCAAATGGCTCTTCAGGGACCAGGTTAAGGAGGAGTTTCCCCTGTGTGGTTTGGTCTTGTTTACAGAGGTTGTTAGTATTTGCATAACCAGCTCAGTGAAAAAATATGTCAAGTGAATAAAATAGACTGAAATGTGACTCTGGAAGTTTCAATTTTCACTGAAAAAAAGACATTTTAAGGAAAAGCTGTAAACTGCAGACTGTACCAATAGTAGAAGATTACAGTTCTCCTCATATAGCCTGATCACTGTCTCTTCAGGACAAGACGTAGGGGTAAATAATTTTTGACTCAGTAAGTGACTGCTTTATCAAACAACAACCTTAGAGCCCACAGGAAAAGATACTGTTCTGAATTTCATCTGGAGTGGTGCCCAGGGATCAGTTCAAAAGGGTTTAAAGGGGTAACAGCCAAAACACAGGTGTATTTTGGAGGGATAGGAGGACCAGTGCATCCATGTGCCTGATTTCTAGAAAAGAAGCTATGTAAAAATGAGGTTATTAGATAAAAGAAAGGAAACCCTAAAATAGTCTAAAAAACTAGATGCCTGCAAGATGCTTTAAGATGATAAAAATAGAGTGTATTTGAAACCCAGGTGAAATATATGCCCATAACTCAGGATTGAACTGTCATAAAATATTATGAATGGCAATGGGAAACTTAAGAAGATACTGCAGGGAAAAGGTTGGTATTCAAAAATTAAAGTTTGCCAAAACGAAGGTGGAAACTCTGTGCATCTTTCTCATTTCCCCCTCCCAGCACTAAAATGGTGCTGAATAGCTCCTGTCACAGGGAAGGATCCTCCTGCCAAAGCTACTGCCAGGAATGTCCTCTCTATTAAACACACATCCATCCATTATCCTAAGGCTCCAATGGACACTGCAAGTGATAGTCATACCTTTCAAGGTAAATTAAATTTCTTGTATCCTTTTTACTCAAAGAGGATAAATGAAGCCCAGAGGGAAGGAAAAGGTTGCTCAAGGCCACCAGAGAAGTCAGTGGCAAGACTGCACAAAGGAAAAATCAGCAGTTCTCTCAGGTTTGGGATCTCTTGGCCCATGCACAAGACATTCTTTACAAAAAGTGACACCAGAAATGTAAATAATGTCCAATTTATGGATTATTGTCTGAAGACCCCCCACACTGAAGCATAAATACCATAACACTTGTGGTTGAATCCTGAGCTGGCAACACTGTGTGTGCAAGAAGATTAATTTTTCCTGATAAGGTCTTACACAAAAGTAAGTGAGCTGCCCCTGAGCAACCCCTTTCCTCTCCCTCCAGCTGCCCTGAACCACTCTCAGCCTCACAACCACCACAAGTATTTTTACTGTGCATTTACCAACTGTGTTGCCACGTGTCAGTGCAAATAAATAATGCATCTTTGAAGTGTCAGGTGTGGGAGTGGTGAGTGAGGAGTTGTGAGAATCATTTCCCCTGCTTGGCAGGTGACCCAGCCTGGGTGAGGGTGCACGAGCTGTCGGCTCAAATGGAGCTGCTTCCAGCACTGGGAGTTCACTTTGGCAGAGTGCTCTTGCCTATCAAAAGCCAAACAACACACACCTAATAGTTAATTCCCTAATAAATTCATGAGAAGTTGCTGAGAGGTCATGGGCAGTGTCACCACATCCTTTCTGCCTGTTGTGCAGTGAGAAGGGTGTGGGGAAGGGAAGCACGTGCCTTGTCGTGCCTTGTGCCACAGCAGCTCCTGGAAGCACCTCTGTGCTTCTGCCCTGGACCCTCAGTGACCTTCTGTTCCTCAGTGTCACCAGCTCCCAACAGGGCCAGAGTAGAGGAATTTTTGCCCTCCATTCTGCACTGAAGGTGCACGAGGTGCTTTGTTATCCTAAGTCCCTGCTCTTCCATATCCAGCTCCCAGTTTGCAGAGAAGTAGATGTCTCAGTCCAGTGCATGTGTAAGCTGGGAGCCTCCCCCATGGGCACAGTTAGGACCATTGAGCAAACTGGGTAATGAAAAAAAACAACAACAAAAAATCTAATTAAACATCAATTATGCAGCGAGTAGAACTGCATCAGTTTATAAATAGTGTCCCTGGATCTCCCCTGCTGGATGACACAGGATTACTGCTGGGAAATCTTGGCAAGTCTTTGAAATCCTGCAAAATGAGGCATCATCAGGCAGCACAGAAAGAGATGACAAAGAGAGGAGGAGCCTGGGTAGAGACAGGAATATGAGACTGGCCTTATTAACAGAAAGATTAATTTTAACCTGCAAATACATGTTTAAAAACTGCAAAGGTGATCTCCCACTATTTAAATACATGGTACCACAATCCCTTCTCCCTTCAAAGATGTTTCAGTTTATGGATTATTGACATTTAAAAATTGACATTTAAAAATACAAGTGTGGAGAGAGTTGCTAATATATTTAGACTGGGGAGCTTCATTTTGGTCATCTCTGCCTCTAGCTTCCTCTTAAAACATTTAATAGAGCCTCATTCCTCTTGGCTTCTCTGAAGTGGGGATTTTAATTTATTTATGCTGATGAGGAACTTTTCAATATCCTCTTCCCCTCTTGTCACCATTACAGAGAAGAGGGCAGTGATTTTTGAAGGAAACTGTTTTTTATCTGGAATATGCAAAATTAAAAAGATAGTGGAAAATGCAGCATAATTCAGGCTCACAGCACTCTGGAGACCTAGTTAAAGAATACCTGTTAATGGATTAATTTTTCATGCTCCACATGTGCAGAGGGATGTATTTCAGGGAATATATAGGCCTACAATATAAAATCAGTTTCAAAAGCAGTGTGACGAAATGGTAGAAGCTTGACCTGATGAAAGTAGTAATTTGTTTGAATATCCCCTGATTTTTTAAATGTACAACAAATGCTCAACTTTGCCCCTTGCAGCGGTTGAAGAGGAAAATGCCACACGTAACTAATCTGACAGTTCTTGTAATATTTAATGCATTCAGCCCCCTCTCAACCTTCTGTTTCTGGTTAACCTATTTATGTATAACTTGGCTACCAACTATTGGTTTAAAACAAAAACAAAGGACAGGGTTAATTCCTAGGAAGGATGGGTCTCTCCATCCTGTGTTCCCTTGAGGCTGCTTGTACCAACTTTCTCCAGATTTGTGCACCAAAGTCCCTCACATTTACCCCCTGGTCCTTCTCTGTTCTTTAATTCTCTGTAAACACAGTCCACCTCTCTCCCCAGAAAATCTTGAGATTTTCTTACAAGTCATGTAACTTAAATTAAACCATGGGTTATTGAACCCTTATGACTCACTTTACCAAGCTCTGCTGAAAAACCATGTGGGCCAGGAAATTTAATTAGTTTCTATTGTCTATTTGCAAAATCTATTAATATTCTCAAGAAGAAATGAGCTCTGTCACTCACAGAAAACTGAGCTATCAGACCCCAGTGTTATTTTTGCAGCACTCTATTTTTTGCCCCGATTAGATCTCAGGCTATTACAAGATTACCCAGCCATGATCACCCAGCACCACTACCTGGCAGCACTTTGGAAGATGAACAAATATATTCAGGTATCAGAAACTTTCTGAATTTCTGATTTTTGCTTTTGGAGAATAAGCCTTGAAAATTGATCCATGTGCAACCTGTGAACCAATGGTTCAAAAACCAGACAGCCAAGGATATCCATCCCTTTCCCTTGCCCCTCTCCCACTGTTAAAAAAAAAAAAACCAAAAACAGGGATATATATGGAATTTTCAAGATGATGTTACAATTAAGACATCTAGCCATGGTAATAAAGCTAAAGGAGTCTTTCTCTCCATGTCTGCAAGTCAAAAATCTTCTCCCTTATTTTCAGTGGCAGAGAAATCAGACTGGGCCTGTGTGTGTGGCACAGACAGTGCCCCATGGAGACTTCACCTGGTGTCTTACACCTGCACTGCCACTGCAAAGGAGCAAAAAGCCCTGCCCAAAGTACAGGGAAACAGCAGCATCCTTTCACCTCTCCCATTGCCCCAAACAGTGACAACTTTCCCCAGGTTTTCTTATTTGTATCAGGAAGATGAAAAACGGGCGATAACTCCCTTTCAATACAGCATTTAACAATCATCTGGAAGGTGATAAATGCAATACTTTGGAGAGATTAGCACAGTGAAACCCCCAAAACAGCAACTGCAACAATCTGCAAACCCAGAGGAGGTAATTTATCCCAAAGGACACACCATATTATTTCCTTCTGAGCATACAATTGCACAGCAACTTCCCAAATACCGTTATCAATGCACATACAAATATATATATCTGTCATTCCATAACTGCTGAAACACAATTTGATGCTTGTTCCACTCGGCTACATTTTTTAAAAATAGTTCACATCCCTGAATAACATTTAGATTTTAGGGACCATCTATAAATGGGGGGCTAATACAGAAATAGCCCACAGTGCATCTGTATTCTGGTCTACATAGATCTGGTCTACATAGTTCTCACTTTTCACTCAGTTGGGAAAGGAGCTCTGCCCTGAAAGACAGAGCCCAGCTTAAGAGGGCAGAAAATCCCAGGAAATGTGCACTGAACATTGCTGAAAACCGCACTTTGAAGGTGCTTGTGAAATTCTTTGAAATATTGAACAGGGGTCTAAAAATGAGCTTTGGTTATTCAAAGTAAACAGCACAGAAAGAAAATGAGTATAGTAAGGAGAGAAAGGAAGTGTTTACTTTTTATGTTTCTGCTCATTAAAAGTATAATTAAATTGAGAAGGGGAGATAAGGTAGAGCACGTGTCATGTATTTGCACTGAAGATAGCCACGCAGCATTTTATTTGACTTCAAACTGAATTCCCCTGTAGCTGTGCCTCCTAGTAGGGCTTGATTTTATTAAATGTCATGCTAGAAACTATTACTTTGCTGTGTTTGTGTGAACTAGCTGCTGGTGCCATCCCATCTGTGCCTCAACCCTCATTAACCTCTGCTCTTGTGTTCTACAAAGATGAATCTATTTTGAGAAGAATCATGGCAAGAAATGATGCTTTTTTAGTGAGTGCAAATTGTGACAACTGTGGAGTTGTCCTGTGTGCACTAATTTAAGGCCACAGTGCCAAAGGGGGACCATTCACTGAGCCTGCAGAAAGGCGTGGATGGCAATCCTTGGTGTGGGTACACAAGTGAGAGTGGTGAGAGCTGCCCAAGAACAGCCATTCCGTGATTCATATCTACAGCTGTGGCAACTACAGCTCAAATTAGGACTAAATATGGACATACTTGGTGTACAGCTGCACTCTACAGTCCCTGAAGATGTGTTTCTGACAGTCAGTGCAGACATTCTGCACCCCAGTCAGGTTTGTTAAAAACCCCAGTTATGTTACCTGTTTGTGCACCTTCAGCTCTCTCATTCCAGACCTCAGCACCTCTGAATTCTGAGCAAGATAAGGTACTGTGTCACTGGGCAGCTCTGGGGAACCTCCTCAGCCTGTGACCACAATCAGAACGTGCTGGGCTCCAGGACTGAGCTGCAGAAGCTGAGAGGCAAAGAGCTGGATCAATATTCGGAGGTGACGGTTCTTTCCAGCACCGGGAACAACCTGAGATGGTTGTGTTTTAGCTTTGCTCCTCTCGAAAGCACTTGGGTGTATCATTACAAAACGGTGTTATGTAAGACTCAGCTGTCATGTTAAAATAACAACTGGCAAACATGATACTAATACAAGATAGTGAGCCATTTCCTGTGGGTTTTTATAATCCTTAATGACCATGGAGCATCCAGGTTAGTATGGAGGACAAGATGCCGAGGACCACTTGACTGAAGGATTTGTATGTCTTTACAGTTGCCATGGGAAAATTTATTTGCTGAGTACCAGAGGGCGTTGTGGAAGAACAGAGTTGTTTTCCTTCTTAAATGGTCAAAACATAAGTTAAACCCGCCTTTAGGCAGGCTCTGTGTATCCTGAAGCCACCCTGGAACATTTTCAACAAATAAAAAAGTTTGCAATTTGAAACAGCAGCATTTGGGTTGGGTTTTTTTCAGCTGGCTTTGCCAGTTTTGGCTTGGGAGATGCTTAACTGTCAAAGCTTTTCACTTTTAATGTTGCCTAAATTCAGAGTAGCACTGCCCTTCTCCCCTTGCCCTTCTGCCAACTCTGGGGAGAGCGAAACAAAAATAAAGAAAAAAAAGAGAGCAAACAGAAATAAAAGCAGAGGAGAAAACTATCAGGAGAGATGAGGAGAGCTAAAGAACCCTTTCCTGGGAGCTGCAGTTAACTGTTGTTTCCAGTCCCACCACTGTGCACTTGGCACTCGGGTGTTAGAGATATGAATGTTCCAGACAGCACTGTAATAGATGCCAAAATTTAACTTCTAACTTGTGCCTTCTCTTGTTTGCTTTGAAAGTCATCCCACGTGTTCCTGGCTGAGCTAGATGCATTACTGAGAAGGGGTTAGGAACAGCCTGGCTGAGCCAGGCACTGGGCTCTGCTGGGACATGGCTTTACAAGACCTCTGATGCCAACTGTGCCACCCTAAAATCAAGCTCCCAAACCCTGTCTCACTTTGACCTACAGGAGAAGTAGCTATTTTATAATGCAAATCCATATTATCAGCAGACTCACTGACATTTGTTTTTTAAATTTTCAACATGCAGTTATGTAATACAGTGTGTAATACTGCATGTATACTTATGTGCAGCATAGATATGACACGTAGATACAGACTATAGAATCTCTGCTGAATGGGGGGAGGGTGGAGCATACATGCTGTAGTGCATACGCCAAAAGTCCAAAGGAAAGCAACCCTGAGGAGAGGGTGGTGTGTCTTGCTCTGAAAGCAGAGCTGTTCTGCACCAGCCTTGCTGGCTGAGGCTGCACAGCACAGGCGAAAATCCTCTCCTCGCTGCTCATGTAGCAGGAGCTGCTGTTGAGAGTTGAGGTCACTGAGCAGAAGTGATGTGTGCAGAGGCTGGAGCCACCATGTGATGTCTCATTTTGGTTCCTGCCACCCAGTCCTGAGGCTGGGGCTCAGGCAGAGATGTTGCATTGGTGTCACGTCACCTTCTGGCCCCGCCAGGCTCTGCCTGAGGGGTGACGTTCACACCAGCTCTGTGCACGAGCGCTGGTAACAGCAGTGCTGGTTTCCTGCACATCAGGCATGGGCAAAGGACCACATTTCTGTCAAATCAGCCAGAGCTGTGATACACTTTATGCCAGCTCTGTGCTTTTATGCCAGTTGGGGGATGACAGACAATGCTTGGTATGTGCTAGCAGTGCAGGCAAATGATACCTGATCCAGCAAGAAGCTTGCAGGAACCAGGTTGATGAACGGCGCATTTTAAACACATTTGGGAAGGCAGAGTGAATTTCTGCTGGATCTGCATTTTGTACCACTGGGACTGTGATCTTTTTGATCTGATCCTAAATGCCCGAAAACTTGATTTACTGGATACCAGCCCAAGACTTTGTAAAGCAAGGCCTACTTGTGTCTGTGTCTTCTACCTTGTGGAAGGAAAGCTGTGTTGGGGGATCTGAGTTGCTGTATCTAATCCCATGCCATGTACACATCATGGAAATGCAAACCTCCTCCCATCCAGCACCCTGCTAACGGAGAGTGCTGCTCAGCTCTCCGTTTTAGAGCTCACAGCCTTACAAATGCTGCAGAACTGGGTTTGGCTTGCTCAGAGACCTCTAGCACAAGTGTCCCCTGTTCACTTTACAAATATCTTGTCTCCATTTCCTCATTAAAGAAAGAACAGGATTATGAGATGTATTTCATTTTCAGTTTTAGCCATTCTATTTGGGTTTTAGAAGGTCTATTGTGAAGCACATGTTTTGGGTGACATGTGTTTTTGCAAATACGATCTCTGGGTGATCCCACCAGGAAGGCACAAGACACAACTCCCATAACTCTGGAGTGCGTTCCTAGAACAGCGCCTGGATGCGTGGTCAGCGTGTCAGGGAAATCACCCAGAGCCAGCACATGTCAAGGAAATACAGCCTCATGGATCAGGTGCCTGGAAGCAGGATATGAGCTATCCAGTATAAAATGTCCCTTTAGACTCCTGGGGAGGTGTTCAGCTTGCTGATTTACTGTGACAGGAGTTCCTAGCCCAGTGCCCACATGAAATGTCATCCCAGCCAGTCTCAGTTTCATGCCTCTGCAGGAAGATCATGGGGACACAGCAACACCTGCTCTGCTCATCATGCACTTGGGTGGGGGTCAGGCTTTGCTGCTGCTTTAGCTGGGCCTGTTTCTGGGCAGGAAGACAAACCTGGGGTTTTGGGGGCTGTCAATCTGGTATCCTCAGATTCGGGTGGGCTTCTAGCAAGGATGTGGGGACAACATGCAACTGTGTGGGGCAATGATGCCTTGTCTGTCATCCTGCCTTATCTCCACATAAATGTATGCATTTTAGAGCCATATCTGAACTCAGAATCCGAAGGATGTACTGATAGCCAGATGTCAGAATCGTAATTTTTTGTTCTTTCAAGCTTTCCCCCAGTAGATTTAAATAGAAGAATAAATTTTCCATGGAGAAAGAATCTTCTATTAATAGCATTAGATCATTTCAGCACTTGAAAGGAAGAAATTAGTTGAGTTTTTCATAGGGTTTTTTTTTTAATACTTTTTAAAATATTATAAGTCCTTTTATTGTGCAGGCAAGAGCATCCGCCTTCAGAGTTTTAATTACTAGGGAAAAAAATTCTCTGAGTTCAAAAAATAAAAATAGTGAATAAGAATATGTGAAATGACTTAAAATAAACATCTTCAAACAATCTGGCCCTATGTGTCAGTTCTTTCTCATGCTTTGATAATCTCATCTCCGTTGTTGAAACAGCCTTACACAGATTGCACAGAAGGCCTGAAGCTGATGGAAAAGCCTTCTGCTTACCCAGGGCAATGAATTGCCAATAAGAGGTGATGTTCTGCAGGGCAGTCTCAGCAAATCTCCTCACTATATTTTCTCATAACTGAGAAGATTTGGCCAGTTCCACTCCCCTGGACTCACATTCCAAGATCTCTCCTCATTCATTTAAGGAAATGAGAGGAAAACAAGCTGTGTAGGCTTCACCGCCTTTTCCAAATAAACTTTGTTATCCTCTTATGTAAAACACTAAGATATTCCAAGTGGCAAAGAGCTTTATACACAGCTTCACTAAAAAGCAGAAACATCAAGCATGTTTTGTTCTGCAGTCACAGAAATTCCAGTCATTTATAGCAATGAATGGGCAATGTCACAGGAACATATGGTATTTTTAGCTCTGCTTCATTACCCAATGTTGTGAATGAGTCCTGAGGACTTGTAACATCTAGAAGTTTTCTTGGGGAAGAAAGACTTTTCCTGCATGGTCTTGATTAAAGTCAGACTATTCCTGAAACTGCACTGAGGAGGGAGAGAAGGATGAGGACTCAGACCTGCACAAATGGTGAAATGACAGCAAAAACAGGGCTGTGAAAGCAGAATGTGTATTGAGAAGGGGAGGGATAGTGAGGAAGAGAACAGTCTCTGACAGGGGGAGGCGATTTCAGCATCTGACCTGATGTGCAGGAATTCAGGACTGAAGCTCTGTTAGAGACAGATACGCTTGAGCTGCCACAACTGAACCAGGGCAGGGTAAGGCAGAATGATACGTGCTATAAATGCCATGGAGCTCACAGGCACATTTGATACCAACATCCACAACATTCTTTTAGTTTTGTGTTTGCTGTATGAAGTCATTTGACCTGCCAGTAAATTTGGTCTATGATGAAGCTGACCTTTCTTTCTGTTTCCTCTCTTTACTGCACGAGATCTTTGACCTGGTTTGCTCTGCTCAGTCTAGACCTGTGCCAAATTATGAGGGATCTGGCTTGTTCTCAAAAAAAGTTATGGCATTTCAGAATGAAGGATGGGTTTCTGCAGGAGCTTCCCCCGTTGTTTCTAAATATTTCAGAGGTAGCTTCAAGCAGAGATTTAGTTTGGATGTATCTTACACTGTATAGGAAGGAAGAGGCAGTGGATGAGCATATTATCTTGGAAAAGCATGGATCAGTGTGGCAAGCACTGAACACACTTTCAGTTCTTATAAAAGCCTGTGGATTTCAGAGTTTCCTGGAACATCACAGGATCACGTCCAAATTATGCCTAGACCAGTGAAATTCAATATCATCATTACACCAAACAATCCCCAAAGTCAACAGCAGTCTGAAGTCTCTGCAAATGCTGAAGAACAATTACATGAATTTCAAGACAGTGAGATGGAAATCTTCAAATATCTTTGTTTTTATTACCTTCATAAATAATCTCTTTTTGCAGCAAAGATACTGGCACTTCCTCTATTAATTACCGTGTAGGTTTCTGGCACTAAAGAGCTTTCAGGAGATTTTTGTGGTTTTTTAGTGGTATACCCCAAACCACACACAGGCTCCTTCCTAGGGAAGCAGTTATTGCAATGTTGGGGGGGTGCTTGTTTCCAGCTCTCCATGACTCATGCAAGCAGCTGAGAACACAGTTAAAATCTGAGTGCTGAAAAGAAACTGAGAGGAGGGAGTAGTTATTCCACTTCTTGTTCTCTTGGAAGAACTAAAAAAATACATAAATTTAGGTCAGACAGGGTAAAAATATTCCATGCTGGTTTTCCTTCCATGCTATTTGGGCTTTGTGAGACTTACAAAAACAGGCCCAGGATATGGTTGAAGTGAGCAAGACTATTATTTACTTGTTTAATAAAAACCTCATGCATTGAAATAGAAATTCAGTTCACATTCTCTGGTGGTTTTAAAATCATAGTTTTGTCACAGATCCGGTTATCCCTTTACGTAAAAATAATAAATTAAAAATTAAAAACCTAAGAAAACAAGAGGAGAAAGTAAATATTCTTGATGAAAGGCAAATGTTAGAAAAACATTCATTAGGGGTTTCCATCTGAAAAAACATGTCCTGAGTGAAAATCAAGAGCGGGAGACCAAAGAACTGCCTTGGACTGTTAGCTTAAAAAAATGTGAATTTAGAACTCATGGCCAGTAAAATTAACAAAACTTGAGTGCACCGAGAGCCTCCCGGCATGCTCTAGTTTGAGAAATGGTACTTATTTTCTGTTCTTTTGCATAACCCCTGACCAGAAGTGTAATCATGTGCTCCATGGACTCTCAACATCACAGAATCTCTTAAACTATCTTTTCTTTTTTTTTTTTCACACTAATACGTTATAAACTTGAGTCTCTAAATGCAGAAGCAGAGTCACCTTGTCTGTTCAGCCAAAACATGCACAGGAAGATTCTGACAGCAGTTTCTGGGTGTGTGTAACACGGTGCAGAGAGGCTTTGCTGTCCCAGGGCAAATTGAAGTCTCTCCACATGCACTGTGCTGGCTCCAGGCACTGAAGGTTTCTTGACAAAGCCATGGGAAAATTTATTAGTAGGAAAATCTTGTGCAACTCCGAGTTGCTCCAGCCGCTCCTGTTGGATCCACAGGCTGGTCCAGGGCAAGCAGGACAAGGCCTGATGCATCAGCCACGTGGAGACACTTTGGGAAACCTCCCAGCACTTCAGGGCAGGTGTGGAGAATTTTTACCAATGCTGCTATAGGGTTTTAAATGCAAATGCTGCCAGAAGAGTTTTAAAATATCCAAAAAAGCCATTTCTCAGCAGTTACGACTTACATTTCAGTTTAGCTCATGGCACTCTTCGTACCTGCTTTGAAAATGTTTGTGTTCTATCTTTTTCCTACTCCTGTATTTCTATTTAAGGTGGGAGCACAGCAGTCATTAAACATCCTGCTTGTCCATAGCATTGCCTGATATTCCTAGAGATAGGAACCAGCTGCAGACACATTACTGAGGTCTATTCAGTGACCTCTGAAGTTGTTGTAAGCAGTACAACCTAATTAGCCAACAAGTTTTCTCCTTGCAAAGAACATCAATATTAACATGGTCTTTGAGACATATCCCTCTTGTTCTTTCAAATGAAACCATTTCAATAAATGGCCACACTGCATTTTTGGACTTGTTTTTAGCAACAGTTGTGTAGTTTGTGTTGAAAGAATGTTTTATGAAATAAAAAATCAATACAGAACTCAGTTCTTGCACTGAGCTGCATAAAGACTCACTCCAGCTAAGAAACCAGTACAGCTCTGGTTGAATGCAGATCCCTTTCTCAGCTAAATTCAGTGTATTAGAAACCTTAGAAATTAGAGTAAATTGGCTTTTTCTGTCAAAACCACAACATCATTCTAGCAAGTTTGAAACTGCCATTATATGTTGATTTATGCACAGCAATTTCATTGATCCTAAAATGTGTTGCTGAAAGGCTCTGGGAAAGTATCTGCCACTCTGGACACAGGGATATAGAAGAGAGAAGTGGAGTAAAAGGACATTTCAAATAAACTTTAATATGGACTAAAACACAACTTCACAAAAAATTTAAGAGCTAAAGTCTTGATGCAAGTCAGTGACTTGTGGTACCAACAACTCACAGGAATTTGCATATGGTATTAGGGGCTTTTGAAAGTTGTAGTTTAGTAAGAGAAATAATGATCTTTATCCTTGCTCTGGAAGGAAAACACAGGAATTCTTGGTTTGTTTTTGGAAGGGTGGTTGTCTAGTTTGGTTGGTATTTTTGTTACACTGAAGGACCTTGTTTGCTTTGCACTTTGTAAGGAAAGAGCTCGTTCTCTGTCGAGTCACAGGATCACACTGCTTAGCAAATGCACCACAAGGTGTTGAGTCCTCAGCACCAGCTGCTCACAGACCCACTTCTATCCCTGCATGTCTTCCTAATGCAGACCTGCCAATGGATCGCGTTAGCAAAAGGAATTGCAGTTACTTCCATAGTTGTTCTCCCTGCTTGGCTGCTGGGTGACAAGGGAGAGTTAATGGACAGGCATTGCTGCCCTCCTGCCAAATTCTCATTTTGTTGTTCCATGAGGGGCATTGTCTCTCCAATTTTCTGTTTCTTACACAGCGCAAGGATTACAACTCAGTAGTTTGTTTTTCCCAGTCCTGTAAGAGAAGAAGGAAACAACCTGGAATGGAGTCATTCCAAGAGCTGCAGAGGAGACAGCTTCATACATTTTGAGTGATTTCTATGTTTATTCTTCCTCTGAAGATCCTGCCATTCCCATTAGGAGTAGATTGTGGTCTTGGTTCAGACAAGCAGTGATAATCAATGCAGTAAATTTGATAAGCAATTATTTGTCTTGGCCCTGGACCAGTGAGGAATTTAATTTTAGAAGGCATGTTGCAGTTTGGTTAGATCAGTGTTTTAAAGCCCTTACCCAAGCTTTGAGATAGCCTGATGCTCAGGCTCATGTAAACTTTAATGCAGGACTGAACAGGTGAGAAGTGCCATTGTCCTTGGGGATGTCTGCTCTGTGTGTGTGCACATATGTGTCTTTTCAGAGGTGCTGAGGTCACCAGAGGGTTTTGGTATCTTGCTGTCTTTTGAGAACTGTTGAGTGTTTGGTATTATTGCTTCTGAAAAATACCAGTAGACAGTGGGATAAATGAATCTGCAAAACAATGCTCTCCTCAAAATATTTCCTACATGTGTCTCATATTTACAGAACGTTCTGTGCAGCAGAGCAAACCATCCCTAGAAAATATTTAACCATTCATTCTGGTGAGATGACCTCCCAAGAAAGGGTTCATTACAATTTACGTACCAACCAAGTGTATAAATCATTAGTAGCTTTAAAACAATTTTACAAGGAGCCAAATTGGATGCATAACCTCAGACAAAAGTTGAATTCAGTCACTGTGCCTGTTTTCTATCTACCATTCCCTGTAGCTGTTCTGGTTTATGTCGTATTTTTGTTGTCTGAGTACTTCTTCCAAATCTCTGTCCTATTCTGGAGTATGCACCAGAGACTGTTGAATAATGTGGATTTGTTGCCAGTGGGTGCCAGGAAAGTGAAAGTGCAAAGCAGCAGGAGTGATAAAGGAGAAGAGAAAACAAAAGGCAGATGTTCCTGTGTTTCATAGAGCAGGAGGAGTGTTTTCCATCTGCAGCAGTGGCACTGAACAGTGACAGAGCACCAAGAGAGCTGTGCTGTGGTTGAGGGAAGGAGGAAATTATGCATTAAATTAGAAAGGCATAAAAGTGCATAGGACACAAGGATTTGATTATTTCTCGAACAGACAAGTTTGGGATGGATATAAAGGGAGAGCTGATTGTATGTCTGGGAGACACAGATTCCCATAAGCTGAAGAAACTCAAAGCAGGTCAGTCCCGGGCCATAGATCCCAGAAAAAAGCAGTGCTTGTGTCCCTGTTTGCTGGCATGGTACTCTTACATCCATGGCTTCCCTGGTGTTCCATGCCCCTCTAAAGGCAGCTGCTGTCAGGGATGAGCTGCAGTGCATGGATTTGAAGGTGCCTCTTGGAGACAGCACAGGGTGTGTTTCAGTCTGCAGACTCCCCGAGGAAGCTATAAAAAAACATCCTTTCAACAGGTTTGCAGCAAGGCTACAGCTAATTAAACAACTGCAGGTGATGAAACACTGCTCCTGCAGTGCAGACAACAGCTTTACTACTACGAGGACATGGCAAGCCTAATCCAAACCTCCCTGTGCTTCCTGGGTCTGGCTCCCTGTGTCCTGCAGAGCAGCATCAATCCGAGAGGCTTTAGGAAACTGCCTGGCACTGGGAATTTGTTCCATGCATATGGTACAAACCCCTTGCAGCTGCAGGAGGGACAGGGTTGGCACAGTGTGGCTCCCGGCCCTCTGCAGGGGCAGTGCCCATTTCAATGGATTTTTATTTGATTTGAATGGATTTTTTGTGCATCTCAGGAGATGCTGCTCTGCTGCCTGAGCCAGCTCTCCCTGGGTGACAGGCATGCAAATGGCAAGTGTCCCCTCTCAAAAGAAGACATTGTACAGGCTCAGGTAACTGAATTACACAGTAATCGTTAATTAGCCTCATTTTCCTATTGTTACTTAGCTCTTATGAGGCAAAGCACGTTGTGGGTTCCTTTATGCAAACACTGACAAACTTATTTTGTTAATGAACTGCTAATGTCACACCGCGCATTGTAAATCACAGCAAGTGGTTCTGGGACTGACACAATGATCCAAAAGCATGAAAGGTTCCTGATTAATGTCTTTGCACCTTGGCTCACATGGTGGTAATGCTGTTAGGTGATGTGTCAACTTCCAAAAGGAACATTTTCTGGAAGACATCACAGATCTCAAGCATACAAAGAGTATTTTTATCTAAGAGATTGAGCTGGAGTTGCCACTTCCCTGTTCACTTGCCTTTGATAAGCATAATCTGGTTCCTCTCAGTGAAAGCTGGTTTTAAAATCCAAATACTTTGAAGGCAGGCTCAGCATGACAAAATGGAAATAAACTTCCCTGGAAGCACAGCCCCCTCCTACCACCCACAAATTATGTTTCAGGGCTTTTTTTTTCTTCAATTAAAGAAAAATGTTAAATCATAATTTAACGCACTAAAGAGCAGTGGAAATTATAGAACAAGAACATGGCAAATGTTTGAGTATGAAGTGAAAATGGAAGCTCAGACTCTGGAGACCACACAGTAAACTTGCATTTTCATGCAGGGAAATATGAAAACCTAATCAGGATTCATCCCACCCAGTAAAAGAAAAGTGATTGAGCCCAAGAACAGCCTTTGCTCAGGGGAAGCTGAACTCAGAACTGTTTCTGTATTCCCCTTTCTGCCATTTATTGTTGCATTTCCCCCCTGCCTTCATGTGTCTCCACAAGTCTGAAGTCTGCACAAATGTGCTGTGCCAGATTTTCCCCCCAAGGTAACTGGAGCTGATGTAGTTACCACGTGGATGAACCTGGCCCACTGTCCATCTGCTTCCTTAGGAGCTTAAACTATTGGGCTGATGAAATCCAAGGTGGGAAATTAAGAACATAAAGAATTACAGTAGGAAAACCTGCACCACTGACCATACAAACTAAAAATTTGGATAGATAAATGCCTGAATTTGCACCTCAGTCCTGTAATTTTCCCTACTTTCTTTCAGTATTTTTCTGGTGTAACAAATGTGATGTGTCAAAGTGGCAAGTTATGCCATGTAAGCAGCTGCACATCCAAAATCAGTTTATGATTACATTCAGTAATGTACTGCAGGTACCTTTCCTTTTCTATATAGCTAAACTATTAGAAAGTAGGTTTTCTGTTTTACAAAGGATTCTGTGTAAATTTTTTCCAAACCAACCCAAAACAATATGGAAACATTCACAGCTTTAAAGTCCTTTCAAATATTAAAAAAATTTGAGATGCAAAAAACAGCTTTTTTCCTCCTTTCTAGTTTTAATTTCTAATTTTTTAACAGTCATTCAGAATTGGGGAAATGAAAATCCTATATATTCAAAAAACTGAAATGGAAACTTCAAACTGGAACATTCCACTGCAGTTTTCTTTCAAAGAGAGTCAAGAAAGAGAGTGTGTCTGCAGAAATGCAGGTGACAGAAAACATTTTTAGAACAAGGAAAAGCTCCATCCCAGGAAACATCTAACTAGTGCCATAAAAAAGCTCCTCAGTTTGAATTCTGCTTTGCTGGGACATAACAGAAATGTTCAAAGGCTCCCAGACCCCTATCCTGCATATGCAGCCACAGATTAATTCTTTTAGGATGCTAAACCAAGGAAAAAGGGGATTGTTCCTGCTGGTAATTCTCTTTCATAATGCTCAGGATAGTCCTTACTCTGAAACCAAGACCACCTTTCTGCCTCTGTTGCCCTACAACTTTCTCTCCCTAGATAACAAGTACTCTCTGTAAGGAGCACCCCTGACATGTGTCTGGCTTGGTGACATCTTCAGTGACATCCTTCCTCACATCATTTTCAGAGGCAGAGAGGAATTCTAGGCAGCACCGAAAGTTAGTGGTAAAGGCACCTCTATCCCAAAAGCCAGAAAGGTCATTTTGATTCCACTCCATCTCTACCCTCTGCAGTGGACCAAAGGCAACCTTTTTTCACTTGGTGTCTGAGTTGCAAAGACAGATGCAATGACAGTAAAGGGGAAAACATGCAGAGCTGCATCACAAACCAATTCATCAGCAAACAGAGCACGCCTGCCTTACAAATTTGCCTGCAGCTCTTGTCTGCTGTGTTATTTTTAAACTGCCTGCAGGTTGCAGATTTTTCAGTGGTCCTTCTCCTACCAGTGTACACGCAGGATTTAGCAAGGCACAAGTTCCATTACCATGAATTTAAGTTAACCAAAATTCCCAGCACATTAAAATTCAGCATCCTTCATCTTCACACAAACTTTTTCTGCAATTTGTGTATTCACAAGAGGACATCCCATGCCTCTTACAGCCTCTCTCTGTGGCAAGGTCAGCGTAACTCAGCTCTGATGTTCCCTACTGCCATACATCAGTCTGCAGTTGCTGTCATCAGCAACCCAGAAATTTGGCTCATCATGAAAAGCCCAAGAAGATGGACCCAACTCACTGAGCCCAGTGCTCAATTCAACAACACTGTTATCACTTACACATGATCATCTCAGCACCAGCTACTGTACAAATGAGGGCTGTGTGCAGGCATAGGGCACTTTTCCATCACACACCCAGGACACAGTTCACAGAACTCTCAGCAAATCTGCCCCACTTCTGGAATATAGTCAGGACTTGACATGTGTAAATGGGAGAGCGTCTGTGTGCAGAAAACCTTCACAACCATGGCACAATTCTTCCAGAGAAGGGACTAACTGGAAGACTGGTCTATTTATGTCACCACAGCATTTTAAAGAAGAAAGCAAGGGGATGTTTTTCAGAAGCACCGATCGCCACAACTGCTGTTGATGTGAACAGAAGCTGCAGATGCTCAGACTTTCTGAGGGGTCAGACCCTGCAGCCAAATGTAATGAATATTATGGTTTGTTTGCTTCTTCTCTGTTGCCTGGTTGCTTGTGCAGCCCAGAGCTGCACTGCAGAGCAGTCCCTCTCAGTTCAGAGCCTTTCTCCCCATCCGATTTGGGATGTCTCAGACCTGAAACCATTCACACCTGACCACTGTTCTGAGCTCTGAAAATTACCCCAGCTGTAAGAAGCACTTGCCCAGCATCATCAGAGGGGCACAGCCACACTCACTTTCACCCCTTTGACAGACACAGAACAGAGGACAAGTGTGTGACATACGAGTGGTTTGTTTTGGAGCTGGAGCTCCTGCACAGAATTTAAAGTATTTTTGACATCCAGTAAGTTTCAGTCAGAGCCCCACAGGGCTGGTGACTGTGGGACAGTGTGGGACCAACTGGTCCTGTGCTGGGGAGGCTCAGGTGCTTGTGCCGTGGGTTGTGTGTGCTCACCGGACCCTGATACCAGCTGTCCCCCATCCTTCCCCACTGCACACGAATTAAGCTGTTGCTCATTTCCCCTCCCACTTTGGAGAGTCAGGATTTGGCTCTTGGCTGTTTATATTTTGCAGACATCTCCTGTAATTGCATGGCCTGGCCCCAGGCTCTCAGGCTCTGGGAGGAATAACCACATTATTCCACAGAACAGTTAGCATAATTAAAATATTGACTGCAGATTAAAAAAATATGCTGAATATTTCACAGAGTGGTTGGAGGGTTGGCAAGCCTTGGCAGCTTGTTGGCTGCAGGAACTGGCTTCAGCATTCCCTGCTGTATGTGGGAACTGCTTTTTGTGCTGTCAACTTCTTATCTCCCAAGCAGCCAACCCACAACTAGGGAAAAATGAACTGACTGGGAATGAGGCACTCCAAGGACTTTTTTGTGATTCTTATTGCCAGTGAGACTATTTCCTTGTTATTTATGACTTCAGGACATCTGTCTTGCTGTGTCTCTATCTATTTTTATTTGTGTCCATCTCTCCAAATGCACAGTATAGGGACTGCATATGGTGAGGATGTACCAGGTGATAAATCCATTTGCTTAAGAACGGTTTGTACCATAAAAGAAGCATTAATAAAGTTTAAAAGCCCACAAAAACCTCCACTGGAACATTTGTTTTAGCTACTCTTCCTTCCTTGACATTTGATTTCTATTTGCGCTTCATCTGTAATCAAAGTCTAAGGCACAAAATCCTTACATTTCCACAACCAAGAGGGCAGAAGGGGATGGAAGAAACCCAGCTGACAGGGCTGGAAAACCACAGAAGGACTACAAGGCACATGGGGAATGCTTGGAGTATCTCTCCATTTTCTAATTTTTATGGGAACATCTGGGATAATAAGCATTGTTAGAGACACACAGATCTGGGTTTCAAGGACTTCTTTGTCTTTGTACATCCCCTGCTATCTGGCAAAAAGGTAAAATGATCTCATGCTATCAGTGTTAAACAAAGCAGGTGGATGATGCCTAAACCACTTTGCAGACACCTACATCCGGAACTGAATGCAGTAACTTGCCAAGGTACTCCTTTAAATCAGCTTCTTACTTAATCTTCACTTACACGCTTGAGAACCTCCTGGAATGGAGCAGAGTGCAGTCTCACAAGCAGGGACCAGGGACAGCTGAGCTCAGACTGTCCTGCTCCTCTGTAGCTTCCAGGGACAAGGCTCTGATTTACAGCTCTTTTGAGATGAGCTAATTCTGTGAACATTTCTATTCCCAGTCAAGAGATGTCACAAGAAATGGCCAAATGCTATTTTCTGAGGCTTCTATTACAGCTTTGAAGTGATCATAATAGCAAATTAATAGATCTCCTCTGCCATGTTCCATTCTCATTGCCATTGCTGTAATCAAGAGTAGCTCTACTTCTTCAAAGCTTATTTTCTGTGATACTTCTCATTTTGAACACACTGTTAGGAAAGGAGAAGGATATCTTGGCACTCCAGCAGTGGTCTGTAGGCTACTGCCTTTCTTCTGTGCTATTTTCTGCTCACAACTTAATACTGACCTCCAAACTGTAAATTATAAATATCACCTTGGGTAGACACCATGCTTTCAAAGGCAAAAAAATATTTTTATGAACGTTTTACATCTCTTGTAAATTAGACCCCAAGATAAACTCAGTGGGATGAGCCAAAGGTGCTCTAAATTCAGTACAAAGGAAGAGAATTTAACTGGGCATACACAACAAGTGTGTGGGGAGTTGTTGCAGCTTTTCTCTGCTCTCATAGTTCACATGGCCAAAGATTTTGGTTCGTCTCCACTGAATGATTCATCTCTATTACCAGTATTTTCAAAATTAAATGGAAGAGGAGGAATGTGTTCATTCCCCTGCTGTGTTTAATAATCTTCCAAAAATTGTTTCCTGTTTACTTGGAAATCCCCACCTCCGTGCTGTGATTTAGACATTTGCACCCTGTTAACTTGAAAGCAAAGGCTGGAAGATGCTGTATAGTTTTTATCTTGCAGTCATAAGGCAATTTATCATAATTTTGATGTTACATAGAAAAATGACTTGGAAATGTGCATAAGTTCACAGCTTCACATTGCTCGTTTAAATCATAACTGATTGTTGAAAAAACCCCAACAAATTATTGTCAGTTTTTCTTCGTGTAACATGTCTGATGGCAGCTTTTCTTTTAACAATTACTGTGTTGGTGCTCAGCAAAGGCATCAATAACCCCATTTATGGCACTGTGCTGGTTTCCTCCATGGTACTGGTTAGCACTCAACTCTGAATAGTCAGTGTGTATTGTTTTGTGCAAGACTTGTCTATAAGAAAAACTTAAAGTGTATTTGCAAGACAAAATATTAAAAATACCTAAATTGATTTTCCAGCATTGTCTCTGAATTCTCGTGGCTTGGCTGCACAAAAGGGAAAGAATTTTCCCCTTAGCTTCCTCAAGGAATAAATTTTCATCATAATTCTAAGATTTTACTTATGTAGCACACATCAAACCAACTATTCTTATAGAAAAGATTTGCATTAGCTCACAAAAGTCTGTGTTCTGTGTTAGCTTATGTGAAGAGTTCATGAAAAAGGCAGCAATATCATGTGGCCTGAGAGCAGAACTGGAAGCTGGGAATTCCAAAGGGACCTGAGCTTTCTCACACTTCCTCTCAGCTTTTCATGAAGGTCTGTGTTTTCCTAAATGAACATTACATTTATGGGAGCAACTGCAGGCCACGTGGGCCTGAATTACGGATGTGTTAAATTCCTCCTGCTCCTGTTAAAGCCACGGAGAGCTCTCGGCTCTCCAAGTTTCTGAAGGCTGTGATGCAGCTCTTGGAGGGAGAGTGACAACATTGCCTTGGTGAGTACCAGGCATGGACAAAGGTAGGAAAGCCATGGAAAAAAGCATAAGGTGTACAAATTCAGCACATCCTCCTCTCTCTGGGCTGTGAGGAATCTGAGTGATGGCAGTAAGGGAGATACTGAAATATTTGGCCTCCAGGCAGGTTCTGTGCAAGGGTGGAGTGAAGGGAGCAGCTGTAGGAAGCTCTGGGGTGGCACAGTGAGGTTGAACACCTCTGGCTGGTGTCCCCCAGCCTGGCCACTGGTTCCAGCAGTGCAGAGACAGCCTTGCACTGCTTATGTGGATGACTAGACACTGCTTGTTACCTGCTGAGCCTCCACCTGCCTCCCCTTTGGAAGTCAGTGTGGAAGCTGTTTGTCCCACAGCTGCTCTCCTCTCTTCCCTCTCAGATGAGATGGAGCAATCCCCTGCAGTGCGTTCGGACTACTTGGTCTCAGGGATTCGAACTCCCCCAGTGAGGAGGAACAGCAAACTGGCGACACTGGGCAGGATCTTCAAACCGTGGAAGTGGCGGAAAAAGAAAAATGAGAAGCTAAAGCAGACATCTGCAGGTAGGTGGGAAGGAGAGAGGGATCTGTGCAGAGCAAACCTTGGCTTGGGTGAGATTTGCTTAACCAGGACATGTTAAAGGTGGCCTGATCTAAACCCAATTCAGGGATTTCAGCATTCAACACACTAATAACACTGAGGGCTAGAAAGAGCCCATATATGCTGACTTCCTGTATAATACAGTACAGTACATTTAGAAGAAAGAGTCAAAATATGAGAGTGAAGCACAAGCCTTGTCACAGACTGTTTTCCATGGACTGTCCCTTCTCCAGATAGGCTACACATTTATGGCCCCAAGTATCATCACCCCTTTTATTTGGGGTGAAGATTATGTAGGTCACAGTAACATTATGAAAAGCGACAGGAGGGAGCCACAGCATGTGAAAAACCTTCCCTCCAGCAGCTGTCTCGGGGGGAAGGAGCCCAGCACACAGCACAGCATGTGCCTCCTGGGATGTCCCAGGAGATCAGCAAGGAGACAAACTCACTTGCCTTTTCCTAAGACAGGATGGTGCAGCTCTATCCGCTTGCTCTGATACCCCATGGGAGCGTCACCATTTCCTGAGGCAGCTCCAAGGTGCCACATTAAACAGCGTGGAGGCTCTGATATCCCAGTTACTCTGCACTCAGGGTGATCCAAAACAGGTCACATCATAAACCTCAGCTCTACATGTGGGTGGGTTTACAGCTGTTTTAACAAACAGGCTGACCAGGCCACGCTCCCTGAAACAAAGTCCTTGCAGTTCTTCCCAAGCACGCAGTAGTGGAGGCCAGAGGGAATGTCCCTGTTGCATCTTTCTCCCTCCATTATATGAGTCCTCTGTTCTCACTTGGCGCTGTGTTCTGCTACTCCTTTGTGCAGTGCTGGAGAAGAAGATGACAGCACGGCAAGGTCGGGATGAACTCATTAAGAAAGGCCTTCTGGAGATGATGGAACAAGGTAAGGAAACATGTAATTGCCAAAGCAGGAACCCAACAAGCAAATGAATAAAAAGGAAAACCTTCGATCCAAACAGAGAGGAAAACTCAGTGTGTCTGAATTAAGACTTATCTTTCTTCAAACTCATCCCTGCTGCAATCAATCCATGTAGTTTAATTTCTGATGCTTTACCATCTTGGATACAACTCCATCTTCACTTGATTTATACATGGTGCAGTCTGAGCTGGTGCATGTATTTATGCAATTGCTCTAAACCCAATTAAATCCTACTGCCAAGAAAGACAGCTAAAGCTGGATAAATACAAACTTCAACGCAGAGATAGATGCAGTCAACTAACATGTACAAGCTATGGATCCAGATCTCATCCAATGATGCTAATTTGATGTTTTCAGCTGTCTTTCCAGTAAACCAAGTTTGTGACAAGATATGTTACCATTGTGCTGGCTTTTCATTCACCTGGAAAAGTGAAGCTTCTGGGAGTATCAATTTAAAGCGTCCCTGAGTACAAACCAGCAGAATTCATTGAAGGAAAGAGGATAAAGTGTCAGAAACATGCACAAAGGACCATGGTTCTTATACACTTCTACTCCAAAGCTGAGAGATGCTAAAGGGAAACAGATCTGAGTGACTATTCTGTGAGATCAAGTGAACTTCCAATGTCACAACAACATCCCAATTGCAATTTCCACCTAAACTGATATAAAAAACATAAATCTGTCTTTGCTTCGAAAACTTTATAGCAGAAAGTGCTGTCAGTGAAAAAAGACTGGCTTTTTGAGTTTGACCAGTCTCAGAGGTAGAAGTTCTGTTCTTTGAAAGCAGTAATTGAGTTTCTTTGTGTAAAACAAATGTCGTGCCCATAAATAGCCTGTGGGACAGTACTCAGTGATGCCATGCTGGGTGGAACTGAGCAAATGAAGAGTCAGAAAAAGAGCATTTTAAACAAGGCTTTTTCTTTTTTTCATTGCAGTAAAGCAGTTTTCGTATTATTTTATTGGACATATTTTAAGATGAGTTTATGTTCAAGTCAAAAAATCTGTCAAACCATCAGCTTATTCTAAAATGAAAGTTCTTAAGAAAGCTCATTTTTACTTCTTGTCCACTGAGCTTCTCTCTCATAATTCTAGATAATTAGTTGCCCTATTAGCTTATTAGTACTATTGGATAGAAAAATATAACCTATCCCTGCTAGGAGTAGAAAGTTCCCCATAATCCATAGGTTTGAATACTTGCATATCTAGAACTTTGCAAAAGAACAGTAAAATAAAACTTCTGTAGAGTACATTAAAAGGTAATAATGATGAATCAATAAACCTCTTACACACGTAATAAACTGGTTGGGAGGAAAAGGTGATGCCAAGTGGCAAGATCATTTTAACAAAATTAAAATAGTTTAAATAAATACATATAGTCCAGTGAGGAGTGATGACAAGCTGTGCTTTTAACTAGACAGCTGCAAGCAGGCTGCTTACCTGTCTGCAGGAAAGTTGCCTAGAGCTCCTATAAACATCAAACAAATTGCCAGTAGCTGCCTGAGCCCAGAAAGGGGACAATGGCTGACAGGCAGCTGAAGGACACTGCAGCTGCCTGCAAGTTATTTTTCTTTACAGAGTGTTGTGAATCTCCAGGGTTATTATATTATATTATTAGGAGAAGCAGCTTATTAACTGGAATAAAAAATTGACCCAAATAATTCTCAGTAAATGATTATTGCCCTACTTGGACTGAGCTGAAGTGGCAGCAGTTTCCAGGCTAAGTCCTTGCTTACGCACCTAAGTTGCAATTGTCAAAGCAGCAATACTGTGCTAAAAGACTACAGTAAATCCTAAAATCCCTCTATTTCATCAGGCTCCACTCCACTTCCAGGGACCCAATTCCCTCTCACGCTCCTAAATAGCCAAAGGAGGCTGATGCTGCAGCCGGAGCAGCCTCCTCCATTTCCAGGGGCCGTGTGCCACCCAGGGCTGTGGCACACGGTCTGTCGGCAGCGTTTTGAGCCGGCCTGTCCGGCTCAGGGCACACCACGAGGCTGGCACAGGGTCTGCATCGGGCTGGGAGCAGCCCAGGGGGAAACTGCCCCGTCCTGGCCTTGGCCGTGAGTCATCCTGCCAGGTTATGTCACCCTGTCTCCTCACACAACCCCAACCCAGCTGCCCGCACACGCTGTGCCATGCCGGGGCCCCGGCTGTCCTTCTGTCCTCTCCAGCCCTCCTCACACAGGGCAGTGCCGACCTGCCCCCCGAAAATTGCTGGAACACAGCTCACTCTGGGACAGGTTACGTGCTGCAGGGTCTGCCATACAGTGGGATTAATTCCCAACAGAACCACAGCCCTACTTCGGATTACTTTGGAGCACTTGAGGCTCCGGTGTTTTCCTTACCCGTGGATTAAGGTCTGTGCTTTCTCTTGTCCCCAGCTGATCTCTGGAATTTGGGACCCACTCCTACTCACAGCACACCCCCTTTGATCTAAGCATGAGCTGATCATCCCTGCCCAAGAACATCATTGTTGTGAGCCTCAGATGCTCCTCCACAGAAATCCTCCAGCAGGACTGTCTTCTGCTTGTCATTACTTCGTTAGTCCTGACACTTTCCATGCACTGGGATGTGAAGGAACTCGTGTCTCCCGCTGCAGTTTCACTGTGGCACAGCTGTCAGAGCTTGCCTTTCCCAAGGATGCGATGAACTTGCAAGGCAGAGTTACCTTGAAAACATTTAGGGAGCTTCCCCCGATATTTCTGCCCACTGTGAGCACGACGTGATCAGGTCTGTCAGTGCTTACAGCACTGGGGGTAAGGGCTGCTGTCAAACAGTGGTGGCAGCTGTTAATACACCGGTGATTATGTCTAGGCTGTCTTCACAATGAGCTGAAATGTAGGCAATGAACTTTTCCCCCTCCCCTTCCCTGTATCATAGCAACTGTGCTACTGCAAGGGCTATTTTAAGAACAGTAACTTTTCACCAAACGTGATTATGAGGCAGACTGAGTGAGCTCAGTGTGCAAAAATACTGCATCCATTCCACAGCATCTCTGGGCCAAAATCTGATACCCTTTCCCAAAAGCACAAGAAATTACTCTGCAGATTGTCAAATAGTGTTAAAACGGGGTAGCTGTAAATGCTTGTTATTTTAGATCAGTGTTCAAGAAGCTTGTCATGATATCATTGCAAGAAAACATAGCCCTGTCAGGAGCTTCCAGAAAGGGGAGTCCAGGGCTGAGAAATACAAGTTGGGAGGTGACGGGTGGACAGCAGGCATGTCCATCAGCATGGAACACTGCCCAGGGTGGGAAGTAATTGCTTTCTGTGGTTTGCAGCAGCAATGTACATCTTCTGGATTCTGAGAGAGTAAAAGGATAGTTTGTATTCTGACGACTCTTGCCTGAATAGGAGAATAGTAGAAAAGCTTCAGTCATCAAGATGCGACAGCTGCAGGGATCACTGGCACAGAAATCTCCCAGAGTAAGCAAAGGGAGCAGTTTCTAGGTCTGCATGAGGAGGGATTTGAATTTCTGATCAGCTCAATCACACGGGACACGCTTTTCAGAGCTGAGTAACTAAAACCGCGCTCAAACCCTACAGCTTGGTAGGGAATGTTCCTTCCATGAGGCTGTGGCATTGTGAGCCTGGCCCGGCTCACACACATCAGGGACCTGGGAACGTGCTGCACCATGAGCTCTGCTCGTGCAAGGAATTGCCTTCTCCCAGACACTCTGGTTTCCCAGGCTTGTGCTCATCCCCCACATGGCAGGTGCTTCCAGGGTACAGGGCCATTTGCTGAGGCTGCTGGATGCCCACAGAAAGAGGTGCCCCGTTGAGAAAACTGAGTGGGATTTCGTATCCAGATGGGCTGGTGTCCACAGGTCTTGCATTCCAGATGGTTAACGCTGTCAGAGATCAGGTGCTGCTCCAAAAGAAGTCTCAGTCCCCTGAGCACAGCAGCTTTGAGACCCACTCTTGGGGGAGTTTCAGCTTTCACTGCTTACAGTTTAGTGAAGATTAAATGATTTATTGTTTTAGATACTGAAGGCAAAGCCTGCCCTGGTGACGATGCCACGAGAGTGACGCAGGGTGACCCTCCTGCCCCTGTGTGCCAGGCACTTGCCCCAGAAGAGGAGCAGCAAGAGAGCCCAACAGCAGCCACAACAGATGTGACCTCCTTTGGTGAGGAGCTGCATTTGGAGGAGCTCAAAGAAGACTCAGGTATTGGATACAAAATATTTTCAAAAAAACTATAAAATGTTATAAAAATATTTTTGCCAAACTATTGTATGAGGAGTCAAATATGTCAGTGCATTAAACGGTCAGAGCACCTTTTCCAGCTCAGCCCGTTCTAGGTCAGCAATGGGTACTTAAAAACAGTGATTTTTGAGGCTTCTACCAAACTAAGGGACCACACAAAGCTTGGCACGATGGCATTAGTTGAATTATGAGACGATCCAGTCTTGGCATGGTGCCCCTTTGGTATTAGCACTGGCTGCTGTGAAGATGAAACAGCTTCTCTTAAAAAGATTTCTTAAACTTCTCTGCCAAGGCTGAGATTGTTTGTCCTGGGTCATGAGAGCAATGTCCATCCACACTGTCCATATAACCCTGTCCACGACATGCTGTAAGGACAAGTGAAGTTCAATACCAGGAGCACAGACAAGCTAAACCAAGCTCCTTTCATGCAGTTCTGCTCTGGCAGAGCTTATCCATGACAGCGGTTCCTTGGGACTAGAGCAGCCTGGCACAACCCAGCAGCTGGAGGATTTCCATTCACTTCCTGACAAGCAAGAAGCGCAAAGCTGCAGAGATAACGCTTCATCCTAGTTTGTGGGGAGTGATTATGGATCTTCCTGGCCTCTGGTCAATCTTTACACCTTCTCCATCTGCCCTGGCTGCCCTTTGTTCTCTGTCCCATCCCCTAATTCCCTGCTCTCTCTGGGGTCCAGCCCAGACAAGGAAATATTTGTAGACTTTATGTTCAGTTAATATACAAAAAGAACAGCCCAGGCACAAAGAGGGCAGTTTTTCCCACCCAACCTATCCAGCAGCCTTGGAGGCAGTCCCAAGGGCAGGATTTCTACCTAGTAATGAGATGGCATTTTGACAAGTGGCACTCCATGAATAATTCCCTGCTCTGGTGGGAGTCTACTGCTGAGCACTTGGAATATTTTCAGCAGGATAATATTCACTCTGCAGTATGAAATCTGTTAATAGGTTTGTGCACCTTCAGACTGAGTCAAACGTGCTGTTGTTACCAGAAACAACCACAAAATAACCTGGAAGCAAAGAGTTCTTTGCAGAGAATGCAAATTGGACATTCTTAAGCCATCAGCCCACAGTGTCAGATTGTTCCAGGACACCATTCAGGACAGGATGGAGTTCAGAACCAAAAAAGTCAGTCTGACAGGCTGAGTGTGTGTCAGATCCACCTTCTCTACAGCCAGGGTCCCGCTGTGACTGCTGCTCTGCACCTGTGCCACACAGCACTTCTTGGCCCAGGGAGACCCACTGATTTCAGGGAAGTTACTGCCAGACAGCACTGCTGCACTCAGGGGAATGCACTCTAATCTGACTAATTTTCCCATCACACTCCTGACATCCACTGGGGCTCTTGATCTTTCTGTAATGTAACACATTAGTGATGTTTTTTTTCTCTTCCTCTGTTCTGCATTTTGTCTTCTGTGCAGTGGGCACAAGCACACAGTGATGTCAGCCTGCAACAAGGCATTTCTCTAGAAGCACATTTCAAAGAAAATTATTTCCTTCTATAGTTCACACAATTACCACATAGGGCAGCTTTCCTGTGGAGCCGAATGTCACAAGAATTCCTGTTAACAATACACATTTATTCTTTCTGGTCTTTTTTGAACGATAAATACTCATTCCTGCTCTTCTAGGCATACTCATTAATCTGTTTGTCAACAAATTAAATGCTATTATCTTGCCAATGCTATTGTTTCCAATTGCCTAAGTGCTTTGGTGCCTCCCCACGCACTCTGAACACGAGGCTGCTGAATGTTCATTAATACAGGGAGTTTGTGTTCCCAATGAGACAGAAAACAGCCGAGAAGGGATTTGTGATGGTGCAGCTGTGGGTGCTGTGGGTGCCCCCTGCAGCCAGATTTTAGGAGGTGCCCTGCAACGGTTTAGAGGGAAAGGAACTCTGTTTAGACAATCCAGAATGCCAAAAGGAGTGGGATTTGCCAAGTAGTTTGGATCTCCCTCACGCTCTGCTCTTGTGAGACCCCACCTGGAGTGCTGCATCGAGCTCTGGAGTCCTCAGCACAGGCAGGACATGGACCTGTTGGAGCAGGTCTAGAGGGCCACCAAAAGGATCAAAGGGATGGAACACCTTTCCTGTGAAGCCAGTCTGTGAGAGTTGGGGTCACCCAGCATGGAGAAGAGAAGGCTCCAGGGAGATCTTATTGCAGCCTTTCAGTAATTAAAAGGGGCTTATAAGAAAGATAGGGACAAACCTTTTGTGACAGTACAGGGAGTAATGTTTTTAAACTAAAAGGAGTTAAACTTGGACTAGACATAAGGAGGAATTTTTTTGCCAATGAGGGTGGTAAAATGCTGGAACAGGTTGCCCAGAGAGGTAGGAGATGCCTCATCCCTGGAAACATTCAAGGTCAGGTTGGACAGGGCTCTAAGCTACTTGATCTCCTTGAAGATGTCCCTGCTCATCGCAGGGGGAAGTTGGACTAGACAGCCTTTTAAAGGCCCCTTCCAACTCAAACTGTGTGATTCTGTCTGAGGAGAGACTTACACTAATCTCCGCCAGTGCTTTGCCTGCCAGGGTAGGAAGAACAGCCCTCATGGATAGTACTGAGCACACAGTGGCTGGAAATGCAGTTTGGAGAGAGCCTGGCCATGGCTGGGTGCCTGGCTCCGAGTCAGCCCCGAGCCTCTCCGTGGGGCCCCACATATGCCAAGGCAGAGCTCAGGACATATAACAGAGTGTGAAATCCAGCAGTGAGGCACTGCAGGAGCTTAAGCACTGCCAGAGCCAGTTGGTATCTGAGCAGAATTCAGGGATGCTAATTTTGGACTTCATAACTGAATTTCCACCTATATCCTGCTTCAGCTTCATGCCTCTCCGGATCTTTTCCCCTGTGCCCTCATCACAGTCCGGTCAATTTGATGAACTGCTCAGTGATTCAGCCTGCACTAACTTTAAGAGCTAAGTGCTTCTGCCATCTTTATGGAGACACTCCTGAAATGAGCACTGGTTCACAACCTCAAATTAAAGCTTTGCAGACTGATTTTTTTTTTTTTTTTATTGAAGTACTTCACCAATTCCCTGTTCCACACTTGCTGCTGAGATCCAATTGCGAATCTCTTTTATGGAAGGTTTTTCTTTCTTATCAACTTTAACATCAGGAAAGACCCAATGGTTTTGGAGTCAGGTACAGCAAAAGAGGACTTGGGAAGCAAGTTGAAGTAATGTATTAAATATGATAAAAATTAAACTGTGAAAATAAACACGTACATCAAACTATTGGAAAGTCAGCTTTTGTGGAATATTATTGGTTTGATACTCCTTGCCCTTTGGCTGAGTGTTCCTAGCACAGACGGTGCTCACTCAGGATCTGCCACCACAGCTGTGTGCTGTGAGAAAATTCATTGCGGTTCTCAGAAGTTGCTTTGCCTTGCTATCTTCATTATTATTAAAAAAAAATAAATAAATAAGAGAGAGGGGAAAAGTCTTCAGGGAAGTAAGGGAAGCTCAGCAGTTTTTTTTCAGGAACATCAAAACTAACATTTCTTCAATATCTCCATGCATTTTATTCTTGTCCTGCCTTGTCTGGTTGGCTATTTCACACAATAATTACTTTCACTAAGGAAAGAAGTGCTTCTAGTTGTGTGCCATGTGTTCTGTTTTTCTGAATGTTCCTGGCATTGTCCCCCGGCCTATCATTATTAACTTCATGTTCCATTAATTTTACTCATCTTCCTCCCAGCCAAGAAACCTTCAGCACCCACGGAAGAATCAGAAGATGCCAGCCTGCCAGCATCTGAAGACAGTCCACAAGCCTTACTTGTACCTGAATGCGCAGATTCCCCCCAGACACAGACAGAAAGAAGTCCAGCACAGCTTCCCAGCCCTCCACTGCTCCCAGCTCCACCACCTAAGGCAATCTCCAAAATCACAAAGAGCATAACAGGTCAGTCATTACGGCTCAGTAAAGACCTTCTCACTGCACAGTATCTAGTTCTTTTCTCCTGGCCATTTTTAAGCCTTCTCTGAATCAGGGTACTTATACTGAGTGAACAGAACACCAGTGATTTCCCTGTCAGGTTGCCTGATAACAACCACTGATCTTTGTACTTCACATATTTATCTGAATCTCTCAGGGGATTATTTGTTGTGTTTCTATTGCACTAAACACAGGTAAAACAAATCAAACGAACTGCAAACATCTGCTGAATCACATGTTGATATTGATATGCCATAAAACCCAGGGAAGATTTAAATGTTTTCATTACCTGGACTCCCACTGGACAGCAGTATAACAGCTAAGATCTAGTTCAGATCAAAGGTTCTGCAGAGGTTCCTGTCTGAAGGGCTTCCTCTCTAGGGTAGGTCTAAACTAGCGCTGTGAAATCTGGTCTAGTTAACAGAGCACACAGAAGTGATACACCTGGCTCCCACAAACCAATCCTCTGTGCCAGACCTCATTGAACATTTCAAAGGCGATTCCTCTGGACCTGATTTTTTAATGTATTGCCAATGTTACGTTTTCCAACATTCTGGCACTGCAGAAAGGGTGTTAAAATGAATATGATTTTAGTTGGTTCCAATTTTAGGGCCCCTACATATGGTAAAAGCAGTTAAAAGGGCCTTATTGCAAATTAGACTCAAGTCCTGACATCTAAATGTCAGACCTGTTGGATATTGAGACTTTGAAATGAACAGCCATTATCTCAGCCCTGATTTGCATCCACACTCATCTACTGGCACAATGAGCAGGGTTTCCAATGTCACCAGGGAACAAAACAAATCATCCCTACTTTGTCCATGCTTAAAAGCTGTAAGAATTTAAGTGGGAGCTGGATTCAAAACAGTATTGTAGTGCTCCTTGGGAGCTGCTGTTTAGGTTGCCTCACATTTCTGTGCCATGGCTCAGGCTGGAGCCTGTCCCTTCCACCCTGCAACATGAACAGGCAAACCCAGAGCCCCCTGTGACTTTGGTCAGCTGAAGAGACGACCATGCTCTTCATCAGATGGATTTGGAAACCTGGGCATGGAGAGTACCGAGATAACACCTCCCCCAGGCATTTCACAGTATTTCCAGTTTAGGTATTTTGCTGCTTAACCAAAATATTTCCTCTAGCATCTAAAACATTCTGACTTTTGGTATTTCATTCTCCCCTACACTTTCCACAAAGGACAACTTTTAATTTCCTCAATGACTCCAGTAACTGTAGACCCTTCTCCAGCAGTGATTATACATGTTTATTTTTGTGGGGATGTGGAGGCAGTGCTAAGTTAAAATTAAACAAATACCGTCAGTGAATGAAAGGGAAGACAAAAGTGTAGGGAGAGAGAAGGGCGATTATGAAAGAAAAGGAAGATGAGCAGGTTGAAAAGTGGTTATTTTTTTCCCCCTTAACAATGTTAGGGAATCTGTAAGCAGAGGAGTGAGGAGTAAGACAAGCACCAATTAATCAGAGAGAGGAGGAACAGGGCAAGGTGCCCAGACATCACTTTGCAAGATTGTTCACTGAGCAGCTGTCATTAGGACAAACAACGTGTGATGTAAGGAAACTCTCAATACTGTCCTAAGCTGCCATGAGAACAAGAGTGGCCCTTGACCTGTTCCAGGAACAAGGTGGTAAAAAGGCAAAACAAGGTCTCCTCCCTTCCTGCTTTAGGGCTGAGCTGAACCTGTGGTTCTTGCTGAGGAAACACAGACACCCTCTGTCTGTGCAGCAGGATAAAGTGACTCAGGAACTGGTTTTGTTCATCCCCTCAAGCCCTGATTGAATGTAATGTCCTCTGTGCATCTCCACAGCAGCACATAATCAAAATCCCCTTGAGTACCAAACCCATCTTTCCTTTGCAGAGGTTGGCTGTGTCCTGGCCACAACAACCATCCTGAGCAGTGCGGGGGAGCTCTGGGCTGGGAAGGTGCCTCTTTGCCAAGACACCGCTCCCAGACAGTTAGAGAAATGCCCTTAGTCTTTCAGACTTTTTCAGATTTTAAACTTTTGGCCTGCCTTGAACCCTGTCTTGCTTATGAATAGACATGAATGAAGCTCTGGATGTTGGTTTGGGTTCTGGAGGGACAGAAACGTGCAAGAACACCCTCCAGAAATGAAAAAAAATAATGTTAGACCTTTCATAGACCAAGAGACATTTTATTGTGGATGTAACTCTCCTTGCTGAAGGATTCTCTCCTCCTCACCCCAGAAATGTGAAAAAGAGACCAGGCTTAGTGCTGTCACTCTCAAACGTTCAATGTTTGAGTTTGGTTATGACTGCAGGAGCTCTTCTTCCTCCCTGTGCTTTTTAGGAGGAAATATTTAATAACTGAAGTTAATATTCAAACCTAATTTCTCACTGTCTAGTTTTCTAGTAAGTTCCCTGCTAATAGGAACCAAGTCCTTTTTTGCATTGGCTATTTCAGGGTAATCCTGGCCTAAGCAGAAGATTTTATCTGCTACAAATTGAAGAATTTATCTCAAAATGAAGTGGGAAAAAAAAAGTAAAAATTGCCTATGAAAACAAGTTTGCACACAAGCTGTCCAAGCTGTGTCAGTTTAAATTCCTGTCTGAAGCACTAGGTGGCAACAAGAGATAAGAAATACTCTTAGATGAGGCTCTTGACTGCCTTTTTACATCCCACCAGAGCTGTTGGTGCAATGCCATGTGCCAGAGGCTTGGGACACAGATAAAAGGGAAAGGGAACTGCAGACCAGGAAGACTAATCAGGATCTTTTTTCAGACCAGATGTTCAATTGTCCTAAGGGCGTAAAACTACCGAATTTACAACCAGGGAAGTGTCCACTGTGATGCGGACTCTACTGCTAGAGAAATGTAGAGATCAGTCTAAATGTATATATCAAGTCTAATTTCCAACCAAATGCTTACACTGCATAGAAACCATCTGAATCTGGGGGTAAAAAGAGATTAGATTTCTTCACCCTTCTTTTTTTTCATGTTAATGCTCAATACCACATCTTTCACTTTGGTGTCATTTGGCTGGTTTTGTTATGCAAACATTATCCTCACATTAGAATGATTTTGGCATTTTTTCAACGGGCATATGAAAGACAGAGGTCTGAGCTTTGCAGCATTCACAGAAGAGCAGGTAAAAGACACTGGTACATTCTGTCCAGACTGAGAACCACAGTGCATAAATTTTAATACAGCCTGCCAGAGTCCAGCAGGAAAAGTGCTGGGTTGGAAAGCCACCACAGTCCAAGCCATTGGTGGTTAGGAACAGTGGTGTGGGGAATCAAGAAAGCATTGGTGGGCTGGGAAAAAGGAGGACCTGATACTGTGAGAAAGAGGGGAAATGGGGGAGGCGTCTGTTTTGCTAGAGCAAAGATCTGGATTTGTGTAGGAAGAGCCTTTCGAATTTTAATAGTTACTCAGCCTGACTAGTTACCGTGTGGCAAGAGCAAAACATCCCCATTTTCCTCTGTTGAACACAAGTTCATTTCAGTGCAGGCTCTGTGTGCAAAACAAACAAAAGCATTGCACACAACTTGTTACTCTCTCATGTTTTGACAGCAGGAAGCGAAGTAGATGACCCAGCCATGAAATCTCCTCCTTCCACCATCCTGAAGAATTACGTCATTGTTGGTTCCTCCCAAATCTCAGGACAAGCTGCCCTCTTCCATCCGTCTGGCCAGAAAAGCTCAGACCCCCATGGCAGGGCCCAGGTAACGACGCCAACTGGTTCCCCTCACCTGGCGGCCGTTCACCTGCCTTTGCCTCCCAGCAGAGTCATCGAGGAGCTCCACAGGGCTCTGGCCACCAAACACCGGCAGGACAGGTACCTACAGCCTCATGGCTACAGAGGGGCATGGGAACACTCATTCCATGCAATCATTTTGCTTGGTCCATGATCCCATCCTGTTATTAGCATTTTAATTACTCCTGCAGCTTGGGTTTGCCTTCCCTGTGATGTCACTGCTTGGGACATCCATCCCTGGTTAAAGTAATTTGGCAGTAACTTCAAGGTGTGCTCTTCCTTTATTAGGTTTTCAAACAGGTAGAATCATGTGATAATCCTTGACCTATTGCAAAGACAAATCTCCCCCACAGGATACCAAGTCAGAGTACTGAAGGCACATCCTGCTCTGAGTACCAGCACTCCACACAGGAGAAATGCTGTTGTTTCAAGCTGTGTCTCTGGGCTTACACACGAGCATATACAATACCCATTTGTACCACAAATGCTTTTGTGGGAGTGCATTGGGTACTTTATCTGGCTTTCATTATAAGCTCTCCTGTATATTAAAGGAGGACAGAGATAACCTTTTCCTCCTAGAGCTTCAAAGTTGTGTTGTTATAATTTCTCAGTTACATAACATCTACTGTCATGGGGAACAGATTCCTATAACTTTATTTCCAGGTCCTGCTAAACCTTTGTTGTGATCATAAAATATGAGTGCTAATATGTCATGCCATGTATGTTTTACATTAGGAGGACATGCTGTTGTGGTTTTTTAATCAGTACAGTGTATCTTCTGACCATATATAAAAGAACAACATCGGTCACCACCCTTCCATATCTTATTCTAATGACAGACACAGGAAAGTAGATCTACATTAGTCATTCTCAGCACAGTCTTGTGAATGCCATCCTGTGCCGGCCCATGTTGAACTCTCTGCCCTGGCCTTTCAGAGCTACAAGACATTCTGCTCATTCTCATATAGCAATAAGTTTCTACTGTGGCAATAAAACAGTCTTTGTAAAAACCGAGCTGTGCACTCCCACCCGCAGCTTCCACGGAAGAGAAAGCAAAGGCTCTCCAAAAAAAAGAGTGGATGTCCGTCCGTCCAGAACATCGAGCATGGAGCGCAACAAGGAGAAGGAGAACTCCCTGAGTTACAGCAGCGATTCGGAAAACAAGAGGAACTCAGTTAAAGAGTCGGATGAGAACAAAGAAAACATGATCATGAACTCAGAGCTCAAGGAAGACTCTGTTTTTTTTCAGGATGAGGAAGTTTTGAATGACTCCATTATTTCTGGTAAGAAAAGTCACTTGTTATAGTATAAAGATACACTGTCACAGCCCAGGAGAGTGCTCTAAACAAGGCAGCATGCAACAAAGTATTGGGGAGTATAAATCCCTCTATTGTCACATCCCCTTTCTCAAGGAATCTTGATTAAATGCTCAAGCTAAATTTGAGTTATAATGATTGTGATCACGTTTGTCTTGCCAGGTACTGCACACTGAGCTGAGGTTTCGAGTTGTGCTGATAAGTCAGTGTGCTTTACTCTCAGTTACTGGGCCATTCCCAAGGCATTCCCGGTGTGGACACTGGGCGGCACTGGTGGTGCCAGCATTCGCTGGAATGCGCACTGTGCACGTCTGAGAGCAGGGAGAGCTGCAGCAGCGACAGAGAGAGCGCCAGAACAATTCCCGAACAATCTCCAGATTCTTTCTAGTTTGAGAAAATCTGGGCTGGTTTCCAAGTCAGGGAGTAAAACTATCCCTGGATTCAGAGCTTAGCATGGCACCCACTTTGCCACTGCCACCAGTGCCACAGCCCTGTCGCTCCAGGAGATGGTATAAGGCAGGTGAGGGCTTTTACCTTGGCTTTCCATAACCATCCTACTCAATAAATCATTACTTGAAACAGCTGAAAACACAAGGAAAGACAGTCTAGTGCACGAGCTTAAAAATCAACGTAACTAGAATTTAGCCCCCCACTGAAAACTGGTGTAATCCAAGCCTTTCCAGCATCATGCAGTGTTAGGATTTGCTTTTTGCTTGGTAGAAAGAACAGCAAATATGATAGAAAGGACAGTAAACATCCAGGAAATTAAACTTCATGATTCAACTGGATTAAAACAGGATCTTTTTTCAAAAACTTGCAGCCCAAACATGAAATGGTGTGAATTTTCCAAGCATTCTTTGTTGACCTAGATGAGCAGCCATAAATCAGGGAACAAGCCACAGCCAAGATCCTGCCTGAGATAGCTTGGTCATGGGGCAGACTGGCACTGAACCCACCTCATTGCCCAGGAAAAATAACCCTTAGGAAAAAAATACTTAAATAGGGGTATTTGCAGGTTCACTTTCTACTGAGATAGGGATGAGGAAAGGAATTTGCCTCAAGCTGCTGAAAACTGGATGTGGGGAAAACTAGTTTGGGGCTTTATTTTCTCTTTGTTCTCTGGTTTAGTTTTATTTATTTGTTTATTCTGAAACATCAGCTATGGGTTTCTGCAGTGGGTAGAATAACAGACCTGGCCATCAGTGGACTAGTCAGGATGAAACCTCATGAATGGCACAGGGTTCCTGAAGGGGGGAACATCATCTGTCTCTTCCCCCTTTGCTGGGCAAGCATTATTTTTCAGGAATTAATCCAACTGATCGGGCAATGGGAATGGCTCCTTGGGCTGCCAGATCGGCCTTGGATCCAATCTCTTGCATTTTGATTTGGTGAAACACTCTCCAGATTAATCAGTGCCCAGAGCACATGGACCATGGGAGCCGCTGTAGCCAAGCCTTTTAGAAATGCAGAGCTCAGGATGGAGTGAGCACAGCTGGCCCTCAGCGGGTTATATGCTCTCCACTACTCATATACAATAGCAGCACTTGGGTTAGAGTTGAGATTTTTCAGATATGATTTGTGTTTTTAATTTCCCAAAGCAGTCGACTCAGTGCGCAGCAGAGCAGCCTGAGAACAGTCAAACCTGAAAACACGTTCAGGGATACCCAGGAGTTCTCTAGCCCCAAATATCCTTCAGATTGTTTGAGAAGGAATTCTGGTGGTTCCTGTGCACTGCAAACACTCACTCTGCACCCACTCCCATCATGGCTGAGGCTTGAAAAACCTTGATAGAGTCCCAAGTCTGTGGCTCTGTGAGCCAAGTGTTCCTGATGGAGTCATATATTCAGTCAGCAGAAGGCTCTGCGTGGCATCAGCCAAATCATTTCAGTCTTTATCCATCTGTTCAATATATACCTACTACTTCAGAGAGGGCTGGGGGGTTTAATTTAATTAATGCTTCCAACAGACTTTGAAAGCATTCGAAGGAAGGTGCTAAACAAGGGCACAGCTTTTAGACTCTAAAGGGGGTTTTTAGCTGATTATGGCTTCTAAAAAGTTTAATTTTAGACCAATCAAGAGACTTGTTGCTATTCACACAGACCAGAGCTACTCTGCCCCATCTTCCCAACAGCTATATGTGGGAAGGAGGTTGTACAGACTTCTCCCCTTTACATAAAGAAATTCAAGATCTGGAGTGATAATAATAATATAGCTCCACATATCCCTAGCAAATAAAACCCCAACATTTGGGAATGAGGATCTGTTTGGGATTTAGAATCTTGCCAACCTCCAGAGCATCCTTTAAAAATAGACTTTAATCCTATCTCAAATGCCAAACAAAAATACCAATTAAATGTCATTTTCTTTAAAAATGAGGTGACCTTTTGTAGAAAAGGTGAAGCATTAAATTAAAAAAGAAACAAACAACAAACCTTTAAAGTTAAAAGGAACCAAAACAAATTAACCTCCCGGTTCACACCATGCTCCCTAGATGAGGCAAAGATTCAAGTGTGGCTCCTGACAGTACACCAAACTCAGCTAGTGCTCCTTACTTACATTAACGTGTACAACTGCTCCTTGCACACTGGCATACAGATCCCTGTCACCCTGTGATAGTCCTGCTCTCCAAACATTCCTGTTTCATCCCCAGGATCTGTCTTTCTAATAACTTTCTTTTCAATGCATGTTGCAGGTACTTTGCCAAGAAAATGCAAGAAAGAACTGCTGGCAGTGAAGCTACGAAACCGACCGAGTAAGCAGGAGCTGGAAGACAGGAATATTTTCCCGAGCAGGACAGATGAGGAAAGACAGGAAATCCGGCAGCAAATTGAAATGAAACTCTCAAAGTAAGTGCTGTGAATGAGGACAGGGAGGAACCCCCTTTGCAGTGGAGCATCCTCTGAGTCCTGTCAGATGAGACACTGCCACCCACCTCCAAGCCCATACACAAACTAATACAGCACATTTTCAGCTGTCAGTCAGCTGGAGATTAAAAAAGAAATCTTAACTCCCTCTTTAGTCAGGATTGCCTTGGTTCCAACAGAGAACAAGTCAATGTGGGAGACAAAATTCTGCCAAATCTGCCTGCAGATCCACTGATGTAATCAAGATTTTGAGGTCTTGCTTTAATAAAAATAGTAATATAATTATTTAATAACCTGATTTGGCTTTGCCAGCACTAGCTGAATTTGAGGATAAAGGCAATACTAGCTGCATCTTTACTTGGACAAGGGAAAGCTGCTGTATTGGTGGCTGCACTGGTGCTTTAAGGAAGGGAGAGCATTGCCCTCACCTGGGGAAGGTGCCTGTGTCAGTCCAGCTGCAGGCACAGCAGGGATGGTGTGGTTTGATCAGTAACCAGGGCAACAGGGCAGTGCTGCGAGAGAAAAAGCATCACTGTGACTTGTACCCTAAAGCAAAGATTTAAGGTGACTGCGAGGCTCAGACTGCACCATTTGGTTTTTGTGTGTGTGTGTGTGTTCTTTTTAAGAGCTACATTTGGGTATCTGCAAACATGAATATTTTAGATGAGACAAAGTGGATTGTTAAATAATCTGTGCTGTGCCTGCCCACACTGGGACAGTGAGAGCTGCTCGCTGCCAAAATGCTTGGAATCAAATTGAGAAACATGAATAGAAGTTCATTTTCAAGGCTGATTAAATATTAAATATCTCAAGCCTCTCCTGAAAGAAACATTTATTGATATTTAGACTAGCTCATTCATGTGTGTGCTTTTGATTAAACTTTACCTCAGGGGACAGGGAACGAGAAGCACACACATGGATCAGAGCACGAGTCCTGGGGGGCCCGAGTTTGTGGGGGAAAACATCACTGCCAGCTCTGTGCATGCCCTCAGCTAAGGAACGTGCCGCTCAGTGAACACACATGAGATTTTGGGTGCCCTTCATGGTGCCCCTGCCCCTGCCTGGAGTCATTTTCTCCCTCCAATCTCAGTGATTTCATGGCAGCACTTCACTCCCAAAGGAAAACGGCGCATCGTCCCAGTGACTGCACAAGACAGTGCAGATGACATACTCTGTCACAAAAAACATGTACATCCCAAACCAGTAGAAAAGATCCTGTTGCAATTTACATTCAGTTCCAGGAGTTACACACAGAGCAAATCACAGGAATGTCACATTAATACCCATAGGAAGGAAAGCATCATGGACCTGGACCATCTGGACCTTGCAAGCCTCATGTATTCATTTCAGGGAAATATTTCAAGTGACACCCCAGTAATGCTAATTCCAGTATTATGGCCAGTCAACTGCTCATGAGATCTCTTCACAGGTCAGGAGCCTAGTATCCTTTCTCTAAAATACACAAAAATGGTTTCCACCCCACTGCATCCCTAAAACCAAGTTCAACCATCATCAAGTATTCACTGAATGAGAAGATTATGTCATATTCAGCAACATCTCATATTGCTGAAATGCCTAGAAGGTCCCATCTCTTTTCAGTCCAGCCTGACTTCTATTGATATGAAAGGTCTAATGGAGTTTCAGCTTCAGGTGCTATCACTACAGGCTTTGTCCCTTTCTTTCCATTTACCATTTAGCTCACTTAGTAATGAGCCTAAAGAATTACTTTATAGGATGCATTCCTGAAGTCAAGAGTAGTACAAGGGCTTCCAAAGGAAACTGCTGTACAGGTGAAGGCAAGGGCTGGTCACGACCAGGAGCCAGGACGTGGCTATAGGTGAAGGCAGTGAAGGGACCCTCCACGCTGTGCTCTGGTCTTATGGAACAATCTGTGGTGCAGCCCACTGATCTCATTGGTGATGTCTAGAGGTTGGCTAAAAGCCATCTTTGTTCCAAGTGCTGGAAAACAGGCTTTCATTTAGCAATTTCTTCCTGGAATGCTGAAGATTGAGTGCATTTCGGGGAACAGACGGTACAGGGATTGCTGGAATAGCCAGGAATGGCAAAACAGATTGGGAGCCATCTCCCACACAACTTCCAGCACATATGTGAGCTGGCAGAGCTCAGCTCAGCTCTTAACTCATCCACCAGAATAGAACATGACCGTGCAGACAAGCTCAGGTGGTGGATGCATCCAGGGGAATATTTACACCAGGAAGAGCAAGGAGTTGTTCATAAAAACCCAACAACCAACCAAGCAAGGAAAAATGGGTACTGGTAAAGGCCAAAGAGTCCAAGTCCAGAGATATCCCTCCGGGGTTTGTGATCCCACAAAACCCAGACCACCCCAGAACCCCCACTCAGAGCACAGCTTGGCAGTGGTGGGGAAGTAAAACCACACCGGGAAGAGTGAAATTCTTGGATGGGATTTTGAGGTCTTTACGTTCATTCATTGCACTGGTACTTGTGCAGCAGTCTTTCTGTAACAACCTGAAAGCTAAGGAAGATACTGCTGAGTGCTGACTTGTGAAGGACTGACCAGGAGACGGGATCCAGTAGGAACGTGTATTCTCTATAGGGTGTTGTGCAGATAAGAGCACGTTGTTGCTGCTGCTGCACTAGTAACACTTCCATAACAGCAAATCATAAGTCCATGTGTCTCATCAGGCTATAGGCCTGTACTTTAGCACAAAAAAATAGTGTATGGGCAGACTAGAAAGTACTTTTTCAAGAGCTGTTGGCATAAGAATGGCAAGAAAACAGGCAGTTGTTTACAAGGTGGTTATTTTTCAGCACAGTTGTAGGGATTTGATGGCCTGTATCTGTCTAGCAAATTGCCTCAGTACCACAGTTAATACAACCTAGCTCTGTACTCTGGAGGAAAAGCTGTGCTGACATACCTAATGTGCAAAATATACCCAATAATAGTGTTTATGTAACTTCAAAAAGGGGAAACAAAAGAATAACATCTTCTCAAAACCACTGTATTTTTAAATGGTTCTGGTTGTAACACATTTCCACAGAAGCTGTGAACCTGCTGAGGAAACCAGCTCTCTGCTCTCACTCTGGTGAGTGTGTATGAAGTCAAAGATAAAATCCCTATTTTTCTTCACTTTCCCACTTATTCCATCTCAAAAGAGAGATTGAGGAGTTCTATCTTTTGACCCAGATTCTACTTTTACAGCAGTTGCAAATCCAGACTTCAGATTTATTATTGACTGACAGAAGCATGAGGACAGGTTCCAGGAGTCATTTTATGTGCATTGCTGCTTTGGAAAAGTGTATTTCCTGTATTTCGTGCTTCCAGCCAATTTAATCTACCACTTGTTGCCGTGGAAACATGCACTTCTCCCTGCTCCTCCATCCAAGATGGCAGGATTCCATTTTCCCCAGCTTTCCCTATGCTGCAATGCTTCTCTTAGTAATTCATGCATCCCCAGTGCCCCAGACCATGGTGTACACTTGCAATATCCAGCTGTGCATTAGGCACAGGGCTCCCAACAGCTCTGGGATCCCATTATCGTGTGTGTGGAGCACAGATAATAAGCCCTCAATGGAATTCAGTGAATTTGGAGCTCTTTGTGTCACGAGGCAGAAAAGACATTAGCAAGCACGATTATTTGCAATATCTGCTTTCTGTCTTACAGACTCACTTTGTTCTAGAGGGGATTTAAGCTGAAACCTGGGGGAGTAAAATTGTTGCTAGACTGAAGAGTGATGCAGGAAAAGGTTGCTTAATTACATTTGATATCTGACTATTAGAAAGTTGATGGAATCTGGCTGGGTGGCTGGTGTTTCTCAAGAATGCCTTGTACATCCACATTTAAAGGGACTCTGGTATTATTTAATGTTTCAATGAATACATGAATTCCTGGAAAGGATTATTCTCGTGATTTTCACTTCATGTTCTGTTTCACCTCCTTGGGTATTTGCATTAGTAGACACAATGTGTTAAGTGGCACTTAAGAGATTATGGAGACAGGAATTCAGATCCAGAAACGTGGGCATCAAAGGAGTCAGACAGGAAGAACGACAGGTTTTGTACAGAGAGCAGAGCCCATACTTGAGCACCTAAAACTGATCTTAACCACATGGAAAATCTTGGCCTGGGTAAGTGGATCATGTTGGGGCAAGATCACTGGAAAGTGAAAAGGAGGTATCTGTATTCAGTACTTAATCACATCTGGAATCTGTAGTTCTAGTGCTGCCCTGAGGTTCTTGCAGAGGCACTTTCAAGTTGACTTGCCCAGAAACTGGAGATGTAGTTAAATGCACACCCAGACTGGACCCTGGTTTGTACCTCAGCCTCAGGTAACGGAGCGTGATGCTTGCAGTGCTGCTTGAGACAGAACAAAACCAAGCAAGAACACTTCAGATTTGCAGCCTAATATACAGGCTGACAGTTCAACACAGAGCCATCACAAAGGAAATGTTACCTTTTGAGGACACAAAAGCTGTCCCGTTTCCCAAGGACGGCACATCCAGTGCCGCTTCCTCACAGAAATGTCTCCGAGCAGCTTTGCTCACTGAAAAGGCATCAACTCTCCAGACTGAGAGATTCAGCAGGAAACTGGGCTGAATCCACCGAATTTTGGGGAATATTTTTTTTTGTTTGACCAAAAAGGGTGTGGGTGTGTGTGTGTGTGTGTGTGTGTGTGTGTGTGTGTGTGTGTGTGTGTGTGTGAAAACAAAAAATAGCCCTAATGAACAAGTTCAGTTGCTACTGAACTGAGCCCAGTTTAGAGTCTAAACTCACCTGGAGCTTAGCAATGTTTTTCAATGAAGCTCCAACTCCCAGTCACTGCTCTAAAAATCACAGAACTGCCCTGATTTCAGAGGGCTGGGAAGACTTGACACAGATTTATTGCAGAGACAGAAAGGCAGGGGCAGGCACAAAGAACAGCTCAGCTGTCACTGCTAATTAGCTGTGTAGAGTTTAATGCCTTTCCTTCTCATTTGGCAGCAATCAACCAGGTAGCATCTCCCTGATGCTAAAAATAACCCCGGAGCACAGCGGGGGTGGCTGTGCAGCCTCAGCTCTCACAGGAGACACGAGTTATATATAGAGCCAGTTTAATTCTGGGGGCGTGTGTGGAAGCCCAGGGAGTCTCCCGTCTCCTCTGCACCAGACAAAGGCGTGATGGTGGCGGGCAGACCAGCTGGGGTTTGCTGTCAGTACGTGCCTGCAGTGTTTTATTGAGAGCATGCGCAGTGCCTGAGTGCTGCCTGAGAATTTTGGGGGGTTTTGGCCCTTTTCAGGTTATGGAAAAGGAAAACATTGTTGGGAATGGAGGAGGCGCGAGTGATGCTGAGATTTTTTTTTTTTGGTACTGCCTCCAGGGTTTAGATGTCCGGATCCCACAGGCATTCATATTCCCTGGGCCCTTCCCTGGTGTGGCAGTGGCACACAGCTGAAATCCCTGCTGCGGGCACAGTGGCAGGCAGCGGCAGCCTGGTCAAGGGGGCTGTGGTTCAGTGTCTGCTGCCAGAGTTACTGAGACAGCCTTCAGTGATAGAATCAGGAGGAAAGGGAGAAGGCTCAAGTGTTTTTATCGTCTCCAAGCAATGAGTGAGTTCAGCCTCCTGTTTACAGGGCTTTTCAGGTCTAGGGGAGCTGCAGAGCAATTCAAACCTGAGCATTAGAGGAAGTTCAAGTACATCTGTACACGCTGTACCTTGCCTACGCTGTCCCCTTGTCTTAAGGGTTGAAGAGCCCTCTCTGAAGGTTTGTTCCCTTTCAGGTATTATAGTCACAAAAATGGAACGAGCTTCACTGACATGAATCCCTGGTCAGCAAATAAACCTAACCACCCCAAGTGTGTGAGCACACCAGGCCCTCTGGACAGAGGCTCTTTAGGCAGAGGCACTTGCAAGCTCCAGCAATGAAGCAGTGCTTGCACAATTAATTATGGAGCACCCTGGCAGCTCTGGGCAAGAGCCACGATCTGCAGCTGAACCACAAAGAGCAATTCGCTGTCTCAGACCAGCCCACAGTTTGTCTGGCAAGAATTTTTGAACATATTAATTCATTTATAAAGGGTTGAAACAGGGTGTTATTTTTTTATTTGAATGCTTGCACGGGGCCCAGGGCTGCTCTCAGGGCAGGTGTGTGTTGCTGAGGATTCAGCACACACCTCCTGTTGAACATGGTGGGTTATTTGTGCAAACACAGGGCAGTGTCCCTGCAAAGGCAGGAAGTTCTGCCAGGGGATAAAATAAAATTCCAAATTCCCAGGGCACAGCTGATGAAAGACAGTGTCTTCCCAGAAGACAACCTCCTCACAGTGCTCTGTTCTACTTCCCTGGCAGTGCTGGGAATTCATAATCAAACATGTTTTGCACAGCACAGTGAAGGCAAGGGCAGCAGGTCAGAGCACAGCAGGCAAGGGGAGAGCAGAGCAGCAGGTGTAAACACAGAGATGAATATACAGGGCCTTTTCTGGGACACTGAGTCAATTCCTCGAATAGATCTTCTGGCATAAGTGGCACATGTGAAAGTAGAAATAAAAAAAAATCAGAGTTCTGAAACCTGTAAAGTATCAGAGGGGGGCATAATTACATAAATAGACTTACAGGAAAACTGCTAAAGCAAGTGTAAGCAAATAAGGAAAAAACATTTTAGGGCAGAAAGTAGTGCACTTGCTTTGCCAAGCCGCCTCCAAACAGTGGCATGTGTTCAGGTCAGATCCTCCCCCAGAAACTGGGCACCCACACACTTCTGCAGAGCTGGGCTCTAACCCTGTCAAGGGACAGGCAGTCATAAACCAATATGGAAATGCACAGAAAGCCAATAATGCTCTGTAATGCTTCACTTTACACTGGATTATGATTCAGGTCCTTAAACTGGTTGGAGGTTACAGCACAAGTAATTACAGAAAAAAAATTACTTTAATTTAATTTGCAGAGCTTAATCGATAGAGACCAAAGTAAGCCACTCTGGTTGTCACAGTGATTTGGGCTGTTTTATGATGGAAACCTGACCAGAACAAGGTGCTGTAACACTTGTGAGCTCCTGATAACCCAAGGGTTGAGCAGGGAGGGATTCAGGCATTCATCCCTTTGTGGGGACGGTCACTGTGTTACTGAAATTATCTAGGATTAGGGTTTTTTATCCTAGACCTGTTAATGGAATTCAGGAAAAACATTTTATGCACTTAAAGCCAAGCACTTACTTCACTTAGTTGGAACAGAAGCCAGATAGAAAGGACAGTGTGTACCTGAATGACTGAACTGGCACGAGCAAAGTCTCAGCCCGAAAGGGGTTTGGCTGCATGTTTTTTTCAGTTTTAACAAATCCATTTCAGATGTGCCACTTGGAAGCATGTAAGTCCAAAAGAGGCAGTTTTGGTGTTGTGTTGGTTCTCTCCTCACTTGCCCTTTAAACCCAAGCAAATTTAAATGCAGACTGGATATAAGTGAGTGTCCCCAGCACTGTTGCTGGGAGTTGCCTGCAGAATACCTGAGTGGACAGAAACTTCTCCCACTGAGTCTGAAGTGTGGCTTCCAGTTTGGAGAAGGGGAAAGACAAAACTGCCTCGCTGTGGGGTGTCCCATCTGCACACACCATACCTGGGAGGCACAAGGCTCATCCCACTCAGAGTTATCACTGACTTACGGCAGTGTTGGCAGATGAATCATCTGCACCTTCGCATAAGGAACTCTTTGGTGTGTTTGGATCCTCTTCCAAGAACTGTCTGAGCACATCTGATCCAAGGAGACTAATTCATACAGAGCACTTGCTGCCTCTCCAAACACTATGACAGTTACTACAGTTTCCTCCTCCTGCAGCTCTGAGCACAACTTCTGTAGCCTGGTTCATTCAGGATCTTAATTCCTCCAGGAATCGGAAGCTTGGGCTTGCAGCTTTCATAGAGAAAAACTGGGTCAGTCTGGCACAGTTTCCACCTTTCTGAGAGAACTTCAGAGAAGGCAAGGGGGATGACAAATGAAGGAAATAAATATGTAGAAAATAGGAGGCAGGGGGGGGTGGGGGGACGGAGAGAAAACAGGTCAGAGCAGAAGGTCATTGCTTTCAATCAACCACTGCTCAATAGATATTGTACAGTTGTATCAATTATTAACACACAGCTCTAGCTAAATCTTTTTGATTCCATTGCCTGTGCCCACCTGGCAATCTGCAGCTCGATAATCAGCTCTTGTGGAGGGCTTCCTGTAGTTTGGGAGCTACTTGTGTCAAACAGAGCACTGCAAGTTTCCTTCAGTATCTGTTTTTCAGGATAGTTAACCCATCCAAATGGCCAGCACACTTTCTTGACTTCCCAGACTCTGGAGAATGGCTTTTTCCCCAGAAAAGCACTCATTTTCTATCTTTTTCCTTAGCTGTCACATGTAACACACCAAAAGACAAAAATTAAAAAAAAGGACTTTCAGATTTATCACTCCATGCTCAAGTATTTATCCAGGGAAATTAATAAGAAACAGGTGACACCTTTGGAGGTTGAGGACCTCTTTCTGCTGAAAATCCACTTATGCAGAGGACTGTAGAAAGGCAACTAGGAAACAAGAACCAGCAAGTTGGCAAAATCTGAATCTTAAAACACATTAGAGACAGGTACTTCTATGTAGTTAATCCATTATTGTGCAAAGATGTGTCAGATACTTCATTTTGTTAGTACTATACAAGATACTACTGGGCCAAGAGACAAACGGCAGAACAAACCACGAGTGCCTCCCTGATGGAAAAAAACTCTCAAAATCAAGACTGTGTGGCACGCAGATGAACACCAGTGTCATTTGCTTGAGATGATCATATTCATTAAGCAATTAAGTTCTGAATGAATTAATACTTCATTAGTTTCTCAGAAATCATGTTTTAAATAATATTAGGAAAAAAAAAAAAACAAACCAGGCTCTCCCAGCAGTGTGTGCAGAGAGCTGCTGGCCTATTGCAAAAAGATCAGGCTAATTGGAGGGCATCTGCAAAAGCCACATTCTGGCCAGGCCATGCTGCACCCTGTTGTTATAATTATCACTGGAATACCACCCAACTGAGCAAAAACCCTCCATCTCAAGAAAAGGTTAAACAAAGCAGGAAAGTTATAGGCATCATGCAATTAAGCTTAAAGAAATCCCTTTAGCAGCCTGTTTACAATATAAAGACATATATAAAGATATATAGATATTATAAAGATAACAGGGAACAACGGGCACGTGGAGATGGCAAGCTTAGGTGTACAGGGGCCATGGGAACAGGAAGCTCAGGTTAGCAGGGATTTGGGGTGGACCAGAGGTCCAGCACTCAGATGCTGTGACATGCTGTGCATCAGCTGCAGCGATAAAAACACGTCACAAAAACCTAGAAAAGCAGGGTATGGTGGAGGGTGTTTGCAGAGTCAAGGCCTGTTCAAGCTCTTGAGAAAGCACTGCCAGCTCATCCCATCCCAGCAGTCACTCCACAGGCAGGGACTGGCTTGAAGGAGACACGGAGGTGGGAAAACAGAATCAGAACACGGAGAGCTCACAAATGTTTTCCTCACAGCCTTGTGCTTTGACAGTAAGAGACAGTGCGTGTTGTACCACAACAAATCATAGTTGTAACGTCAAAACTAAGTGCTCAGGTCAATAGGGAATGTTGCATAATTAAATTTGTACATTTATTTAATTCAAGAACTCAGGTTTCAAAAGCTCAGAATATTCTGTTCTGCCTGAAATTTGCCAGCAAATTCTGCTTGGATTTACATGGCCAAGAGTAAACACAGGATTCTAAACAAAAGTAAGGAGGGTCCCAAAAAGCTTTGGGAAAGAGCAGACAGAAAACAAGGATAACATTTAAAAATTCAAATCCTCTCTGCATTTCCCTGTAAGTTAGCCTGTCTGCAATAGTCAGTGTCACACTTTGTGGCATCAAGTGACAAGTCACACTACTCACCCAGTCCAATTGAAAAACAAAGAAAAACAGAATTACTGAAACACCATTTGCAGGGGGAAGTGAATAAATCCCTGAAGGGTCTGCAAATCTGGTTTTCCAGACAAGACTTTGCCACACTTTGCTATTCTGTCCAGCAGAGATAACCACAGAGACCAGCTTTGCAGAGCACTAGGAGAGCTGCTGGGGAGAGAACTACAAACTAGATGGTTATTGAGACCAGGGGACTCGCATTTCTATGGAGTGTTCAGGCCACATCTTGGAGTTGTCAGTGGAATTTCTCATAATGGGAACACTCTTTGCTATAAAAAAAAAATCAAGGTACTCTCAAGAGAAATTGTAAAAAACCCCAAAATATTGCAATCAAATGGGAATGCAGTAAAGAAGCAGGCTTCAGAGCCCGCTCTGGGCACAGGCTCTGTGGCTCTGGCCAGCTAAGGCTCACGACACTGTAAGGGCAGGCTGTTGGTCTAACCCTGTCCTGAAAGACACTGGGCCAACCACAGCGTGCACGAGGAAGACAGGAAATAGTACAACAGATGGTGAAATGCTGTTTGAAGGCAGGGACATCCCATCCTTTTGGAGATGCCGTGTGGGTGAGTGACAGGCGAGAACCAGAAAGTACTTGCCTCACCAGGGGGAGTGTTCCCAGAGAGATTCCCGCAACTGGGGAGCAGGTGTGTGGCCACACACACAGCCCCAGCAGGGACTGCCTGTCCCAGCAGCATTTTCAACTTCAGGAATCCCTACAATTTAGGGTTGTTTCTTTATAAAGTACTTGGAAAGTACTGCATTTTCCTTGAGTTACTTCAGTAATCATGAACACCGTCCCTTGGCACGAAGCCTGGCATTACAAGAGTTTGAAGGTGCCCCAGCACGTCTGCCCTGCCAGGGCTCACAGCCACGGGGTCAGTAGGTTCACACAGCTTGATCCCCCCCAGCTCCAGGGGAAACCCTTGCTGCTGCTTTATGCAACACCTCACAATGGCAAATACACCTGCAGATGTTCATTTGTCACTTCAGAGATTGCCAAGGGGTCCTTTCATGTACAACTACAGGTTACAGGAACAGGGAAGGACATTCTCCAGAACCACCAGTGCACGGGGAATTCCCAGCAGCTCGTATCCATGGTGAGAGTGGCCATTCCCAAACCATTCTGCGCTAAATGAGGGGGAGGAGGAGGACTGACATCCACTCAGCAGAGGCAGGCTGACAGGCCACGCATGCCAAGATTTCTTTGTCTGCTCTCTGCAAATCCAGCTGTGGTTTCTTCCAGTGACCCAAATCCCACAGCTGCACATTGCAGTGGCATCTGTTGGTAGGGGCAGCTGTTCATAGGTTAAATGAACGGTATTGCAGGATCTTACTGCTGGCTGTGCAGCATCCTGTCTGAATCCAGGACATTTGGAGACATTTCTATCCATGTCCTGGATGCATTTGATACAGTCTGAAACACAGCTAGTGCTACAGTCCAAGCTGACATGTCTTTTTGTCATCCTGCCCCTGTTGCCTTCCACTGCAGCAGCTGAAATTGGCTGCCCAGAAAACTGAGTCACGATCCTACAGACACTTCATTTCTTATGGGGCTCAAGGGTGACTGGCAAACCAGTCTCAGCCTCCCTGGAAGTGCAAACATTGTATCAAATAAATGATGCCTCATATAAAGTTAAAAGCTAGCTTCCTTTTTTTCCCTCTTCCCTTTTTGTACATAAAATTGCCCAGTAAGCACCCAGGAACATGGAACTGGTTCAGTAGGAGATAGGGAAGTCTCAGGTCAGTGACAGTCCCCACCACTGGGCTGAGATTTGCTTCTGGTCTACTAAGGATTGACTTGCAAATTCCCTACTGCTGCTCAAGCAGTTGCTACCAGAGTGGATTTTGCTATCTCTTGAGCAGCGGCAGATGTCTTTATTTAATATAATGGTAATACATAGATAGTGGGATAGAACTAAACCCCCGGGATTATATGATTCCTTTTGTTTGCCTGTCCTGAAGCATCGAACCCACCATGTTCTCAATTTGGCCAAACATGTAACATTTGATTTTTCGTTTTTCATTCTGTGGAAACACAGGGCTCCAGAGTTTTACTCCTGCTTTGGGGAGCAGGGCAGGGTTGGGGGGGGGTGGGGGGAATAGAGAAAGATAAAACCTATTGCTTTTCAACGAAGTATTATTAACCATTTTCAGTGACCTGCACAGTGTGACCCAGGTCATAACCACCATGTGGTTTCCATTGGAAAACTCCTCTACACACATTTTCATATACAGCCTTCAGCAGGGAGGTGCACTGGGAGGCTGCAGTGCCCACACTGTTGTTTGAAGAGCATGTTCTTTCAACACTTTTTCTTGCTGAGCTAATTTTAGCCTGAATGTATTCCCCAAACCAGCCCTTTGCCCAGCTGCAAGGCAAAGCAGAAGTAAGAACAAGCAGTGGTGCAGCTCACGCTGACATTGCTACTGAACAAAGCACTCATCAAACCACAGACTCAGAACATGGCTTCGGCTGAATTATCAGTTGTACTTTTGTCACCTGAGTGACTAAATATTCTATTACAAATGGGACAGATCCACTGTATAGCGGCTCTGTTAAACCACAGAGTGGGGAACAAGGGGAGAGAAGAAAGCTCCTGTTCTGTTACATTTAAACCCAAGTGTCAGAGCATTCGTTCTCTTGTATTGAATTAAAACCATTATGTTATGCTGGTCCCATAATGGGCCACAACATCCTCCAAGAGTCCTTACTGGTGTGTTGAGAGAGGTATGAAAGCAAAAGCCTCCTGAAGGCAATGGAAGGATGCTCAGCACCCACACTGAGCTTTCCAGCAAGCCTTTGAACTAAGACAGGCTCTGCTCCCCAGCTCTGCCTGGCCTTTCTTCCTCACACTTTGGGAAAACCAGGGACCCAAAGGTCAAATGCAGCAGGGCTTTCACAGGTGAGGAAATCAGTGATTACCATAAAACCTTCTCCATCTGAACCCTTTGCCATAATTAGATCTGGCTCTGTTGGGGTATCTCAGCCCGCACAGTACTTATCACTAAGTAGCACTGTCCAAGAACAGACCTAGCACAGGATGTAGGTCGCTCAGGGACAGTGGGTTATGATACAAAGGTCATGCTGGACAAGTATATGGTTTTTATTCCAACTGAAATCTGAACTCCTCCTTGCAGGGCTTATATCACAGAAATTATGATGATGGACAACTGTAATTGCCTGGGAGATGAGTGACAACATAATTAAGTGAACTCGTGCTGATTCACAGCCTTGAAAATCCAGACAGAACTAAAGGCCAAACAAATAAGGAACATATGTAATTAAGGCAACATATACAGCCTCTGTGTTTATCCACAGTTATCTTATTTGGATGCAAAAATAGTTCATGAAGGAACATAGACACAAATATTGGGCAGTTTTAAAGCATGTGACTCACAGTATCTACCATACCCAGTCACCCTTTTCATACTGCTCTGAGCTCCCTCCTACCAGAGAATGGCAGCAAGTACTCTTAGAATTATACTCTTGGGGGTTTCAAGGGCTGGAGCACCTCTGCTATGGAGACAGGATGAGAGAGCTGGGGTTGTTCAGCTTGGGGAAGAGAAGGCTCTGGAGAGCCATTATTGTGACCTTCCAGTACTTAAAGGGAGCTTAGAAAAAATGAAGGAGAATGACCTTTTACATGGGCAAGGAGTGATAGGTCAAGAGGAAACAATTATAACTGAAGGAAGGTTAGGTTAGATTAGGTATAAGAAAGAAGATTCTGACAGTGAGGGTGGTAAACCACTGGAACAAGTTAGAGAGGTGTTGGATGTCCCATCCCTGGAAACATCCAGGGTCAGTTTGGACAGGACTCTGAGCAACTTGATCTATTTGAAGATGTCCCTGCACATTGCAGTGGGGTTGGACTAGATGAACCTTTAAAGTTGCCTTCCAACTCAAACTGTTCTATGATTCTCCTATTATGGGAAATGCTGGCACATCACTCAGTTCACAGTTTTTATATGCTCCAGAATTACCTTGGGATGAAAACAAGTTTGTGTCTCAGTGTCTGTCTTCTAATTTTGTACAGACAGTAAAAGAGAAGTCCCTCCTACCATGGATTTACTACTACCCATAATTGTACTTTGCCAGCAGTACTGCACTGCCACCATGCAGTGCGTGGGTGATTGAAAGCCCTGGCACACATCCTCTTCACAGCTACTTATAGGAAGGATGAAAATAAACTTCTTGATGAATTGAACGCGATGTTCTGGTAACAGAGATGCCAATTTAAGAGGCAGAGCCTTTGCCTTTTGATGCGCAGCAGACACAAGCAGCTTTATGAGAAGCAAGCACAGGGCACTCCCATTTCCCCTCCCTTTTTCTGGACTGGAGCTCTCCTGTGAGAGGGATCCTTCCCACCACCTCCCTTCCCAACTCATCTGCAGAACCACCTGACCCAAAAGACAATCAATGCAATTGCCTCTGGCTACAGCTCATTTACTGATGGCTGGATTGATTGCTTACTTGTCAGTCCAGAGTCCATAGGCACATGCACGTGTCCAAGTCTACCCAGTTCACTGCTCCCTTTGGAGAAGATTCTCAGACTCACATGGATCTAACTAAGAGCAGCCACAGGATTCCAAAGTATGTCTTTTGGCTGCAGCTACAAATCCAAAGAAACTCAGTTTTGTGACAATACAGATACTGTGCAAAAATATTTTGCAGAAATAGAGGAAAATATTTTGAGGACAGATAAGAAACCACACAAACCAAGAACCTGAGCTGTTTTTCACTGGATTCTGCTGAATGTTTGTTAGGCAGGTGAGTGAAGACCAGTAAGAAGAGCTAGAAAAGGACTGTCTAAGCTGTGGGAAGTCAACATAGCCCCACATGCACACGGGTGGGCTGTACCTGTTCCAAATTTGTCTCTCATCAGCAATTCTGTGCCCATACCTGCAAGCACACAGCTCGCTGTGGCTTTGCTGGCATGCAGTTCCACAAGGGACAAGGCAGACACTGCTGAGGGTAACTGTGAGGACAGAGAACTTGGCAACATCTCCTGCTCGTAGGACATATTGATGCATCACCCATCTGACAGCAGACCCAGGCTCCTGATACATGCAAATCCACACACTGCTGAGGATTCAATCACCTGTAACAGCCCAATAGCATAAACCTTGATGTAATGCCGGTCCCATTCCCTTAAATGTGAAGGAGGCAATCTGGCTGTGTGAAGTCAGTATTGATCTACTGATCAGCAGCCACAGGCACATGTGCCCGTCATTGCGCTCACAAACATGTGACCCTGCTCCTGAGGGGACCAGCAGTTTGTAGTTTTCCCCTTGACTCCAATTCCAGCATCTGCACTTGAGCACGTGTGGAACACAGTTGTTAGCAGGACCCCACACTGGACTCTCATGGTGAAGAGCTGCAGCAAACCCCCACAGAAACCGCCCACCCGTGTGCTGGTAGGGCAGCACTCTCCCCTTATCCCTCTGGGCAGCCTGTTCTGCTACCATTATACACCACACATGCTCATCAAGGGGAACAGCCAGACTCCATGGATTTACTGCCCCTCGCAGAGCCAGCGAGGAGCCCTCACCAACGTCACAGGATTCCCGTGTGCACATTGCACAGACGGAACAAACACCTCGAGGCCACGTGCATGCTCTGAGCCCCTGAGGTGCTTTGAGACCCCCAGGGCACAGGGCTGTACTTGCAGGGTGTTCCTGGGGCACACCAGGTGGCTGAGCTACACCTGCCCTGCCCCTCTCACCCACAGCAGTAACAGTGCAGAGGACACCAGAGCAAGCAGAGTTCTTGGCTTCTGAGATGGCAATACATATGTTTATCCAGTTATCTTCTTGGCCCGAATTACTCAAGAAAACATTCTAAAGGTAGTCTAAATATACACCCAGAACACTCCCCAAGCTTCAAACAGCTGCAGAACACCTGATGCTTGGAGGTTTTTCTTGCTTTGCACAGAACAACAGCACAGAACCTTTGAAATTTCTCTGAACTTAAGAAATAGCTGCACATGTAGCGTTGTGTGCCCACCCCCTTTTACCTCCACACACCCGCAGTGGTTACTTCAGCATTAGGAGAAAGCATTCAGATCGTGGTGTATATCCAGGCTTGGAGCATCACTGACACACACACAGAGCAAATTCTGAGCTGTGTCCAGACCCCGTTTCCAGGGAGGTGACACTGGAGGCAGCTGCAGTGGCCTCTGAGGGGCTGCCAGTTCAGCTCCACTTACTGCTGCTCTTGCTGTCCTTTGCTTTAAGCTAACAACGAGGCAAATTCTAGGACTGGACACTCTTAACATGAGACCATGGCAATACCAGTGACACTGTGGGGGATCTGCACAGAGGCAGAATTTGCCTGTGAGTTACTCAAGAGTTTTCAATAAAGTTTCAAGGCCTTCCCCAAAACAGCTGGCCTTGCAGCGGTGCTCAAAAAGAGCACTCCTGCCTCAGCAGACAGTACAAAATCACCCAAACCTAGATTTTAATAACATCCAAGAGCACAACACCATTAATTAGATGTTTTTCCCAGAAACAAGAAATGGGTATCTAAATCAACTGAAAGGAAATCATTATCATGACACAACGGGAACGGTGAAACGTGTGAGGGCTCCCCTCAGAGCTCACCGTCACCTCGCTGAGGTGAGTCCATGTGGGACTCTAAGTCCCTGGGTGAAAAAACAACAGAAACGGAAAGCACAGGACTCACCCAGCCATGGCCACTTCTGTGTTGCAGCAGTGCTGGAGCTTCACACCCACCTCACACCTTCCTGTGGCTCCTCCAGAGCTGCAGAGCCAAGCTGAAGGCAGGCTGAGCCCTCAGCCACCCTCACCCAGGCGCAGGGTCTTTGCTGGACCCACAGGAAACGAGGCAGGACTGATTGCAAATTGGCTGCACCTGTAACCCAATGCCCTCTCTTTGTAAAGCCTGTGGACACCATCCAGAGGCACGAGGGCTCAGTTTTAGCCTTCACAAAGGCTCGTTCCTGGCAGGTGCCTGCTCCGCAATCCAGCTCTGCTGCTCTGGTGCAGATGGGATAATTGCTATTCAGCTGGAGCGTGTTTCCATTAAATGGGATTTGAACATCCCCTCTCTACAACTCCAGCCTCTCGGTCCGTTTTCTGGCCTGCATTCTCCAGAAGGAAGCCAGCAGCCATTTCCCCAAGCCAGGTGTCCCTGAGGTTTCCAAGGCCACGGTGCTGGCTCTAGCAGGGATGGATGGTCCCTTCTGTGGAAAATCGGTGTGCAGGGTGTGTTCTGGTTCTGCCAGAGGCAGGATTTCATATTGTAATGGCTTCAGAGAGAATATGAAATAAATACCCAAAGCAGAGCACTTGTTGCTGAGAGCTGCCCAGTGCCCAAAGAGAACAGCTCACCCAAGCCAGGGGTTCTTACAGGAAAGCTCCCTTCAGGAGGGCTGTGCCTTTCTGACAGGGGTTCCCCCTGCTCTGCTGAGCCCCTGCCCTGCCAGGAGCCCTCAGGACAGTGTTTGTTCTCTTGCCCTGAGCCCGGCTGCCGGTGAGTTCTGAGGGAAGGCAGCGGTGTCAGGGGGGATGACTCCCCTTCTGAGGAAGCAAAATGTGGCTTAGGGGGTGCAGTGCCCTCCTCCATTCTCCCAGACCACCTGAGCAGCCCAGGCAGGACGGGCTCTGCTCGCACAGTGAGCACCTGCAGCAGCCACTTGTTCCTTGCTCTGAGGGGTCATCAGACAGGGCAGTGAATTCACACACTCCTCCTGGCCACAGAAGAGCCCCTGCAGAAGGAGGGGTGTCTCGTGCCCTCATTCACCCCACAGCACAGCTCAGGGGGATGTGTGGCCTCTCTGGGCTGTGCTGCCCCTGTTACAGCCCTTGGTGGGGGATCTGGAAACCTTCCCTGACCACCATTTCCCCTTCCCCCAAGGCCAGCCACCCCACAGCAGCTCTGGCAGCACAGAAAGGAAGCGAAAGTTGTGTCTGGGCAGAGAGAGGCTTCTCCTGAAGAGAAAAAATAATGTGTAGACACAAAATGTCCCTGTACTTTGGTAGCAGCAATGTCAGTGGTTGCTGCCACTTCTCGTTTGATCGTGACTCTTGCTCTACTTGGTGTTCTCACTCCAGCCCCAGATTCCCGAAATCCTGTTAGAATCTTGTTTTGAAGCGCAATCCATGTCTAGTTTTGTGATTATGACACAAAGTTTGGAATTATGGTCCTTACCTCTGAAAAACTCAGGAAAAAACCTGTAATGCCCTCACGTGCACATGCCTGTGTCTGTCTGCACCTCTTCCTTCTGCTGTGGGTACAGCTGAGCGTATGCACAGAAATTTGGGCACTTACCTTGTATTTATCAAAGCCAAAAGGGGAACAGGGTTTTAATTAATCACAGAGCATTCATATACATTTGCATTCTCATACTGCTTTAATAATCTGTTAGGCTTTTAATCCCCCAGTTTAAAAGGGGCCTCTGAAATCTAATGTACAGATTCAGGAGAATCTATCAATCTTGCCTGTCAGGGCTGTAATTAAGAATGCTTGAGTGAGAGGCATGTGAGCAGCAGGTTGGGTGGACCTTTCATTTGCAGAATAGCTCTTTGAGTAAGTCATTCGTCCCTGATTTGTGTTCTAAAATGCACTTTAATCTGTTTCAAACAAAACATAACCAGAGTTGTGTAATTTCTGAGACATACAGAAATGAGAGAGGACAGGGGAGTCCAAGGGTAACAGGAACTAAAAATACACATGTAATTCTTTAGCAGGGCATTTCAGCATGGCTCCTCTTTCAGTTTGGATTACTGCAGCTTCTGCTGCTGGAGCATCTGGTTTATTAGTCCAAACAGAACCCAGAGGCCAGGAGAAGGATCTCAGGGCATACAAAGTGTTAGGTAAGAAGAATGAAGGTTAGGCTGTAGGTGTTTCTAAGCAAAAGAACTCAAGTTTTCTGTCTGTGTGAATCTGGAGTAGTAGTGGTGGTACTTTCCTATTGCCAAGGGTTTTTCCAGAGAGTTTAATTAAAAAAGGACAAGGAGTTGGTCTGATAACAGGTGACTACGGAGTGGATTTTAAAGGCATATTGGGTAAGGTTTACAGAACAAGGAGAAATGGGAATCAGGTACTCTTACCAGTTCTTTTACAGTCTGTTAACAGTTACTTCATTTTCCCATCATTTGTATGTTTGATAAAGTGTAGATCTTGTTACATCATGACTTTATAATCATTCATTCATTTCCTCTGCACAGCAGAGGAGTAACTGCTGCAGCAGTTTGCAGCGTGGTCCCTGCTCTCAGTGGTTCTTTGTCTCTGTAACTTCATCTCCGGCTTGGCAACATCTGCTGAGAGCAAGGCGAGGAGAATCCTTAACGCTGCCAGAACACAGGGCAGGAAGCATCGGAAACCCTTCCCGGTCTGCGGGCTGGATTGTTCGCCGGGAGCCAGCAGATGCCGGCTGTGTGTGTGCCTGCCTAGGGGAGGCTCCCCCTACCTGAGATCCTCTGCAGATATGAGCAGTGTCTCGCGGGGAACTCTCATTTAGTATGCGGAATAAAATCACTGTGGCACTGATCATATGATTGCAAGACTCAATCCTGAGGCAGCACTACTGAAAAGGGGAGGTGAAAGCAAGACGTTCTGTTCAGACAGCGCGAGGCTGCGAGCGGCACTCGGGCTGCACCCAGCAGGCAGAGCAGAGCGGCTGGGCTGGGCAAACCACAGCACAGCTTCAGGTCTGGCCAGCCTGCTTTTGGTCAGGGGGCACCACTGGGGTTACCAGAGCAAAGAAAATCCGCTGCTGCCTGGGACTCAAAGGAAAGGCAGCGGTAGCTACAGAAGATCACTGTGGAACTCATTTGGTAACCACCTTAAACACCCCTCCGGGGAGCGAATTTCCCGCTTGGAGAGCACTGGCTCCAACTGACTGTCTGGGAAGTGTGATGGGAAGGATGGACGTTCTGAGGAAGCCTCTCACTGACAGCAGAGCAAACTAGAGGAGAACTTTCACCTGCATTGCTGGCATTTGGGGAAATAACACAAGAAAGAATTCTGGTGCCAGGATTCTTTATTTTTTCTGCTTCATTAGTCCTGGAGAGAGATTCTGTAGTCCCCTCCTGAGGGAAACACCAACCAGAACTCGCAATACTGCAGACTTTCCAAAGAACAGGCATGGTACAAAATGTGATTTTGGTGTTTTTCCGCAGGCGCCTCAGCCAAAGACCTGCTGTTGAGGAGCTAGAAAGAAGGAATATACTTAAACGTGAGTATTTTTTTTTCCTAAAATATTTTATATGTGTTTGTTGAAACCAGTGGTTGCATTTCCAGAGCATGTTATTTTTAAATAGACAAATTAATTCGCTGGGATTATTTTCTGTACATGAAAGTTCTAATTTTTCACAAAGACATGCTATTTGGGACAGAAAAAGAACTGTTCAGACTCAGGCTTTCAAGTAATTTTCATTCTGATTACACTGTTATGGGTGTCCAAGAGGGGAATACAATCCCCTCAGTACCATGAGAATTGGACTGACATTTCTCAAGACAGGGATTGTCAAGGCAAATTATCCCCAATACCCAAAATTATAAAAGATATCCACATACTGGGTACCCCTGATGCTGCAGTGGGAGGGGGAGCATCCTTACAAAGGTGTGGTTCTCCTAAAATACATTTGTTACGTCACTGGAGATCTTCCCAAAGGCAAGTCAAAGATCATTCTGGGATATCAGGTTTATTAGAGGGACAGTGCCAGGCCTGTTACAGGGGAGTGTTCTCAGCATCTCTCAAACTCTCAAGGCAGACCTTGCAACTCTTAGTTCCTAAGGGTTGGTGTTCTGACGAGGAGATCAAACAAGTGATGAACATAATCCCTTGCCTTACTGGGAATCCTCTAAGTTAGGGGAAGGTGAGAGAGAGCTTTGAAATTGTCTCACACATGAGAAAGGGGGAATCCACCTGCTTGAAGGAAAAGTTTATTGCTTCTTGTATTTTCACAGTTTGTTTAGTGTTGAAAGACAGAAACCAGAATATTAACTACAGTTTCTCACTAAACACACATAAATTTGTCATACAAGCAATGCTGCCCATGCTATTTAATTATGTGATTTTAATTTGCTACTAAAAAGGTTCCCTACATTGTCTTACTTGAAATTTAATGTCTCAGAACTTTCTTAGTGGTTCCTAGAAAAAAAACTTATGCTCTTGTTGTGGAGGTTATTGGGGCTTTTCTTTTAGCTTTAATGCAAAGGAATTCCATAGTCAACATGTATTTACCAATATTTTCTGTACTGCTCCAATGCACAGATCACACACAGTAAAAGTAGCTATATTCACCACATGCATAGCTAGATGAGAAAGGGATACCCTCCTTGCAATGGGAGGGATGAACTTGGCCAAACTTCACCTGCCATCCACCACAAGAGGCAAGAAAAAGCAGTGACCCCAAGATTCTGATATATGCTGGGCCAGATTTTCAAGTCAATAACCAAGATCTCTGAAAATCTGTTTCTTTGGGTTTTTTCCTGGCTGAGGAAGAGCTGATCTTTATTGAAAAATCTGTTCCTTTGTGTTTACTTTTTGAAGTGTGCTGGTTACACCCTTAATCTGGGTTAAACTGACCAGCTTTAATAATAAAAAACTTCGAATACATTCATATAATGAGCTTAGAGAGAGATAAAGCAGAAAGAAGATAAAGCAGAATTAAAGATAGTTCCTGAATTCCAGCTAAACATACTGGTCTAGATTTGTATCTCATTTAAAGAGCTTCCATCATGGAGCAAATTTATTGACTTCTGTTGAGTTGCTCAGGCTTTATACAGGTTCAGCTGAGATCAGAACCACTTCCACTTTATTTACCCCTGCCATTATATAAAGAGCTGGGGATCCTGTGAAGAGCTGCAGTCACCACAGAGCTGTCAGGTGTGATCATGAACTGCAGGACAGGTGCCACAACTCTGGTCTGTTTTGTGTGAACTCAGGAATTAGTACAGGCTCCTTTTATTAACAGGGATTCTTGTTAGGGACTTTAAAATAGCTTTTAAAACAGACTTTAATAGCCTTCTTGTTATGGATTTTTTTAAAACCCCTGTGGATTGGGTGTGCCATGCAAAGCTGGAGCAGTGTAGATGCCCTTCAGTGAAATCACCACAACCTCCTCCAGGTAGAAAGGGTTGCACAGTTGTAAGCTCTGAGTTTCCCAACCTCTTTGATGTTTTGCTGACAGAAGCAATGCTACCCCCAAAGCTCTTTTAAGGACTCATAACTGCCGTTTGTACAACTCTGGCAAAAAGAGAAGCATATTGCACATGCCTAAGTGCAACTGCTGTTATTTAAAGCAAATCTCAGCAAGATTTCAAAAAGTGATTTCTTATCTCCCTAAGGGAGTTCTTTCTGAGGTTAATACATGAAAAGCAAACTTAAAGCCAACACTTTCTTTAAATATTGTTCATCTTCCAAGTCCTTGATCTACAGAAACACTGCTGGTTTCCCACCAAGCATGAAGAGCTTCCACTAAAATCACAGCCCAGGCGTCAGATGTGTACTGTGCACTCGAGAGCTGAATTTCACATTCAAGGAGCATGTCGTGAGCCACCCTGTACAATTCCCATTTCATTCTTCACTCAAGCAATTGTTTTAGTGTCACGCAGAGCTGAGGGTTCCTGAGGAAGTGGCAGAGCAGCAGAATGAATTTCAGCACTGCTCAGGCCCCCTCAGGATTGGGAGAATCTCTCTGCTGAGACTTACAAACCCAGCCCTCAGTAATGACGGATCTGTGTGGGCAGAGTGATGGGGATGGGAAAAGCCTCTCTGGTTTGTCTCAGTAATAATGCCTGAGTTCTAAAATGCCCTTGCCAGCATTTCCTACCAAATCTTCTTCTTAATTTCTTTAAAAAAAAACAAAAACAACCCTGTTTTTTTTTATTTCTTGGAGCTGGGAATAAGCACTGAGCCTGAGCCAGTGTCAAGTAGAAATGGGTCACTAGACATTGAGTGTATTTGGGAAACAATTTTTTTGATCAGAAATGTTTTTTGGGTTTTTTTAAATTTTTTTTTTTAGGAATTACAATTATAGAATCACAAAATGGTTTGTCTTGGAAGAGACCTTAAAGCTCATCTTGTTCCACCCCCTGCCATGGATAGGGACACCTTCCACCCTTCCAGATTGCTTCAAGCCCCATCCAAGCTGGCCTTGAACACTTCCAGGGATGGGGCAGCCACAGCTTCCTGGGGGAATTCTCTCACTGCATATCACACCATATCTTAGAAAAGCACTATGCCATGGAAAATTCTCCTTTTTACATAAGAAAATATATATACAGAAAAATCTACTCTAAAAGGGGTGAATTAAAGCTGAATGAATAACCTCTTGCAGGTGTCTCTACATCTAAGAATACCCTCCACTTTTTAAAGCCTGTTCTCTTTTTAAACATTCCCCACTGAAATAGCTGCTCATCCTTGACACAACACTAATTTTAGCTGACCTGTTCTCTTTACATTTCTTGCCTTGCCACTGAACTGTAACATTGCACATTGCAGCATTTGAAATTATTGGATTTATATTTCTGCTATAGCCAGTTGTGGTTATGCACTACTATGTTACTTTAAACAGATATTTATGAGTGCATTTCAGTGGGATCTAATGAGCAGAAAAATCAGGGAAAACACTTCATTATTAAAAATATATTTCTGGAAACTTGTCTGCAGTGCTGATGGCTTTTTAAGGCACATTAGAAATCACATGTGTGCTTTAACACTGAAAATATGTAATGCAAGTGGTGTAAAACTTCACAGGAGTATCAGGAGAATCCCAGAATGATTAAACCTTTTTCCCTGGCTGTGCAGCTTCGTTCAGGTCATGGGCTCACTCCTAATTTAGTAAGAGATAGTACTGGAAATAGAAACGCCATTAACTTGTTTCCTAAGGCAAGGGATAGATTTCAGCAGTGTTACAGCACTCCAGGCTATTTTTAGAGCCAGTGTGTAGGAGTTCTCACGGCTTGAATGTTAATAGGCACAACACACAAAGCCAGGCTGGCTCAGGGTAGGACGGAACAGCAAAGGAACCCCCGGGAGGATAAAGAGCTTCTCCTGTCAGGAGTAGCCGGGAAAGCAAAACGTGCAGGTCACGGCCAAGTACTGCAGCACTGCCACTGTGATGATGTAGCCTGAAAAAAGCAGGAGAGAGGACAGAACATCCTTTCCCTGGAGCTGCTGCAATAAGGCTTCTCAGCATCCAAGAGCAGTGAATGGCTCCAGCACTATGGAGAGTAAAAAATGATCATTAACCAGCTATGGGATATTTTGATTTTCCTTTTCAAGTTCATACAAGTGGAGAATTGGTGTGGCTGCTGTTGTTTTATTAAATCTCTCTGGAGCTGGAGTTCAGAGCACAGGGAACCTGCCACTGGAAGCAGTGCCTTGTCCTTACAGAGAGGTAACTCCATGTTCTGACACAAAACAGAGGGATGCACTGAATTAACACAACCACGAACCAGCTCCTCATTTTATTGTGCTCATCATTGCCTGGAACTTGGGAAAACACCAAACTCTCTCATGAGGAAAGTCATCTTCTTTTTTGTAATCTCCGCAGAACGAAATGATCAAACGGAGCAGGAAGAAAGAAGGGAAATCAAACAGAGACTGACGAGAAAGGTAAAATCTTGCAATACGTGCTATTAGCTTTTAGAAATTTAGCAAAGCTACTGTAACATCAACCAGGTATAGAGGTTGTTATTACACAGAACCTCCTCAGCAGGGTTTAACAGTGTTTAGTAAAATGAGTTATGAAAGTACCTTCCTTTTCTCAGCCCCATGAGACTTAGTAGAATACTTACACAGAAAGTCTAAATCAGAAAACAGGTATTTGCTTGCATACTGTCTATTTGTCAATTCTATTGCTAAAAAAGGACTCTTTTTGGAGCTGAGTCCCTGCTGAGCAGCAGGTGTGCTCCCATGGAACATTCCTCTTTGCATTTAAAGTATTCTCACAATCAGAACTAGATCTTTTTGTTCTGTTCCTGGGAATCCCTACTGGAATTATAAACCAAAAATGCCAATAACTCATTAAAGCCAAATTGAAATTCTTACAATGGTCTAGTCGTGAGAATCTCACACAGACAATCTGCCTGTAGCAGAACACCCCAACAGCTTCCAGTGTCATCCAGACAGCATAACAATCCACCAGGATTCCTTTGCATTTGCAAGTGCATTTGATCAGTTTCCAGGTTAAAATATTTTCTTTTTTTGTCCATTTTAAAGGCAGTGTCCTGTAGCCCATTTAAACCATTATTACTCTGCTAACAGTCCTCCAAATGATTAGGATTTCCCTGGAATCTCCAAGGGTTGGGTGGTTTTCCATACACATAAATGGACACTAAGCAAAGATGGGAAGCAGAAAATACTGCATGTTTTACTGATGCATTTGTTATTAACCCTGGTTTTATTTTACAAAACTGCTGAATACAGCTTAACCAGAGACCTACAGTTGATGAACTGAGAGACAGAAAAATCCTGATTCGATTCAGTGATTATGTGGAAGTGGCAAAAGCACAGGACTACGACAGGAGAGCGGACAAACCATGGACACGACTCTCAGCAGCAGATAAGGTACTGCCAGAGCTAAAATCACACACAGCTGCTTTCTCCTTGCTTTGTCTGCAGTGATACATCACATTCTGCACAGACATTTAACCTCTAGGGACATTTAATCTCTGTAAAGTTTACCCTTATATTTTATGCTGAGATCACAGAGACCAACATATCCTGTCATAACAGTGCTACTTATAAAAATGCCTATTTGTACTGGAAATACACCCAGCCCACACAAAAAGGTGGATACAATCATTGGGCTCCAACTCAAACCCCTTTCCAGCCACTGTAATATTAACATTTCTTCTCAGACTGGAAGTTTTGCCCTAGACATGCAAATATCCTCCACTATGTTTCTAAACATGCAAAGATTTGCTTTCCTCCTTCCTCTCAAAGCTCAAGGAGTCACTTGACCCACATTCTCAGGAGCATAAACAAACACTCATTTTGTGTCACATACCTGCCACATCACTGATTTACATCCCAATTGAACTGTCACATTTAGGTCCTTGAGTAGCAGTTCAGCTCTAGATTCCAGCTGGAACTGGTGCTGGGTACCTTTAGAGGTTTCAGGGCTGCAGGAGGAGCAGGATGCTGAGCTTTACTGGCAAAATGGCAAACACAGGCTTTGCTCTGAGATGTGGAGATCAAACACTTCCACCTCTATCCCAGGGTCTCCTCAGGAGAAAAACCAAATGGGTTTAGAGGGCTCCTATGGAAAATGAACAGAGCATTTCTCCTACAGAAGCTGTTCTGAGCTCACTAAAATGGTGAATAAACTATTAAATAGTAATTGGTGGAATAATGATTTTGTATTTTCCTTGTATGTACTCAGCTTTTATTAAATTAGGCTTTATCTGGTTTCAATATTGTTAATAAGGCAGGATTGTAAGTAAAAAGAAAGTGGCAGTTCAACTGCATATGCTGGTGGCTCCCATCAGGGGGTTGGGGTCAGGAGCTGGACTGTTGCATTTGAGACTGAAAAAAAGGATCAATTTCTTGGCAACTTCTTTTATCCGTAATAAATTTTAACTGTAATCCTATTAAATGTGAGACAATAAGCCCTGAGGTGTTATTCTCTCAGAATTGCTTCTACACAGCAGTGGCCCTGTCAGCAATCGATAAAGAATGGGAAGTATTGTGTCACCAATCCATATCCATAGAACCTAAATATTCAGTGTCTCTGCCAGCACAGTCTGCTCTGCTCTACCCAATACCTGCTTCTTCTGCTCTAGAAAACTGCTCTGCCAGTCTGGCATTTTGCAATGCTCCCAAAGACAAAATTATTTCTTAATATCTAATTGTTTGCTTTTCTATTTTCAATCCCTAGGCAGCAATTCGGAAAGAGCTGAATGAGTACAAAAGCAATGAAATGGAGGTACATGCATCCAGCAAACATTTGACAAGGTCAGTTTTCCACCTCTTTATTTCCACTGCCTGCTAAAACCAGTCTGTTTGAGTCCTGAACCTGTAGATTTTATTCTCACATGCTGGATGTGGGAGGAGAATACGCAAAGGGAGATTTATTTTAAAAGAAAATGGAAGTAGTTCTCTTCCTGTTCAGAATCTGGATTTTCTGATTTTTGGGGTGGCTTTTATTAGCACATACCCAGAATCCTGCACACCTGTTCCAGAGCATCCCTCAGCCAGCGTTCCTTGCACAAAAGATTCAAAATATAGGACAAAAAAATTAAACCTAGGGTAAAACATAGAAAACAGTATGTTTTTTTTTAAAGTAGGACAATGTAATACACTTTATAAAGATCTCTGGATTAAATGTACTTTAATCTGCAACCTTAACACAAACACTGAAACTTCCTTGCTAGGAAATAGAAAATTCCACCTGCAGTAACAAACACACCTAATGCCCCAGGGTAATGCCCTTGTTCTAATTGGATTTGTTCTAATGGATTCAGCCTGTGGATTTCAGTGTCCCCTGCCAGGGCAGTTGCTGTTGGAAGGAGTGCAACCCCCAAGGAACTTCCTGGAGCAGGTCAGGAGGGGGAACAGGTTTGGACTGTTGTCCCTCTCTCTGTAACAGTGTGAACCTGGTCATGCTTGCTCCACATGCCAGCACTGGTGATGGTAGGATGTTTAAACACATCATTTCCCTTTTTTAAGTGGTGAAAAACCATGAGAGGCTGATTCCACAGCCACTGGTACTTGCTAAAAGATCTTACTGGAGAAAAATTGAAATCACAGTCAGTTATTTGCACAATTCCTATTAAGTCCACTTGCCCTTGAAACACAGTTTGGGAGTTGCTGGGAGCACAGTGTGCTCTTGCCATGCCTGTGACAATTCTCAAGTGTGTTTGCTGCTAAGATAAGTTCCTGACACTGTCCTAAGTCGATTTGCAGCTCTGGAAGGCTCATTTCAGCACAGCCTGGGCCCACATTCCCATTATTCCTGAACTCACAATGAATTCCAGCTTAACTGAGCTTGGGCGGGTCAATGAACAGATGTCCAGACAAACACACTTCAGCTGTAAATGCAATGTACAGTGTGATATTTATAGAATTCCAGCCTGCTCATGCAACTTAAGGCCCCTTTAACATGACAGGACTCAGACTCAGTGTTTGGGGCAAAAATCGTCACTGCACTGATGGAATGAAACAGGGGGAGGGAGAGGGGATGGCTGCAGGGTCAGTGTGAGAGGGAGAGACACATCCTCTGATTGAAGCTACTTGGGCAGTGTAAGGAGAAGGTAATGATAGATTTTGGAATTTGTTCAGGATATTAGGAGTAAACAGGCTTACAATTTACGGTTAGTGCTAAGGCATTTCAAATGATGGTGACTTTAATTATGTATCTCAGCCTAAAGAACAAGCCTACAGAGCATATTTATTCCAGACTTGTAAGACTCTCACCCATTACACCAACAGTAGCTCCTCATACTTTGCTAATCAGATCAACATTGTTTAACTCTTAAAAAAGAACAAGATCACGGCACAATAAATATTGCCATCAATGACAAACAAAAATGTGGCTTCATTTACTAAAAAACTCCCTCAAATTGACCCCACATCTATGTTTGCATGTACACTCCCAAATAAATGTAAACGAGGATCGTACCTGCACAACAGTCCTGGCCCATGGGGAAAATTAACTTAGAGGTGCTAATATTCTTCAATGCTGTTACTGTACCTTTAAACAGAAGGCACAGTTTTGTGGGCTTTAAAAAATGTTAATCTAGCATAGAATTTAATTACTTCTTGGTTTTTATTTCAAAGTGGTTTGAAAAACGTCTCCCATCTCTCCTAGATTTCACAGGCCATAGAAATTTTCTTCTGAGAAGAATCTGTCTTTACTTTTTGATATTGCTGCTGGACATGCATCAGGGAATATCTCAGTCTTTCCCTAAAGATCAGTCCAGGATCCCTCGATGTTTGTGTGAAGGAAGGACTCTGCAGCTGAAGTCTCTGCAGCACTTATGGACAGAGAGCCCAGGGCTGCCCCTCGCTCTGGAGGCAGGAGAGCAGTGCCTGGGAGCAGGGCGAGCTGCTGCCACAGACTGAAGCCAAGCTACTTGGAAGAGCCTCCTACTCTCCTTTCACACTTGTTTGGAACTGTTCTGCAGCCTGTCTTGGAAGGGGAGATGTTGTGCATGTACAGGCTTTACCATTCCAAGGCCTCTGACATAAATGGACATGACACACTGTCATCCAGTATTACGTTGACAAGACATTTTGAACTTACCACAATTAGTTTGTAAAACACTTAAGTTCATGTTCTAAAAACTAATTTAATGTATTATAATTTCATTCTTTTTTATATAATGTCTAACAGAATCACAGCTGCAAGCATTTTTGATTCCTGTTACTTTTGTTCTTTAATTAAATGATTACTTATTGCAGGAAATGAACATGTTTCCTAAAGCTTTTTTTCCAAGGGACAGTTGGGAAGGGAAGAGATTATAATTATTATGCACCAGATCATTTCACTTCTTCATTTCCATGGAGTCTGCAAAAGAATGATACCAACTAAGGTTTTCAATCTCGTGGAATAGCAGAACCTGATTGTCATCCTACACTAGTTGGGGCTCTGACCCTCTAAAGAATGACAATTACAGTTCACTGTTACTCAAAATTACTAAATTGGAAAACCACAGGTAAAAATGCAATGACGTAGTTTGATGTTTGGCAAACAAATGATTTTAATGCTTTCTTGACAATAGTAAGAAAAAAGGTTCCTAGATGCTAATGACAAAGCAAATAGAACTGGCTGAGGAAAATGTAGAGCCAGGCATTCTGATAATGCCTGACGTGGAGGAGCATCTGAGAAATTCCTCAAATTACTATTAAAAAAATACTTGTGGGAAAAAAAATTACAGTGAATAGCTGGAAAACACACCTGGTGAGACAAGAACAATACGGTGAATATACTCACAAGAGAAACATTTCCCTGCAAGACTCTTCAGTGCTATAACTTTAGGGAGTCATTCACTGTTAAAAACTTGAAAAAGGCATTCTTGCTCTTGTAGCTTCATTGAGATGATCTCCATGAAGTGTGAAAACAATAAAATCCAGTATTTCAAATGGTTTGTACAGACTACGACTGAGTTGCTGCGAGGTGGGAACAGTGACTACTCACTGTGAGTTCTCTGTGCTCAGTGTGGGGATGGCACCACAAACACAGTCCTGCTCTTGGAGAAACTGCCCGTGAAGGAACGAAGGTAAGAACACACCACCACTTCAGATATATGGCTCTAATTGCAATGAGAAGGAGCTGAGGACTCAGTGGGAGGGGTGGGATCCAGAAGGATGAAGCCAGCTGGCTTTGTTGGAGCTGGCTGGCATTTTAATGTTTTTAATTTTAATTCATTTTAATGTTTGACTTGTTGGACTGTCAGTTGACGACTTGAATAACCCAATCACTTGATCCAAAGATGCATTTTTTTCCTCTTTATTGCAATTTTTTAACTTGCTGGCTTTTCACAGAAGTATGCATCAGTAAAATTAGTCTTTTAACTTACTACTATATTTATCAATCCTTTTAATTTTATTATTAATAAAATAGTATTAATTCTTAACAGCAATATGATAGTCCAGATGCAATATACAAAAAGGCTGAACAGGAGAGAAAAGCTCCATCAGCAAAAGCATTTTTAGTGTGAGAAGAGCAGATGAGTCACTGCTAACTACAAACTAAACCAGGCTTACAGTCCATGAAAGTAACCCTCCTATTTAGCAGGGATCCATACTTCACGGGTAATAAATACTGTATAAAACACATTAAAATTATATTGGAAAGTAAAATAAAGAGAAAAATATTTTAAGGGTAACTTAGAGCAGCTGCTTAAATGCCAAACAGTGCCTAGGAGCTGTGTTACTGTTGCAGCTCAACCACAGTGTAGCTGTGCAGGGACAGCTCTGCTCCTTCCCATCACTCTGTGCTGTCCTTCCATCACAACCCGCCCAGTCTTGGCTCTGCTCCTGTGGAGACAGAAGTTGTGACCCCTCCAGAGCCACACTTGATCCCACTGATCCCCTGACTGGAGGTGTTTGGACACTGCCCACATTCCCTGGGCCATGAACTGGGCTCTGTTAATGCTGGAACTTAGGATGGCACCATGAAAGGCACGTGTGGCTCAGGGAGGGTCTCCTTGAGGAGCTTCTTCCCAATGGATAAAAGAAACAGACCTGCAGTGCCCAATTCCTGTCACTAACTAAAAATAACACAGTTATATTATTTTTCCAACGTGCCTTCATTGTAAGGAAAGAATTTGGGCCTTGCAGTGCACTTTTAAAAACCTTGTACAATCCAGAGAAAAATCCTGTTTCATGCAGATAAATTCAATTAGACCAGTGGAAAGAAAAGTGTAACAACTCAGGAGGTCCATCTAGTGGAGAACACAGTGAGCTCAGAAAAACCTCAACACACACAAAACCCCGGGTCTCAGAAAAATGAGCAAAGCATTAGTGCACTTACAATAGATAGGATGAGTGGATCAAATGATTTACTGGCAATTTCGGGATAATGATTTCCAGACACAACACAGCCTCCTGTTTTTAAAATTCTTGCATGAAATATTTGTGCAGCAGCTTTATCTTTGACGGGCAAATGCATATTATTGATGTAAAGCAAAACAGCAATGACATCATTGTGAAAAAAGACAGACAAACTATATTTTTCTTGACTTGTTTAATACAACTATTTGCAACATATTCAAACACAAGTGTTTAGTGTTGTTTTCTCTTAGAAACTCCTGAAGTCTAACAGCACAAACAAGTCTGAGATCAAACCAGGCGATTCAATCCCTAAGTAATTTCTGACTGCATTCTAGATCAGACAAAGTGGATATTCTGTACATACAGACCCAAAACATTCCAAGGGAAATTCAAAATGATTATATAACCTATAAAAATTGTTAAAGACATATTTAAAAGTAGCATGTGCTAAAAATAAAATTACTATTACATTTTAGCAGATTCAGTAAAATAATTCCAAGTCTCCCAGATAAGTGGAGGTCTTATCCACAAAGATTTTAATATTATTCAGGAAAATACAGTTTCATTGCAATAGTTTCCTTGAGTGTAAAAAAAAAAAAAAAAAGTTGTCAAATTTACCATTGTAAAAGAGTGTCCATATTCACCTCAAATTTCAGGAAGAAATCTGAAAAACATCCCTTCAGAATTCTGTCTCTGATTGAAACAAGGCCTGCAATCCTCTGCGAACATTGCACAGTTCCTCTTCTTGCTGTGCAAAAAACATTACACTTATCACATACTTTGAAAAAAGGAAGATTTTATTTAATGTATTGTACTCCTGGTGCATAGAATATGCTGGTTTTGACATATCAAATATGCTACTTTTCCAGGTCAACATTCCACATATCAAGACTCGGAACTAAACCAGTACATTCACACCTACCTGTGGCTTTATCACCCTGATAAGGTTTGAAGTGTAATATGTCAGTGATAACTGGATTTAAAATTTTAGTATTTTAGCGTTCAAACAGCAAAAAAATAAATAAAAATGAGGACAAGACAACTTCATTTACCATTTCTTTTAGAAGTTTCTCTTGGAGTCCTTTTATGTCTTCTTTCATCAGTTGCATCTGCAAAAAGATACTGAACGTATTTCCTCTGCTCATAACTGATAACATGTTTTCAAGCAAACAATTACATCCCCCAATGTTTTATAACCAAGAGAGAGAGAGGCACATGCATCCACCTGCCTATGGAAAGTGATGTGTGTTTTAAATTTGTTCTTTTGGAATGAATAATACCAGTGAGCAAAGCCACAGAATCCAGAATAAATCTTGGTAACTGCACAAACCTTCTAATGGGCCTAAAACACTGAATATTGTTACATTAAGGGACATTGTATGAAAACTAAAATCTACAAAAATACTTAGATATCATTAATACAATGCTGAGGATAAAGTTTTTCCTCAGAAAAAAGAAGTCAGTGCTGTTATCTGTTGGTGCAGTTGAAGAATTATTACAGCAGGAGTGAAACAAAAGTTCCTCATACAAAACAAAACCTCCTCATACCTCTGAAGTAAAAACACGTTCTTCATAGTCAACAGAATGGTAGATATTCTTTTCAAATGAAGTTTTAAGAATCTGAATTCTAAAGAAATAAAAGGTAGTTCAAACAGCTTTGCTATGTATGAATTTCCCGCACAGACCATAAATACAGCCATTATTGGTTCTCTGTACTTTAAAGCATGGATAAATATCACCATCATTGCTGGAACAGTCCCTCAGGTATGTGGAGAAATTTAGATGCAGAATAATTACGTTTTACCTGTAATGTAGTGTTTTAATCTAATTTTCTCATCCCATGTACCATCTCTATTTCATGGAAGAGATTGAACACAGAGGAGCAGTGGGCCTGACTTGTACCTCCAATGAACAGACCACGAACCTCATCCAGGATTAACAAAGCTCACTAACCTCTGTTGCTCATTTTTCATGTATGTACTAAAAGTACTTGTCTGTTTTTTCCAAAAGGTCTGGAAAGAAAAATATTAATAGATGCTAATCATTAGGAACTGATTTTCCCAACTAAAACTGACTAATATCTGATATGAACAAAATAACCCACAGACTCAACAGTTACGCAGGAGTTACACAGTCCCCACACAAGCTGAAAAAGCAGCCCAATAAAGTATAGGAAGTAGTTTATTCCAGGAGGAAAATCATGTAGGAATTCATATAGAGAATATATATTGGGAAAATATGGAGTGACCAAGGCATTGCAAGAGTACTGGCCAATCCTAACATCACAAATTCATTGTTTGATATTTCAACCAACTTGGAGCAAAATAAGGGCTTTTAAAATAAAAATTAACACTCTAAAGTTAAAGATGATATGAATAATCTACAGATTCCATAAGAATTCACTTTTCCCCATGATCAAGCGGTTAAAATACAAACCGAAAACTCTTTTTCCATGTTTTTCAGGGACTGAGAATCCTTTTCAAAATTCTCAAGTTCCTCAGTGAGAGCAAATTGAAATTTTTCCAGCTGTCTGATCCTACCAAAACAAACCAGGTTACTTTCAGAAGGTATTCCTTGCACGTGAAGGATGTTTTATAATATACCTTTCATTACTGACCTGCATTCATGGAGTTGGTAATTCAGTGTTGTCAAGTGCTGATGGGCAGCTTTTAATGTTTGCTTATTAAAATGATCCATTTTCCGTGAGCGGTTCTATGAAGAGGTTTTAACATTAAATTCAGATTATTTTCACTCCAGAGGAAAAAACTGTAATATGTTTAGTACTATAATTACTTAATATGACAGCAAAGCTCCTTTTTTAAAATGATCCCCTGTCCTTTAAGGAAAAGCTTTCTGTTAGTGCCATGTAAACAAACATGGGGTTAAGTTTTGGAGGAAATTCTGTCTAAGGTAATTAGAGGTGCATTGTTTGAAAAATATACTTGTACAAAATAAAGTACACATGGAAAGAAAAATAAAACAGACATGGGAGAGAAAATCACTGGAGAGTTCAGTACATAAAGGAAGTGAAAAAGGCTTAAAGGAAATGGGAATTCTGTCATCTCCTGTCATTCTGTGCACTTGGCTTAAAGGGGTCTGACAATCTAACTCTGGTGGAAGCCAAGCTCCATCCACATGCGCATGTAGCCTGCCACAGCTGATACTGTATAGGAAGGGTCTTGCCTCAATCTTCTTGGTAAATTCTTTTTGGAGCTTCTGACACATGTTGAGAGTTGAACAACTAGGTTCCCAGAATTCCCCATCCAAAGCAGACAGATCATTCACAGAGTGAGTGGATATGTGTTCAGACACTGAGGGGAAGCACAAAAAGATCATGTCAAATTCAGTATGAAAAGGCACCCTATCCAAAGTTAGCTCAGGGCCTAGGACAGCTTCTGTTCTATATAAATTCATTTCACCAGATGGCTGAATCCAGTTTCTATTTTCGTAAAATTTTTTGACTTTTTATATGGATACAATATCTAAATTTCTCCTTAACATGAACAATGGTTTCCTATGGATATTTCCTTGTTAAAACTTTAATTTGTCACATTATTTTAAACTTTGGCACAACCACATACAACTGCCACTCCATGACCAACCTCTGCAAGTACCAGCATCATCTCTTTTAAATAATTTTCTGGGCTGTAAACTCCTTCTTCTTCTCCTTCCTTTCTTTTCCTCCTCTTCACTTGTTTCTGCCTCACGAGAGCTGCTTTCTGTGTCACTGTGGTATGTTTGTTTGAGTAATGGCTGCACAGTCAGTCCTTGAAGCAACATGACCACAAAGGTTAATTTTAGGATGACTTAGAACAATGAGGGGAGAGGAGAAAGAAGATTTCGTTCACCTGTTGGATCCAAACTCTTGGAATATGTGTCTTGGCTTTAAGACAGAACTATATAAAAATAAATAACCATTACATTTATAGAAAGCATGTTCAATCAACAGAAAAACTGGACATAAACCAACAAGATTTCCCCGGAAGACATGCCGAGCAAATCTGGCATCATTTCCTGATGATACCATTATGCCAGTATCTGTGGGAATGCCTCTAACTCTTCCTTTGCAGCCCAACTAACTCTTCACTGTAGCTGCATTTTGGAGCCTAATTTTCAGCATTTTTTTTAGGATAATTAAAACAGCAGAGAAAAAGAGAAAAAATAGAATAATATTGAAAATACATAAAATATAATAATTTGGCCATATTTTAATGCCAAATAAAACATTTGTCTTCACCTTTATTGAGACAAATAGAAAGTCTTTTGCTTTCAATTAAATGTTTTTACCTGACTCATTTATGGGGGCATAAGGTTCTTCAGTTGAAGACTGTGCTTTACTCCCACTGGAAGCAGACAACGTAGATGGTGGTTCACAATCCTAAAAGAAAAGTCACTCACTGATTAGCTTCCAAATTAAATCACTTTTAGAAGTCTCCATCAAAAATTCACATTTATGCTGTGAAAAATAATTTATTTTTTATTGAAAATCAACAAGAAAACATTTGATCCCTGTTATTTTTTAAACTATGATTTAAAGCTGATCTCATTGGGATACAGTTCTTTCATTGTATCCAGCTGATAAACAATCCTCTAGTTTATCTCAAATATTTAAAAAATAACTCCTAGAATTTTTCAAGCAGGCTCCAAATAGACATTATGTAGTGTTTAATATTGAGAGATGCATTTCCCTTAACCCCCACCACCTGTAAAGGAGGTCAAATGGATGACAAGCTGGAGCTCACCTCTGGAGAGCAAAGAATACATTAACTTACCTCTTTACTTTTAGTGACAGGGTTGGTGGTGTCTTGTAGTTTTCCTTTAACAGAAAGTGTCTCTGGAAAGCAGTACTGGAAACTTGGATCTTCATTATTATTCCCTGTTTCTGACACAGCTCTCTTTGCATGTTTTCCACTGTCAGTTTTATATGTTGTTAAGCTGAGCTACACATTAACAAAAAAATCATTATTGAAAGGAGATGTCCCTTAAACCTCACCACCTGTGAGGCAGATAAAACAGAGAAAAGCAAAGAATTTAGTAACATACCTCTTCTTTGTTTTTGGTGACAGCTTTAGTGGTATCTTTCTGTTTTCCTTTAAGAGGAAGCGTGTCCAAAAAGCAATGTTGGAAACTCGAATGTTCATTATTATTATTACAGGATTCCAATCTAGCTCCCCTGGAATTCTTTCCACTGACAGTTTTATATGTTGTTAAGCTGAGCTACAGATTAACAAAAAAATAATCATTATTAAAGGGAGATGGAAAGAAGCACAAACAGTTGGCAGCTGAATCAAACAATTACAACAACTGTAGAGAAATGTTAACATTCTTACCAAAGATGTTTCAGTTAAAACTGGTGAGAAACTTTTCTTTCCAAATGTTGACTTTGTAACTGTTGCCTCAGCGGACTGATTTACACCTACACTTTGAATACTTTTATTTTGGAGAGAGACATTCTCAGGAGAGATTCCTTTCTCAGAGTTTAACATCTCCCTGTTTTCTCGTGGTGACTCCTGAAGATCAAGAGATCTTTCACTGGAAGTTTGCCCTGGAGTAACATCTCCTTCTGAGATTCTTTCAGCACCTAAAAAACAATTACTTCCCTGTCAGCATGAGGAATGGAAGTTAAAAAGGGTAATCCAAAGGCCCAAACTGCTCACTGTTCCAGATATTTTTTTTCCCAGGTATTTTTAAGACTCAGATGTGTGGAATTTTATTTTAAGTGCTGGCACAGGACTTGCCACACTTCCCTTCTTGCACTCTCCCACTGTTGTAGCAGTTACCAGATTCATTCCAACACTTACATATTGCTCTTCTATATTATGCTGATGTCAAGTAACTGCACCAACCTATAAAAACGTTAGTGACAAATTAATACACTTCCTTAGCTTGTGTGGAACACCCTGAATTAGGGGCTCTCTCTTATTTTAAAAGGATGAAATAAGTGTCAAATTGTATTGCTGTGCTAATCCTCATTTAAACTCCAACTTTTGATTCAGTAGTGCTAGAAATTCAAAGTCAAAATACCTACATCTCATTGTCTCAAGAGATGCAGGACTCTCAGCTGAAGATGGCTCCATTTCCTTTTGCTCTGCAGAAGTCTTGCATTTGTCAGGTGGTTTCTGCACAAAGTTCTCTCCTGTCTTTGGCCCCACAGATGCAATCTGGGGTGCCTTTTGCTGTTTATAACCCCTGACTGCCCCATTCATAAGTTTCTATTAAAATAAAAAAGTTATATAAAGATTTCTGTAAACACAGGGAAGTGTAGACAAAAGGAGGTAAAGAGTATATTATCTGTATGTGCCATTAATCAAGCAGAACAACGTTAGCAGGACCAAAAGGATATGGGGTGTTCTCATATCAAAAAAACCCACTGAATTTGTTAAACTTGACACAGTAATTTCTATTCTTATGAACTACTTAACTATTGAAAGCAATTACTGATGCTTCAGGATTTAATCAAGTTTACAGACCTTTCCATATACATTGACATATTGTGTTAAAAGAATAGAAGTGTTTTAGCACCCAATGTTCATTTGCTAAAAATCCCATTTGGATATTCAGCAAATGGATTGACATGCCCTCTATAAAGTCAACATTTCCTGTTGCACACAGAACAGGCACAGCATTACCAGCATCCCATTAACTCAAAGACCAAAATTTGGCTTCACTAAACCCTCCCATTTGAGAGATTTTCAAAATATTAAGTTTTCAAAATACAGGACACAGCAGAATAAACTTCATAAATAGAAACTAAAAATCTATTATGACTGAGATTATTTAAGACTGATTTTCTTAGCAGCTCAATACTCGTAATTAAAAAAAGCTCATGACTAAAAATAATAAAATTATTTTCAAACTGCTCATGTTGGGCATTTCAAATTCAGGAGTACCAAGTACAAAGCAAGAGTTTATTTTGAAAAATATGGCAGGAGTTCTTATTTTTAATAACAAAGTGCAACTGGTTACCTGTATTTTTGATTTCTTCTCCCTGGAGGTGCATGTTGGAATTTGCCCTTCACTCTCTGACTCAGAACTGGAAGGCTCTTTGTAATTTTTGGCTACTGCTGCTCTTCGAGGTAGTTTTTGTCTGGAGGTTTGTTCTATTTTTTCAGCAGCTCTTGAATTCTGCTTTTTACATCTGTTTACCTTTGGAAGAATAAAACCATGATCAGTTTATAAGAATGATTAATAAATGTAAAAAAGGCAGGTAAGTTGGTTTAATTGCTTGAAATCCATTATTTCAAAACAGCTAAAAAAGTTGCACTTTACCAAAGCTCAAAGAATTTAACCATCAGTCTAACAACAGCATCCACGTATACTAATGATTCCAACTCACAGGGAGTATTATGCCTGAAATACCAACTAAATACTACATAAAAAGAATATAGTACTGAAAAGAATAAACAATATTTAACAAAAGATCTGGAAATAAGCATGGAGAAATGTCACATATTTACAAAAAAATTATTTAAAATCAGTTTCTGTGGAGAGTGAAGAGTTTTTGAATACATATTACAATTCTAGGCGCAAATTTACATTTACCTTTTTCTTATTTGCATTTTCACCTTTAGGTTTATCCACTTGGAAGGCAGGTTCAGGGGATTCATCTGCTGTTACAATACCATCTGAAAAATCTATATAATGTGCAAATGTTTGCCATTAGCTTGAGCTGTAAGTAAGAGTCACTTTGATGCCCACAAACTTACTGACTCAGTAACTGCTTTCAGCCCATTGTTTTAAAAAGCCTTGGTTTTTTATTAACAAGACCTTCCACCTGTCCCTCCTCCAACAGTTTTCCACAGACAGACTTTACGTAATTCATACTTTATAAATGATTAGAACTAATTCGAAAATTCCTTGGAAACAAGCCAGCAGAAACGTGTTATCTGCAACACAGCACACAACAGGGCACTCAGTATCTAAGGACAAACTTATTGCAGCATTCTTCAGAAATATGAAAAACGTTTCTTACTTTTGTCTGTGTTTATTGGTTTCCCTAATTTTTTATTTCTAGTGTAATCAACTATCTGGGCTTTAGGTTTTCTCTTGGATTCCTGTAGCCAACTAATATCTGTCTTGCTGTCATTCCCTCTGTTCTCTGTGTCTGTGTCACTAAAGAGATGCTTCTTGTCTTCATTGTTTCTAGTCTACAAAATACAAAAAAGTTCTTAAATTGTTGATTTATTTTTATATACATTCTGTTTACATAGTTTGTATTTAAAGGCATGAAGACAAACTATATTGATCCACAAAAATCTGAACCTTACTTTTTTTCTTCCTTTTGCTTCAGTGCTGGATTTACTGATGTTTGCATTCCTTAATTAGAAAAATAAAAAACACCTTTAACAATACATTTAAAAACACTTTCTACTATTCATGTGATATGTTGATTAAGGATTTAAATAATGTACCTACTTTTGTTTTCATCTTATTTGGAAATGTCTGTTCACTTCAAACACTAAAGGATGTGTGTGTTTCCCTAGGATCAGTGAGAGTACACAGGAACAACACATCCCATTGCAGGCTGACCATTAACCAAAAAAACAGCCCCTCTACCCAGGAGTTTCTAGCCCTGTAGTATTCCATGAGGAGAACTGTTTTGCTCATGACACACATTCCCTGGAATTCAGTAACAGGGTGCTGGAGAGTGCAGACAGTACTATTGATAACCAGCAGACCGGGACACAATAGAACATCCTACCCTTTTTTGGTTGTCTCTGTATGAACACTCACTTCAGTAACATGCAATTCTTGGACCTAAAAATGTAAATAAATAAGAAGAAAATTAAATAGACCACTAGACTGTAACTGCTAAGGGCTTTTCTTCTCAGTTATTACACTCAGTAATTAACAGTGATTCATTTCTATCTCAGAATTTATTTAACAGAGCTGATGGTTAAAACCAGCTGGAACTGACTGAAGCTTTCAGTATCTCAAACCAACCCATCAGTTTCCCCCCACTTGCTCCACCACCTTCCCCAGTTCAGGAGGCTCTCTGAGCCATAAGAAGCAAAACTACCTTTTGTTGCCTTCTGCTTTTATCATCATCAGATTTTCTTTTTACTCCACCATCTGGGCAAAGATGTCTTTTAAGTGGGGACTGGAAGATGGCAGTTACATTTTCAGCATAATAGGATAATTTAAAATAATGATACTCCTAACAAACTGTTTAATTCTTCATTCAGGACAAATGTCATAATAGCTTGAAGTGGCCAGAACCTGAGCACAGTTTTACACTTACACATTTGAGAGTGCTGCAGGTATTTACATGGCAAACATTTTTCCCCACTTAGTTCACTGATACAGTTTGAATTTTTAGATATTAACTATACTTTCAGTAGACAAGAATGTGACTGATTTCCTTTACATTCTATTAATAAAATACAGGTCTCAGTTATATTCTTACTCCGAGCTTTATTGTAGGCTCCTCAAACCCACTGATGTTAAAGTTGTAGACATCGTCCCTGTCAAACAGACACAGAGATCAGTGTTGTGACTGAATTAATGAACATTTCACAGGGTCAGGTGTGCTTGAAAATGTTGTAACTACTTACATAATACGACCAGCAGTTATATTAAGAAAAGAAGCTGTTTTCAGGGTTCTGTCCTGAACTTCTTCCTATACAGAAATTACAAGTTACTCTTATTTCAAATTTATACTACGCATTCATAGACATTGTCATCTCAAAAAGCAAGTTCATCGTGATGATAAATCATGCTGATTAACAACAACGGGGACAAGAGCTAGAAGGAACTAAATCTTTATCTTCTAAGTATATCAACAAAACCTCAGACTTTTTTGTCCCCCAAACATGATGACTCATTTCTGTGTCCTGACTATATCCCCTTCAAGGACTCCATAATCTCATTTATGGTAAGATTTTTATTCCAAATATTTAGCACTGACATGTAACAAAAGCCACAGATTAAATACATAGCATGCAAACAGAAATTAATTAGGGTTTCACTAGCTGACAGTTGCCTGTAAAAATATTATTCCATCTAAGTATTTTAAGCATATGCAGTCCAGGCATAATTAACATTGACATCTACAGATAGTTAACATTCAAGGGTATTTGTGAACTTTCCCTTTACACCGACTGACTACCACCATATATGCACATACAGCTGATAAGAAAAACAATTCCAACAAAAGCAGCAATAAGTTACCTTAGAGACCCAGGATTTATTTAAATGTGTCCTAAAAATAAACACACATTTTGTTAAATGCTAATTAGAATATATGCATTGGAATACTGACTATATAAATAAGAGCCTTATCAAACCCAGCAAACCCATTCATGTGTTTAAATACAACATCAATTAAAAGCTTAAAAGGATTAAAAGAGCTCATTCCCTTTCACTCATCATCATCCATCAGTCCATCAGAGACACCGCCACACGCACACAAAGAATCAGCACAGCAGCAAACACTTCACATCATACCTGTTAAAACCCAAGGAGTCTCTTGCTCTGCTTTTCTCATCACTCTTCTCTTTGTATCTGTCACTGATTTTACTAATCAGGGATTTGGCTGCATCTGTGATTTCTTTAGACTTTGATTTCTACAAATATAGTTTAAGACTCAACTTTGAACCCATCCAACAGACGAACAAAGCTGCAAACAGAACTTCAGGTTCCAACCAACACCTTAAACTACATTAAATGTCTTCTAGATGTACTAAATTACATTCTTCTGCAAACCATTTCCCCCTGCATTGCCCAAACAGTGAGCAAGGAAACACGAGTTTAACAGATATTTTCTTTTAAATATTGTGGGTTTGGGAACTGGAACAGTCAAAAGTGAGCAAAGAAGTGAATGAGAAACACAAGATGGCGCTTATTTAAGAATTATTTTGACAAAGAAATTCAAAGTAAACTCATCTTAAACATGTCACTGAAAAAAGCAAAAAGTGAAGGTGACATTATTTACTTCATTTGGTATTAGAAGAAAATCAATTAAAAATAAATTTGTGACTGACAGTAAAACCACAATTTTGAAACACTGAAAATTTGACAATTCTCTTAATTGCAAGCCAAAGAAGGAAGGTAAGAAACTCTCACAATCTTTGATGGTTTTGGATTTGCAGTCTCTTTTCTGAGAACTTCAGCTTCCCCTTTTGTCAGCTCAGAATGCAAAGATGTGTTGGCCACTTGAGCTGAAAGAAATGTTTTAAACAGTATTTCAGTAGTAGTTGCAATATTTTTCCCTTCTGTACTTCACAGTTTCTGTTCCAAATGATTAACACTCTGACTGTCCACTTGGTATGGCACCAATTTAATTTTCTTGCTTCTCTTATCTTTTTTTAATTTATCTGGAGAGACACTTCAAAAAGTGAAAGAGCAGTGAAACAAAAAGCATTTATTAACTAACAGTAGAAAGGAAAACAGGATAAAAAAAGCCCAGCTGACAGGTAATGGTTTATCTGATCTATTCTGAATAGTAACAGTTAAGCATGTGTGAACATAACCTGGACGGGAGGTACGTGCCAAAGACGGGTTTGGCTTTTGCTTGTCCCCAGTGGTTACATTCTTCTCAGGAAGAGGACATGTTCTTTTTTTCCATGGTGCAGTTTTATCAAAAGAACTCTCTAAAAGACCAGGCAGCCTAAAGACAACACAGTCATACTGTCAGTGGATTGCAGAAAGTGACTCAACTATAATAAACATGCCTCATAAAATAGGAAAATAGTGGTATCTTATACATATCAACGCATTTTACATTGCAACAAAATTTCAGTTCTGGTAATACTTGAAAATACTCCCTTCAAAGGGAGTGACAACACTGAATTCTTTCCTTATACTTACAAAGGTTTCTTGCTTTTCCCAACTGGTTGAGAATCAGGAACAATATCAAACACTTCATCTAAATGAGACATTAATTTGGTGTCAATTATTATGGCAAAAGAAACAGAAAGTAAAATAATGTTAAAAGTAAGAATTATCAATGCTTGTAGAGTTACTTGCCCAAAGTTTGCTCTTCTGTGGCCTCTTGTGGAAGTTTTAAAACTTCTTCAGCACATTTTTGCTAGAGTGGAATAACACCCAAAAGAAAATATTAGTATAGGACTATAAGCAATATAACTTCATAGACTTGTACTTTTCCTAATAAAACATGAAATTCTTTTTTGTCTTATTTCATGGAAGTGCTGCTCCAGTACCTTTTCATGTACTTTTGCCTCATTTCTGGTATTTGACCTCCCAATGTGTTCTGTTTCAAAAAATTCATCATCTAATGTCAATCTTTGCCATCCCTAAAAAGCATAGGAAGTAACACTGACAATTACAGTCCATAAAAGCCAAAGAAGTAAAATTCTCCTAAAAAATGATGCTTGAAATATTCTAAACAAAACATTCCCTACATTAAAGCCTTTCTCTAAAGCATGGCTAGATCAAAAATGCATCAGAATCCCATGGTGTGGGGCTTGACCTGACTCTGATGAAGACAGACATTTAGAACCAGAAATAAAAATGTTACTCTGTAGTCAGTTCAACTGGAACAGAAGCAAAAATACTCAAAAACATACTTAAACTGCAGTTCAGTGACACCTGTGTAGTGTTTTCTCATAGTGAATGCCTGATCAAAAAATGCACTAATGCTATAAACGTTATAACCTGAAGACATTGACATTTCACAGCTGTAGCTGAATGTATTGTATTCTTTATGAGTATTTCAATGCTGCTTAATCAATTTGAGACTCTGTTCAGTCTGACTTCAGACATATTAAAAGTGAAATCCAGAGGACAAGAAACCACTATGCAGTAACATAAAACACACTATTTTCTAAAAGTGACTGGAAAACTCTAGCTCTTTCAAATATGAATTAGGAACAAATTAAAAGAGACATTAATGTTACTCTAAGTAAAAGACTTAGCTACAGACGACATGCATACTCCAGAAGGTTCCTGAGAGGCAATCTTTGTTCTGGTCTCATTTGCTGCACTACTGTCAGACCTTTTATTGGAGCTTGTCATTTCCAAAGGCAATTTAAATCTCCCTTTAAAAGGAGTGGCTGGAACAAAGCAGAGACATGTTAGAATTCCATCACTGCTTCCATTCCCATTACTGTGCTGTCTGGGACATCACTAGGAAGTTTTTTCCCATGATCACAACAAAAGCTGGTTAATATTGATACCAACACATTATATAGATCTTTAAGATTTCTCTTGACTTCACCTATGTTACATGGAGAGATGAAGAGCCCACAGACTGTGGATGTCTGGAGGCAAATCAAAGCCTGTTACAGCCTGACTCTGCTAGAAAATAGTTGGTCACTATTTAAAGACTTGACTGTAAGATATTTTTGCTGAGTTCTGAGCTTGCTCAGCCTGAACAGCTGCCTGAGAGCTGCAGGACAAATGACAGGTGACCCTCAGTTTTAGGGAACCCACGTGCAGCCACTGTCCTCTATCATGTCTATGGACCAGGGCCAAGCAGCCCAGTTTAAAAATTCCAAGTTTAAAGCATCTGCCCAGGAGATTTTACACGCTCTACTTTTCATTTCCAGCTCTGCAAAGGATCACAGTTCATGCTTGTGAGGTTTCTTGCAAACTTACATGTGCTAACAAATGTCAGTGGACTCCTTGTGCAAATTCTTGTGGTTCCAGGCACAAGCACAGAGGCTTCGGACACTTTTCTTGTACGAGATGGAGTGATCTTGAGGAACAGAAAGAACTTGATGATAATACACTAATTTAAGGATGACAGCATGAGAATTTAGGAAATCTATTTCCAAGAGTCTCTTGACACTTCCATTACTGGAATGTCACTTGCTGTTGCTGCAGACATCAGTGTAATGTGATTTTTATGCAGTTCCCTTTTCGAAGAAAGTTTCCCCAAATACTTGAATTGTATGTTTAAACAGAGTATTTTTAAACTGAGATCAGTGACTGTTGTTTTCTAAATTAATTAAGGACAAATCCTGTCCCTTGTTCACAAAGGGATTCCCTGGGGATTCTGCAAAGCTGTCACTTCAGCTACAAACTGAACAGAAACACGTTTACTAAAGCACTGCTGGCAAGACACGCCCTGTTCCACCATGAAGACACTGTTCCAACTCCTCCCCATCACCAGTACTCTCCAGAGGCCATACTTGACTTTTGCAAACCATGAGATGAGAGCATGTCTTGAGAACATTTCTCTTTAGAGCATAATGGTCTAAAGAACATTAACAATTCCTTCTATTTTTGTCACATTAGTAGAGTTTCAAAATACAAACAAGAAAATTTTTTGCCCAAGGACTTTTGTAGCTGTGTCGAGTCCCAACCAAACCCTGTATTAACTTTATTCCAACTGTCAAATAAGAAGAGGTTTATATATTAGATATTATAAATATTTAAATTGACTTGTATTTTTTCTCTACTCCTTTTTGTTTTGAGAATCCTACTTACTTTGGAGCAATTGTCGCTGGGTTTTGCTTGACTGTTATTTTTATTCTCATTCCTCAAACTTCCAGGAAGTTGCTGAGTTTTGTTCTTATTGAGTTTCTCCCTCTCTTCAGATTTTTCTTTCAAACCTGGTGACAACTGGCTTTCTGGTACCAGAACCTATATAATATTTTCCTTATTTTTAATTGCATACAATATTTGGATTTTATGTTTTATATTTATACAAACACACAGAGCAACTTTTTACCCTCAGTAACACATTCCTCACTGTAGATTTTGATAAACTTCAGAGATTACACACTATGATTTGGATATTAGTATCTCTCAAAAATACATATATACATACTAGACATCACTTGCTGGCTTTACCCTTATCTATACTTACAGGTATTTTCAAAGTCCTTGTTTCTACCATAAATTAGCAAATAATCAGACCAAATATACAAACCCAAGCTTACTGAAATAAAATACCTGTGATCCACTTTCATCAAAGAGGACATGTACAGCTGTTTTGGCAACTGATGCAGTCTGCTTCTTACTCACATCCTACACAGGGAGGAACCATCCTCATTAAAACAGACCCTTTGCACTTTTTTTAAACAAGAAACAGAAAATACTTCAATGAGAGAACATAAGTGTCTGAATTCAGGTTATAGAGGAAAAGAAATGCTACAAATTCATAGCAGTTGAATTCCTCAGCCAGTCACACTCCAGGACAAAGTAGTCTGTTAAAAGCAGTAAGGACTAAGCTATGGATTGCTAACAATTTTTTATTAAATGAGTAAATTTCTCAGTGTTAAGTGCATTTAGTACATTTACTTTGAATCAATTAAAAACTATTCAACAAGACAGCTTTTCAATCTTACCTTACATTTACTAAATCCATAAATCTTTCTGGTTACATCTTTGATTTCCAAGATGGAATCAAAATACAAGGAAAATTTCTCTCCTTCCAGATTACCCACATTCATTGGGCTTTTTAGATATATTGTTAATAATTTCTTGGAATCTTTTTCTGGACAAAAACAAAATTTGAGAAGTTTCTTCATTACAGTTTAACAACATCTTAGATAATGCTTTTAAACACATGACACTTATGCTTCTGTTGAGCTACTAAGATGTATATTTTAATTCACTCTAACCTACAGCAAATTTTATTAGTGAAACAATTCAAGAATCAGTCTTTCAGAAATATGTATTCTGCACACTATTCCCCAGAATTTTCTTTGAGGGTTATTTACTATAGCTGCAGACAAATTACAGGTATTTATTACTCCAGTTTAAAAGAAATATTATTAACTGTCATTGGCTTTTGTATTATTTTATATTGAAATAACTAGAAGACATTATTTTTAAATTATTTTCATAAAATCACACCTGCATGTTGAAAATGCAAATGTGACTGCAGTGCAATTTTATCCCTGCTAAACACAGTTCCTGTAATATTTTAAGTGAGATTTTATTTTTCTGAGAATTGAGCCAGTACTTCAGGATTAATGACTTTGAAAATCCAAGTTGGTGTGCAACAAAAGGTCCCAATTCTGAGTGCAAATACCTTCAAGACTGTACTTGTCTACCTCTTCTTCTGGTATAATCACTGTTTCCCACTGATGACCCTTATATGAAAAATACATTTTTAAAGATAGAACATTACTATATTACAACTAAATGATATGCAGTGATCAGAAAGTCATGAACGGAGGACAAACTTTCAACTTTTTAAATCTCTGTCACAAGGAGTGACAAGGAACAAATGCTCCACTATTGCTCATATGTGCATGTGTTAAACTATTTCCAAACAGCATTAGAAAATCGTTACTTTGAAATTATTTCATGTAAATATATACACCAGATCCGGATTTTTCTCCCCCCTCCACACTGGAATGTGTTCAACATGTTGATGTGGGGAAACAAATCTGATGCACTTGAAAGAAGGTGAATCTACTGCCTCTGAACGAGCCAGTCTGAGACACAGAAGTCACTTACTGCGTCATCTGCTGCCACATAGAAAGATATACTTCTGCTCCCAACATTGAAATCAATCCAAAACTCTTCCAGATTTTCATCCAGTGGGATCTGGAGCTAAAACAAAAAAATTAGATAAAAGAGTAAGAGCAGACAGCACTGATTTAGACCAGCTAACAAGCTTTGTGTGGTCTGACAAACTTTCAGGATGTGCCCCCCTGAATGCTTCTGAAAAAAATAATTTTCTTACCTTATCCTTATTTTTTCTTAATTAGAAGGCAGAGGAACTTACCTCATATTTATCAAGAGCTGCTGATAAACATGGATATGTAAAAACCCTGTAAGGAAAATATTTTTTCAAGTATTCTACAATACTGTAAACAAACTTTGCAAATGTGAACATAGCAACTGAATTGTGTTTTCACAAACTTTAGAGACTGAGACACTCCAGCAATCAAAAAAACAGTCAGTGTTTCCCCAAGGAGGTAACATCAAATTGAATCACAACATAAAATCCAAAAAGGAAACATTTAGTAGCTTTAAAAAAAATCAGTATTACCTTCTTTTGTCTCCAAGCATGCCATTCACCTGGTTAAGAAACTTTCTGCAATCCTATTAAAACACAAAAATTTCTTAAAGGAATTGTAAAATGGAAGTTTACCTCCTTGAAAATATTTTTCACATGACTTACTGTTTCAAACTCAGAATCTTTAATTTCTTTAAATGCACTGGACACAAACTCCATGGAAAACCACTGGCATGCCAGTTCTCCTCGTTGCTTCTCTGAGATCATTCTGCACAAAGCTTCTGTGATGGCTACTTGCATGTCATAGTCTGCAGCACAACATATTTTACAGCGGGAGGGGATTTAAAGAGATTACTGAGGTGAAAAAATACTATGAGGCAACTGGTATAAGCAGTGCTGAACGTTTCATATTCTAAATCACATTATATCCAAATATGGGACACATAAAGGATAACTAGATAAAGAAGTATGGGGATAATGGTGAGCAAACAACTTGCTTTACCAAACGAAATTTCAGCCAAACTTTAGAGGCTCTCAGAGCCACACCGGGTGTATAAGCAAAAGAAGGAAGTTTTCAACTTTCCCCTGTCTGAACAGGGAAATTGTTGGATACCAAAATGATCCTTAGAGAAGTTACAGTAGTACTGCACATGGTCAGTACTTGCAGAGATTGCAGAGGTGCACCAGCCTCAAAGATTGACTTCCTTATCATTTTTTGCTGTTTTAAAACTTAGATTCTAGAGAAGAACTGAAAGCTTCAGTGAGTTACTCATACACTGAATACACTGAAACATTCCAGTTTGCAGACTGTTTCTGTGCAGTATTTGTACTTTTCAGGTGGCTCAGTCACCATATTCTGCAGCTTTGAAATGTCTTCTTTGGTTTTTTAATGGGTTTGCATCTAATTTGTAAGAAGTTTAATACTAAATTAAGTCCCATGCTCACCTCCAGCATCCAAAATTCTCCTCCCCATTTCACTCCTGCCAAACAAAGTAACATTTCATCGGAACATGACAGCAACACAAAGCACAGAAAACGAAAAATTACAAAAATTGAATATATGAGACAAAACCCTGATTGCACCAAATTATAAGACTTCAAAGGGATAAGTGTGCTGTGCTAAGGGTGTAAATCTGGAAGGACTATCGGGGAACAGAATCACCTGATACATGCAATTTTTATTCTATTTGCTTTTTTGAAGTGCTGTAAAACAATTTCCCAGTGTGAACAGCCTGTCTGTGACTGATTCACTATGCTTTATCCATATTTTTATAAGAAAGAGTTCAATTATTTTATGACAACTGGGATGAGAAGAAGCCTGACCCACACTGGGAAAGAGGAAAATTCAGGCTTGTAATGAGAGTATCTGCTCACAGTCACTGCCACAGACAACTCAACAGCAAATGCAGAAGTGAGTTAAACAGGGACCAATCTACACAAACTATGAACTGCCTCCCCAGCTCTGCAAATTATGTAATGAGATAAAAAATATACTGAAAATTATTTACATGACAAGTAACATCTCCTTTGTAGAAAACATCTTTTTCTTGGTATCTCGAGGTATGTTGTCAAGCATTAAATTCAGTTTTCTTACTACCTAAGAAGAGTGAAAAAAAGGGTGTAAGATGAAATATAAAATTTGTTATTCTTATTTTGGGGCCTTGTAATATATTTCATACCACGCAGAGAGCAACATGCTTAAATAACTGCAAAACAAGGCAAGAAAACAAGTTCTTTCTGACCTTAAAACATAACTACCTCAATTTTCAAAACGTTAGTTTTAATGTGACTATTCTTAAAGGGTTATGTTTCTTATTTGCAGGTTTAATTTAGAAAAAAGGCTTGCAAAGCTTGAGTTCTGTTGCAAGCTGATTGCTGAGCTAAAGTGTACCTTAAATTTGTGTAAAAAGCCTTTCTTTTGGGGATTTAGTCTTTACAGAAGACTTTTTTTGTAACTTTCCCTTTCTTTAGAGGGAAAAAAAAAATCCGACAAACTGAGGTTACTTAAACAAATGGGATAAATTTGGAGTCTGCTAGAAAGGATGCAAATTTCCTGCAAGTGCCTAAAGAATTTACAATCAACAATCTTAATCCATTTACAGCAGTTGTAATAGAGCACATTATTTCCTTTCTCACCAGAATCTTAATACCAATATTTTGTAATTCACTCTCCAAATAAAAAATCAGAGGTCAGTAATCTGAAAAAGCCCCAATATACAAATAACAACAAATGTTTCTACAGAAACATTAAATAATCTTTCTGATCCTTAAGCACTGCAATATTCTCTTTTTTGTAGTATTTGCCTTCACAAAGTCCATTAACACACTAACCAGAAAACTGGTGCTTAGAAAGAAGAATGTTTACCTCCTGCTGAACATAAATATTAATTCTTACATCAGTGATGAGGGAACACGTTCTCAGAACAAAGTTTTCTAGTATTTGCATTTTACCTAATAAGCAGGAAAAAAATAAATTAAAGAGTAGTCAAGAGCGTATTAGGGTGCCCCCTCATATACACTTGGGAGAAGATTCATTTTCATCTAGAAATAAAACAGTCTTTCTTTCCTTACAGGATTACTGATATTTAAAAATAAGCAGCTTAACCATCATGGTTAAATGTAAGACAGAATAGCTCAATTTATAGTAAATACGGCTCTTTGGGATGTTTCTATTCCTGTGCATAACTGCACAACTACCCTGAGCATAAGATCATTAATTTCAAAATATAATTGGTAATCCTCTGACTTAGCTCTCTTGAGATACAACTCAGGGACTGGAATTTATCTTCCAAGGGAGACAGAAATGAATTTTTCATTTTGATCATGTCACCAAAAGGGCCTGGAGTGACTTTCCATTGAAAAGGAAGAGCTGTGTGATATTTGTGATACCAAGGTCAGTACAGAAGGATCACTGTGCTGTGCTGAGCTGTGATAGCAGCTTAGAAACAGCTTTTTGTTAGAAAAAGCTCAGTTTAGTTGCCATCTCTGAGACCATCCAGCCTTTTTGTTACTGGCATCAGTAAGTTACAGGGAAATCTGTCAGTACAGAAATCTCAAAGTTAGGGCTGACATTTCACATGAACAAGAAGTGCGGTCCTTGGTGCCAGAACAGCTCTCATGGGATGAGCTTTTTCTGTTGCAGTTTATCCGTTGAAACATTTAGATCTGGTGGTATATTTATTATTAGATCAAGAAATTGGTCCCCCCCTCATTACATGTGTTCTCCTCTGAACTACCTTGCCTCAAGATGCCTCCATGCGTACAAGTTATTTTAACACTGATAAAGTGTCCTGAAAGAGACATTTTAAACCATCATATCTGGTGATGTGTTTTTAGGCTCACCTTCAGCTCTGCTATCACACACAGCCTGCAATAAGAAACAAAACACATCACTTTGAAACAGCAAATATTACAAGCAGAACAATCAGGCAACATACACCTGAAGGAAGTAATCAAAAATAATTTAGACTTGGAAATTACTTCATCCTTAACAAGAATATAAGAGATGATTTCTACTACCAAGTGTAGTTTTCCAAAACTGAAATTATTTCACCAGTGACAAAAATTCTTACAAAAAGAAGAAAATTCACAAGTATTACAAACTTGGGGCCCTGTATTAGCATAAAAATAATTTATGAAATCAAAATTTGATCAAGATGAAATTTTTTTTTTTCATTGAGCACTTAATGTTGTGGATTTTTTAAATTTTATTTCATTATGCCAACTATTAACAGAAAACAAGTATAAATACAGGCAAATTGTTTATTCCAGAAGACTTATAATGTATTTCAGAAATCAACAAAACACTAATTTTAGAGAGATACTAAATAGAAACACATTTGAAAGTACTTTTGATGTTAAAGTAGTAGCAATTATCATGACAAATTTTATTAGTTTTATTTATTATCTTATTTTAGTTATTATTTATTTTTTTATCTTATTTATTATCTTTACCAGCAACACGTTGAAGAAATCCTCAGCCAGACTTGTAAGCATTTCATTCTTTTCATTTCCTCTGAGAATCAACATTTGTTTGAACTTTTCAAACCAATTGACCATGTAAAGGGAAAATAAAACTATTTTAATAGCCTGGAAAAGGACAATAGTTTGTATTATACTTAAGAAAAACTATACAAAAATTAAAACAACAACCAGTCTGCTGAGCATGTGTTAGACCCAGACTGAAATTTTTCACTCAGCCTAAACAAAATCAGGAGATTTCCAGCACTTTGCAACACAAGAACTGGAGATCTACTTTGACATCTGCCATCACAGACAAAAGAGATGAAAATTGAAAATGGCTGAGTGTTGTTGTAGGTGTGAATATAAGCATAAAGTTATCACCACACTAGGTTTTTTGTTATTATTATTATTAAAGCAGTTGAGAAGGCAATTGAGTAACACTGACATTGCCATTATTTTGCTTCAGTGAAAGCAGAAAGACAGCGAGTGATGTCTATTGTTCAGTATATTTACTGAGCTACAAATGACTAATGCATCTCACATGCATGTTGGAATAACACAAAATAATCACAATAGCACTAAAGCAGTTACAAAATCACTGCTGTGAGAATCAACAAAATAAATATGCTAATTTTTGACTCAAAAGCAGTATAGCAAACTCATATGGAAATACATCATCTCACTGTAATTGTTGTAAGCATATCTAAATTAATTATGTAATGCATAATTTGCACAACCCTGTTATAAAGCAGCATCACTTTATAAGAGGTCACTTGACAAAGAACATTCAAAAGTGATACTTGTTGCAAAGTTATAGGAAATTCTTAATTCTGAAACAATCAAGGACCAAATCAAATACTGAGTTGTTCAGCACTGAAGAATTACTTATGCACTTGATTAATTTTTATATCTTTATTTAGAAGTTCATATATGTTTTATGGTTTTACTTATCCTTCCAACAAGACCGTATTTGATCATTGCTGGGAGCCCATCTTCTCCTGCTATGCTGATTTTCCTCCCACATTTCTGCAGAGCATTTAGTAAAGTAGAAACGCTTTTGACTTCTTGTTTGTCAAGTTCCTGAAAGCAAAATTACAACAGAAGCTTTAGTGCACAAGAACCCCTCTTTAATTAAGCAGATGCCTTTTTTGTTCTGAAAAGCCACCTTAATTGCAGATTGAAGGAGAGATTTCAAACCAAGTGCTGGTTTAAACCAAGGCAAATAAAAAAATCTTTTTCAGACTGTTGCAATGCCAGGGTAGATGATTATGATGCAATGATTACATTACCTGACACAGAAGCTTGTCTAATTTGTTGACAAACTGTTTGCTGCATTTGTAAGAGACATTTTCAGAGTCTTCTGTGGCCAGAAATTTTTCTAACAACTGGGAATCTTTTTTTCTTGTAGCTTCATCAATTAACTTTTCAAACTGTCAACAATAAAACAAAACAATTGTATGACTGTACGCTTAGCACTGATACAGAGTTGACAGGATTGGATGTAGGTTTTATGCATTCATCTGCTGCCCTGGAAATAAATATCCTGAATCACAAAATAATCAAATGTAAAACCTAAAGAACAAAACATAAACATCTAATACATTAATCATGCAAATATTTATGCACCAGGATTTTAATTATTTGCCAGTTTTCCTCAACTGGTTTTTCTTTCCTCATATTACAACTAAATTCCTACATCAGTGTTCCTTGTGTTAATGCCCCTTCCTTAGTACATTTAATATTTTACATTTCTAACTATTAAATTTTTTGCCCCACTATTCTTTCTAAATCAATTATACCCAGATGTCAACATTTTGATCTTAAGTATCACCTCAGTTGATTCTTCTATGTCAAATGCATAGGATTTATTTTCATCAATAACAATTTCCAGTTCCTCTTGTTTTCCACCCACCTCCTTCACACTAATTTATGGCAAAGGAAAGTTTCTTCCTCCATGTTGCATTGCCATACTACAGATTTTATTTGCAATTGAGTACCTGAAGGAGTGTTTTAAGCTAATAATTAAAACAATCAATACTCATGTTCTGGTCCATCAGCACATACCTGCATCTCACTTCTGGCTGTCATTTTTGCAATTCACCAACTCGGCTGTGTAACAACGGAACAGGTTTCACAAACACATCAGTAATTGGCCAAAACACACTACAAATTCCAAAATTTGTCACTAGTATACATGCATTAACTAACTGGGGATGTAAGTAAACTTCCCTACATGGATAAACAGTTGCTGAAAATAAAAAGAGTGGAAGGAACGACCTGTTTTGCGGCTGGAGGCACAGAGGGGCCTCTCAGGATATCCCAGCAGGAAAAGAACATAACGATGGTCAACACCACGTTATTCAGGGCAGGTGGGTCAACAGCAGAACTCCCTAAAGGCCTCTCTATAAAATGGCAGATTAAATCATTTAACAAAATTACAAGAAATGACACAGGGAAAAAGCCTTCTGAATTATGCACAGTGACAAGTTTCAAAGTGACAATCTCCAGCAAAAAGCAAGCCCTCAGTAAGGGTTTTCTGAAAACAAGTGTCTCAGTACTCAACAGCAGGCAACGTTTTGCCTTAACATGTCAAAAAAGGCAACAAACTCGTTCATGCTTTGTATGAATTAATCTACATCAATGGTGCACAGTCCACAATAGGCAATTTTGGTCACCCCATCCCAGAAATTACACCGACAAAGCAGAAGGAAATAGTGATTAAACACAGCGAATGACTTACATAGAACAGCACCTGGGAACACAGGTTAGCCTTTTATGTACTGCTAACACAAATAACCCATACAGGGAGATATTAAATTACTTTTTCCAGTGCAAGGGAAAACACAAGCCTCCGCTGAGACCTGTGCTGGCCCCTCACAGCGCTCGTGTCTCCGGCCGGGTCAGACAGGGCAGAGGATGAAACAGAACCCCCTTCTCAACTGGAGGAGACCTCGGCCCCCAAAACAGGCGAAGCCGCTGGAATGTCCCTCAGGAGGCTGGGCCCTGAGAGGGCACGGCCCCGGCACCCTCAGCCCCCAGAGCACACAGACCCGGCACCCTCAGCCCCCACAGCCCCTACACCCTCATCCCTCAGAGTACACACAGTTCCTGTCCCCTCAACCCCCACAACACACACAGCTCCTATACCCTCATCCCTCAGAGTACGCACAGCTCTTGTTCCCTCAGCTCCCACAGCTCCTACACCCTCGTCCCTCAGAGTACACACAGCTCCTACACCCTCATCCCTCAGAGTACACACAGCTCCTATCCCCACAGCACACACAGCTCCTACACCCTCGTCCCTCAGAGTACACACAGCTCCTGTCCCCACAGCACACACAGCTCCTACACCCTCATCCCTCAGAGTACACACAGCTCCTGTCCCCACAGCACACACAGCTCCTACACCCTCGTCCCTCAGAGTACACACAGCTCCTGTCCCCACAGCACACACCACTCCGGCTCCTTCACCCCTCAGCCCACACAGCCCAGGCCCCTCAGCCCGGCCCCGCCTCATCGCCCGCGCGCACAGAGCTCCGCCCCCCGCTGACCAATCGCTGCCGGCGCCTGCCGCCTCCAGCCAATCAGCGCCCGGCAGCGCGGCGCGTGGGCCAATGGCGCGCGGCGGGGGGCGGGCCCTGCGCGCCCTCAAGGCCGGACGGCGGGAGCGCCCTCAGAGCGTCGGCGGCTCCCCCTGCGTTACACATTGTCTTACAGAACACCAATGTCAGCGCGCAGGCTGGAGTTACTGGGTATCAGTTTGCTAAACCTGTATAATTCATTCATGTGCTTAATTCAGAAACGTTTTCACTACCATCAAGTGCCCGAGGAGGTACAAACACACCCTCAGGTACAGACCTGCTGTGGGTAAAGGGTGCCGAGGGACGCTTGTGGTCTTTATTATCCAGAAGGAACAGGGTAATGGTACTTAAATGGAACCCAGCAGTGCCAAGGTGAGGCTTTGCCTGTACTGGTGTGATACTGGTGGTACTGGTGTACTATCACCGTGTCACGAATGCCGGTGATAAAACTTTATCATGAATCTCACACGCTCCAGTGGAGCATCAAGAATTGCCTCCGTTCGTACCAAGAATAAGCAGCAATAGCGGAGCATCAAGGAGAACAATCACCTCGCACAGCAGCAAAACCCGCGGCAATTGTAAATAAAATTGTAAATAAACAAAGATAAAAGCTCAATACTATAAAAGGCAAAAAAAAAAAAAAAAAGAGCTGTACAGGAGTTATTTAAAATACCAGCAGGTGTCACTGTGAGACAGGGACAGGCGGGGCGGGCAGTGCAGCTTTCGGCGTATGAAGCAGAAGAAATAAAAGCCAATTTGCATTCAGTGCTTTCCCTTTACCAGTCACAGGAGCAAACACGCAAGCTGAAACCGTCCAGCTTTACTCATTCCAAAGCAAAAGAGAAGTGAGTCAGAGTCCAGAAGGGGATCCTACACTTTCCCTCCTGCTGTAGGTAAACTAACACTACTTCAGTTAATTTCTCATTTATTAGCCTATTTTGTTTGCTTTAGCAGAAGGGAAGTCAACAGAGAGCAGAGGTTTCATTAAGTTTTGCATCAAACAGAACAGAACAAACAAATTATTTGTGCCACCAACGTGGCAACTACACTTAAAGACTCCAGAGAAAATGGAAGCAAAACTCTTCAGGGTAGGGTAGCACTATGTACAGGGACCTTTCTTCACTACAGCACCAGAAATGTTTACCCTTATTACAGTTAATGGCAAACATTGTGCTGGCCAAGGGATTCAGTCTTTGGCACAGCTGCAGTGTGTGTAGAACTCAGAAGGGTCAGGAGTGTTGATGCCAACAGTTATAATACCAAGTGTCAGCAGAAGTTCTTGCAGATCTGAGATCACGAGGAGAAAGCCAAGTCAGGAGGGAGGTCACTACTAACATTACGCTCACGTAATCACTCAGACTTGCTGTTCTGAATCTTTATCAGTGTAGGTACATAGAGCTATGTACTGAGCACTGGCAATATACTACATTAAGTGCTGTAGTTACAACTGACTCTGTATGCATGTAACTATCATTACAAGTTGGAGTTTTTCTGTGTAAAACAAAGAAACTATGAATCTGAAATAAATTTTAAAATGACACCTATATTTAAAATTGCACTAGCAACCTGTAAGATAAATCTGATGGTTGGATGTTTGCAGAAAAAAACAGTACTTTTCTAAATAATCTTGCACACATCTCCACCCCTGAGGCTAAAACAAATTCACATTGGTTTCAAGTGATTTGTTACTATGAAAGACCACTGTATTTATCCTTTGCTGGTCTCCTGGCTAGTCTACATTGTGGTTGTCATATTTATTTCCAAGTGATGCTTAATAGTCTGTTTTAGTGGGTAAGGTTATTAAAAATAAGGTGGTACTGCAAGTTCTGATTCAGATCAGTAGTACAGGACAATGGAAAACAAGAGTCATAAAGACAAGACATTATAATACCATGTTTCCTGAAATCACACTCCCTTATGCATCTACATGCATATATTTATAACAGTCTGTATACTTTGTAATAAAAAGGGATATTGCCATTCTTAAACAACTCAATATAGACATTCCTGTGTATTTAAACAGTGGCTTGCAATAATCATCTTTCCTCCAAGCAACTCTGACAATGCAGTGTTGAAGTTACTAACATTGATTAAAAAGTAACTGGCAATATATGGTTTTTTTAATTATGTCTTCCAGTTAAATGTATTCATTTTGCTTTAGGAGAAACCTGGCAACAGATTATTCAGCTACACAGACCATTACTGTATTTATCAGGTGCTGTTCATTGTTTAGCAACCCAAACCCACCTGACCTCCCTGAGGATGTTGCTCTGTGACAACTCAGCATTAGCTGCCTCAAGAGCTTTAAAAGGCGTACCATCGACAAAAACAGCATAAAATTGTGGAAAGCTTTTATTTCAATCTCTTGTATTACAACAGCCATAGTTTTATTATTGCTTTTTAAAATTAACTAAAAACTTTGCAGTTTTACAACTGCTAGACCCTTTGTCCAGCATGTGTGCTTTACTGATAGCCTGTGTAATGTACTTAGTTCTGGAGGAGACATTTAATCATGAAACACAACGCCTTCTCGTTTACAAGGATTTCATATATTTCTTTAAAACATGCTTGGAAGAACCTTGAAACTGTGGGCTACTAGACATTAATTTATTGTATTACAATAATAAATGTGTTTTTTAAAAGTGCATTATATGGCAATAACCCTTGTGAAGAATTCACTTTTACAAAATCTTCATTGTAAAGGAAGTGCTTGGTTTGAACACAGTGCAAGCAGCTGAGTTGTCCTGAGAAGATATAAAGGCGGTTATAACTTTACCTTCGTGACATGTGCATATTATCACTTTTAAAAGGCTTAATCCCATTTTTGTCAACCAGAAGCCTTTTGATGTTCATTGCTAAATGTGACAAGAAAACCTAAGTGCGTATTTCCTCTTTGATTTGACAGGCGCCAGCACTGGCGTGAACGTTCAACAGCTTAACCCAGACTGCTGAGACATTCACTTCTTAGCCCAGTCTACACTGTGGTACCTCTGGCATCAACCTTTATCCTGAGAGCCTCAGCTTTGCATAATCTGTCCCTGCCTGAGATAACAGCCAGATTTGACATTTGCTGGCACATGACAGTCTCTCTCAGAAGACGGCAACAGCATCTTTCTGCCAGGAAGCCAAGGATTGCTCTGAGCTCCAGAAACACCCATTGTGAACTCGTGTCAGATGCCAGAGGGATATTTATGGTGTGCTGAGTTTGCTGGTGGAAGAACCAGTAATTTAGGAGGGGAAAAAGACTGGGGAGCAATACTTCAAAACAGTGCCTTTTATTCAGCACAGCTGCTTCTGTGTGTGTCCATGTTCATTTTCTTCTTACTTCACTGCTAAGTACATAACTTTGCCTCCAGGGACTTTAACTGCAGTGGATAAACTTTAATGGAGTTCCTTAATTCAGCAAGTTTCATCTAAGTAAGTGTACACAATTTCAATTCCTTCCAATAAAGATCTCTCTGCAGTCAGCGAAGGTGTGTTCCAGCTCATCTCACTTGACACCTACAGACTCTGGCATGATTTGGCACAAACTGCATTAATGCTGAGTTGCAGAATGGCAGCACTAGTCCCACAGTGTTCTCTCTGCACTCAGCAGAGGTGATACAGTTTGTCACACCACAGGCAGCCTGCTAACTACAGGGAGACATCTTCATTTCTAGGGAGGATATAGATTGAGCAGTGCAGATATCCTATGTCCTATACTGTCATGTCACTTAGTCATAGGAAGGCCACCATAGGAAGCAAACCCCCTCACAACAAGACAGTGCCCCTTCTCACAGAGCTCTCATTTTCTGTGCCATATGAGGAAGACCAGACAGTTCCCTGCACTGAGTTTGCTAAGAGACAAGAGCTGCTGCCAGATTGGTAATGGTCACTGCTCTAACCTAGACACAGAAAACAACACAGGTGGACTTTTAAGCAGGCAGCACTTTCCCCTGTGGCAATCCCACCTCAGCCTCACCTCCTGCTTCAAAACAATTTCAGTTTAAAATGTTCAAACTCACAGTGCTCCAGCACAAAGTCAAAGCAGGCAACACAGTCAATTTTCAACAGTTCCAAACAGGACTGAATTTTCTGAATACTCTGCAAGAGGTGCTCAGCAGCCCACAGAATCTTCATTCAGGACTTTGGTTCCTCAGAAAGCCAAAGACTAATGGAACAGGGCAGTTTCCTCACTTGAAATCCCAGCTTTGCTGAATGGGTACCACAACAAAGGAGCAACATTAAGTTGCCAGACAAATTAATTTTCTTGGGGTTCCTGCACTTCCAGAATCACTCAGTAGACTTTCTAGACTGATACGTAATTGGCCATGGGTTGCTTACAATTGTGATTTTAAAAAAACCTTGTGATTTCGAAAAATTAGCACCAATGCAAATTAAGATGCGCAAAAAAGTGGCCTGATTTTCACAGCATAGTCCTAAAAAGCAGCTCTGCTAATACCTTGAGCCAGCTCTGAAAATTTATACTACCACATAAAGCTAAACTTCCATGCAGTTATGAATATGTATGAAAAGAATTATGGACAATCTTTTGCTTAATAGATTCAAGCCTAAAACCACAGAATGGAAGTAGTACTGCAAGAATCATGGGAAGCTGGTTTCTAACAGTGTTCCTGCGCTCTCCCTGCAGCAGAAGGGATTCTGTTTAGGGGTTTGTGGAAGTATTAGTTAAATCAGTGAAATCATAATTTTGCTTTGAAGCTCCTGCTTGTGCTGCAAAGGCTGCAGTCTTGGGGGTTTATAATGAGAAGTAGTTAAATAAAGAATTCAAAGGTACTGTTGCAGTAATATTGGGCTGGGGAGCAGAGAGCCAGGATTCAGGGTTCTGTCATGCTAATCCAAGGCTCTGTAACCTGCTCCCTGTACTGCCCATTTGTTTTCCTTACATATCATATATCGTATCGATTTCTTGATTTATGATTTTACCAGAAACAGTGGTAAAATCATGTAGCGTTTTGAGATCTTCAGCTGCAATTGCAACACAAGTCTAAAATTGCCTTAGTTTCCCTTAGTAAATAAAGGTGCCCCAGGAAAGGACAATTTCTCTACTACTGCCTAGAGAAAAACCTACTTGGGCATCACCTGAAAAAGGTAAGAACTTCCCCAGGAATATGAGACTTACACACACTTGGGTAACAATCACTCCTGCTGCAAACATTGGAAATAAGGCACCTCCTTTTTTTTAAAGGGAAACAGAGGGGCTGATGGCACATTTTCTTGTATGTTCTGCTCCTAGTAACATTTAATTTCCAAGCCAAATATTAATGGAAATATTTAACGTGGTTACAGCCTTAATCATATATATATAAATACAAGTACTCCCTACAGTGCCTGCCATCCAAATTATGCATAAATGGAATAGTGCCCAGACTTGGTGAGATACTATAACCAAAATTAGAAACAAAACTAGTAAAGCCACACTGTCCACTTAGAAAACAAATAGTACAAAATGGTAAAAGAGATCAGTTAAAAACATTCAATGCAACCTAGAGTATTACTAGGAACAAAAACTGTGTTGCTTTGCTCTCTGGTAGTCTGACAGCCTTTCTTGGAACCATTCTGCTCACACACTACAAGAAATCACATGGGCTTTCTACAAATGTATCTCAGTAAAGATTTTTGGCCTTTTTAACTTCCCGAGAGGTTTGGAACAGCTCGTACAGGTCACTGGCTGCCCCCAGCGCTGGGACACTTTGCCAGGTTTGGCAGGTTGCAAAAAGAAGCCTGTTGCCATAGGAGCAGAGGGCCATGCCAAGGAACAGAGTGCCACCAAGACTGCTGACAAGCTGCTCTGCACCCATTGCCCTTGTTCAGATGAAGTGGATCCAGCTCTCCTCACATTCCCTTGGCATCTTAAGGGGGTGAGTTCGGCAGGTGAGAGTGTAGTTTCTGCCTCTGTTGTTATCCCAGTACTCCTGGCCATTGACTTGGTACCTTGCTGCAAACTGGACGAGGGAGCACAGCTGAAGGAGGAATGGAGGCACAGGAAGAAAGAAAGTGAAAACATCGACCTGATCCTGCCCGTTTTTCTCTGGGATGCTCCTGTTCCATCGAGCACACACTTCATGGAGGCTCTCCCATTGGTTGAAGGTGTATCGCACTGACACCTGCTTCTCAAAAGCCACATTGAGAACCTGGATGGTGCCACTGAGCCCCAGATCGGAGCTGGTCACCCGCTCAAGACACACCTGCTGCTCCTGAAGTCGGGAGGAGAAATCCATACAGTCTGCAGGCTGCTGGAAGTCAGGGACCAGGCACTGCATAGTAAACTCCAAGTTCAAGTTGCTGTACCAGAGGTCTGAGTTTATGGAGAGCCTGGAAAGGACGTGCAAGGGGATGGATGGATCCTCCCCAGTCTGGAAGACTTTCACCTCGGTGAGCTCCAAGCCCAAAGCATCAGCAAACCTCACGTGGTTCATACGACCCTGGCACCCAGGAAGCTGACACTGCAGTGCTGCTCTCCTCCTCTCCGGTGATGTGGGCAAAGACCTCGCTCGGCGGCGTATGATGGGCCGCAGCGCTGGGTCACAGCTGGCGGCAGTGCTGCTCTGAGGCTGATGGGGCCGGGGGCTCTCCTTGGCTGGGGTGCTGCTCCGAAAAGTCATGTTGCTACCTGTATGGACTGCTGGGGGTTGCTGCTGCCCTCGTGCCGCTGCTCCTTCAGCCCTTAGCATGTTCTCATAGAGATCAGAGAGGTAGCTGGGATTCCTCCGAGGGCCACGCACTTCCATCCTTAAGCGATGCCAAAGAATCAGGTAATAATGAACTTCTGAAGCACTTAATTTGGGAATGGCAGCCACGGGCAGTGAGGTCTGAGGTTCTTGCACTGGATGCACCAAGGATCCAATTGATCAACGCCACCTTGCGAAGGAAGGGCCCAATCGCAGAAGTCCCAAAGCAGCTGGAAGCGATCCCCCGAGGAGCGGTGCCGGCTGTCTCAGGGGCCGATAAACTCGAGATCGCTGAGCGGGCTGCCGGCCCCCGTGCTCAGGCTGGACGGGGACTCAAGGCTATCACCGCTGATACTGGAGGAGCTCACGCACAGGCTGGAGAGCGACTGGAGGCTGTCGTGCTGGATAAGGGACTCCAGGCTGTCGGAGCAGCCCCGGCCGGGGCAGCGGACGAGAGGCGCCTGCAGGCTGTCCTGGCTGACCCCCAGCGACCCCGCGCTGCCGCGGCAGCAGCAGCGGGGCGAGCAGGGCGGGCACTCCAGGCTGTCACACTGGATGCTGGGCGAGTCGAGCCCGGGGAAGGCTTGGAGGCTGTCGGGGGGAAGCGAGCCGGAGCCGGGCGCGGGGCTGCTGCAGAGGCTGGACGGGGCGCGGGGGCTGTCGCGGCGGGGGCTGCCGGGCTCTGGGGGGTGGTCCGCGTTCGGGGCCGCCACAGCGCCCATGGACCGCCTAGCGCGGCCCGGCCCGGCCCGGCCCAGCTGAGCCCGGCCCGGCTGCGCTGCCGGGGCGCAGGCGCCGGGCCCGCCCCGGCCCCGCCCCGCGCTCTGCGCTCCGGCTCGGCCCGGCCCGCCCTCGGCGGCGGAGGACGCGGAGGCCGAGCCAAGCCGAGGCAGCGCAAAGCAGGTACGGCGGGGCCCGGCCGGGGCGCGGAGCTGGGGGCGACACCCGCGGGGGATGCGCGGTGGGGAACGGGCGGCGCTGCGGAGCGCGGTGACAAGCGGCGGGAACCGCGGGAGCATCCCCGCAGGGAGCGGAGCGGGGCCCGCATCGGCGGCTGCCGCGGGTACAGCCTGACATTGCTGCGGGCACTGCCTGCCATCCATCCCGGGCACTGCCTGCCATCCATCCCGGGCACTGCCTGCAAGCCATCCCGGGCACTGCGGC
>JAWWEU010000053.1:10691163-10831671 GCA_035583155.1 Acropternis orthonyx | reverse complement strand
GGGCACTGCCTGCCATCCATCCCGGGCACTGCCTGCCATCCATCCCGGGCACTGCTGCCATCCATCCCGGGCACTGCCTGCCATCCATCCCGGGCACTGCCTGCCATCCATCCCGGGCACTGCTGCCATCCATCCCGGGCACTGCTGCCATCCATCCCGGGCACTGCTGCCATCCATCCCGGGCACTGCCTGCCTGGCGCTGCCTCCTCGCTGCCCCATCCCTGTGCGGGATTGCGGCGCTCCCTGTCCCCGGTTCCCACCCCGCGCTCCCCCCTGGGCCGGGGACAGGATGGAGGGAGGCGTGTGAGAAAGGAAGGATCCAGTGTAAATGGATGCGGACATTAATAGGCATAAACAGCAGTGCAGTGACAGCAAAGGTGGGTCAGAAGAGCTCGTGGTCGCCTGTCGTATTTGCAGAGCGCATCTGTACCCCCCAGTGCGGTACCCCGGCATGGGAATGCAGCTGCTGGGAAATAAAAGAATGCCACAGATCCCGCTCTGAGTGTTTTCAATAGGAATTGATGAGACATTTGTTTTTGGGAAAAGAAAAAAAATATTAAGTATTTGGCGCAAAATTTGCATACATGAATATTGCAAGAGCGCGTTTTTGTGACACACACACACACACACACAAAAAAAAAAAGAAGGCCGCTCTGCACGCGCAGAACGGGGCGGGTTGAGCATCTGCTCCCGGGAATTTGGGAGCAGGAACATCCGCCGCGTTGCGCTGAGACGCCCGGCTCCAGGCAATCCCGGCAATCCGAGTGCGCAGGTGGAGCGGTGCTGAGGATGCTGGGGATGGCGAGCACATTGCACACAGCAGGTCCTGCAGCACTGCCAACCCCCGGCTAATTCCCGGGACTGGGAATAGTAATGAATGATGCTGGTTCCCATTAAGCGAGTGCTGGAGGAGGGGGCAGTGTTTTCCAGTAGCTGATTATGTTTATCTTCCTGCTTTAAAAATAGAATCACACTGGGAGGATTTTGTTTGTTCCCAGCAGGTCTAGGACGATGCCTGCGTTTGATACGCTGTGTCCTGCAAACCCAAAAGGCTGGGGACGTTTGAAGATTATGTAAAAATAAAGGTGCAGATACCCTTGACAGAGAGGAATAATGGGACCAGGCATTCAAGAATATCCCTTGTTACTGCACAGAGAGGCACAGCAGAAGGCAAGCCACAGCCACACCAATGAAAACCACAAAGGAATGGTAAAGTAAGGAAATTAATTTCTCTCTTTCTGGTTCCAGAAGTGTCAAAATGCTGTAGATTAGTTACTAAGTGCCTGGCTGAACTGTTGAGACTGTCATCCTCTCCCCTGAGCCAGAGCAGCAGGGGAATGATTGTGCAGGATGATCATGCAGGTCACAAAGTCACAGAGGTGACTGCAGCAATGCTGGAGGCACGAGATGTAGTGGCATTCTTTTATAAGCTCATGAAATCAGGTTTTTTAAAAAACAAAATCTGACTATACTGACATAAAAACTGAAAACAGGGTGTACATGCTGGCAAATTAACTGAACTGCAATCAAGCTAAATTAGACTGGGAGGGCAGAGTTTGCTTGTTCCTGTTTTGAAAGTGTATTTTAAGGCTTTCCTTTTTAAAATGAGCAATATTTCATGTTTGTAGAACAAACACTATTTTCTAATTCTTACAGAATATGCTGATTTATTTATTCTCTGTGCTTACTCAGGAATATATCTGCTTTAATTGAGGAAATACGTGTTTTAGTTTTAAGCTGCCCAGATCAGTAATGCCATTCTTTTGCTTCCATAGGAGTTTTTTCTCCTGCTAATATTCTCATAACCCCATTATAACATGAAATAGCGAGTTTTGTTTGTGCCTTTTGTGAAATACTTTGTATTGATATCAGAATAGACATTATACTCCCTGCTGACTTCCACTCCTTAACTTCAAAGGAGTAATCCTTTAAATTGTGTTCACAGTATGCCAATGAGGAAGACAAGCAAGATTTCACTTGCATTGGCCTTTATATTGTACTTTATTATTATTAATTTTGTTAAATTGCACTTTCAGGTATTACAGAAATCAGTAATTAAATATATGGTCTCTAATATCTATTATTTATTATCCCCCAAGTAATTTTGGGATACTCAGGCAGAGGATTTTATATAAGGGCTACATTCTGTTATTAGGTCATCTGATAGAATTATTATTCACTTCTGCATTAATAGTATTAAAAATTTAGTAGTGCATTAGTAGTATAAAAGTAAAAAGTGACAGGGCAGAATTCTGGTGAACTTTAAGTCTAAGAATAATTGCAATCAATTCTCTTTTCTAAACTCAATTGCACTCTAAGCTTTTATTGTATTTCCTTTCTGATGGTCATGTATGTTCCTATTTATAAGTGATATTCTGTTCAATCCTTGCTAGTTACAGTAACGGAAAAAGCCATCCAAGCACCAAAGGACTGAATAAACCAATTTCTCATGTGAAACCTTCTCCTGGGAGATTAGGAAAGAATGTATCAAGTGCCATTGAAAAGGTAAATAATCCCTTTTTTAACATGAGTACCTAGTTTAAGTCAGCTCCTTCATAACATTCCATACTGTCCTATCTCTTCAGATTTCCCATGACACTCAAGATGGTAACCAACCAAATGTTTTTAAGAAGGGAAGAAACCAGCTGGACAGCAACACTCAGGCAAAAAGGTAGTTTCATCTTCAGAATGTCTGTTTAATTTGTAGTCATTTCAAACTGGTATATAAAATGTTTGATGGAATCATGGCTGCTGTGTTGTGCTTTTGACTTCACTGACCCCAGAGTTCAGCATCTATGAGGACAACAAATTTAAGGTATCAGTATGGAAACTTGCTGTCCTGCCTTAGTGTGTTCTTAGGAAAAAAATGAATAAAATAAGACAAAAAAGGCAGTAGTAGGCAGTGTAATCTCTACCATCAAATATTAATTTTGCCTCATTACCAAGTTTCCGTGCCAGTTTTAGCTGCAGTCATGTAGATCCCTGTCCTTGAAGGGGGTGGCAAGGTATTTGCAAGCTGATGCTCAGAGAATTAACCATTCTGACAGGACATGACCTTTGTTTCCGTGCAGGATCCCGAGTGTTTGCCCGTCCCTGCCCAGCGTACAAGGACCAAAGAGGAGCCTCCCAGAAAGAAGGCAGAATGAATCTTTTCTGCACAGAATCCCTTCAAGCACAAAGGGCAGCACACAAGGAAGCTTCTGTAGGGTTAAAGATGTCCCAGTGCAACATTTTTATTGCAGTGAAAAAGAACAGTTTGAAAAGAATCACGAAGAACATGTTGCTGGAGCTAGTCCAGGCCCTTCTAAATGGCAGGGAGCATCTGTTGGTGAAATGTTTCTTGATTTTGAATCAGTACAAATTATAAAAGAAGATGCTGAAGATGATAGTGCCAGTGACCTCTCTGATTCCGAAAGGATTCCCATTCCCCCCTCTCCCTGCACTCCACCAGAACTCATTCTCAGAGCTGAAGAAATCGATCCAGATTATTTGGAACATGTCCCTGAAATGGGTTTTAAAGAATCAGAGTATTACTACCCAGACTTCCTCCCACCCCCTTTCAATTCCTGGGACCTGAAGCAGCTGGCCATCTTTGTCCACGTGGAAGGCAAAGCCGATTTCCGACCAAAGCCGACGGGATTTCTGGAGAAATACATCGACCGCCTCCTGCAGCTGGAGTGGCTGCAGCTGCAGACTGTGCAGAACGAGAGGGGAAAGGCAGCCAAGGCCCGGCCCCAGACTGCTCCCGGCTCCATCCGTGCCCTCAAAAGCCCTGGCAAAGGCAAGGCACTGCTCAGCCCTTTGCCCAGCAGGCAGATGATTCCCCAGGACAGTGCTGCGAAGCTGCCCAGGAGCTGTTTGGGTGCCAGGGCAGAGCCACACTGGGAGGAAAGTCGCCAGCTCCGTTCTCATCCAGGTCACCCAAAACTCTCTGAGAGGACGGGATGTGCAGCACCTCCTCAGAGACAGTCTGGGGGTGACACCAGGAGTGAACTGAAAAAAAAACCAGCTGCAAAGCAACAGCTTCTCAATCTGCAGCCCTCTGAGAACAGCTCTAAAATCCAAAGTGTTGGTAATATCAGACCCCCCAAGCAAAGCCCGGTGTTCCACGGTGCAGCTGCTCCCGTCAAAGGCTTCAAAACATACACGTGTACAAATCCAAAGAAAAATGGCAATGCCAGCAATTATGTTCCTCCTAAAAAACCAATGGGGGACAGGAAAATAAAAACAAATGGCACAAAGCAAACATCCCACAAATTCAAGTGAATAATTCCTTAGTAAATGTTGATGCTTTTGGCCAGTGCAGAAGGGTTTTCTTCTTCACAGGAAGATCCCAAGAAAATATGTTCTTCATCCTGAGTCAGCACTGTTCATTTCTATACATTTGATCTTAAGCCAGCAAGGCCAGCAGGAAATCTTTTCCCTGAAGGCAAGTGTCTTCCATTGGTCCTTCCTCAAAAATATTTACAGTTGCTCAATGAAGATAACAATGGCACAGGGTGAAGTTTAGAGAAATACGTAACATCCTGTTTGCACCAGTCTGTTGGAGCCTGTGGTGTTCCTTGTGCTTACCACGATGTACTTGAGGGAATACGGTCCATGCTGTTTCTTCTTGCTGTTCTATGAGACAGGTTTGATGGTGGTGTTTTCTGATGGAAAGGGCTCAGCTGTTTTACATAAAATAATGGAGCCTGCTATCTATGCAAAGTCAACTCTAATTCTTCACAGAAGATGATGAATTGGAGTTTTTTGATGAAATAGATACTATTTTTTTTGAGAAGAAGAAGAATGGAGATAATGTTTTGAAATATTTTAATGCAGAAAGGATCTTTTTAAGACAAAATATTAGGGAGCAGACAGCTTCAATAGTGACAGATTAAGAAAATGGAATGTGTATTTTTATACCTGGAATTTTCACTGTGTTTACTGACAGCTTTCCTGGAAGTTCATTTCGTAAGCCTTGATGCTTTTTGTCATTAGAGGAAATGACCAAATTTCAAATTGCACATGGGTACATTTGAGTAACGCAAAATGAGGGTATAACCAGAGACCGTGTGGCCCAATTTGCAGAACTGGCGGCCTCTCAAAACCTAAAAAATAGACTCTTAGGGGAAGAATTCAAAGGCTGTTGTAAGTTCTGATACAGAAGATACCTGTTTTCAGTCACCCAAGATGACTGTTACTTATCCCATGGTCCAGTGTAGCATGGCTTGTTTCAAGGTCTAGTGAGGTGACATGGGGAAATACCCTACAGAAGGCAATGGTACAGCCAGGATTGGGTCCTTTCCTTGGACCCCCTGCCTTCTCTTGTGTCTGTGAGATACCAGGGAATACAAAGGATAGTTCAGAGAATATTCAACTGTCAGCTCATCTGTTACAATTTCAACTCAATCACAGCAGTTGGGGCCATGACGTTGTCTAGAATAAATTCTAGAGGATGTTTTGTACTTTATTTTAAAACAAAATCCTGGTCAGCATTAATTAACTTCTTCCTCAGCCACCAGTCACAGCGTTCATGAGAAGTGAGCTGAGGGCTGATGGACCAGATTCTACAAGTGGATCCTTCACATTGTGATAGAAAATGAAAAAGTAGCAAATACTAAAGAGTACATTCTGTAAATAGCTAAATTGCACTTCTCTTGGTGAGCTTATCTTGGTTTTAAGATGCTTAGCTGTTTCTATCTTTCATTGTGCCTACCAGATCTTCAGCTTTGTAAGATTTCAAAGCATGGATTTATATATATGTAGTTTAAAATGTAAGACTCTTAATAAATGTAGTAATAAACTAGAGTATTTTACAGTACATAAAAACATTGCTCAGGAATAGTCTTAAGAAATATTTTTAGTGGTTTTTTTCCTAGTCTACTGGAGACCAAATGTGAAATTTTAAATTGATAAAGGAAACAAATGGAATTGCATCATGTGTCCAGATTCGGTATTTGTGGAGTTCCAGTTAAAATTAATTGTAGTTGCATGTACATTCAGCTCTATGCAATTAAAGTGAAACTTAATCTGACATGCTCAAAGATCAACTAAATTGGCTGTCTCAGAGGTGTGATGGACTCAGAGGATGGAACTGAACACCAGCAGCTGCAGAGGACCAGCACAGTCCATTGTCACTATTTCACCCCTTTGTTTTGGTTCAGTCTCATCACTTATTTCAGGTTTTTTAGATGAAAAGTTCCTGTATCCAGTGCTTGTATTTCAAGCTCTGGCCAAATTCTGCAAGCCTGCCTTAGTCAAGTTTTCCTGATTCACAGTCACAGCAGTGAAAAATAGGAGAGCTGCTCTTGCCAGTAAACAGGATTTTAGTGCACTGTTCTAGTTCACCGTTACAAGCACAAAAAACAAGGTGAGCAGCATCCAGGCAATAATCAGAATAGCAGCATTTTCAACAAATTCTGTTAGATGCGGTAATTAATTTTGAATGTTATTATATGTTATTATAATTTAGAATGTTTAGCAGCGAGTATTAGTGTATGCTACATTTTCCTGTGAAAACTCACTCTATGTTGATGCTTTCCTAGGTTCCAAGAAGGGTGTGCAGATACAGGCACAGCTTGCTTGGTCACTGCTTAAAGAATGAATAAATAACATTTCAGTCAGAAACCAGATCAAAGGTGACTGGCATTGAGAAAAGTTTTTTATCACAGAGGTGGGTAAGTTTTTTTTTAATGTAGTGCTTGTGATCTGGTGGACATCAGGCTGTTGTTGGATATAGAAAGTGAAGTAGGTGGATATGGTGATGCCACTTTAAATAACTCAATATTTGCTCATCATTCAGCTCTGGGTGTGATCTGGCCAAGTAAGTTTTTCTCACATGATAATCACACCAGTCTCGTTTCTGCTCATGGATTTGATACTTCTACAGTTGTCTTTGGTCAGTCACAGAAATAGAAATTCTGTGTTTGCCTCAGCAAACAGCTCTTGGCCTGAGCAGACCTGCAGGGCTTGGATTTTACCCTGTTTCCATTTTAACTTGACTGTGTTCTGGGCCTGCAGGTAGAAAGAGCTGCTTTTGTGGAGAGGAGTATGGTGTATGGTTCCTTCATTTTGTATTGATGGATATTGTGTTCAGAAGCACTTCTGAATATGGCAGAAAAGTTTATTCCATCCAAGATGTTCATTTTAAAGTTAATTATTTTAAATACGTCCACAGCACAGTGTTTGTGTGGTCATTATATATATTTTTAACTATGTTTAGCAATAAGCAAAAGTCTGTGTGTCTAAGCCTGGCACTGGTGATGCCTCTTGAAGAACAAGTTGCTGTGATGTGAGATATTTAAACAGAGTGATTTATTTTTTTGCTAGAGAATGTCAGGGTTTAATGTTCTGCAGTGTTACCTACAGAATAAATACGCTGTTTGCATTTTAGATAAACAGCCAGATTGTTCTTCAGTTACACAACTATAAACTTGGAACAACTCAGTTGTTTTCAATGAAATTACCCTGTCACAAAGATGTGAACAAACAGGATTTTACTCCAATGTGTGTAAACTTCTCCTTAGTAATGCTGAACTATATTTTTATTGTATCACTGAAGAAATTTAGAGCAATACTGTTTTTTTCTCTTGACACGTTTCTTTTTTCTGCATCACCTGCATCTCATACTGTGGTCAGTTAAAGTTTTACCTCCTCCATCCTGTTCCCAGTTGGATTCAGCAGTTCTGCTGAGGTTCCTGCAAACCCCTCCAGACCCTGCTCCGTTGGCAGAACTGCTGTGAAGCTTCTGCAGTAACCCAGAGGTTCTGCTCCAAAAAGGGTTATTTCTCCTGCTGTGAGCAACTCACAGCTCGCTGAACTGTCTGGTTTGACTCCAGGCTGCTGGAATGTGCCCTAATCCCATTGCTGCTCGTGTCCTTTCTGTGTTTCATTTATTCTTTGAGCTAATTTTACCTTGTATTTTCTATCTAAGGGATCTTGTTAGAAGTCTGAGAGAATGTTGACGGTTTTTCAGTCAGTGTGTGATACCTTTTCTGGAGCTGAAATTTCTACAGTATGAAATTGCCTAGAATGTACTATTTTTTGCCTTATTTTAAAGGTATTGAGCCCTTTGTTGCTCCCCATTGCATTATTGGTTTTTCATCTGAAAAATGAACAGAGCATTCTGGAAGGACTGAACTCAATTAACTGAGGGTTTACAGCCCAGCTTTTGATGTTGGTAATCATGTATTCCTATTTATTTGAACTTTTTGTGAATATTTTTGCTAGTAATTTCACTGGAAGGTGATATTGTAATTCAAAGTTACTGTATATTTGCTACATTAAAAGTGAGATACTGCCTGTTTGGTACTGAGTTGTATTTTTTCCATCATCCTCGAGGTGGCACCTTGGGATCATTCTTTGGGATAATTCCTGTACTGCAGGATGGAACTGGAGCTCAGCACAGCTCAACTCTTGCTCTCATGGCCAAGTGAGGTCATAAAAACACAGCATTTCTACTCCACCTGGCAATCATTTCTGTCATGGCTGTGTTAAGGCAAATTACAGGAAAAACTTCCTTCATCACGTCCCTACCTTTTTTTAAAATGCACTAATCAATAAGTTTAACATTTTCTGTTACAATCTCCAGGACACAGAACATGATCCAAAGAACAGCAAACACTGTGGGTGGATTCTTGCAGAGAACCATATTCTCGTGTTGCTAATTTACATGGCTATGTATAACTTAATTTCACAGTGTATTCATGTGCTCAGCTGAGACTCACCAAGAGGAAAATGAAGGGAGAGAGAATGAAAGGGGGGAAAAATGGCATTTCTATTGCTGAAAAATCCCTTTGCCTTGCTGGTTCTGTAATCTTTATGTTAAGCTTTACAAAACAACTCTGTGAGATACCACACAAGAATTTTATAAGCAGAACATTCTTGCCCTTTGAGGTTTTCCTGATGTCTAAACCATCCAGTCCTGCACTGCTGTTTAAACCTGGTACTGGTATTTGTGAGTCTGAGAAGGTCCCTGCCCACCTTCCTCCCCACACCCACTGCTGCCTATTTGACACAATTTATTGCTGAGCTTCTTGCCTGAACAGGACATCAGTTCTTCCCTAAGTCTTGCTTTCACGACTTCCAGAACACTAAATCAATTCTTTTCCAATTCTAAAAGAGAATAAACCTTGTGCCCAGTAAAAGCAATTCAGGAGAATGGAAAATGTCGTAAGAGGTGTTTCCAAAGGCAGGACCTTCCTCATACTCTTTATTTTATTTAATGTGGTTTACAAGACCTAATCTTTGATTTCCTGCTTCTTTATGCAATTTTATCTAACAGGGTGGGAAGCTCAGCCTCAGGTTACACAAGTTCATCCTGGTGTGATGGCTTTTCAGTGGAACAAGGCACGCCAGTGGTGTTTATATCAGCTGCCAAATTAGCTTCTGCAGAACTTGCTCTGGTTTCAAAGTCTGAGATCACACAAGGGCAGCACTCCTGGGCATGGCAGATAAAACCAGCGTGCATCCAATGTAAAGCTGCCTGTTTCCTTTTTGCAGATAACTGAGAAGTTATTATGAAATGATAAAAGAAGGCACGTGTTTACTTTTATTGCAGTCATGGCCCATTTATTGGGTGCGGAAGTGGCAGGTGCGAAGTGACTGAAGAGACCCAACACCACAGGAAGACTGAGCTTTTCTATGAGTCCACTTCTACAGAAACAACAGTTCATTTTTTTTCCCTTTGTGTGACCAGGCAGGAACACTCCCAGTCCTCTGGGACAGCTCATGGGGGTGGAACCACGTGGTAGAAAAGCCCTGGGCTGCAGGGAGGCATCACACAGCGTTCCACAGACCTGGCTCTGCTGCACCTGGATGCTCCCACCTCCCACAGCAGGACCTTCCCAGGCTCTCCCTGGTCCCACTGCTCCCCATGGGACTGCTCCTCTTTCTTCTGCTCCTGCAGGTGGGTGTGGGGTGGGGATGTAGGGAGGGGGTCTGGTGGCACGGGGAGCACGGAGGGAGGATGGAGCCACGATCTTCTCGGGGTGCAGCAGGATGGGAGGCAACAGGCAGAAACTGGAACACTGAACATTCCACCTGAACATGAGGAAGCACTTTATGGTGCAGGTGGTTGAGCACTGGAACTGGCTGTCCAGAGAGGTGATGGAGGGAGTCTCCTTCCCTGGGGATACTCAGGCTCTGTCTGGACACAATCCTGAGTAAGCACCAAGCCTGACAGAGTTCAAGAAGCACTTGGATGCTCCTCTCAGGCACAAGGTGTGACTCTTGGGGATGCTCCTGTGCAGGGCTGAGAGCTGGACTTGATGTTCCTTGTGGGTCCCTTCCAACTCAACATATTCTGGGATTTCATGAATGTGCTTGAGGGTACCTGCTTGAGCAAGGAGGCTGGACTAGGTGACTTCCAGTGGTTCCTTCTGACCTTAACCACTCTGTGATTGTGATTGGTTGTCCTTGTGTGGTGCCTTCAAGACAGGTGGCTCCTCTATGCCAGCTCTCATGCCATTTATTTGGAATGGGATAGATGACATTTATGGAGTTTTCATGGTTAGGTACAATTCAATACAATACTGTCAAAACTGGATCAATATGTTTCTGGGAAGGCAAACTCCTCCTGGACAACACATCAATGTTTTCTAGTTAACCACACTTGTCACAGTCCCTTTTCTTTTCTCACAAGGTTACTGCTGCCCACAGTTTCACTCAGGAAATTGAAAATTCCAGTTTACGACAGGCCACTGGAGGAAAGAGCATTCAGGTTTGTTTTCCATATTACAAACCAACAGATACACAACAGCCGATGTGTGAACTATGGCACTAAACACACTTCTGTGTCCAACAGTGGCTGGATTCGGATCAGCCGGACAGTCTGCGTCCTCTGCGCCGTACAAAAAGGGCCTGGATTATCACCACCATTGATGTGCAAGAGGAGGACAAAGGACCATTCCCCAAATATGCCGGACAGGTACAGCCTTTTAGGAAAAATTCTTCTTCAATAATCATTAATTATTCACCATGGCTTGTACAATAAAACACTACAAAGAGGAGAGGGCAAGAATTGTGCATTAAACAGCAACTTTTTAAAAACTTACTTGTTCAAAGTTGTTTTATTTACACAGAGCTGGGTAGGGCTGTGGGGTGGGAGGGGTGCTGCTCCCTCCTGTGGAAAGCTGCAGGGATACTCAGGAAAAGGAAGACTCTGAAGAGGGGGAGGGAAGAGGGTCATGACACGGAGCAGAGTGGTGGTGCTGCAGCCCAGAAGGCTCTTGGGTTGGCTGAGACCAAGCCTGCAAGCAAGGCCACCTGCAAAGGGAAGGTGGGCAGAAAGAACTGGCTTGAAGTATTTTATGTTCTTGTTCCATCTTGCCTGCTCACATTGCATTGTTCTGCTTCTCTTTTCCAAAGCTTTTCAATAACAAAGCATTTAATACATCACTGAAATATTTAATCAGTGGACCTGGGGTAAATGAACCTCCAGAGGTGGGATTGTTCTCTATAGAAGATGATGTCAATGGGCACGTGTATGTGCATCGCACCATCGACAGGGAGAAGACTCCAGTTTTTATGGTAATGCACTTTAAAAGAATACTTTAAACTGCTTGCAAAGGTTAATTGCTTTCTTTATGACTAAATCCTTCACAAGAATTATGATACTGTTAAATGCTTCTTTGACCTCCATTTCTTATCTTGAACCTGTAAGTAAGTACTCATTTGATTGGCTCAGCAGAGACCAGTAACTTTGTCATCCCTGTTTATTATCAATTTCTTTGTTTGTGCTTCCATAAGCATTCATACACCTCCTTTCTGTTTTCATTTTGGTATGACCCTTGATCATAACCTAAAAATTTACGAGGTTGTCCTGAAATTCCAAGTATGTTACAGATAGAACACTGAGTTGTAAACAGGGAACCTCCCAAGCAGGAGAATGAAATGCATAGTTATAAATTACAGAAGTCTGGATAATCCTGGAGGAGCTGCAAAGCTGTATTACTGTAACTTTACAGAAGAGGAAGCATATGTTTCTCCTTAAAAGCAGAAAAGTGTTCATAAGCAGTAACTGTAATGAAAGAAATGTGATAACCAGTGTATGAATGAAATATGCGAGTGTGGGTTTGTTTTCCTCTTGCAGAACTATTTTAGTTGTGGTCTCCTTATGTGTATTCTGTGGTGATTCCTATTTGTGTCTCTGTGGATTAACTGTACCAAATTATAGTTTTCCATGTGGTTTGTTGTGCAAGGTCTTGCCTTCCATAATGAAAAGATAAATTCTGGAGAGCTTTGTAATCCCCCCCACTGAACACAACCGCTCCAGGGCTTGGTTTTAAAGCAGAACTAAGTTTAGCAAATGGGGATTCAGCATTCAGAGTTGAATCCACTGCATATTCATGGATATGGAGCCAAAATATCATAGAAATGCAGCTGAAGAAAACTGAATGTGCTACTTAAATAAATATTTCAGAACTGGGAAGCACAGGTAGAAGCATTCTTCTGTATGACCCAAGGATATTTATGTATTTTATATTAAGTAGCCTTTTTTAATAACCCAGAGCCAACTCCAGTAGAAATACTTTTTTTCTTTTAAAAGTATTATTTGATGCCCAGGATGACCATTATGAATCTGCTACCGTTGAAAGGTGAAATAATGACTTAAGCACGTGACTGAAAGCCAATGTTGCCTAAATTTCACTGAAACAGCTTCAAAATTGCGAGTTTTTTGCTCTGTTCTGGTATCTAAATGGTACTGTTCAGTCCATTCTGATACCTGGGTTGCTCCTCATGTAGATACGTTTCGATATTGAGGACAGAGTGAGTGGGGAGCTGCTGGACCGCCCTTTATTTTTCAAGATAAAGGTTCAAGATATTAATGACAATGCACCCAAGTTTTCCCAGGAAGAATATAGCATTACAGTAAGAGAGAACCACAGTCAAGGTATGTGCCATCGAAACAAAGGATGCTCTTTGTGTCTTACTGCTTCTTAATTCCTTCGTTGTTATTATCCCTTTCCTACTAAATCTGTTCTTCTCCCTCCCTTACTTAAACACTCCTGTATTTAAGGACTATCTCCTATGTCTGATTCACCTCAATGTACATTAGAATAATGTTGGAGACATTCTGGAAAAACTCCCAAGGTATTTCTCCTTATCTCCAAGCAGGTTGGTCTGAGCTGTGGATCTGGAACCTGCACGTGCCCCTTGTTTCCCACAAGGTGGTCAGACACTGTTTAGAACTACTGAGGCTTAGTCTGGGTGTGCAGTGGACACGGTGTCAGCTCCTCAGAAGCTGCATAAAAAGCTAGTGAATGTTTTTGATGAAGTGAATCCAGGAGCGTGGCACTAAATGTTTTAGGTGGATTTGCCACCCAAATGAAGTAGTGGCCAGAGCCTTTTCAGGGATAACCATAGACATAGGAGAAGTTGAAGATTGTCCTGGGACTTGTGTGTTTAAGAGCCTGCACACAGGCCTGAGAAACTCCATGCTGAGACTAAACACTTCTATTAATATCTCCATTCTTCTTTCTAGATGAGCCAGTTTTCCAAGTCACAGCCTTGGACAAAGATGAAGTCGGCACTGTGAATTCTCAGGTGTCCTATTCTATAAGTATGCAAATGCCCATTCCAGATGGATTCACATTTAAGATTGATCCAACCACAGGATCAATACTTCTGTCAAGATGCCTGGATTATAAGGTGATGTATATTTGGCAGCTTCTCATCATGTAATGCATGATATATGTTCATTACACAGTTACCAGGGGCAAGGAGGAGGAGAGCCTCACATCCAGCTTTGTAGCTCTGACTGGCAAAATGTGGGAACAGCTTCGGCACTAATTTTGCAACTTCCTCATTGCTGTTTTTCAGACTGCCAACTCTTTCAAACTTTTCATTAAAGCCAGTGACCATGGAAGTCCCCAGCTGTCATCTACTGCAACAGTGAATGTTGCAGTTGAAGATGCAAACAACCACCTCCCTGTGTTTGCCAGTGCTAATGTAAGGAAAAACACCATCACTGAGCCTTCCTAAACACAGTTCCATCCTTCAAACTGCTAAATGCACTCAGCAGTGGACATGGGAACCCTCAGACACTTGCAGCATTAGGCAAAAACATCTGCAAATGAGATTTATGTGTCAGAAGAAACTGTTTCTTAAAATGTGGACAGTGACAAATTTCCTTAGTTTTCTGTGTACAGCACCAGAAGGTTTTGTCCCACTGGTAGCAGAAGGAAGGTGACAGACCAGCTTAGTCTAACATCTGGGAAGGTAAGGTGCTGGTTACCCAGAGAAGTGGTGGATTCCCCCATCCCTGGAAGTGCTCAAGACCAGTTTGGGGCTTTGAGCAACTCTGTCTAGTGGAAGGTGTCCCTGCCCATGGCAGTGGGTTGAACTAGAGGGCCTTTAAGGTCCCTTTCAACTCAAACCATTCTGTGATTACAATCTACTTTCTGTTTTACAATCTACTGTCTACCCTGAATTAACTATCCCAGCCACAGCCAGCAATGCACCCACAGTGCTGTCATGGCAAGCACTGGTATGTGTAAATATTTGGAGTTGTAAAGGGCAGGAACAGATACCAGGTTACAACAGTGTGTACAAAGTCACCCACAAGAGCAAACACATTCACGAGTGTGTTACCATGGTGGGTCTCCTGCCTGCACAGAGGTGTTTGGATGACCTGAGGGAACAATGTTAAATAACCTGCCAAAACAGGCTTATGCAAGAAGTCTGTGTTTCATCAGCACTAACTCCAGTCTAGTAAAAATCTGCCCCTTCTCGTGGCTGTGATTTGTTCCCTCTGTCTCAGTACATGTATCATCCTTCACTGCATTATTTGGTCTGAAGTTTCAGCTCCAACCAGTGACCAATTTATATTAAGAATAAAGACAAACAAATGACATTTTGCTATGATCTCATCACTCCTTAGGGGATTTCATTGGCATTTCTCAACCTGTCTTTGGAGTCCTAGTTAGGCAAACTGGTGGCTCCATTACACCATCAAAAACTTAAGCCATTGTGAAGAGATTACCTAAAACAAACAAACAAACAAATATCCTTATTTCCTTCCTTTCCTCTCCCAGTACCAGCTACAGGTTTCAGCAGGAGAAGAACATCCAGCTGTATTACGGCTCCAAGTGGAAGATAAAGACTCTCCCAGCACTCCAGCTTGGAGAGCAAAATACAGAGTAGTAAAGGGCAATGAGAGGAAACAGTTCACCATTGAAACAGATCCAGACACAAATGAAGGCATTCTGAGTATTACCAAGGTAAGGAGCAGTAAGATATGATGACATGTAGTCTGGCAGTGTCAATATGAGACCAATCAAGGAGTGTTTTAGATGAGTCAGGTGAGCTCAGCTCTCGTCTGAGTTCCAGGTGACTTGACGTGACTGCCAAACCAAAGGTCATAAATGCTAATCACACTTCCCTCTGGGGTTTTCAGCCTCTTGACTACAAAGGTGACTTTGAAATGAGACTTGTCATTGCTGTAGCAAATGAAGAACCTTTCTTCTTGTGTAAAAATGGCAATGTGATGACCTCAAGCCAAGAATCCACCAACACAACGGTGAACATCAAGGTCATACAGTCACAACATGCTCCTAAGTTCCATCCTCCTCTACTTATTGTTCAAAAAGAAGATTCAATGAAGCCTGGAAGGGTATTTAGAAAATATCCTGCCACATATCCAGATGACGTGCCAAATAAGATACAGTAAGTGGAGATGTTCTAACTCTCAGAATAAGAAAAAGCTTAGGAATATATATTTGCAAGTTTAGTTTGGTACCCAAAAGCCCTTTAAAATCCTAACTTGTAATTTTTGCCTTTCCTGTTAAGATATGAACTAGCCCATGACCCAGGTGGCTGGCTGAATGTGGATGAGAATTCTGGAGTTCTTACTGTGGCAAAAGAATTTGATCAAGAATCCCCTTTTGTGAACAACAGCCTGTACACCATTATTGTTCAAGCTACTGGCCATGGTAAGCAGCCAGTCAGGAAACAGTCAAGCAGTATTTGGACTCTGAGATGAGCTGCATGTTAGATACACAACTATAGTTAAAGATTAAGGATCTAAGTGATTAATGGATAACAGAACACTCTAATATTTAAAACTTGTGTTATGTGTGACTATCAGGGTAAACCAGAGATCCTGCCAATGAATGGCATTTGTCAGTACCCACTTGTGAGGGTTTTTCTGTTTCCTTTGCTCCTGTCTAGGCTTTCCACCACAGACTGCTACTGGCACCATCCTGCTTTACTTGTCTGACATTACTGATCATATGCCATCATTAGTGGCTCCCTCTTTGGATGTGTGTGACAAAAAAGAAGGGACACTTCTCATTATACAAGCCAAGCCTGCCCTGGTCCATTCACATTCCGAGCCATTTACATTTGAGCTGGCTGAGGACTCTGAAGATGTGAAGCGTAACTGGACTTTGGGGAGGAACTTTGGTGAGTTCTTCCTTTCATGTACTTCAAGAGAAGTTTGTTGCCAGCTGTGTGCCCTCTAGTTGTTTCACTGTCTCTTGCCTTTATAGTTTGTCACTGATGAGTCTCAATGAGACTGAAAGGATGTTGAGGAGTAACTTTCAAAATATGAAGTTACAGCAATTTGAAAAAAAATTACATTAGTCTTCATCTCTGCTGAGGACAGGACCAGAAGCAACGTGCAGAAGGGGGAGTAGGAAGCTGAGGAACTGCTTCTGCATTTGATTAATTACATAATGAATTCTAATGTCAGGGCAGCTGTGCCAGAATGCACAGGCTGGGACGGTTCTCTGCCCAGAAGGCTCAGTGAGGTGATAAAGTGGGATGTAATTTTATCCTATTTACTATGGTTCTTCAAGCCTGAAAAAAGTATCTTAAATTAGGGTGCAAATGAGTTTCCCTTTGATTATCAACAGAAGGGACTATAGAATATCAGACTTCTTTCTGTGAGTCTCGAAATGTCTTCTTTTTAGGGCAGTCAGTTGAACTTTTGATGTTAAGAAGCCTCCCACAAGGCAGCTACTTGGTGCCCATCATTATTCAGGACAGGCAAGGATTTTCTACGAGGCAGAAGCAGCACATCAGGCTCTGCTTTTGCCCAGATGGACATACATGTGAAGATTCACCTGTTCCACAAGCAGCAGTGGGGCTTGGAGGTGGTGCCATTGCAATAATACTGATGACTTTCTTATTGCTACTGGGTAAGTAACCTCCTAACTTGGGTGTGCAGCTTGTCTGTCATCTGCCCCTTGGATCTCATTGCAATTGCAGCTCATGAACTAAAATCCCCTAAAATCATGATTATATTGCATCTGGATGGTGACTGGCAAATGCAAACTGTCATTAAGCTGAACTCCAGTACAACCAAGTAAACACTCTTGTTTGCATTGAATAAAACTGAGTACTTGACTTTTTTGACATTGGCTGTGTACTGACAAACTGGAATTAATGAATTCTGTGTGGTTACACTTGTTCCAGAGCTGCTTCCTCTGTACCAGCTCATGTTGGTTAATGCTGAAGAGATGAACCACTGATTCTTTATCTGAAGCAAAATTTCAGATTATGTGAGCACTATTCCCTGGTTCCCTGAGTGTGATCTCCTCTGTCTGCTGCTCAGTGCAGTGCCCTGTGCAAACGCAGCCTGGCTGTCTGCAGCAGGCTCCTGCTCCAGCCAAGCATTCCCTCAGCACAGCAGCATTGCTGGAGATTCCCAAGAGAACTCCTTTGGAACTGGGCTGGGTCCCACTGTGTTGAGCCGTGCCCATCTAGCCACAGTGTCCATTTCAACTCTCCCTCCCTTGTTTACGCAGTTTTCAGCATTCTGCTTTGCCGCTGTTGTGGGTCAGGACATAAAGGCAAAGCTGTTTTTCTGCCTCAGGAGGGTGAACAGACTTTAATCAACTATAATGCAGAGAGCAGAAATCCCTTTCCTGAGGTAAGTGTGAAAGTACGTATTACATAAACCCAGTGTTGTGTGGCTGAATCTGCTACTAATCATCTCTTTAATTATGTTTCCTCTGGGTTTGGTATTGAGAAAAATAAAGCTTTTTAGCCACTAAGCATATCCAGAGAGGGGTGTTCTGCATGGATTGGGTAATGCCACCCTGGTGACAGACTCTTACCACTCCTACCATTTTTCAGTATCAGCAGGACTTTCCCAAGTGCCTCATCCTGCGGGTGACTCCAAGAGATGGGAAGCAGAGCATCTCTGGTCACACTACTACACACACATAGTAGTGTGTTCAACAAGGGAGTAAATGGAAGGGGAAAACGGAATAGTCTGCAAATGTGTGATCCTTCCCAGCCCAGCCCAATTCCTTATTAACACCAACCCTCTCCCTGTGTGCAGGCAAAGCTGGGTATTACACATTGTGCTGCTCCAACACCTGTGTTTGTGGAGACTGGAAAAGAAGTGACTATTGAGGTAACTGCCTTATTCCTCAGGGAAATGCTCTTTTTCATACCACATAGATTGGCATCCCAAGAATGAGGTCTGGTATTATTAACAGTAGGAAGAATGATACAATATCAAACAATTAGAAAATAAGGAGGTGTAATTTCTTCCAAAATTCTTATTACAGTACCTGAACTGATATGCACAGAATTTTATTCAGTTCTTGGCATGAGTAAAATGGAACCATCTTTCTTCAGATATCTGTCAAAAACATGCTGGTCAACAACTTCTACCTAAGATACTCTAAAAGCATGGGCAGGATTTATGAGTATTATATGATTATATTAAGATGTACTTCTGGGGTTTGAAGATTTCTGAGGTTTTATTTTGGATTTTTGTACTATGTTCTCTATTGCAAAGAATACCTGAAGAAAATTCTGGTCTCCATCAGTAGGTGATTGCCGTGTGTTCTGTTCATGAGTACATAGGGATCACCAGGAGACCCTCAGAACAGTCTCTGTCTTACAGCAAAGAGAATGCAAAATAGTCTCTTTTGTATATGTGAGAACTTGATTTCACAGTCCTTAAGGTAATAGTGAGGAGCTTGGACTGCCCACATGATCTGAGGTCACGTTGGGTGCCATGAAAAGGAAACTATAAATTTAGAGGAAGAAAGAGGTTTAATCACTGGAGATAATGAAGAATGCTGAGAGTTGTGACTCTGTGGATCCAGGGAGAATGTGCTCACAAGGAGAAACAGTCCCTGAACAGAATAAGCTGCAATGTAACTGGAGGAGGCAGCACAAGAGAAATGGATGTAACAGCAAGAAAGATAATTATTTGTGTGTGAAACAAATTTTAGAAGGTGACTTTATGCAGGTCAAACCTGAGACACGGTGTCTGTCTTCCAGAACTGCCTTTACACTGGTTACGAAACATTCAAAGCAAGACACCTGGATCACCTCACACAGAGAGTGGACAAAATACTGGGTGAGGTAAGAAATGAATGTTGAGCTCCTCCCTTGTCAGGCTGGCTTGTAAGCATAGGAGAAAAGGCTTTCCAAACTGGACAGCTGCCATGGCTTCAGCTGTTCTCAGCCCACACCTTGGAAGCACTGCCATCAAAAACGAGGGATTTATTTGATGGGGAAACATTCCAGACTCCTCCTTGCTGAAAATACCTTGTCTGCCAGACTTCTGGCTGGTCATCAGCTGTTACTGCAAGGCTGGGATCTGTCACTTTTGAAAGCCCTTCAGGATGGAGAAGTGGGGCTAAAATGCTTTCTCCAGCACAGTTAAAGTTCAGTCACCTGCTCCTGCACTTCTGTGCTGTCAGGGAAACTTTAATTCCTCCTGCCATGTCCTGTCTGACCCCTGCATCTTTCCAGGCCTGTCCTTCATGCCTCCTTGGCCAGACTCCATGCCATGCCAGTCAGGTTCCCTTGCCAGCTCGCTGGCAATCAAATGCCCTTTTCTGCCTCATTTTTACCCTGGGGGAAGTTCAGGCTCTGGAGCTTATGCAGCTGAGAGTTTCAGTAAAACTTTTCCTTGTCAGACAAGGGCCCATACTCTTCCCTGGCTTACCTGTCAAATTTGCATGCCATGAATTCCTTTACTTTTCAAAAGGACAGTAGGAGCTTCTGTGATGCCTTGCCTTGTTTGTTCCCTTCTTTAGAAGCTGTATTACCAAACTACACTGGAAGAATCCAGGGATGTTGATGAATCTTGCAGAAGATACTCTGAGGAAGGAGAACTAGAGCGCAGTGACTCCCTCTTCTATGTCTCCATTAGCAGTGAAGACTTGACTGTTGAGTTTTTGAACACTCTGGGACCAAGTTTTTCTGCTCTGGAAGAAATCTGTCAGAAGAGATCTCCATCAGTCAATTGATTTCAGAAGGCTGTGACTACTTTATGGTGTTGCAAAGGCTTCTGGCAGGAGCACTGATATTTCAGAAGAAAGCACCATCTATACATGAAAAGCTTTCCAGTGTGCTTGCACCATGAGGATCTGGCTTTTTATTCCTCCTGCCTGCACTGTTTGCACATGGACAGCCAAGAATGTGACGTGTCTGCAGGGTCCACTCTACTCTACAGAGATGATGGAGAGATTCTGGCATATTCTGTGCAGACTTACACAAACAGAAGATCTGATATTAAGGATCCTCTATGCAAAGGGGAAAAAACCCAGATCTTCTGGGCCTGAAATTCCAGTCAAAATTCCATGTGGAAATAAGTCAGTTTTGAACAGAGAAGGCAAGTACCTGATGGGCCAGCAATATTGTCTTTCTCCCAGTAACAGGTCTCTATGAATCCAGTGTTAACTGTCACACAGTGCCATGGGGATCTGACTTGATCAGATGTTTTCCATCTACGTGGCACTGAAACATCGAGGAGAACGTGTGCTCGAGGTCTGCACATCCTTCCCTCGAGCGGGAAAAGGCACTTTGGGTGCTCGCGTGCTGTGCTGGCATCTGCTGGTTGTCGCGATTACGGCACTGCTGAGAAGTTGTTGGCAGTCAAGACATGGTTATAACCACCTGCCCTAAGTGAGCCGCAAGCGACTGCGAGCAGGAGATTCGTGGGTTTCCCTCGAGCACCGCTGATAAAACAGGGGAAGTGATAAGGAAGGGACAGCCTCGAAATTCCCTCTTAGGAAAGCACAGGTGTGTTACTTTGAGACGCTGAGGGTTTGGACATGAGTGGCTGGGATTGCCCAGTGCTGGGTACGGCAGAAGTGTTACACTGCAGGGGGAGCTCAGGGCAGAGTTTCTGCCTTTGGGTGAGTTACACATGCAGGGAGTGATGGAGTCAGTCACAAATCTTACTGCAGTCCTACTACAATTCTGTGCTTTGGGAGAAAAATGCTTTGCCTGAGGCAAGCACTGAGTCTGGTAGGTGAGGCTCTGTTTTTCAGTTTCAGTTTACTTAAACGATAAATTGGGCTTTTGCTTGGGTATTATTACCTAATAATTCAGGGCTGGAAACTTCAGTCAGGTGTGATAAAAGAATTTGGCTGAGTGGCAGGCAGCTACATTTTCCTAAATGCCAGCAGCAAGATGTGTTTGCACAATAAATCACTCCTGTGATAAACTGTCCTTAAGCTCTAATTCCAGATGGAAGACTTCAGGTCAGGTCAGTGATTTAGCAGCACTGCTAATAACTGAGGTGATGTTTTTATTGTAAATGAAAACCAGATTTCCAAGATTAGAACGATGCTTTGTTTTGCTGTTTCTTGTGAAAATTATGCAAGATTAAAAATAATAATCAAAGTATTCTGTGTATTTATTGTTCATGTAAACTTGTGTTGGGTTTGGAGCCCACCATGTGTGCAGTCACCCAAAGGTTAGATGTGATCAGGCCCACAGTTGCAAAATAGAAAGTTTTCTTTCTCTTGCATGGGACAAAAAGAACTGCTTTAATGGAAAGCCATTTTTTGGCAAATGAGAATGTTCACTGGAGGTTCTTACAGTCATATACACTGTGCCCATACATGTAATTACATTCATTATTTGTGTGGCTTCAAGGACTTAGTAGACTTACATTCAGCTAATAGGGCTTCCCAGCAGCATTGTGAAATAAAAATGTGGTGTTCACACTTTCTCCCATTGTTTTAAAAACTAGAAATATCTGCTTGATCCCCAGAGAATCATCCAAACCCTCCCGGAGCTCTGGCAGCCTTGGGGCTGTGCCCACTGCCCTGGGGAGCCTGCTCAGTGCCCAGCACCCTCTGGGGGAACAACCTTTTCCTGAGATCCAACCTAAGCCCGCCCTGACCCAACTCCAGGCCATTCCCTGGGTCTGTCCCTGGTCCCCGCCGAGCAGAGATCAGTGCCTGCCCCTCCTGAGGAAGTTGTAGAGTTGGACAGGGTGATACCCCAGGCAGGTTTGTCCTCAAAGCTGCTGTTGCCCTGTCTGCTCTGGGGGTGAGAGTGAACCATCTCAATCCCAATCCCTGAGGGAGCTCTGAGAGGTTCACAAGGAGGATGATGTGATGTCCCTCCTGGAGGTACACCCTTCTCTGCCAGTGCCTCGCAGCAAACCTGGCCTGAGGGATATGACCTTCAGTTCAGGCAAATTGCCACATTTGTTCCCAAGGCCCCTCTGCTTGTTCCTGCTGTCCCCAGGACCCGCCAGGAGCATCCCGTGCTCTCTGTGCAGCCACAGCTGTGTATGACCGACACCCCCGGCTCGTGCTTTGCTCCCTCGGTGGCAGAGGGTGCGTGCGAAGCCTCTGGTTTGGCCAGCAGCTGTTTTAAACCCCAAGTAGCATCACGGCTTGCTGTTCCTTCACTGCTGGTGGTGCTCCCGTGTTCCAAGTACCTGTTCCCAGGGAGAGCTCTCCCCAGATGCCTGGGATCCCCCATTACCTCTGCCCCTGCCGTGCCCGACTCAGCGGGAGTCCCAGCAGCACTAATGTTTATCTCTGCACAGGCTCCAGCTCCTTCTTTGTTTTGCCTCATTTATAAAGATCTTACTTACAAAGCAAATGACACACAATCAGTAAAGGGGAAATTAATCATGCTGGAGCCAAACTTTTGACACTGAGTTTTAAAGGAAACAAGAGGCACTGATCACAGGCTGGTCCTACAGAGAGGGATGGAGTACATCAGTGATAAAGTCTTTGTCTGAGGCAGAAAGCTTTTCCTTGGCTGCTGTTTCCTATACTCTGCTGAGCAATGGGATCCCGTGGGATCTTTGGGCTGCCACAGAAGAAGGGTAAGTTTTAGTCAAATCTTTCTGTGCCTGTTTGGGGTCATTTCCTCCCCTCTGAAGGATCTATTTATCCCGATTAAGGTATTACAAGAAGTCATTTAAAGGGTAAACAAATGACAAGAGATTCTATCAGTGAACGGGAAACCGCATGCTGAGAGGGTTATAATTAGTTCCTTCTACTAATGACTTAGGTGTTGTTGTATTTCACAATCCTAATAATTAAACACTTAGTAGCAGAGTGTTGGATTAGTGTTTTGAAAAACCCATATGCCAAGCTGGGGGCTTTTCTGAAGCTTTTCTGAGAGCAAGCAGGGAACAGGTATCGTAGCACATGTGGTGGTGGCAAAGTTTCCCAACTGAGCTCCAAAGAAACTGAAAATAGGCTTTTCCTTTCTTACCTTGGGCTGATGCTGAAGACAGAAAAATGAGAGATTTATGCCGGTCCAACATGGCTTTCAATTTTAGCCCGCAATAGCACGTGGATGGAAAACTGCTCATCAGGGAAAACTGAAGGAAGGCAAACTCAGAGCTCAGGTGAGAAGATGCTGTACCATCTTCCCCCTGTGCTGTCCCTGTTCTTCACACTGCCATTACTTCCTACTTTGCAGAAGCGATGAGAAGCCTTCGCAGTGGAAACATCCCCTGCCAACCCTGTTAGTGAAGCAAGGCCCGCTGCCCCGAGGCTGACCAGCTGCTTGCTGGATGCCTCAAATAACATAACGCACAATGTCTACTGTAATAACTGAATTCTACCCTGAATGCTCATTGCTTTGGGACTGCCACATTTCTCAGAAAACAAAAGGAGCTTGAAAAATGTGAATATTTAATATTTCAGATGCCCACTTTGTTTCACTTAATGCTTGTGGTAGGAATCTGCAATTTCCAGTTACCCCTGTGAGGTGTGAGCTGAAACTCACAGAACATTTTTTACTCTGAGGATAAATCTCTAGATTTCCTCTGCCCTGCCTGTGCCACCTCTCCCTTTGAGGACACTGCAGCAAGCCCCAGTTTGCAAGAAAACCATTCTATACTATGGAAAATGAAGCAAAATGGGGTTACAGGAGCCAGTGGAGGCCCTTCAGCCTTTTCCCTTGTCCCCTGGACAGGTGTAATTACCCAATGTGAGATTTGACAAGAATGATGAAGTGAATGCACAGAAGGTAAAATTTCCAGAAGATCATGCAACATCATCTGCTCGTTGTTGGTTCTGCTACCACTTCCATCAGCAGTGAAGTGTCACACAGCACAGTTCTCTCCAGTAACATATTATGGAACACAACCAACATCTGTTCCTCCTCTCTGATCGTCCCCGAGAAAGTAAACCCCTGTCTTTTGAGAAAAGGGGGCTCTCATAAGCAAAATATCAGTATAAAAAAGTTTGAGTTTTTTTGTAAAACATAACGTCACTAAATATATCAGTATTCTTGCGACTTCAATTACAAACATCTTTTTTGTACAATCTACTGATTTTTTCATAATAGCTGAATATGGTATGTTATTAATAATTCAGTAGTTTTTGAATTGTTCTAAATGCTGTAAAATAAGAAAGACAATTACTTCAGGGATTCAATTAGCAAATTATTTCAAGGCACTGATAATTATTAATGCTTCTTGATAGAGGCTTTTCCTGTGTGAAGCCAGTTCTGTGACTACCCAGGAGATGGCATAAGCAGACCAGTTATCAACCTGCCAGTACCAAGGAAGAATTACAAATACCCTGTTTGAAAACTAATCTACTTACAAAAATGTGTATTTTGATATAGTCAGTGGAGAGCCCTTTCCTCATCAGCATCATGCAAGGAAAGTATCACTTAATAGCCATATAAGGAGAAGGGAGGTGGGGAGGCCAATATGAAAAATCTTAATCAGATATTCTGATTTTTCTTCCTTATCTATGTCCATTATATAGAAATCTTTCTATTTGTCCACTGTTTTTTTCCAGTGAAGAGACAGCAACCATGTCTGACAAGAAATATATCTCTATGTCTGCATCTGTATTGTGTTTTGTTATCTCATTTCATCCCTTTTCCAAAGGGTTCCATTCAAAGAATTTCTCAAAGTATAGGGCATATGTAGAACCCATTTATGCCAACAAATGAACCCTTCTGAGCACAGAAAAGGAATTTATGTTTGCAAATGGCTTTCAATATGTAACTTTCCCTATAAGCATTTGACCTATTCTAATATATATTTTCAGTATTCAAACTTAAAAATCACATAGACAGAATTCTCTATTCAGACCTACAAACCCCACAGCCAGAACAGACTCTGCACACGTGGTTGTGGATACTTCAAAGAAGAAACAAACATTAAGGGAGATCAGTTTCCCTCTCTTCATTCGGTGTTTCAAAATGCCCAAATCATGCCTCAGGGAGACATTTGATAATGCCAAACTGTAGTTTTTGAGGATATAAATGTACTTAGGATTACTATGAAATTTCCTAACTTGAAATCTGCTGCCTATCACACTCAGGTTCTTGTCCAGAAGTGAAACCATGGAGAAATGCAATTAAACAAGAAACCCTTCTTTGGACCTTGGGTCAAGTCCCAATTATTCACATGCTGAAAGTGATTTGATAGACTGTGCATTCCCATTTTTTTTCCCCTAGGCATTTGCAAGGTGCCACAGAATGTCACAGTTGAAGCCTCCCCGTCAGAAAGGCCAAGAGCTGAGGTAGGAGAGTTACTGCAAATCAGCTCTGGGCTGCAGGAGTTCACTTGTGGAGGGGCATTTGTAAACAGCTGGCAAGGCAAGCACCACATTCCTAAATTCTGAATTAATTCCAAGGAAATGATAAAGGACAAATATCTAGGATTAGGGGAGATGAGCATATTAGTATAAAAATAGAACACATATTAAACTCACCTATTTCAGAACTGTAGTTCTTCTCCATCCTTCTTGATCTCCATCCAACATTCCAACATCAATGAATCTTATCCATGTATTGTATGGGCAGCTTTTAGTACCTGACAGAGCCTGAAAGAAGAGATTTTAATCCCTAATTAGGGCTTCAAGATGTTTCCACAAGAAAAGCATTAAAAGACACAGAACTACCATTTGTGCTTTTGAATTTTTTCCAACCTATTTTTCAGAATACCTGTGAAAGGGTATTTTTTATCCTGTAGTATTTGCCTCCTGCCCAGAACACCTTCTACATACCCAGAGTTGGGAATCTCACATCTAAAAGCACCCATGTTTTTGTTTTCAAACATTTTGTTTAGAAAACCTCAGCTCTAGCCAGGACTATCATAAACCCACCAAAGCTCAGTCCAGTTCAGCTTGTCATGTTGCCAAGAATGCTGCTTAGATGAATACAAACACCACTAACCTGTTTAATTGAATTGCATTTAGGAGGGATATGGAAAAGAATACAAGATGATTTTGGAAGCTGCACCAGCAAATCCTGTAAGAACATGTTACAGAATTTTATGTGTAAAAAATAATAACAAACATACTACAAGGCACCAGCACTCACAGTTGTTCCTAGCAAAAAGGCAATGCAAAGAAATGGCTTTTAGGGTAGAAACTGAAGTGTATCCTGGATCCTGAACAGCTGCTGACACAGGCTGCAACTGATGGAAAACCAAGACAACCTGTCATCTCCCTGTTAGAGTTCTGACAGTATAAAAGGGTTTTTCATTTAGAAGCTCATTTGAAAGCAGTAGTGACAAGTGAGTTCCTATTTCCATCTACAGTGGAAAGAATTTCCCACTTCAGTGCCTGGTTCTTCTTTTTGATATTTTAGGGAAAATCAAGGATGATTCTGGCAAAGCCAAAGTGATCCAATGAAGCAAATGGAGAGGATGGGGCCCCACACATTTCTTGGTCAGAGCATTCATGACTATGACCAGGATATTCTGTTTACAGGTGTCAGCAGGACACAAAAGGAAGAGAGGACGGTTTGAAGAGGATATATTTATAGGAGACAAACACATGGAATTTGGAAAAAACAAGCTAAACTTTCCCAATGACGTCAGAAGAAGAGAAAGTCTGGACTGTAGAATATGAGTAACTTAGAAAACACAGTATAAAGAATTATCTCTTCCAATCCAAACTGGAATAAACAAAAATAAACAAGAACAAAGAATTCTAGAGGGACTCAAGACTAAAGCTAAAACCGCCTAATATTGCTTGTTAGCAGAGCACTGTCCTGGGCTGAGTGAGAGGCAAACACAGACATCCCTGTACCAGGCAGGGGCTGTGTCTCCAGAGCAACTCCACGCATGGAAGAGGACTCAAAGTGCAAAATCCTTTTTCAGACGGCAGTGTCTCATCCCCAAAAAATCAGGAGCTCAGGTGGAGGAGACAGTTTGTGTTTGCATCTTGTTCCAGGCAAACGGGAAAAGGTAAGGGGAGCACCCATCACATTCCCATCACAGGAGCTGGGAAGCACTGCCAAGTCTAGTAATTCAGAAATGATTTTGGTTTTGTTGCTTGAGGATCCAGGTGGCTCCAAAGCAGAGCCAGAGAGCAAATCCCACCATGGTGTGATGGATAATGGGGAAGGTTTGGCTCAGGACTGAACCGAGCACCCAAGGTAATGCTGCTGTGTACACCTAGCCATGGGACTGAAAATAAAGTGCCCTCAGCAGGAGGGGAAAACCAGGAAAATCGGTGTTCCAGCAGGTTCACTGCTGATCCACAACTCTGAAAATCATCCTTCAGCAGATTCCTCTGTGACCCTGGGCAAGATACTTGCAGACAGATTTTAATAAACTATTCAGCATCTACCTCCACTGGAATTAGTGGGAATTAAACACCATAAATCTGTCTACTACATCTCTCCGGCTGTGAAATGGGAGCGGCCCTTCCTGACTCAAAGAAATACTTCCAAAGATTATGAAGTATTTCCACAGGACAGTAATAGGAAGTGTGTGCTTATCCCAAACAGAAATATGAAGTTCCCTCAGCTGATGCTTTGCTGATGTGCTGAATAAATATTGTCTTTAGGTTTTTCGCAATATTCAGGTTTATGAGCCAAAGGAAAGCCAGGCATAGCTGATATTTTTAATGTGCTGGATAAATATTCATCAGGGTATTCATCAGGATATGCATTTTTTAAGCTAAAGATCCAATATTATTTATAGTCTGTGCTTTCATGTAGAGGAGCCAGTTACATGTGAAATGAGGAGGAAAAGTGCCACCCTGCTAGGAGGTTGCTGGATATTTGCTAACAAGACATAATGAGGGTGAAACAACCCTGTGCTTGACTTGAATGGAGAGTGTGGGAGTTCAACACCTCTGAAAAACTGAGATTTATTTCAGTATCTTGAACTTCAATGGGTAACTTTAGGCATTCAAATAGTTTGTGCAAGATCCTTGGCAAACATCAGAGTGAGCCTGTCACAGAAACAGGTGGGAAACCCAAACACACTCATCTACTGATCTGAAATCCCAAGATCTTTCAGTGTAAGTGGTTTCAACAAGACTGAGGAACACCATTACTGGGATTTTGTTTTAATGCTCAAAATGCAGACTATATTCTTTAGCATTTCTGGGTTACCAGGGGAGGGGTGGGAAGGTGTGTTTGAACAGGGGTTTAAGTGTTTTCTCTGCTTCAAACCCCACAATCATCGAGTGACAACGCACAACAAAAGCAGAGCTCCCACTTTTCCTTTTCAGCTGTCATTTGGTTCATGGCAAATTTTTATAACCACACTTTGGGAATTAAGTATCCAGTCCCATTCTCAGATTGGAGTGCTTAGAAAGCCTGCAGCAAATGTACTTCCAGTTTTGATTTGAGTTTATCAGAAAGACTTTAAAAAAGCCAGGAGCAACAGTGTCCCTCCTTCCCCCAGGACAACTCAGGGGCTGTGTTACTGTATACACTCCATCATTATGTGCCTCTAAAAATGAAAAATAGGACAAGAAATTGCAAGGTGAATGAGTTAATACATAAACCATTATCATATTCAAGCACTATACAACGGAATATCTCCTATTTAATTACGAGGCAGTGGAGTCAGTGCAGTGTGGTGACATTAATCATGACAATACTGAAATTTTGTTACCATGGTGTGTTTTTTAAGAGGAAACTATTTTAAGATGTAAATTAACTTTGCCTTAGAATTTCCCTGCTCATACCCTCAGACAAGCAGTAATCACTGTTTGTAGCATTGTGTCAAAGGCATGTGCTGAGCCGCCCGAGCAACTCAGAGACTACTAAATATTCCCAGCAGAGCCACCTGCAGCCTTATTTTGGCCCCAGTGCAAAGGCATCCTATTCCCTGCTGTCTCCTCTCACTTTTAACAGGCATTTGGATAGCTCAGGACTGTTATGCAATGACAGCTATGAACTTTAATATCCTTTATCTAACATGAAGCATCATAACCCCAGCCTTTGGTCCCTCCCCAGCTCCCAGGACAGCAGGATGTGTCTCCAAGCCCTGTTTGCTGCAGTCTCCGTTCCTCCCACCAAGAGCAAAGGGGCAGGCCCTGTTGTGCACATGCTAATGTTTATCAGAATTTACTCCTGCAAAATGTCCCTACAAAGACCACAAGACAAACTGGATCTTTGCCCCACACTGCAGATCCATCTCCATCAAGCTTCACTCTTGGGTTTATGTCCTAAGATGTAATTTAGACTCCCTTCAGCTGGACAGCAGCATTGAGATGATGGACTGGGGTGTTTCCTGGAATCAGCTCAATTCCTGGGGAAAAGAAGCTGGGAATAAAGCCTTGGATCAGACCCAGGTTAGGGATGCTGAGGAGGCATTTCTGGCCTGGGCTGAAAGTCTGCTGAATAGATGTGGTCAGGGAGAAGACGAGCAAAAAGCATCTTTGGATGTGAGAACCTGGAGCAGGTGATATTATCCTTTATGCAGGAACTTGTGATTGTAAACCTATGGCAAAGTCAGCATTCCCATCTGCACAAAGCTGAATTTTCCATGGAGTTAAATTCAGTTATCCTCACTGTGACCACAGAAGAGTCCCTGGAAGACAGACTAGGTTATCTTTGTGTCTACGAAACAAATATTCTCTTATTGTAAAGGGCAACCATTTTGTGCTTTCTGAGCTGACAGACTACTGTCAATACGTTAGCACCGCAATCCAGCCTGGAGCCTCAGGGACTCAGACACTCAAATGCCATTGAACTTCATAAACAGCTGAGTGCTTACATCCTTTAGGCTCCTAAATCCTGCCCTTAAATTACAAATCTGCTCTAGAAACACAAAAATCTAATAGATTGGAAGAAAAGTTTGCAATAAAGTATGGATTCATTCTAAATCCTCCGTTCATGAGATGCTGATCAATATGTATTAAATATACACAGTGCTGATGTGTTAGCTTATCACTTGGAAAAGCTTTTGACCTTGAACTGTTTTTCCTTCTTAATTTTACTTGTTTCATTTTTTGTTGGGATCTATCTGAGCTGAAGCTCTCTGGAGTAAGAAAAATCATCTTATTAATTCTGGCTCAGTCTCTAAGCGAGGCAGACAATCCTGTACCTTTTTGCTTACAGGCAAATCCCTCTTGTAGAACAGTTGCAAAGTTTCCTGTGTAGTCACTTGAAGTACATTTTCAGCCTCTAATCCCCTGCTGGAATGAAATTCGAGGGGTAATGGACTGACTAGAATTCCTCTCCTGAATTGGTTCTGATTTTAGTCAACCTCCAGCATTTCTGGCTTTTGATTGGAATCCCTTTGTCCTGTCGCACCATCAGAGAGGTCATGCCTGTCTTCTTTTGGCACGGATTTGCCTTTTTTGCTGGGAAAAAGGAACTTCATGCAGAACACCGTGCATTTGCATAACCTCCTTAGTAACAGTTTGCCAAGGAACACTCAGTGATATTCCTGTATTGTTCTCTGTCTCCCTGAGAGAACAGTGCTGTTTCTAAGGCTGCAAAATGATAGCTCTGTCTGGCATATTACAGAATATTAATTCCATTATTAAATCCAGTATTCTTCTAGTATTTGTCTTCTCACAGTCACTTGAAGGTTTGTTGCACCCCCACAAAGCACTTTTTCTGAGAATTACTCATGAAGTTTCTCTTGGTAAGAAAATTTTAGAGGTGCCTTTATAGAAACTCTTTTTCTTGCTTTGGATTGCTGAAATGACTATATCTGAAATGTAATCAGGTTTTATTGTGCTAAATATCAACACTGTCAACTGCTTCAGTATTTGTATTTTCTGATCTTAATCAAGGTTTGACCACAGCATGTCTATGGAGCCCTTAGCTAATAAATAAATAAATAAATAACCAGGGCCTTTTAGATTCCCTGAACCTCTAATTATTAAAGGCTTGCATGAACATGCAGGACAGTTGATGGAATAACAACTACTTAACCAAATTTCCACTTCAGTCTATTTACTCTCTGAGAAGTTTTACTGCTTTTAGGTCAGAACTGAGACACTGGTTCAGCTGCAGAAGCCCTTTTTTTGTGTTGCTGCAGAGAATTCTCTTAGTTCGGGTGTATCCACGGTGGGTTCTGAATTCCCGGCAGCTCCGAGGCAGCGGAGGCACAGCAGGTGGCACTCCTTGTCTGGAGCAGAGGCAGAGCTGGGGCTTCTTTAAGTGCGGAAAAGAAGGCAGCCCATCTTACCGCGAGCAAAACGAGCCACTCGGAGCAGATAATCACTAGCTGCGGATCAATTTAATTAGTGTCCTGTCACCGTGTGCACTCACCCCTCTGAGCTATATCCATACCCGTATATCGGATGGATCTGTCTCAGGGTTTACAAACTGGGCATCGGGGAAAGAGGGATGGGGTTATCCAACTCCAGTCCTTCCTGGGACACTGATCAAACAGAGCTGCTACTGGTGTGTTACTGCTCCAGCACTGCAGTCATTCTCTGCTGTGTCAGAGGCACTTGCAATAAATGCAGACAACACCCAAACATAAAAGAATAAAAGCCCTTTCTTCAATGTGAAGTGGGTGAAAATGAGCAGTCCCTACTTACCAGCGTGCTGTTGGAAACCTGTGGTACAGACGTTTAGCAGTGTCTAAGTGACTTCCCCGTTTGTACCGCTTTAGATTTAAGATACAAATGGCTCTGTATCTTTGCAATCTTTGCCTGACAACTCATAGAATTGTTGGAAAAGCATCAGAGTCCAGTCACCAACTCTGGTTGTTCACATTTAGCTCGACTTTTCAAGAAACTAATGGAAAAAATAAATTGGGTGTTTTTCTGATAGATGAACTGATAAATCTGATATGAAAGGGGGTGCACACAGTTATTTTGCTCAATGGCATGACAGAAACTGATTTTATAAATGTTCCATACAAGGCTGGTCAGAATGAGAGTGGATACTAATATTGAAGAGCTAATATCAATAAAAATAAAATTACTAGGCATAATTTGATTTAAGAGTAATATGAAGCTAGTATGAGGGGTTTTTTTTTTCAGAATGTCCTAAAGAAAATGTGGATTTTGAAAGGATTCAATTGCTCCATGTATCGAAATCAGTAAGAGCTGAATTTTCCAAGCTGTAGCTGTGTTTAGAACGCTCCCAGAGCAGCTGGACATGCAGTGTACCTGGTGATGAGCATGCTTCTCATGCTCCGCAAATACAAAGCATTCTTTAAAATCCAGGGGAAAATTACTTGCCGTATTGTTTGTCCACAGAAATAATTTAACCTTCCATTTCATACTGAGGACTAAAGCAGCGGTACAAACAAATGAGTTCTCAACCAGCTCGGCAGTGATTTCCCTCCGCCTGGTGCCCTCGCACTCCTGGCTCCTCCTCCCACCCTCTGCCAGCTGAAGGAGGGACACGATTCCCCGAGCTGTCTCCTCTCCCTGCTCCTCTCATTATTTATGACACGGCTTTTGAAATGCAAAGGTGGACCGAGGGTACAATGTGGAGAACGGGATGAGATGAAGGAGCTGTGATACAGCACATCTATTCTCCACAGGCACTTGGGAGCATCATTTTCTCACTGAAAAAAAGAGCCAAAACCCCAAAGAGTTGCATTGTTAGGTGAGGAAACAAATCCCCTTTGGAAAATATACGAGTTCTGATGTTTTATACAAACCTGATTATACTGTCTGACATTATTGATGTTGACAGCAATCGTAAAGTGAATTTGGAGAGATTAAGTGTATTGGGGTATTGTCTGTAATTTTTAATAATCCTCTTCTCTTGGATCCTGAAGAAAAGGAACATTATTGTTGTGGATGTATTAATGGAATCTGCCTGTCAAAATAATGAAATTGAAATAGCTTTTATTGGGTATGTATATCATAGAAATGTTAGCATTATATATGTCCCTTGTGCCAAATGTATTACCGCAGCAATAAGTGGAGAGGCATCAACAGGAACACAGTATATAATGATGCTTAAAAATCCCTCATATATTGACATTGTTATAAATCTAACCAGGTCTATGAGCAAATTGCAACACTTTCTATTGGCATTTAACACTTAGTGTTTGCTTTGTTTAAAGTTTTATATTAATAGGAAATTATTAATGGGTTTGGAATGCAAATCCAGTGTTTGATGTCAGGTGCAGCTTTACAGAACCCATTTCCTGTCCTTAGCAAACTTGATCATGTGAAATGTTATAAATCCTATACATCTTTTCATCATGAGCCTGAGGTTTTCCATGAATAACTGGCAAACCAGATACAAAACAAATACAAGATGAAATCCAATCAAATAATTGCTAAGTACTGTAGACAGAAAGGTATCATAATGCAGCAGGTTTGTGGGAGTTATAGAGGACCATAAACCCTGTGGCAGTCAATAAGGCCATGTTATTACAGAAAAATAGAAAATCAATACAATCTTGTTAAAATATAGGTGCTAATTATTTATTTGCTTCAGCTGAAGTAAATTATCTCTGGATCTGACATTCCTGCTTTGGGAAAGCTGTTGATGAAATGAGGAGAAGTGAGAGGAGAGGGACTAAAATGGCAACAGATGTGAACAGAACACCTGGACTGCTTTGCTGAGGTAAAGAGAACACTCAGGGAGAGAGGAGGACAACAACATTTTTCACATACAGTGCCACTGGATTTTCTCCCCGTGTATGGAGAGACAAGAAGTGTATCATTCCACCTTCATTAAGGGAAAATGGAAAGGACCAGTTTTCTAATGTTGGTATGGGAACAGATTGCCTGTAAGAATGGTCAAAATATGCCTGGTCATCAGGACAGGAGAAGGGACAGGGACCCACAGCCACCCACCTGTGACCTGCAGGGCCACTACAGTGTTTTAAGGGAAATAGAAAACCCCAGAGCAAAGAGGACTTTGATGTCCTTCAGTGTAAAGGTTTTTCTCACGAGTAGCAGACTTCTTAGTGCTTTAACATTATATACTGGAACATAGTTTACCATATTTGACACAGTACTACAATACAGGTTAAATAAATGTTAGGAATCAGAAATATTTGTTAGAATGGGAAACTGGAAGTGGGGATTATTTATATCAACTTTTTGAATAGATTTTGGATGCAATGACTCAATGCTTTCCTGTGGTTTTAGTATGCACACACATAAATTGGATCACATATCTGCAGGAAATTTGCATGCCTGAAGATGAAGGATTTCATGTCAGTGTTAACCAGTGTGTGATGTATGGCACCACCACCCCATCTCCAGAATTTATGTTCCAGTTAGGGAGTCCATGAGCAGGAAATTCTAAACAATGTAGGAAGAAATGAATGTGTCAGCCCTCAAATACCAGGTTAGGGAGTCAAAGTCAGTCTTGGTGAGGTGGGAGACACTTTTTTCTCACTTGACACTTCTGAGAAAATGAAATCCAAAGTTCGTGCTGCAGCTGTAAATTGACAAGTTAAATGGCACTGTGGAGCTGCAGCACGTGGGAACAGGGAGAGAGGGAGCATCCCTTTGGAGGCTGCTGGAATGGGAGCCTGTGTGAAGCACTTATTACAGTCTGCAGGTGGGCTTGTTCAGACAAGCTTTTAGTCCTCTTCCTTTCCAAGAATGATTAATTTCTGCCTCTTAAATGTAACAAAGCTGTTGCTCCTGTTTTGCAGTGACCTGATGGCAGCGTCTGGGGGTCGGACTGGCAGCAGAGGCTCCTCCTATGCTGAACTGAGGAGCTGTGGAAGGCAGTGCAGTGGGAATGTGCTTGGCTGACTGGCTTCCAAGAAGGAGAGAATGCACAGGCAAGTCCCGAAGCTTTCCATTCAATTAGAGAACATCCCTGCCCCTGGCAACAGGGGTGAACTACAGCTGGTACCAAAGAGGGAGCTCAGATGTCGTTTTGCCGTCCGTGTACACGTACAGTGATTTGTTCTTATGTGTGTGAATATTTCAGCAAGGCCTAAAACACTTGAAAGAGTTATCCTGCCTCAGCCTCACTCCAGCTGCTGGCAACCGTGAGACTGTTTGTCTCTCCTTTGTTGAACTGGCATTGCTGGGAGCAACACCACTGGCACGACAGTGAGTGACAGGAGATGCTGCACGGAGCGGCACTAATTGGGTGGAACAGGAGCGGCAGACCATGGCTCCTGGGCAGCTCCAGGACAGGGAAGGGACTTGGAGAGCGTCTCGGCCTCCCTGCTCATGGGGAAAGGGCAAGGCAGGAGGGCTGAACAAGAGAGCAAGGACATGCCTGTGTAAGTTTGTGACCTTGAGTGGTAGCACAAGGTCATGTTACCAAAGCAGCTCTTTGCCATGGAAGGAAATTATGTGAGCGACTATTCTTTTTGGGTTAAAAATGAGAATTACCATGGTGCCTACAAGCATGAGAGACTTATTTGCATGCCCTGTCATCTGGAACCTTGCCTTCCTTTCCATCCTGGGTGCTGTCACATTTTTCATACCATGGCTCAGTTCTTACTAGAAAACGTTCTGATGGGCCACTTAATTCTTTCTTTATCCCAGCATGGACTCTATTTTGCCTTCCTCTTGGGAATACACTATTCAGATCTCTCTGGTAATTAGAGCAGATGCTTAAAAGCAGCCAAAAAGGTTCCTCTTAAATCCACTTGTTTCAATTGGAGAATGGTCTCTTCATTGCCATGACAAATATAAATGCACAGAAACAAAAAAAAAATAATACCAGCAGGCTTTGAGAACCTCTGTACCAGCTCACTTTAAACATCAACATCAGTTCTGGGTTAATCCCTGTTATTCCCTCTCAGTTCATTACAGAGACACTGGCAGGCAGATCGCCCTCGCTGTGGGAAGAAACATTGTCATTCCCTGGGCTCACAACATGATTTTCCTTCTGTATGGACAAGCTTTCCTTCCACCAGAACTTCTTCAGTCACTTCAGATGGTAAATGTTTTGCAGCAGATATTGCATCTTTGTATTTGCTACCAAGGTAGCAGGACAGATGGCACACCCAAAGTGTACCACGAGACATATGTTTTTATGTGAGTACTTGAAGACCTTCAGTACACAGAAATGTATATTTAGCTCTATCAGTAAGACCTATATAGGAATATTGGTCAGCTGATGATCTGACACAGCATCCCTATTAATATATGAGACAAAATTTCTAAATTCAAAATGTCTACCTAATTTTGAAAGGATTAAATTAAAATCAGCTCTGCTACTCAGCCAAGGGAGGTTGATAAGGTGTGTGAGGTCTTGTGTTAATATTCAGAGCCATGAGGTATGACTTGAAGAATGGAAGATTCCTGCAAATAATTGGTGTGTAGCCAATGAAAGAAGATATTTAGCCCTGCCAGCCAGATTTCAAATACCTCATGGCAGCTGAAAAACATGCAGGGCAGAAACTCTGCAGAACGCATTTGTGGCTGAGGATGGGATGGAAAAAATGAAAGGAAAGAAAACAACAACATACCTTTGCCTGGGGAAAAGATCAAAGGCAGAGGAGTGCAGTTGCTTTTGGAAATCTCTCCTGGAGCAGGAATTCCTGCAGACACCTGCTGGGTGCTGTCTGCTGCTCCTTGTGTTTCCATGGTCTGAGCCAAGGAGATTTTTAGGGTTTGCAAAAATGTGCAACTTGCTGATAGAACATACCACAAAGTGCTAAGTTTGGTTATTTAATTTACACCAACTTTTCCTTTTCATGGATCATGTTTCCCTGTGTATTCCCCACCCACAGGATTCTGGGCATTAGGAGACCCTTGGAGTGATCCTGCAGGACAAGGAATGACTAACTTGGGGGTTTCCCTCAGTGATTCCTGCAACTAAACTAATGCCTTTCAAAATAGCCTCGATGATCTTTAGGCTCCTGATGGCTTACAAGTGGGAGACACTACTCTCTAATTGGAGTCCCTGGGTTTCCACAGAGCAGGAATCCAAGGCTGGTTTTAGGGATCTGTCTTCCAAGCAGAGAACAGAAATCTCTGTGAAAACTTTTACTGACTTCTGACGTCCTGGGAAATATTTGACCTAGAAGGTTTACAGTCAAAGTGGCAACACTAATTATTCTTACATTTTCTATATGCCTGGTTTCTCTTACTATTGAAATACACAGTTTTAAACTACAAATGGTTAATAAGAAATAGATTTGTCATTATTCTTTATCAGTGCCCTGTTTGTGATCATTACATAGTATTTTAAAGAAAATGCGAGATGAGTGAGCTCTAATGTTTTTTCAGCTCCTCGGTGAAATAGAGACACTCTGCAACAGGGATGCAATGCATGAATACAAAAACTCTTTTAAATTATAAAACAAAAGCTGGCCAAGCACCCAAGCCTCCTTTTCATCTTCTTGTCAGTCCAGCTCAAGATGTAAATACCCTGAGTGAGTAATACATCCTTAGAGTGACAGCACTGGGCCATCATTCACTTGGAAAAGCCACACGAGCTGCAGGTCTGGCTGTGAGAGGAGATAGAAGCCCTGAAATTCTGCTGGAGAAAAACCAGTGAAAAGTCAGGTGAAGTAGAGAGGAACAGACACTCTGAGAGTGTGAGAAGGTTCAAATCTTCAGGGAGACTGCCTGGAGAAGGTGTGGGAGATGTTTAACACCCCCCAAAAGACATGAGGTGCTAATGGTCTGTTTGGCCACCAGGCTTAAGCACAGGAGGATTCTGCTACTGAAAGGTGGCACAGAAGAGAAAAAGGACCCTAATTAAATACAGATGGTCCTTAGTGCAATGTAATAGGGTTCAGTAGGAGATATGAAATTGTATTTTTAAAAAAATCCTATTTATTGTACAAACACACTGGAAGACCTAATGAACTTATCCATAGCCATGGGCTGCCATGAGGACCTGTCTGATCACAGAAGATAACACTGAGCACTGCTTGGGGCTCAAAGAGCATCTTATAGCAGTGATGGAAGTTTCTTCAGGCTGGTCGTTGTTAGAAAGATGTGCCACAAGATCTCACTGTACCAGAACTATCAGAGTCTGCTGTGTGGTTTATGCTGCCCCTTTAATGACTGACACTAGGGAAAGACAGTCAGGGCCTAAAGAAACCCTTCCACATAGACAAGAGCTGAGATTGTTCTGCAGGGTCAGGCTCTGGGTGTCCAACAACCATTAGCAAACACCTCTCCAGACTCAGATGGAACACCTGCTGCAGATACCATAAGGCTGAAAGGCATTTGCAGCCGCACACATTTCTTGCACCCAACTTTAGCTTACACATTTTGCAATTTTCCCTCTCTGAAAGGAGAACTGTTGCTCTTCCAACAGTCTCAGAAGTATCTGAACAGCCACCTACCATCCTGTGAGGCCTCTGGTTACATCCATTCCTTCTGCACAGCTCTGGCAGAGCCCCCGTGTCCCTCCCAGTCTCCGGGTTTATAACCCCTCCCTCCTGCTCCACTGGCCACCCTCCCTGTGCTCCTTTGCCAGCCTTGTGCTCCCATTTGTCTTGCACATTTTGGGCTCCTTAGCAGAGCAGCCTAAGCAGAACAGCTGCCTCCACAGAAATCAGATTGATGCACATGATTACATGCACTGTTAACTTTGGTTTAAAAAAATTATTTACCTGCCAACACTCCCAGACACCTTCACAAACCACTTGCTGATGACACTTCTGTTCACCTTGGAAAGGACATGGAATGAGGAGCACGGTGTGACATTCTTAATGGATTGCCTGGGATTTGCTGCAGCTCGTGATGTCTGACTCATGTCATGTCTAAGAAATACAACCTCTCCGAGAGACCAGAAAGATTTACTAAGGAAATAATGTCTATATGTGTATTATTAAAGACATTACGTGTCTCATTTTTATGGTGCTGCTCTCAGTTCCATGTGAAAAATACAAACTTTTTACAGAAGGTAGAAAAAGATCTGCTCTGTAGAACATAACCACTTATGACTCAATTTTTCCACATTTTGTACATTAGTTTAAAAAGGACAATTTTGGTAACTAATGGGAAGCTGTATATTATTATTTTGTTATGAACTGTCAGTGCACACCTGTATAAGTGGATAAAAACTCAGAAAATTCAGGAAAAAGCAAAGCTCAAAGTGAAAATTTTCTGTTTTTATTCGAGAAAGTGCCCAGATTTCTCCAGACTGGTTGAATTCCTCTTAACCAAGGCAGCATCCCCTGGCGATCCTGCCTGGCTTTGGTGGTGTTTCCTGGCTGGGATCACACATCTGATACCTTCCCTATGCTCCCCAAACCTCCTGCCCAGCCTGCCTGGGCCAAGTGTTCCATATTCCACGAGGAAACAAAAACCAATGAGCTTTAAATAATAACTTCAGCTCCTCATTTTGAGACCAGATGGACCATATTCTCAGGATTCTGAAACTGTGAAAACTAGATTTTTTTTTTTCAGTGGAAACTGATAAACTCCAAATTCACTTGATTCACATAAATCTTGACTCATATTCACTTGACACTCTGAAAACCCCCAGAAACAAAATGATGAGTCTTAGTAAGAGTTGTTAACCCTGGCTATTCCTTTAAATGGAAGCGTAATTACTCACATGGTATTTATTTTGCATCATAAGCAAATAAATAAATAAATAACTATAAATTGATAGATGTTCTGTAAGCCAATGGAGAGGATCATGGTGATGACAACCTCACAGACCTTGTTCTAATGAGTAACTTGGTCAGAAGCTCAAAGATATTGGACACTAAAATGGGAGTTTCTGCAGGGAACAGTTTCTACAAAGCTGAAGTCAAACAGTCTAAAAAGTTGAAATTGATGCTTTCCAAATGTACTCCATTTTATCACTTTTTTATTTGATCTTGCAAGGCACAGTTCTATTTTTGGCAACTTACTGATATTCTGAAAATGTGATGTGCTCATGAGCTCTCAGATAAAATGTGCCATGTTGGAAGATAAATGTCTGAGATCTCTCTAAGAGAAAACAAACAAACAATTGTTTTCCTTTTGAGAACACCGTTTCTTTGTCATGAAGAGGTTGAACTCTGTGGATCTTTTTAATCCCCATGAAGAATTTTGCAAATATTTGCAAGATGTCAAAAATAATTAGACAAAAGCAGTTTCCCCATCTCTGGTATAAATAGTACATACATTGTAGAGATCAAAGGACTTCAGTTTCTCTCTTGTAAATCTTAACAAAAAAAAAGTTTCTTTGAAGAAAAAATAGGAAACAATGGTAAAGAAAAAAGAATGCAACACAGTCATCTATTAGAGTAACTGCTGCTATTAAAACCGTGTCAGAAATAGGGCTGGATTAAAGGCAGCTGATCTCAAAGCAGTGAAGAGCTGGGCCCCTGCAGTGCCTGTGCGCACAGAGAGCTGCTGATTCTCGGCCAGTATTTAGGGTCACTGCAGATTTGTCCACTGATTCATTTGGCACAAAAACCAACCAACCAAAACCCCCAAAAGATCACACAATCCCCCCCTCCCCTTCCCAAACCAGTAAGAAGGGAAAAAGTTATTAACACTCTTTTTGTGTCTGTTAGGGTGCACTGGCTGCTTTGCCACATTCAGCGGCAAAAGAAATCGAGCCAAAAGAAAGGCCACATTTCTTTCTCTCTCTGATTCATGTTCATATTTGTGGGAATCCAATGGAAGGAGCTCTCTGCTTAGAGTTAAACCAGGTACGCACCTAAATGTTTGCAGGAATTAGTCCTCAGACTACAAAGAATAAGCAGCTTTTCCTACAGCACATATAAGTTAAGTTCTCAACCAGACAACTCCTGTGTAACAACATTTGTTATCAAAAATGTCTTATTATAAGATCTTGAACTGCAGTGTCTTTCTGGCAGCTCTCTCTGCCATAAACACTTTGGTGCTCATGGTCAGCACTGTGCATTTCTGTCTCCCAGGTGGGGAAAATCCATCCCAGTCTTAGAAGGAACATAACCTCTCATGCTCTGAGCACTTTGATGATGTAAAGTGCAATTTAATGCTCAGTATTGCTACAAAATATAGAAGCTTCCAGTGCCTACAGCACAATATGCTAATTCAGACACCACCCATTTAAGCAACGTTAATCATACACACATCTCCCAACTCATCTTCAGTACATGGGTGGAGATATGTCAGATCTCTCAAGATAGTAATTTATTACTACATCTGCTCTACTTATTTTCTATTAACTCACCCATCACAGCCACCTTATCAAGACAGAACAGAATCAAAATATCCACTGCTTCACTTTTTGTTATCAAGCTGCAGTTATTTGAGTAGCACAGGTCTAATGTTTCTGCTTTTAAAATACAAGAAAAGATAACAGAAGTGAAGGGCAGAAGAGCAATAGCAAATAAAAATGGCTAAATCTCTAAAGCCTTAATAAATGATGACAAGACAGACACTTCATTTTACAGGAGAGGCAACCAGGGTCTAAGATGGTGTGTTGGTGGAGCTACATGACAAACCACGAGGACCTCAAGGCTCTAACTCATCTTCTTCTCCTAAATGTTCACTAATCTGATACCTGCAAATCCACTTTATGGCACTTTGATCACTGTGCTTGCATGTACAGCTGGGCCATGAGGCTGAATTTTTAACTCGTTAGGAAATACCCAAATCACAATCAAGAGACCAGCAAAGTTGGATGATGCTGGAACTCCAAACCTCTGCTCACACTCTTGAGAGGTGCATTTGCAAATCACTCTCCAGTACAAACTCTCCAGTCCAGTCCGGAGCTCTGAATCCTCACAGGGAGCAATAAGAAGACAGTGAGGATGGGGGTAAGAGCAGGGCAGGAAAAGATGCTTCCCTAGAGCTTCACCTTCACTTCCAACTTCTCAACCATTTTCCTCCATCACACTCTGCTGAAATGGGACAATGGGCTGCAGAGTTACTGGGGGTCATGGACTGATACTACACACATCCCATGCAGGTGCACTGGCTGCCTTTCACTCCCTAAACAACTTCAGTAATGTGGGAAAACGATCCCTTCCTGGTGCTTACTCTGGAAGAAGGCAGGGAAAAGTGACAAAGTATCTGCCCAGATAAGGTGTAATCATCCAAATTGTGTTCTACCTGTGATACAACAAAAAGAAATGCGGATTTAACGACATAACAGCATCTCAAGGACACACAGGATTAACCAAAGGGAAGCAAACCTGGCAACTACACACAACTGCTCAGCAACAGGTACAATCAGTTCTGGAAAATTCTCCCCAGGTGCATCTGAGCTCATTCCAAGTCTATTTTGTTATCCACACCAGGTCATGCCTCCTGCTGCTGCACTGAATGTGTTTGGCCCAGGCATGGCTGAGAAGTAGGACAATAATAAGTAATAATTAGGACTCTCACTGCTGCCTTTAGCTCTGGCATCTTAATTTATCTCTGCTTGGTGAGTTTTTAAATAGTTACGTAGCCATCGATTTCCTATCTTGGCATAGGATTAAAGCTGGGATTCCCTAACCTCTATTTCCTCTTGTTTTCACTACCACTTCCCTCCTCCTCACATCCTGCATCCACTTCAGTGAAATCCCACTTCCATTCATGAATGACATTTAAATCTGAACTGAGGATGGGACCCCATCCGTAGGAAGGAATTTCAAGCTCCTGCAGCACAAATACAAACAAGTTTGAGGTGCAGGTCTGCAAGTGGATGGTTCTATCGAGAAGAAAATGAGAATACAGTGATTATGTTATAATTTGTTCCACTTTCCTTTCTCCTGGGGGAAAAGTAAGCTCTCAGTTCTTCAGCTAGTAGAGGCTCCTGCAGTGTTCTACCCTTTGGATATAAAGCAGGATCAGAGAAGGTTTATTTTAGAGGCAGACTTGCACTAATAATGAGAAGAAATGCTGAAATTTCTTTCCTCTGTAATTTTCCTTTAAACAATCCCAATTTTGTTTAATTTAAAACTTTACATTGTTTTTTAAAAATGGTATGAAAGTTGTTGATTCCAAAAGCTTGTTCACCCATTTTCTCAGTGGGAAGTTGGCAAACATGGGAAGTGCCTGAAGGGCTTTTCTGATTTCAACATCTGACAAAAAATGTTTCTGCAATATATGTTTTTTCCTACAAGTAACATTTTTTTTCCCTGAAAGAAACAGACCAATTCTAATTACACATTTTTTTTCGTATTAATGAGACACTTTTCTAGCTGTTCCCCCTGCTGGCACTATTTTGCATATTAAGCAGACACAATGTGGGGCCTGTGTCTCACAGTGGAAGATCCAAATCTATTGGTCTTGTTGCTTACTCACAGTAGTCAGGCCTACAACAATGGATCAATTCCTAATACAGCTGAAAACTAGGGAAATTTGCCCACTATTCCTTGGCCACTGCTCAGCAACAACCAAACCCTCATTATCAACATTATTGTCATCCCAATTCCAAAACACAGCACTGTTCCAGCTACTGGGATGAAAAGTAAGGCTATCCCAGCTGAAATCAGGGCAACATTTAAAAAATTAAGTTGCTAGTTTTAAATTATTTCAGTAATTTTTTTTTTTAGTTGAAATCATGAGAAATTGAGTCACTGAGCAGATGCGTTATTAAGCATTTACCAACCACCTGCAGCCTGGACAGGTATCAGAAAAATCACTAGAGGTTTAGCAACTGCTTTTTGAAGTCACTTTAAATTAATAAGTAACAGCTTGATTTTTTTCCCCTTTCCTCTGCTTCACTGATTTTAATCACTTGTCACCAAGTTGTATTTGTGTCCCTGTTTTTTTTCTGAACAGCTGAACTCCCTGTTTCACATGAGATGTTTGAGAATTTGGGGCAGCAACATAACCTGGTGTGCTCTGAGGGATGGTGAGACACAGTTTCAGGTCCCAGGAGCACACAGAGTAAAGAACAACAACTGCTTGGAAGAGATGCAGCTGCACCACCAGGAAAATTGCTTGTTACTCATGTAGATCAGCCTCAGACTTTCCTTTCTGAATGGGTTTGTTAGTGCTGGGCTTTATACAGAGGTGTCCTGTCTGGAGTGTGTTTCCAGTTCTACACATGAAATTATAACAGATGAAGCTCCATATTTGGTTCCCAACTAACACAACAAGCCTAAGCCTGAGTGGTTTTGACTTGCATTGATTGACCTAAGGTGGGTTATGAACCACATCCTAATTAAATTCTACTTCCCAGATTCTCACATGAGCCTGGAGTGGACCAAACACATGTCCTTTGAGGAAGCAGCTCGTGGCATCACACCAAGGAGAAAGGCATGACAGGAGGAGCAGCCTCAGCCGACCCTGACATGTGTGAATACAAGTAGGACCTCCAAGCTTTATATTCCAGATCACATAATATTTTATCATACATTGTACAGCAGGCATTGTTTTATAAATTCAAAGATAATACTTTATAAAAGTGGCTGCAAAATTCTAATCTCCTTCCATAGTGACACAGAATATTGAGGGGGTTTATGTGTACCAATTAAAATAAAAGTCATCCAGAAAGTGCTTCTCAAGAGCCACAAAAACTTTCCAAATGCAGCATTTCTTGAGAAGCATGACAGAAACATGGACCTACCAAACATGATAAATAGCATTAATAGAGCAAACATGGGACAGCAGAAACATGCACTGGAAGTGGATATTGGAGTTTTGGCCTCTGGCAGGCAGTGTGACTACCTGTGGAGCAAGAGGCATAAATCTTTCAGGTAGCAACTGCCCTGAGCTCCTTGTCCTCTGTGCTGACCATCTGCCCAAGGGATTCCACTCCTCTTTCTCAGCGTAAGTACTCAAGATATTCTTCTTGCACCATCTATTAACTTGTTTTTTCTTTTCCCCTTTGAACTGGTTGTTTTGTATCAGCCCCCCATGCCATTGGCACATTAGCTACCTACTTTATTATTATTATTAAAACCAGTTTGGTAATTCAGCTAGAAACAGCACTTATTTCATTGATGTCTTGTTTCTGGAGCTTGTCCTTCTCTGTAAGGTTATGACAGTCCTGAATCCTGCACTTCTCACTGACACTACAGGGAATTTCCAGCCAAGACTTGTAAATCTGATTGTGTGAGGAAGATGGTGCTTTGTTAAAGTGGCAGCTTCTAAAACATTTGTTTCCATAGTGACATTACTGTGGACTCCGTTAGACCTTTTAAAGGTGTCCTTTGCCTGCTTGGATAAGCAAAGAGAGAACTGGAAGTGTGTCATGGTGACAATCTGTTCAGACTGGGGATATTCAGCTCTGCTGAATAAATGGATGATATAATTTGGGAGCTTTAATCACAACTCCTGAAGAGGTGGCTCTGTAAATATTATGCAGCGTCAAACTAATCACAGAGTCAGATATGAACTCACACCAGGGTGTCTGATCCTCCAGGGCACACTGCCCTTCCAGTATGATTTCATCTCCTCTAAAGGATCTCTGGTGTGAAAACAAGCTCCCTGGACCCCTTCCAGCCCTCCCTTCCATATTCTACTTGCTGTAGAACAACTGTAATATAGCCAAGCCCTTATAGACTTCAAATGTCTTCAGAAACCATCTTGACTTTTGGCAATGAAAAAAACCCCTAAAATTACTTAACCATCTACCAATTGCAGCCTTTAGAGCTGGCTTTAGTTCTCAGGCTTTATCCTGTCAGTATCTTAGCTGAGGCAAACCCAAAATGTAAGTGTGCTTCATTAAGAGTTGCCAGCACGGGACCTGTCTGTGTGCAAGGGTCTCAGCAGCATGTGATTAACTCAGAGCAGCTTTTACGTTACCCTGTCACCAAGGCACATTTAAACTGTACATCAAGGCAAAGTGGGATGGTACAGAGCTCATCAGCATGAGAGCGGGATGGAATGAAGTTTGCACTGTAATTAATACAGTTCATTTAATTGTTAGGGCTTATCACTAAAATTTCTAAAGATAGGGACAGTAATGGCACAAATAATTAAACTGTGCTATCTGCAATATCTTCTACCAGCAAGTATCATTTACTGCAGGATTAATTATTTGAATAAACCTCACATGAACCTCGGTGAAAGGAGGGAAAAGTGTTCAAGACCTGCAGCTCTTCAGGGAACAGAGCTCTTTGCCCGTTTCACTTCCAGAGCATGGGGAAATATTCTCAATAAACAGATGCCTTCACAGGAATAATCAAATTCCCACCACAGTTTTAGATAAGCAGTGTCCTCTGAAAGCTTCTAGTGTTACGTAAACTCTCACTAGTAATTAACAAATTAGATGTTACTATTTGGAAAAAAAAAAACCTTCTTAATTTGATCATTTTGGAGTAACATTTCATGGTATCTCTATTTGCTGTCCTCCCATGAATAGTTACCATATGTTGGAGTTAATAGAAACATTGCATCATCCTTTATGAGTGCACCAACTCATCAGCAATTAAGTTTAGATTGTCTAATAAAGTTCTGTGACATTTTAGCCTGCATTTTATTTCCCAGTAATAGACTCCTCTGAATGTTACTGCCGTAAGAATTCATGTAATGACTAAAGAGAAACCATTTCACTTCAGGCTGGACAGATGAATATGCCAGCAGAAAACAAAGGAGGTGATGGATGAAGGTGCAGTGAGGGAGGCAGCTGAGACAAGGAGGATGAGGTTCAGCCAGAATTGCACGATCCAAGAAGCTCCAGGACTGTTTAACAACAAAGGAGGGAATTCCATGGAGATAGCAGTTTTAGCTCCGTGTTGCTCCTCATCTCTGTGGGAGCTACTGTGCACATGAGAGAGAAAGACAACGGAGGACAAAGGATTTGCTGAAGAAACACTCAAATTCTCCTGGCAATTCAACACCTCTTGTTTCCACACCTTTAGCTGCAAGGAATGGCTGCCTAAGGCACTTAGAGCTTGAGCTGCATTCCTACAAACATGGAAGTCTGTTGTTGCCCACAGTCTGTTTTCTTGGGAGGTCCCACCACAACCTACCAGTCCAACCCACCCCGAACTGGAGATCCACTGAAGACTGGAACTTTTTGGGGCTCCTGTCCAGCTCAGCAAAAAGTGTGTATAGTGTTTGCTTTCCCCAGACAGAGCACTTACTGGGATGGGATGAATTCAGTGTTCCAGTCGATCCCTGGCCTTGTTGAAAGCCTTCCCAAAATTGCTAATTAATGCCTGTGCAAACAAAATTGTATTTCTGGGTACGAATATCTAGCATGGCAAGGCTTCAAATTTCCCTGAGGATATTTAGATCCTGGAAGCACAGAGTGCTCTGACAGACCATTCCTCAGCACTCTTCACTCTGCAATTATAAAACTCTCCCCCTTTGCTGTAAAATTTGCATTCGTCTACCTTTTCCTGAATGTCACACGTTATTTATTTAATTTCAAATCCTTGTATTCAAAGAGAAGAGGATCAGAGATGAAGCAACTGGAGTTCTGGAAAGGTTGATAGACAAGGATGGATTGCAGCCAAAACCTAATTGAAGAAAATCTGTCAATTCTCCATTTGAAACTAAAATCAACTTTCCAGCTGAGGATTCATCTTCAAACACTAGCCTTGCTCTTTAATGAAAACAAGAGCAAAACACACTTTAAAGAACTGTCCTGAGAGACTTTCAAACACTTTGAATTTGTCACATCAGCCCAGGTTAACAAATGTTCTGGATGAACCTTTTGTTACAAGACAGAACGTGTGCAAAATCCTCCATGATTTGGGGTTTTTGAAAGTCTCTCTGAAACTGTTTATGAAGGAAGTTCACACATCAAATATCCTCCTGGCCCTCCCCCAGTGGCATTTTTGTTTGTACCTTAGACACCAATGTGTGACTCGGAGGGAAGGGAAAAAGGACAACCCATCACAAGCCCTGGAGGATCAGGTTTGCTGTGGTACCTTCATCTAAATCTCTGTTAAAGTGGAAAAATATTGAACATCATGCTGGAATTCTGCATGGAAAACTCTGAAGCAAATATGTCACCTTTCTTTGACAAATACATAGAAATACTACTCCATGAAGAGAGTGAAGCAACTCCAAATTTATTAGAATGAGAGTTATCAGAAGAAAAAAAACCAGCACAATGAATTCAAAGCACCCTCCAGTGTTCTGTGAGAATTTTTCTGCCATGTAATTTCTGATCATGTCGTGACTCCTCTTGAGATACTTTTCCACTTGACTTAAACTTCAAAAAGATGGGAAAAAAATGTGGCTGGAATTCAGCATCCCCAATCCCCTCTCTCTCGGCTTTTCCATGGCAGGGCAGGAAGAAAACTTCACTGGGGAATGGTCACTGATGCCTTCATGTGCCTTTGGGAATGAAATCACCCCAAAAATTTGGAGGCAAATTTCATTCCCAAGTGGTCTTTAAATGGAAGGTGAGGGCAATTTTAGAATGTCTATTCCTTGAATGCAATGATGTGTCATTATGTATCCTTGCAGGTAATTTAGTATGTTTACTTTAATAAAGCATAATAGTACTTGAATCAGATATGCACTTTCATAATATTTGTTAGCAAAAACGTTTACAAGGTGTAGCCATTTAGAGGGAAGATATATTAGCCCTAAAATTAACGGTCCCTTCCCTTTGCGTTAGTCAATACAAGATGACAAAAAGAGTCTTCCTTTAGTTCTTAATCTGAAATACTGTGTTATTCAACTTGGAATAATGTATCCAAGTGATTTTTACCCAACAAAGAGCTGTCTAAGCCAAGCACTAATATTTGAAAGTGATGGATATAAACAGCCTGTCCATATTTCATCCTCCTGCAATATATATTTTGCAGAAAAGAGATGAGGGGTGGGAAATGAACTTTACAAAGTAATTACTTTTGATCTTGACAAAATCTATTCACAGGCCTTCAGGTAAACATCAGCCTGATGGGTGCACTGTGCTTTGCAACAGTTCTGTGTCGTGTTTAATGGAACGGGATGTACGGTAAAGGCAACAGCTGGGCCAGGGAATTACAGGGAAAACCAGCCTGAACCATTCCTGATCCATCCACTGGAAAATCAGCAGGAGAGGCTTCCTATTTGCTTCTATTTCTGTGCATGTAAAGAGAAGGGCTTAAAACAATGGGGGGGGGGGGGGGGCAAGGCATTCCTTTGCTTCTAAATGCAAGTAATAATAGATGAGAAATATATGGATTAAAGAGGTGGTGGGACTGGATGCCACAGCAAAGCAGTGACCACAGCTAACACATGCCTTAATTGTTTCAGAAAGACTCTTTACAGCTTGTGTGTAACTTACATTCAAATATTTTGAAAGGCAACTTGGAGAATTCCCTGGAGTTATAATAGTTTTATAAACAATGAGGAAACAAAATTACTTTTAATATCTCTCAAGCCCCTTCCCAAAACAAAAATAAAAGGTGGTTGGCATCCAGAATGTGATCAGGTCTCAGCCTTTTTGGCCTAAGAAATGTCCCTTTTTTACCACCAGTCTACTTTATATTTCCATTCATTTCCAGAGTTCTGGCTGCTCATGTGAACATCTAATCTTGTATTGGGAAGAGTTTGCAAAGCTGGTCAGCTAAATGTGGCTATTGGAAAACCAGGAATTTTATATAATAACTTCAGAAGGACTCAGCTTTTACAAAGATAAATCTGCATCAGAGCAACAGTTTCCTCCCTCAAAAAACTACCTTTATCTTACAAAAACAACTGAAAAATACTAAATATTTCTTTTTCATAAGGCCACCACATGTACTCTGGTTATCCTGCTGCTCCCCAGCCACTCTGGTACTGGAATTCTGCACCAGCATTGCTTGGAATGTGTTATTTGCATCACTCTGCTTATGAATAGTGGTGTTTCCCTCTGAAACCACAGCTGTGATCCTGCTGGATGCTACCAAAGAGCACAAAGAAGGTCTCTGGATTCCACATTTCTTGATACACAAGCCTGAAAAGCACATTTGGCTCATCCAGAATGAAAAGTGTTGTGTAAATGTGACCAGAAATTGATGCTGCTGAGTTTGAATAAAATTTACAGTGAACAGTGACAGACTTTACATCTTTCACACCTGCAAATACATGTGCATGCAGAGAAAACTGAGCACACTGGAGTATTCAGTGGGAATAATCAGGGTCAAATAGGACCACAAGAAACAGAGAATTCCATATTACACTGAGCAACACTGGAGGAGTTGGTAGGAAAGGTTTTATATGGATATTTTCCTTTTTATACTTCGAGCACACCAAAAAAGTAAGGTAAATTCTGTTGCAGCAGTAAACTTGGCATGATAATTGTTTGACTATGACTTCATCTTCTTGTTTCTTCATAGATAAGCAGCAATAAAGAAAAATCGGTCAATAAAACATTAGTCCTTAATTTTTGTGCATATTGCTCCTACTCTAGGTTATATTCTCAGTGTTCCTAAATAAAAATCTTCTGATTTAATGATCTCTGTTATTGGTTGTTATGGGAGGAAACAGAGCTGAGAATTTGAGAATGAAGAGCCTTCCAGATGGAGCTTACACATTAACATTTAATATTTATGTCAGGGAAAGGCCACCATGCAAAACTTTATACCAGCAGAATGAAAAGGAAATTTAGAAGTTAGGATTGGCTGATGCTCAGTTCCTGCTGTGGATGTTACAGTCTGGGAAGTGCAAGGGAAAATTTGGGATTCAAGGAAAAGAGATTCCTACTTGGGGTAAAAGTTTTGATGAAAATATTGTTTAACAATCTGTGCTGTGCTGGGGTAGGGACCTTTTAGTGAGCTCCAAAATTATCACAAGTGTGGAAAAAAAACACCCAAGTCCTAGGAGTCTGTGAATAGGCTGGGTTTGCCCTTGCCTCACCCTTCCCTCCGCTCTCTCCTGACACTTGCTTTTCTTTGGCAGCCACATGAATACCGAAGCACTGACTTCCAGCTCACTGGGATGAAAAGAACCAGTTTACAAACTTAGACTCTGGCTTCCGCTTCTATTTCCATTCTCAGATACATCTTCCCCTCCAGCTTATTTGTTTTTCTATGTTACATTTAGTTCTAGCTTTGCTCAAGTGAAATCTTGTAAAAGAAGAAAAATTGATTGTTTTATTTACAACTTGGAAAGAGTCCTTTCCTTTGTGTAAGAGGTCTGGAATAAGCCAACAAAGTACAAAGGTTTGTCTCGGTCTCACTTTAGTGCTGTGGTTTTCCTTATTTACTGGTTTCTCCATACAAAAGAGGAAGGTGGGAGTGGTGTGGAAGTGAGGAATAACATGATGTTGGGAAGCAGCAGTGTGTTGTTGATGAGAATCTCTAAGTATTGCACAGTGCTAATTAAAACCCACAACATGCAACATTCATGTAGGTGGTCACTGTGACCTCCTGCTTGCCACGTGAAGATTCCCCTCTAACAGCCCTTGGGAAAGGCTTATCTGCTGTGTAAGACCCAGCTTGGACATGACCCTGAAGGGCATTGACAGTGTTGATATTGATGTGTCTGTAACGAGGTGATTGCTGCCCCTTTGCTCTGTTTTGCTCCTACAGCTTGAGGAGTCTTCCCTGTCTGCCACCATCAGGAAGGTTTTGTCAGCTTTCTGTGTCAAACCAAGTGCAGCTCCGCACGTGGAAATTCTCAGCTCTGCACATGGAAATTCTCAGCTCTGTGCTCGCTTCCCACCAGAGCAGAGTGGGGCAGTGCCTGCAAACCTCTGGAGCTGAGCGGTGACATTCCCCACAGGACATGCCGTGCAGGAAGGTGTGAGAGGGACTGCCACAGCCTTTGGGTCACGCTGAGAACATTCTGCCTTGGCACGTTCCTGAGATGCTGCTGAAAGGTGGCAAACACCATGGCAGTGTTTCCCAGCAGGCAGGAAAGGTGCACCTTACCGAGTGCAGAGGAACATGCAGACGGTGCACACAGGGCTGTGATATGAATCATCCATGCACACAATGAGGTGTGCCCAGCAGGTTTGGGAACAAAACTGGGGATACTCTTCTGATCTAGAGGAGGGAGGAGTGTCTTGGAAGTTATCAGGAGTCAACAGAAGGAGGGATGGAGGGAGGGAAAGAGGAAGGGAGGATTGTACTCTAAAATCCCCTAATAGGCTTGATATTAATTCATAAATCCCTAACCATGCAAATATTATTAGGTAAACACTGCAAGGCAGTGAACAGCAACTCATTCTCTACTGTTATTTTTATGACTCAGATCAAACCAGGCCAGCTTGATAATCTGGCTGGCTCTGTTTGCTGGCTCAGAAATGTGCATTTTTCCATTTAATATTCTCTTAAACCCAGTATTAAAAAGGAAGGACATAGATGTTTTGCCTTTCAGCTAGGTTCAGAACTCCTCAACAAGAAGGTAGAGTTTTCCCTACAGAGTCACTTTTTCAGAAGAGCAACACTTTGAAGGATAAAGAGGTTTTCTCTCTTCTGGGGACAGAAGAGCCTTGCAGGCAGAAGCTGCAACGTGGATCTGATCAATCAGAGCCTGCCTGTGCTGGCCCCAAACCAGTGCTACTTTAACCCCCCTCTGCTGACCTTTCTGTCTTGACTTCTGCTTTGTTCCTGCACCATCAAAATGACAATATGGCCTTGTGGACATGCAGTTCTCTGATAGAGGTGATTATGGTTATTGCCATTTTCACAATCTACACCAAAGGCCACACACTTCTGATCACCTGGTTAAAAGAAACTGGGAGCAAATTTTCTATCATGAAGTGCTTGCAGTAAATGCAGATACCCTGCTAATGCCATCATTGCTGCTCTTTAGACACCCCGAGGAAACAGCTTGCCATTGTGATGTGCTTACAGGGGAGTTTTCAGAAATCAATCACATCTAAATCTATTTGATATTCTTGTCATAGTTTCTACCTGAGATAATGAACTGAGTAAAGTCTATTCAGACTTGGCTTCAAAATTATATAGAAAATTAATCAATAACTTGATTGCAATCCTCTTTTCCACACCGATGTTGCATTGATGTTTTCAGGTTGTAAGAAGTGCCTATAGCTCTGAGTACACAAAACCACACCACTTTTGGCAACCACAATAGTGCAGGGGCTAGTGTGTTAGACCTGGGATCAGCTCAGGCCCAGGATCAATACAGCAGCTTTAGCAAGTTAATATAGAGAACAAACTGCTACTGCATCCAAATACAGAGCAGCCTCTTCTGAAGGAAACCCATGCTCTTCAAAAGACAAAACCCAATAACAAAATACAGAAGAGAAGAGTAAAATGTCAACTGCAGTGCTGCTCCCTCTGAAACTGTGTGTGGTCTCACAGGTCACCTGCCCCCACTCACCTATCTTCCCATTCCAATATCCTCTTCACATGCTGTTTATCCCCCTTTTTGTCCCCGTGTCAGTGTCCGGCCCCGTGCTCAGCTCCGGAGGCAGAGCAGAGACTAAAGCACTCAAAACCTGGACCCAAGTATTCTTGAACAAACATCCATGGGTGGAAATAAAACCTTTTTATTTTCTACAGTATTCCATGTTAATGAAAAAAAGTTTTATTTAGGTTCAATTCAAGCAGAATTTATATTTCCCTCAGTTTGGTAGCTGAACCAAAAAAAATAAATCAATTATTCAGAGAGCCCTCAGAGCCTTGTGTGGCCACCAGGGAACAGCTCCACTAACAAGTTATTTTGGTTTAATAGTAAAAAAGCTGCCTCTGAGTTGAGCCAAGAGCCTTTTGTAATGCTTGTGTGTCAGCATTACACTGCCTTTATTTTCCCTTCTCCAAAGCTGGATTGTTTGAAGCCCAGTACTGTGATCATTTATTTACAGGCAGCCCAGGAGGAGGCGGGGGGTGGTTGATAAGCAGTTTCCACATCACACATGTGCTCACACTTCTTGTGCAGAAAAGGAGGTTGTTTCACCATGACACTGGAATTCTGTAACACACTAATTTTCATCTCAGCCTCCTTTTGGATGGTCTGTTGGATGCAAATCCAACTGTCAGGCCCTTCTGGGCTTTTGTAGAGCCATCACAAGAGCACTTTATAAGCACCAGAGCATTGTTTTCATGCAAACCACATTGGCAGAGGAATGAGTACTGGAAGAGGAATAATTCACATGTACCTTCCACCAGGAAAAAAAAAAAAGGTCTTTTTAAGAAACAGAATCATTTGAAGATAAGAAACTGTAATGAAACACTTGTAAAAGATATATGACCAATATTTTATCCAGTATGTGCTGAAACCAATGTACCGTTACCAAGTATAAATTATTTCTTGCTCTTCAATCTTTCCATGCACAAGTTCAGGAGGTTCTCTTTCAAAACACTGCCTTTTGAATTTCTCCCCTCATGAGTGCACAGGCGTGTTTGGAGAGGCCAGTGTATTTGAAGAGATATTCCAGTGAAAGATTGCAGAATGTCTTTTTCTGCAGCAGGCCCTCTATGAAAGTAGCTGTGGTAATTAAATTTATGGACATTGCAAAGTAGGTTTACACCAGTTTCATGCCCTGAAATGTGGTGATCAGTTCCCCAGCCTGATCTGCTCCTTTGCATTACGTGTATAAACTCTAGGAAACAAAGTCAGCAAGTCAAGCATCTCTCTCAAGAGTACCTGCTAAAGTGGCTTTAAATCCTTGTGCTGCAGGTAGGGCAGTGCCACAGTGCAGGTTTTGTTGCAGCATCATTGGTAAGATGTGCTAACCTGGATCTTTTACCCAGTACACTTGTCTTATGGTGTTTCCAAATGCAAAACCTCTCATGGCTGACTCTTGCTAAATGCAAATTCCAGACAAGCTGTTAAAACAGGGCCTTGAGGCTCCCACCAGGGTGTTGGCGTTGTACATGTTTTGTTTGGTTTGAAAGAAAGGAGCAATTATGTAAGGGGTTTATTCAATGTCTGTACCACAGCTCCTGCAGCATTAACTCGTGTTATCAGCTGTTCCAAGAGCGCATCTCACAAGTGGAAACAATGTGAGCTCTAATCCCAAATCTGGAGCTGTGTGTGAATCCTCTGAAGAAGATTGTGAAGTCCCTTTTCTCCTGGTGGAGTTCAGCAGCCTGATACAAACAGACACTCAGGAAATTTGTGTGAATAACCTCCTACTACTGAGGCCACAGAGAGACTGGGATATTGTTTACAGGAAGAAAGTGGAATTAATTGGAATATTACAAAAAAGGACTCTGCAGTTTTTGTTATGTTCATCCTGGGTCTGTCAGCACACTGGTCATGGCCATGGAAGCCTTTATAAATAAGCACACATGTTTACTTTACAGAATTATATTGGTTTTGCTCAATTATAACGTACATAAACTATGAGAATTATGGTTTATTAAGGAACGAGTCCACTCCTTGCTAGAAGTTACCAAAGCAGGTGTTTCCTAGAACTGCACTTCTGGATAAATTCAATCCACACGGTGTTACTGGTGACCTAACGAGAGGATCAAGGCCACAAACCAGAAATCAACCCCAGGGATCACATTTTACCACCTGGGAGGACTGTGGTAAAATGCAGCAGTTCTGAGGGGAGATTCAGGTTAGTCAGCATCCATTCAGGTGCTGGGAGCGGCCACCTCTTGAGCAATATTTTGCTAGTTCTGCTGCAAGCTCATTATTCACTTTCTGTTTAACCTTTTAAATCCCATTTTAATTGAATTAAAAATGCCATTTCCCCCACTTTAACAGCCAAGCCCTCTATCTCTTTTCCTCTCCTGCCAAACTATTATTTTGACATATATCTGTTGAGGATCTGGTTCATTATCTCCTGAAGAACATCTTTTTCTCAACTGTCAAAACAAAAGTTGGTGTGCTCAGCTGTTCTGCAGAAATTTGCAAACTAATGGACCTTTCACTCCAGAAATAAAGGCCTTTAATTGAGTATTTTAATGTGTTTGAGAGAATGTGGAAGATGGATGAATGAAAGTGATATATCTTTTACCAACACAGACTAATGCTGAAAGAATGGAGGAGGAAGTGCATAATTAGTTTTGGTTTTCATCAGAGCTTCCAGAAGGTCTGAATTAAAACAATTTGGACTTGCAACCTTTTCAAAAGAAAGTTTTTAATGCTCATCTACTGCACAAACAGGGTGAAAGATGGTTCCTGTTTTTCTATGACAGGAATGTTTCTACTTTCTTCTAAGGGTAAATTATTTTAAAGGATATTTAAGTGCATTCTCATGTTAATGGCTCTCAGGAACAGCATCTTTCTAATTTCCCGCTCCGATAAGTCTTTGCCACGGGATCCCCTGCCCATGAAATGAGTCGTGTTTGTGCTGCTACCAGTGGGTTTGATGTATCATAGCAACAACCATTAATGTGGAAAATTCAAACAGGAGAAAGACACTTGACAAGCACTGGAGTGATATTCTAGAAGTCCTCATAGGAAGGTCCTCAACTGTTCAAGTTGTTTTTCTAAAAAAATAGTTCAAAGCCCAATTTCTGCTCCTACTCTCACAGAAATCTCATAGCTAAATTTTAAGCCAAACATCACTCTCTATGCAGAGTAAGAATCTGCACACCAGGAATTTGACCTCAGTGCAGAGTAGGGTGAGAAAAGAGGTTTCCTACAGTTGTAGAGCAGGCTGCACGTGGGATCCCTACGTGCATGAGCCAAACATCTCAGTGATCAAATGAATTCAGGAAAATAGAGAGCTCATAGCAAGTTAAAAGCCCCTCTGGCCTTTTCACTGTTCTGAAAACTCTGCCCAAACTCACAAAAGTCTGTGAAGCTGGAAGAGTTTCTGAGTGTTAAAATCTTAATCTGTGGTTTTTTTTCTGTATTTATTCCATACCTTTATACTTCATTCCGAAATCAATTTGAGCACAGGTGTTCTGATGTACAGTCACTGAAGGATTTTTTATGTTACTTCTCACCTATGAGTCTGAAAGTAATTTCTTTAAAACTGAACTGTGATTTCTGCTACAAATTTCATAAGAAATACCCCCAGTTACTGGGACCCACCAGCACTCAAGTGATGTGTCTTAACTGGTGAGAGGCAGAAATGGGAAACTTGTTTCCTGAAGTGCAAAACTCTAACCCTTAAACCTGTTTGTTTTTCTGACTCATTTTGTAGACTTTCTATTCCTGACAATTCTGCAGGGATTCAGACCCATCCAGTCACACCACGGGAGAGAGAGATGAAGGGATTTGTGATGGATGCTGTCAGCTCAGGCAGCAAACACAGAAACAGGCTCTTCCCCAAACTCTTGCAGCCATGTCCCATGGCATGTGTTTCCATGACTGATTCACAGCAGTCCAGCAATAACCAGAGCAGAGCCCAGTGCTGCAAAATCCAAGGAAATGTAATGAGAGACCCTTCTCACCAGTGCACCATCTGTTCTTTCCCTGCAAGGATAGGAAATTGTTTTGTTATTTACATGAAAAAAATATCAGCAAAGATCTAAATTATGGTGATTTGAGTTTATTAAGAGCTGGTGTATCATCAGGGGGATTTTGAACAGAACTACAATGCAGATGCTCCAAATGTACTTGAGGAGAAGCGAGCCCTGTGTGGGTCAGGAATGCACTGCATGGAGTGGGAAGGGTCATTGATAGACTTGACTGGCTTTTCACTGCAATGTGCTGGTTAAATAAGCCTGGTTATGCTTCATTCCTTTGGTTTAGCAGGACTTCTTTCCCAATGATACAAATACATTCAGATTATCTACCCTGGGTCAATACTGTCGAGTAGCCAGAAGTATAACATGGGCATACTGGGATTCCTGTATTCCTTGGACTTGGTTATCTAATTTTTACTGTCTCTAAGATCCTGAGTTCTGCAAATGACCTGAACTCTAATGGAAAGAGCCACAGCTTGGTTTAGGAAAGCTGCATTTTTCCCTCATCCCACAGTGAAGTTGAATTTCTCATTATTGTCATTTGCACAAAGCAAAACAGATGTAGACTTTTGGTGTTTAAATCTTAAATCTCAGAAAAGGGGTGGCAAATTGAAAGTGAACACAATTTGTTCATTAACACCTAATGCTTTGAAATAATTTATCATATAAACATTTCCTGGAAAACAAAAGCCACTTCTGTGCAGGCAACTTATAAAATGTTACTTGTTTATCTAATAAACTACCCTGGGGCAAACAAGTACATTAGCATTGCACAAACTTTCTAACTTATTCATCATCACTATTTATTATTAAAACTTTATCTGTTTCAAGTTAGTGAATAGCTGCCTTGGGATACACCGCTCAGAGCAGAAGCAACAAAATAAAGTTTATGCAATTTGCATAATATTGTACAACAGATATTAGCTCAGAACAATCTGAATCCCCCGGATCATTTGCACAGCCCCTTTGGTGGTTAATGTTGGTAAATATTTAAATAACAGCAAGCCTATATAATTATGGAGATTCCTCTTCGTAATCCGCACAGATTGTGCAAAATGTTGTAAATCATGTCTACTACACAGGCTTAGGTAGACTGAGAATAAAGAGGTGGCTCAGAGGGGCTTGTTGCCTTTGCTGGGGTTTTTGTGAGGCATCACTCAACAACAGGCTGGTTGCCAAGGAGGATGGACACACATCTGAGCCCTGCACAGGGTGGACACTGTGTGTGATGGAAGATTGATCATTTCAAAGCGGAGGGTTGTTTCCTTCACTGCTCTGTTGTGGTGTTTCATTACTACAAATCAGATGTAAATCAGTGCATGAGAGGTTTACACCCACTCTGTGTAATTGAAGCACTGGAGAAACCAGAAGAGGATGAATTTTTTTCAACAGAATTGGTAACAGTCCTGCAGGAGACGTCACCAAGCAGTGGAGATTAAATTAGCCGCTGCTGGGAAACGACTCCTATCCTGTAGGATACATGTTGAAGAGCCTGACTCTCAAAACTGCAGAACACCTTGGGATTTATGATGCTCTGTGGAATCACTGAATTCTTGTAAACCTGAAGGTCCTTCCTGAGACTGATTATGAAATTTATGGCCTTCATTTCCATGTGGGGTAAACATCACACTCCTGTGGGGTTCCAGGCAAGCAGAAGGGGTGGAATGTGCAGAGCTCACAGCCCGAACCCTCTGCATAGAATGGACCCCCAAACCTGTAATCTCAGGTGACTTCATTACCCTGATCAGCTCCTCTGGTGCCCGCTGACAGCAAAACCACAATTCACATGGCAATTAAGCACAAATGTGTTTGGAGAACTGTCCAAGTAACATTTTACTGTCAATAACAAGTACAAATGTTTTCCTCAGGTACAACTTGACTGCTCCTGCCTTTGTATGCACCACTAATCATCGTGATGAAAACATGGCACATAACCAAGTGACAAACGAGTGCTTAGACAGCTTGGAGTAAAAGATGAAGCAAAAAATGGGGACAGATGTCGTGCAGAGACATTTTAAACAAATGGACAAAGTGTCACAGTAGAAACAGAACCGTCAGCTGCGAAAGGGATTGAGATTATAGACAGGGATCAACCACGAGACTCCCAAAGACACACATCGGTCAGCGTGAAAGGCTGGGAAAATCCAGAAGGTCACGAAAGAATGATCCAGTCTGGAAGGAACTCCAGTTCAGAAATAAAACAATTAGAAGGAACAATTAACTCATCCATTCTGTGGACAAGTGTTGTCAGCACACAGCCCGAGTACCATTACATGGTAGTTAGGAGTGGCTCTAATATATTAATGCAGCACAGAATAGTTCTGTTTTATTGAGCTCATTATGGCACATCTGTATTCCCAACACTTTAATCTGTTACTGGCAGAGGATATTAATGTTCAGACAGGGGAGATCAGCACTGTCCTTTTCTAACAGCTGGAGTCCTCCAAGTTCTCTATTTCCACAACAAACTATGGCACCTCTATCGAGGTCTGGATAAAGGCACAAGTCAGGTTGTGTCTGGGTGGTCTCAGGCTCTCCCACATAGTTGTGGTCATAACACAGCCGAAACCAGGATTCCACACACCAAAATAAACCTGAATTAGCTTTCCCTACCTCCTTAAGATCAGGCAGAAGATACAAGATTAAAGACTGTATTTTTTTCTGCCTTTTCATGTGGGTGAATTCACTGACATCCTGTATCCTCTCCTCCTGGACTTCCTCGGCACATCCCACAGGGAAGGGGATGGATCTGTCCTAGAGATGGCACTGTTGCATTTCTGTCATTGCTGGTAGTTTGGCAATGGGAAAGTCCTGACTGGGGGAAAAAGGAAATCAATCTATGCATCAACTCTCATGTTACAGCATTTTTAATGCTAAATTGTTCCCAAAGATCAAAATTTCCTCACCTCTTTTCCTGCCAAGCTCAGATAACTCTATTGGTCTACTTAAACTAAGGAAAAAGGAAAAGATTCTATTTGTCTGTGTAACAAATTATGGCATTTTGCTCTTTGAAAACTGAATTTCCTCACATAACTATCTTAGTTTTTGTATGAAAAAAACTAACTTAGATGAATTTAAATACCCAGACTCCAGTTACATTTATTCTACTGCTTTAGACATTCCATTTTATTTTTATGCCTATGTGGGAGTGGACATGTAAGTATTACATTCTGGGAGCAACACCAACTGAGCACACTAAATCCAAGGAACACCAGGAGCTGCAGCTTCCCACCTTGCTGGTGTCATTCAGTGCCTGACTAATGAGAATGCAAAGCGATGCAGGATCAAAACTTCAAATTTTGGCTCCCCAAATCCCTAAATCCCAAACTCAACAGTTTAGATTCTCAGTGTGTGAGCTTCCCAGTTTTCCAAAGGGGGAAACACTGCTGTTTACAAAGCAGAGTCCTCTCTCTAAGCCAGGTGGGATCGGGGTGTTCCCGTAAGTGTTTCCTTCCCATTCCCAGACGTCCTTCACGGGCTCGTTGCTAGGACAAGAAGTGCCAGAGTTAGAAACTGGAAGGTGGTATCAGTGGTGGGGGAAGTTCCCAAAGCCAAAGTGCTTCCTCAGCAGGAGGAAGGCTCACACCACCCCTCTGCCTCGTGGCTTGCATGAGTAAAAGTGACAGAGCAAACAACCAGAGCACATCGAGAGAAATCCTGCTTTTCCCTCTTCGGTGGGAAGGCAACATCTGACCTTGTGGCTTGTCTGGGAGATACCTTGATCAAGCCAAGGAGAAGAGATGAGTTGCGGGCATGAATTGATCAGTCTCAACTCAGCTGAGCTGTCTGAACAGGTACAGTTATTTCAACAGCTTTCTTTAAATAAAATGTACCAATGTAGACTTATATTTTAAAAAGGAATTCAGTTATGAGGTGACCTTGTATAGCCAAGTCGAGCATATAAATCCTTTAGAGTACTGAAATCCTTGGAGGACACACTTTTTCCTGCTCACATACTCTTACTTTTTTCCTAAATATGATTTAATGGGGCATTTACAGACTGAGAGCAGCTCTTTGTTACAACTCAGTGTACCAAAATTAAATACCTGATTAACTGCTCTGCAGGACCAGAACCTCAGCTCATACTATTTTAAAGAAATAGCTCCTGTGCAGTAAAGAGATTGATTCAAAGTTTTATAAAATTAAAGTTATTACAAATTTGGTTCTAAAATAACTATACTAGAATTATACATGGCTGGTTTGTATAATTTGTAATGTAGAGCCAGGACATTAAACAGATACGATGTTTTAAAAGTGATGGCTTTGTCAATCAATTATGGTTTTTGCCCAAAGAACACAGAAGAATGATTGTGTAATAAAGGAATTTTTTATTTGACAGTAAGCTACTGTCCTTAAAGCTGAAATGGGCAATGGAGTGGGCAGGGATGGGAAAGCAACACAAGTAACAGGAGATTCTTCTGTGCCCCTGGGAAAACAACTTCATTTCACCACCAAAGGTGGAGCTCTGAAACAGATTGCTGGGCACTAAAACGTAGCATGTTGTTAAATATTCTTTGAGTACCATTATAACAAAGTTTGGATTAACGTGTTTGCAGGATCTGCCTGAACACTGTGCGCCCACTCAGAAGTGCATGGAAGAAGATGGTTCTGTATGGACAGCAATTCCATGTGCCATGAACTATGGAGCCTGTGCGCTCTCCTTATGGGTGGGAGAGGGAACACACTGAAATATCTGAAAGCTTCGTGCTCCTTCCTTCATACCTACAGATCCATGGGCGCATTGCTTGCACTGTGAGAGAGATTAAGGAATTGTGCAAGGCACTGCAGCTGGAAGGGCCTTACCTTTAAAGACAAAGGCAGATGACTGGCTCAAGGCATGCTGCCCCCACTAACCCCTGTGCCCCTGCTCCCCTCACTGCCTCAGGCTATTGTGTCCATAGCACGTAAACACAACTCACTTGTTAGTCCCAGAAAGGGAGCACAATTCAACCTCACACCTGTAAACAGTTACACATTTCTATAGCAACTAAGGTTTGCCAGTGTGACCAAAGAATTCCCTTTATTATAAAAACCCAAGCAGAACAGTAGGGGGAAAATCCATTACTGAAGAAATACCCAATTGCAGGTAGAAAGGTCAGGATTTCTCCTGGGTTCTCAACACTGGATGCAACACCTTTGGGCACTTCACCAATCCACTCCAGTGCTCAAGCTGCATTTTTTTTAAACCACCCACAGGTTGCTGCTTGAAGAACAAAATTGTTGACAGTCTTATAAAGACTGAAGTTAGCATAAAATTCGATGGAATGTAAGGACTATTTAATTTTTCTCTCAATATTTCAGAGATTCTTTAATGTAGTAAAACCAGAACTGCCATTAAAATGTGATCCTGTGTATCCAGGAAAAAAATGCAAAGTGTATAAACCACAATGCACAGGTTCTGCCAGTTCATGTTAATGATCTGTATTGGTTCTCCTTGTAGGGCAGGAAACAGCAATTCTATTATTCATAATATGCCTTATCTATTTCCCACTCCTGTCTTACTTAGAAACAGTTTTAATTAATCAGGTTTTCTTCCTGCACCATATCTTGGTGGAATTGCTGGGCAGAGTTAAAATCACATTACAAGGGTCTGTCTTGAGACTATTATTTAGAAGGTATTGCAAGTAATGGATGTGAATAATTGTCAGCATTTTTTGTACTCGGGATTCAGGTTAAAATGGGTTTTGTTAGGGAAAAAACAGATCAGAAGTGTACGCAGTGTCACAATCTGGCAAGGAGGTGTTGATAAATTGGCCGGGCAGCACTCAGGAGCACTGGGCAGTGCTGGTGTCACTCAGCCCCAGCAATCCTGGAATACAGAGGCAGAGGTCAGGCCAGGTGCTGAACAGCCGACCGGCGAGGAGCTTCATCGCTGAGCTAATGACGGTTTGTCAGAACCAGCTTGCAGCACTCAGAACAACCATCTTGGGCAAGACCCCGTGAAGCTTTACCTGAATTCATTAGGACTGTGAACATCCCTCCGTCCTGCAGAATATTTTGGTGTAGCTACAAAAGCAGAGCAGTTAGGGCAGCGTGGTGTCAGCAGCAGGCTAATTTGTCTTACCAAAGCCTCCATCAAGCACCACACTTCTGCTGTTTGAGTTAATCTGGAGAACTGCAAGACAGAAATGCTTTGCACAGGACTGACAAATCCTACACTTCCTGGTTCCACATAATTTAGAGTGGGGAACCCAGGGAACCCAGGTTTTTGCTTCAATTTTTGTTAAACCACTGTCATGAATTTGTTCAGCAATCTCCATAGCTCATAGACAAACATTCCAGACACATGACATCCCTGCAGTCACACCCAGCTTCCAGGGAATGCACAGACAGTGCATTAGAAGATTAGGAAAGGCAAAGTCTGTAATTTTTGAGGTAACTAACTGTAGAATGGGAATAAAAATCCACGTGCTTCATGTACTCAGATCTCTTCATGCCTAAAAACTGGTGATAAAGATAAAATCCTCCATGTGGGCAAAGACGTATGAAGTATTCTTGGTTAGCCAAGGTGAAGGATGAAATGGTGGATGCCTATAAATGGGCTATTTTTCAAAGCAGTCTGCAAGTGTTTCAGCAGAAAACACTTTGTCCCTGATTTTCAGCAGTGCTCATCACTTTAAAAAATCCAGTGATGCCAAGTATGCTTTGCTAAATTTTAAATTTTATCAATTTTTAGCATATGAAATCTCAACTAATAAGTTACATTTCAAATCTAGAAACCTGAAATAATTCCAATCTGAGAAAAAGTTCAGGGTTCCCTAACTTTATAAGAAACCACAACACAAACAGACAAACAGAAAACACCTCAAATCCTCCAGTGAAACAATACACAAGTTGTGCTCTTAAAAGGTGTTGCCATGAAGAACTGCTTTGCCTCTCATAGTGTGCAAATCCCCAGCATCTGGATCCATATAAATGGCCATGAAGATTCATCATCCTGTCCCGAGCCGTCCCTGTAAGGAACTGCAGTTGTACGAGGTGTCTGCTGTGAGATACTGCCACAAATAAATCTGACAAGCAAACAGCCACAGCAGAATGGATTGTATCTGATGGAGTGTCAGCCTGCTCGGGAATCTCAGGGCTTTTATGGCTGAAGAGAATGAAAGAACAATCTTTGGGAAAATGTGGGATAGCTGATAGTCAGCACTTGGGTACAACTATTTTAAAACAGCCCCAAGTATTTGTTATATTCCTCAGTGCCTGGTCGCAGCAGGAGCAGTGAATCCTTATAACACTGAGGTGTGAGGTTTAAGAACAAATCTGATAAATTGAGGTGTTTATATACCCTGGACACCGTTTTAGAATACAAGCCCCCACTTATTTATGCAAAGTGATACTGTTTCATTTGCAATCACTTCCCAGGAGCGGGAATTTGAAAATGTTTATTAAAGTGCTGAATGATCTCTGACCCTTTATATTCTCTACTGTAGAAACACTGAGCACTGTTGTATGTATAGTTAGTTGTGTGTGTATGAGGACTGTCCCTTCTGCCTTTTCCAGTGGAAAAACGCCTTTTGATTGATTGGTTACTTTAATGAAATGTGCCAAACTGAAAAGGACATCCCTACATGGACTGAAGGTCTCCACTCTGAAGTGCCCAGTTCAGTTTAACATAATTGCTCTACAGTCACATCTCACCTTCCTGTTCATCCCAGAAACCTTCACAGTTACCTTGTGACATTAAAACAGATCCCAATCCCCAACTGAGAATAGCTAAAATACAACATTAAAGATGCTTTTTAGCCTCAATAAGGTGATTGTTTGGTTTCCTGCCGTGCTTCCATTCCTTGTTTTGCAGGCAGGCTGTGCAATGTCTGTAGGGTCGGAGCTGTTGTCCTGCCCACAGGAGGGACACAACGAGGGGCTGCATTTCAGAGCCCACCCTGCTCACACACCCGGGCCAGCAGTGCCCTGGGAAATCCTGTGCCCTGGGACATTCCCAGTGTTTTCCACTGAGCTGGGCAGGGCCGGAGGGAAGGAGTGCTGGGACTTCTGTGCTTTCATTTTCAGTTGAGTGACAACACAGAAATTAATACACAAATTACTGAGAGGCAGCACGAGCTGTCAGAGCAAGCCCTAGCCTTAGACTGAGCTCAAATCTGCTTTAGGCTCAGCTCGTCCTGGCCTCGCCCTCCCTTCCTTGGCTCTGGAGCTCTCTGGGGCTGAGAGCCTCATGTGCTCCTCGTTACACCCGGACCTTTGCACAGCAAGGCAACGCTCTTGGATCAATGGCACCATAAATAAATAAAACTTAAATATTTACTCTAATGAGTGAATTTAAGTAATTTCAATTGAACTCAAGAGTCCACCCCAATATCCAATATTCAAATTAGTAATTTTTTAGAGCTATCTTATCATAAGTCTGAGTCCAAGGTCTAACACAAAGGAAACCAGTGTATATTAAAATGACTTAAAATACACTATATAAAAAATGTTGCACATGGTTATTGCTATGAAGGAAATATTATTCCAATAATAAGAGTATGAAATATTCAGGATTTTGGAATATATTGGCTATTATGCAACTATTCTTACATCATGACTCTGCATTTGTTTCTGTGATTACTATAAATTATTTAAATATATGTTAGATCAAAACAAAATGTTTAATGACAGATCAAGGAAATTCAAACATGAGAACCACTCCTAAAAAAACCCTGGAAATATATGTATCCTCATAGAAGATTAAGCATTTAAAAATACAGTCTATAAACCTGAGATAAATTCATAGCACAAGATTAAAAGCTTTGAGAATATGTAATTCCAGCCAGATCACACTTTAAATATTTTCTCATTGTGTTCCAGGAGCCAAGTATTAATTCAATGTGTGCACATCTGCAAGACTATTTAACAAGAGAAGGCAGAAAAATAATTCAAATGACCGAGAGTGTGTTCTACTGGCTATATGTGTATTGTATAACTGTGCGGGAACTGAACAGGTATTTGTGCTTTTGAGGAAAATACAGGTCCTGATTTCCAGTCACTGAAATTAATTCTACACAGAATAATCTGGGTTTTCTTTTTTTACTTTGCTTCTCAAACAGAAGCCTCTTGCATACAATGCATTTTGAAGGCAAAATGTGCTTTTTTTTAAGTATTAGAAAATAACACACTTATTTGGGGGGCAGAACATCACTCACAAATATTGGCTATTTAACACAGGGTCTTAAACATAAGCCTGCTGAACTACTGTGTGTCATCTTTGCAGAGCAAATGTACACTCTTCAGTAAACCGCACAAATCAGATTAAAGGAAATACACGAAGAAAGGAAAAATACAGTCTGATTTTATATTGTTACATAGCTTTTTATACGACAACATATGTCACAAGGTACTGCAGTGAGTGACATTTGCATCTCAAGGGTGGCGAAGAGAAGAAATCTCCCTTGCCTGCCATTTGCTGCCCTGGAATCAGAGGGACCCCTGAGCTTTTCGGGAGCTTTTCTTACAGGGTGGGGGGCACATTTTTCCAGTTCCAAGACTCTGCAGACCAGGCTGATTATCCATCTCCTGCAGCAATTCCCCTTTCCCTCTCCTCTACCACCACCACTAAAGATTATTTGCTTACAAGGGCTTTGCCTATTCAACAAATAACTGGGTGTAAAAGGAAATCATCTGCAGAGTGAAGTAATCAGTGTTAAGGTCAATTTACTGAAGCTTTATATAATTTTGGTGTTTATCAGGTCTGAATTTAGCCTGACCTTTAAGATCCATCCCACACACACAGATTGAAGCTGCTGAAAGGGGCAAGTGCAGGTTTGGCCCCAGCACCCCCAGTGCCTGTTGGGTACTTTTGTGGCAGAGCTTCTGATTTAATGTTCTCAGAAAAGAACCTACTTTGAACTTCCTAAGCCAATTCTGCAACTGAACCAACACGTGGCAAGGGGGGGACAAGAGGAGGATTAATTTCTGAACTGCAGATTAATGGATGTGGCCCATTAGTGTGAAACACCTCACTTTTTGGGAGGCTGGGAAAAGTCAGAATATATTTGAAATTACATGTTATATTGTCAGCAGCAGCTGGTTCAATGAAGCAACATATATGGTGCAAGAACTGAAACCACTGAGGCGTATTCCAGTTTAGGGAAATGACAACAAAGAATGTGCAAACTGAAAGCAATTCCTTCCTCTGAAAATGCTCCTTCCTCTAGCAAAAAAATAGAAGATACTTGGTGGTTGAGCAGTGTTATACTGTGAGCTTGAGACAAACGCTTGGAAGCAGGTGAGGGGGAAGTCTTTAAAAGAGAATTAAAAAAGCGTTTCTGAAAGGTGCTCCATATAAAAACTGCAGCATAATACTAATCCAAAGCATGCCCTAGTTTTTTTATGTAATAAATTAAATTTGTGAATGGCTTTTTCCTTTTTTTTTTCCAATCAACTCCTGTTTTTTGGATACCATATGCATTCCATACATCCACCAGAATTAACATTAGCTTTACTTCTTTGGTGCTGATGCAACAGGTTTTCCATTTCCAAGGTTAAATTTCCCTCTGCAATAAAGTCGGAGTATAAAAGTCTCAGAAACGTTAAGATTGCACTGAACTGTGACAGCTGTTCTTGCTAACTTTGCTGCTTACCAGTGCCGAGGCTTCTACTGAGCAGAGAATTAACATCTGCTGTCACAACTGATTCCAGAAGTGACAGTAAGTTCCAAACTGAAAAACGCTGGCACGATTTCTCCGTACCCCTTACGCTGCAGACAACTGATGGAATTCATTGGCTGTGTGCAGGGGAGGCAGTGCTCAGTAATCAATGGCATATTTAAAATCTGTGGCATGCATTTGCATTTGTCTCCAGAGGAAGAATAAGATGACAGCACTAAGGTAAATACCAAGCAGCATTTCACCCTCACAGGATTCCTCTGTCTCAGTAATCTGGAAGATTGCTGTAACCAATTGAAGATTATATTTACCCTACTGACAAAAATAATCCTTATTAAACAGTTTTCTGACTGTTTGTGGGTTTTCTTCCCCCTGTCACTTTTACAGCTTGTTTTGAAATCTGCTGGTGGAGAGCGGCTACTCTCAGTTCCCTGCGAACCTGTCAGGATTTGAGTGGTCAATAAAGCCCTCACGTCTTTGCAGGTGAACAACTGCTATGGAATGAGGAGTGACTTAAATGATCAATGCCCAGAAGTGAGAGCCAGGTTTGAAGACTGACGTGTTTGTCTTCCCACGTTTGGCTCATTGATGCCCCGTGACTGGCTCTGCAGATAACATTAATAATGAAGTGCAGGGCCATCTGTTCAGCTGTCTATTGGAAAGGAGTCAGGAGATGAGCCCGGCTCTAACTGCTCCAAATATGTACAATTTCTTCTCTTGAAGGAAATGAGGCAGTTGGAAGGAATGACTGTCAGGCATCCACAGGTATCCCACACCAGTTACTCAGCCAACTTGGACACGCTGCAGCATCACCGAAAAACCCAACTGAGACTAAATCCCACCTCTGCTGCCAGTGTGGGATTTCTGTTTGCTGCAGCTGTTTCAAGAAAAACATGGAGAAACCTCCCAGCCACTCTCTTGGAAAAAAAAAGGGAGGTTCTTCTCTTTGCTCTCAGAAGACAAGGCAAAGCTGTCATTTCAAATCAGATTTTAAATAAGCGTGTGGGAGTGCGTGTGAGACGGGGGAAGGTACGAGAACTTACACTTAGGGAAGACAAAGACAAGCTCTTCACGTACCAAAGCTATTCTTTTGTTGCTCCTGCTGGTTCCACCTCCTCCTCCCTCAAGTTTCCACCTCATAACATTCCCTACAGTCTCAGGTAATGCACTCTGGCACAATGCTGTGCTAACCAAGATCTAAATTTCAAGACACACAGAACACATCGATAATTTCACACAGGGAAAAACACCTTCAACAATAAGGAGCATTAAGTAAGAGCTTCTAAACACTCCTGGCAGGCTAAAAGACAAACCTGACTGACAATCCATTCCTCATAATATGGTAAGATTGATTGCCTTAGAAAGCCTATGAAATCACACTCCCAGTGATATTATTTGAAGGCTCTGTATAATTCATCGACCACTCTGTCATGCATTGTGCATGTGATGTTATATTTTGGACACACTGGGAAATATTAGATATAAAATTACTTTGTATGATGCAGCCCAAACGTAAAAAAGTGCATTGCTTGGGACTACATGATTCAGTGAGAAAATATAAATGGGAAATTACTGGAGCTGAAATTTTATTGCAAAGTTATTTATCTTTGTTATTACTTTCTGGATCCTTTTGTGCTTATGGTTTGCTACAACAGATAGAACAACTCTTACACTTTCCACTGAGGATTACAAAGTTGCAAGTAGTTACTGCATACCAAAACCTGAATTTTTTATATGGGTATATATAGGTTTATGCTTACACAGACACACACATTGAGTAAACAGTTCCAGAATTACACTGAACATGGATAGTGATGTATTATTTCAAGAGACAAAGATGTGAAGACTACCTGATTTTAAAGAAAAGGAATAATCTTTTCACTGTGAGAAGAAGAAATTATACACATATATAAATGCCTTGGCTCTCCATGGATTTCAAAAATAGCAAAGCAAGTGTTTCTAAGGAAAACATACCTATTCATAAAGGTGAATATGTGTGCCTATAGATCCTAGTTCTGTAAAACAGAGAGAATGCTTTCAGTTGCCATCACTGCCATGGCAGCCTGACTTAGGACTTCACTCCGGGTGCACCCAAAGTACCATTTCGTTTGCTGAATTAATTGCATGTTCATGTATGTAACGGGAGCACTGATGTTCCACAATTTCACAAATGGGCTTTTATTTGCACTCTCAGTGTAAGCCCTGATGGTCAGAGCTGTGCTTGTAAATCAGGCGTGTCCTGGCACGGCACCACCAAGTGTGCACTGGAGGCACGAGGATTAACTTTGGCCTCTGCCAGCTTTAGTTTCTGACCATTTAAACTTCTGAACTGTCTTTCCAGAAGACTCTGACAAATGACACACAACAGTCTGGAAGAGAACAAGTTGAAGGAGAAACATGCACAGGGAGCAACTAGCGAGGCATCAGCTAACTGCAGTGTGCTCCCAAATAAATCCCATCCTGGCATCACTAATTCCAAAGCCAACCTTACTTCTCTTTTAGAAAGATTCCCACTATGTGATCCATCCCCCTGGAAGGAAACGGAAAGAAAAAGGACATCCACATTTAAATATCATAATCTCCAACTGGATTCAGTACTGCCAGGAGTAAAGGGAATTAGAGGTTACAAAGGAGCTCCAGCACACCAGACCTCTCCACAGGCTTGCCCTTTGCTCCAGCTGCCTCCCCGGTGGAAGCTGAGCAGGGTCTGACTCAGGCTGGTTTAAAAGCATCTCCAACAAACACGAAAAAATGAATTAAAAACAGGAGAAGGAGAATCCCACAAGATGCAGCCAGCTGAGCTCTTTGCATTATTTCTTATTCTCTACAGTCAGAAAGGATTACAATAATGCTAATTTTTGTGAAGGCTCTTCATGGCAAGTTGAGGAGGAAGCATAAAATACCTTGATTTGTGGGGCTGTAACAGAACTTTCTGTAACTCCTAGCAGAATTTAAAGATACCACGACCTGCATGGCTGTTCACATACAGGATAACAGCAGAGATCCTAAAATACAGAAAGAACCAGATTTACCACAGAGGGGGCAATTCTGGGCAATGCAGGGTCTGATAAACATGTATAATACAAAGAAGAAAGAAGAAGTTAAAGAAGAAAGTGCAGCTGTAGTTTAAAAAACACAGGTGCAGAGCTGTGCATGCTCAGTCTCACAAACCAGACACTTCCAGCTGAAAACTTCCTGTGTATTAAAACCTTTGCTCTTAGTTGTGGTTATATGACAATAAACTTAATTAAATGATTAGTAATTTTATCTCACACAGGTGTCTCTAAGGATCTACATACTAACATGGAAGTGCAATTACATTCCTGATAGTGGAAATCTGAAAATGGAATGAAATCCTTGCAGAGGGATCTTGCAGCTTCAAATAGAAGAGTTTTGAGATGTTCTGAAATAGAAACAATTTTTTTCCCCCAATATGCTGACTCAGAGTAGTTAATTAACACCTAAAATCATTCTGCAAGTAATTAGGAAATATATATTTGTTGTGAGAGGGTATGTGGAAGCTGAAGGGCAGTGGAGGAGAGAGTTTTTCATTTGAAAAAGGTAATATCACTTAGTGCTTAGTAGCAAAAAAGAATTATTTCTATCTTTTCCCTCGCCTGTCATTTTCCTGTGCATGTCAAGTTGTGTGCAAGCCTCCATAAATCAGCTGTAATAAAATCCAACTTGGGGAAATGGTATCAAGTTATTTAAGCATTCCCAGAAAGATGACACAGAAATGACAAATACCTCTTTTAACACGGTAACACATTCACATTGGCTATTAACTGGTGCATTTAATTTATATTTTTATTTAAAATACAGATTTATCACCACATCTTCATGGTCCTAAAATCAAGTGATATATAGAAAGACAGAGAAATGTCTATGTTTGGTTAAGATATACAGTTTGCTCAGCTCTTTAAACAAGTGTTAAAGTATTTCTTACAATTCAGTGCCATGATCATTTTTGTTCAAAAATTCATCTCATAAGTTTTAGTCCCGCACATATCTGCTGGAAAAATGCATTAGTACACCGCTTAAGAAATGGGAACTATTTTAACCTTTTGTAAAGTTAAATACATTTCCAAAGGTTAATATTTAACATGGAATGAGTCCTGAACAAATGGGGATCTCAGCCCAGGCACTGTTAGCCAAGTGTTTAGAAATCACCTTTCCTGCATGGAAGGAAGATTCCAAGTGACTCAACCCCGGGCATTCAGCTGGTTATTTGAGTGAATTCTTCCATCTGTCTTTGCTGAGCAAAGACCTGGAAGCTGCTCCCCCTCGAGTCCCTGGAATGGCAGGTTGTTCACAGGGCTGGATTGCTGAACTGGGGCTTTTCCCGCTCATCCCAAACTGCTCCTTTATGCTCTTGCTGGTATATTTTTTTATTGGAACTGAAAGAAAATACATCTCCAGAACAACTTAACTGTTTATTTTGTTACAGCAAACTGTGCTTCAGGCTCCACAGGAAACAAAAGATGGACCCTGCATGGAATTTCCAATACTGTAAATATTCATTGCTATGTCAGATGAATTTCTTGCTCTGCACACAGAGCCCTTCAAAGCACATTTAAGCACCATGCAGCTAAAAAAATTAATTACTCTTTATCCTTCCTCTTTTGCCTTGGATTTAGAGTTCCCTGCCCCTCCACCCCCCACCCCCCCAAACATAAGACAATTTTTAACAGAACTGTCTCAGCATGGGTTTTCCTTTTCTATATCACTGCAGCCCTGCAAGAGGCTGCCTTGTGAAAAATTGCCCTACATCAGTCCAGGCTGAGTTTGCACTGATTTCTTCTGTGCCACGAGCTAGACTGGCACCTTAACCTGGAGAGACATGGCCTCTGAATGTGTTCTTGCTGTTGGTTTGTCTGAATTCTGTCCAGTACTGAGAGCTTGATAACACACCCTCCAATCCCATCTAGCTCAGGCAGCCTCATCAACTTTGGCAGTTCCTGGGTGGAGTCCCAACTTTTCATTATCTATCCACCTTACCTTTCTTTAGAAAAAGGAAACTCTTCAGCTCTAAGTCCTGTATTTTACAAAATGCTTTTGGGTTCACAGCAACTTGTATGAGTACATAAAGTAAAGGGTATTTGAAAAACACAACTAAAATACACATGTTAAAAAAATGCTCCTTTGCAGCATTATAAATTTTCTTAATTTTGTGACTGCCTATAACAGAAGGGCCAAGAAACTGGGCTGTAGAATGAATTCCTTGAGTTCACAGCAATGTTTGTGGCTCTATTCCAGGAAAACAATCCCCGCTATTCACAACTCTGCTTTGCCCATTCTGAAACACTGACTCAGAAAGAAGCTCCAGTTAAAGCTTCAGGAAAACTCCCAGCAAGCACAGGCCAACCTACTGCACATCTTCCATGAGGCAGCCTGTGACTCATGTTCGAGGTGTTATGATTTTATGCATGAAAAGCAATAGTTGCTCTAATTATGCTTTAATTAGTTCTTTATTGACTGCAAAGGAAAGTGCCTGTGCTCCTCTGACAGGTATGTGAAACACAAAAAGAGAAGAGTAAAAGCACAATATTGTCAGCTCTTCCCAGACATTCTAACCAGTATATCATTCCAATAAATTTCGGGTTTGAGATGAACACAAAAGCTGAACACATTCCATAGAACAGCTCTAGACAAACTGCCAGAACGAAAAAGATCCTGGATTCAGTGTTTAATATATGATCACATCTCCAAGTACAGTAACTCAGAAGTGGGAGGGTACTGAGGGAATGTTAAATGTAGGGCATTATATATTAATATAATTTCTTTCTTTTCACAAGAGAAAGAATATTTTTGCTCACGCAGGCTTACTTTAGATGGCCTGTCAAGTCCTCCTTTGTGCAGTGTCATGATGAAAGACACCAATATGGGCCAGTAGAGGCAGTGCTGGGGCTTTCCAACTCTTCCTGTATAAATGCTAATGAATCTCTTCCAATAAAAGGCCCCAGAAAGCTTCCTCAGCTAAACTCTCCATCAGAGAACCCATAAATTATCCATTTGTTTGCTAGTGCTGAATCTCAGAACACTTTGGGATCTGCTGAAGTCAACACAAAGTCTCACACTGATTCCAGAGGGTACCATCCTTAATGCCTGGATCCTGCCATGAGTCTGTGCTTGTAATTGGCCCTGCATTAAGGCTCATGGACTCTATACCAGTTCAGAGCTTGTGCAGAGCCTGGGCAAGGACAGGGATCTGTGATGGAGTGGAGATTTGGGCTCAGCTTGGACTGTGCATGCCCAGCCTGGCTCACACCTGCAGGGCCATCCCCAGGCTTAGAGCAGGAGCCACAGGCTGGGAGGCAACAAAATTCCTGGGATGCTACTCCCTATTTTGTCTGTGTTAGAGACCTGGGAATCAAGGCAATCCCAAATGGCTTTGGGCATAGTCCATATGGACTGTGCTGTGGGAATAACCACTCTCACTGGTAGGGGGCTGAGCATCACCAGTGTAGCAGAAACCTTTGTTTCCATACAAGCAAACAAAGCAGCTCTCCCTGGGTTACTCCTGACAGGTGAGAGCCCATGTTTCAACCTCCCATGTGACAGGCTCTCCTCTGGGGACCCTTTATCCCATTTTGCCTGAGCCTGCCCTGTGTGGGGAGCAGGGCTGATGCACCGACACCTCTGGCTTCATCTCCATGTGTCATCACACCAGTGTATTATCAGACTGTGCTACCATCACACCTTTATTTTTCAGAGCTGGAACATCTTGCTCTTTCTCCTGTCATACTGCAGGAGATATTTGCTGGTTTGACCATCCCCATTAAGCAGATCCTTTACAGCCTGTGCATTGCCACAGTACAAAGCAGTTTTAAGCTCCTACAAATAAAACCGTTTATCATAATTAACTGCACGATGGGACAGAGCTCCCTAAAGACAACTATAAATATTGCTTCCCTGCTACTGACAGGCTGGCAATGAGGATTTGCCACTAGGCAAAGGAAACATCTATTTTTCTACTACCTCAAGTAGCAGAGTGGGCTAATCAGAGTAGTAATTGCAATGATCATACTCTTTACCACTCTTGACTGTGCAGAGAAATATGCAGTGACATCACTCGAGAGTGGTCTTTGCTGAGCAGGATCAGTGGTGATGCAGCGACGACTGAATGTTAATAACTTGCAGTAAAATCAGCCGATTTATGTTCTCATCAATCACCATCTCCACAGATAGAAATGCACTGAAAGAATTTCCATTGAAAGGCTGGCTTTAATTAACTCTCACCCTCACTCAGCACAGCCAAGCCCATGCCTGATTCAGGATTCAAGCTGCTCTGAACGTGCTCCCCGATGCCTGCAAAGTGGTTTGATTTAGCAGAGCCTGTCTCAGGTGGCTCCTACAGACCAGCCTGGGAGAGCCACAAGAAGGAATCAGAAGGGTCAGGAAACTTTGAAAGCTTGACTGTAATCTAAATCAAAGGAAATCATGTTCATCCACTCCTTTTACATCGTTCTATTTCAAGGTCAAGTATTTTCTGTAAACTTTTGCAGACACACACAGGGAAAATGATGCCAGCTTAGCCCTGTCACAGAGCCACTTCGGGGTAAAATAAAGAGTGCCATGAAAAAGGCAAGGAGGGAAATGGACAATCTGTGGAATCTCAGGTGCTCAATCAATATGTAGCACAACAACTATTACAGTGTGAAAAAATTCAAACTAGATTTCTCTGGCTGTCAGCACCTTCCTTTCCAAATGGAACTCTGATGCCTCACTCCTGCAGGATCTGGATGCAATGAAAATATCATCCAGCATGCTCAGACTCAGAGATAATTCCCCCAGTGGTAGCTTTGAAAGAATAAGAAATCTCATGATGCAGAAACATGAACTCAGCCCCAGACGATGAGGAAAATGGAGTGACAGGCTGAGCCTGGCCACAAACCACACTTGTGTTGTACCTCCAAGACAGACAGTACTGAAACGCAAATAAAATCATAAGAACAGAAAGCCATTGGCTCAAGATACATCATGTGTTCACTGACTCAGATCCTTTTCTTATTTTCATGCCTCAACCCTTAATCCCTGGTGTCAAGAATCTCATCTAATTCTTTCAGCTCCTCGAATATATTCTCTCCCATTGCCACACAGGGGTGCAGACTCATTACTTGCTACATGAACCTGTTCTGTAGAGTTTGTATTTGACTCCTGATTTTGTAAGCCTTCAGATTAAGTCCTCTTATTGTCAGGCTCTTTTGGATCAACTTTATCAAGATTTTTATTTCTTCCTTGAGTTATTACTTTATTAAATTTAAATCTTTAATAAAGTCTCCTTTCCCCATGACAGTAAACTTAGGATGAATAAACTTTTCTCACAACTTTTGCAATTTTTGGAGACTATTTTCTCACTCAAATCTGATTTCTACATAAGATACATTATTTTTTTAGTGTACAAGAGAAATAAAAATCTACACCACACGTATGAGTTGTGAGTGAAATTCCTACCTGAGCATGCCACATTGTAGGGTTTACATGTGATACTGGTCTGTTACTGGAAGGCCTGTACTAGATGGGAGGCAACTACACCTTTGGCAATGCCATTCCAGTTCTTTACTGGTTATACACACTCGGGAAGCTCAAACCAGCTCCTCAGTGATGCTCTGCTGTGAGTGTTTATTGCAGAGTCCTGTCACCAGCTCCAAGTTTGTGCTAATTGACAATGGCTTCATTTCACTGAGAGAGCAGAACCCAAAAACATCCCGAGACTTTCTTTGCCTTCCCTACTCAAGAATGAACCAGGGCTTTGTTCTATCTCATGCCTATTCTTTAACACCATCCAGCTGCACAACGTGCCTGCTGCGCTGCAGTGCCGAGAGCAGCTGTCCTGGATCAATCCAGAGGAGCAGGCAAAGACATCCTCCTTTAACTGGCAGGCTGTACTTCTTCAGGAGAATAAAATCCATGGACGGTCAGACAAGCAACACTTGCAGTGCTGGGGACTCCATTATTCTTTGGCTCCTTTCCCGTCAGCCTTGCAAGGCAACCTCTCAAGGATCAGCTAATTAGAAATTGCCTATGGAATTGCAGAGACTTCCATCTCCCATCCCTGTGTCCCCCCTTCAGGCACTCTGGAGACTGTTGGCTGCACCCAGTGCTGTGCCAGCGGGAACTCAAGGCTCGGAGTGTTTACCCAGGGCTGTGCCAAGGTGCCCGAGCCCAGTGGATGTGCCAGCAGGCAGTTGTGTCCCCCTGCTGTGGGAGGGAGTGCTCAGTGCCAGCCTGTGCCCACCCCATGGAGCAGCTGGTCCTCTGCAGGGTGGGCTTTGAGCCTTGCCCTGCTGGGCTGTGCCACCTTCCAGCCCCTCCAAGTGCCCATCCTGCTGGGCCACACAGGGAGCTGCAGTGCTAAAAAATGGCACGGACTGCCTGAGCACACGGACAGCTTCAAAACGTGACACCTGCTGTCCACATCACAGTGGCCACTGCTCGGGGTTTGATGCCTGGAAAAGGCAGGGATAATGAATATTCATCAGCTGCTCTGATCATCAGGAAATTCATGCCGCCTTTGCCTTCAATAAACCTTTTCACTCCTGTTTATAATCATCCTTGCTCTTATTTATAATCATAATTTTACTTTGCAATCGTTAAGTGGCAAGTAATTGTTAAATCTCTCTGCTATTTCCTGAATAAATTATAGATACTGAAAAACAGTAATTACTAATATATTTGTAATATATTAATTTTTTAATTTCTGAATTAAACTATGGAAAAGGAGAGAGAAGAGAATATAACCAAAAACCAACCAAGAGGCCCTGACCACTGTATGAGTACTGCCTTGACAAATAAAAATGCGGATTTGTTGACATCAATATTTAAGTAAGAAATGGTATTATTGCATTCTAAATAAGGACACCAAATGCAGTGGTTCTTAGTCACAAATTATATGAAATGTTGATGCCATCTGCTTTAAACTTCTGTGGTTATTATTTGGTTATTTAAACTAATACATAAGACTGAGATAAAATCAGTAACTGTTACATACACAGTTCCCACAGTGAATTATCAGGAACAGTTTTGCTACATGCATTAGACCAGAATATACTAATAGAAAGTCTGAGTAGAGGAATATTGCAACAAAAGTTGAAGACAATTTTATTCCAGCTCACTGCAGCTGTTTCTATGCTGATCTCTGATGCTATTGTGCCTCTTGCTGTATACAATAATCACAAGTACATTGCAGTGGAGATCTTGGGTAACAACAGGGACTGAACCCCTCCCGCTTTGCTGCAAACATGCCTTGGCCTTGTGAAAACCATATTCCTTCTGCCCTGGGTCTGCAGAGATCACAGATAAGCCAGTTACAATGCGTTAGAAAACACACTTTTTCAGCTTGTTTCTGGCTTCTTTAAATTCCACATTTAAGCAGCTACTTAAATCTTGCTGTTTTCAAAGTCACTGCTGTCTGGAGCCTCCTCTATCTTGCTGTGAATATTTCATTCTTTGTTGGACTCGATACCCTAACTTTTAACACCAAGTTTCTAAGTATTTGTCCCGTTCTACTGGTCAGGATCTTCCTGAGTCTAACCTGTTAAATAAACCTTCCCTGCAGTCCATGGAAGCACAAGATAATATTTTCGAGTTCACTGAGCTTTGTATTAGGGTTGTGTGTAAAATAATTTAAGTGTAAGATAATTGAAGTAACTTAACAAGTCATAACTTTCAACCCAGGTGAACTTTGATCAATTCAGGTCTGACTGTAAGAAGTTCTGAGCAATTCTTGCTTCCTTCAAAATCAATAAGTGGCACAGCAGCTCTCAATCTCTCTTTATTTGATCCACACCTAAGAGCTTAAGAATTTGACCCCATAAGGCAAAACTTTTCCTACATAATCAATATGTGAGACACCAGCCATATCTCTGCTGCCTAAACCCTGCTCAAAAACTGCTGCAGATACCCCCCGTCTCTGTGGAATTCCAGGAAAACAGGGGGAGTTAGCAAGGATATAGAAATGGTTTTCACAAGTGATACAATGGAGTCTTTCATAAATAGGAACTTTCTGCAGCATGAACTATAAATTACTGGATGATAACAGCTTCCCAAAGACAATATCTCTCAACACTGTGCATGTGTGGCTTCTTTACTGTGGTACCAGAATCAATAATGCCCTATCAAGCCTAGGAGAAAATGAAGGGAATTTCCAGGCCCCACAGCTGAACTCTTTTCAGGATGACTTCGTCTTGGATACAAGAGAGTAATAAGGTTCTCTACATTGATGCAAATGCATTCCTAAAGGTCACCTTAAGTTTAACGAAAGCATTGAGAGGAAAATCTGATTTCTCAGTGCTGATTCAATAGCACAATGTGTTAGCACTTTCACAATGTGCTGGCACTTTTCGGGAGACTTTGCCACTGGCACTTGCTATTTTTATCTCCCCACCAGGCAGCTCAGCAAAACCCAAGAAACAATTTAACTTTGTTCATTCTTCCCCCTTGTGTATATAATAATACAGGAAGAAGAAATAAGGTGAAAACATAAAATGATCATTAAAAATGAATGATAAGAGTGTGCACAGAAGACTTATGGGTAAATGGACTGTATCCTCTTTGGCACACGGCTTTTTTTTTTTTTTACTTTGCTGTAGGTTAAACAGAATATTAACTCTTTGCTCAGATTAAAGTGCATCATGTTGTTGCACTGAAGAAACAACAGAGGAATAAATTCTGAATAGGAGATCAATACTGTGACTGCTGCCTCTCCCTCCCTCTGGGGGGAAAGGAATTATCTATCCTTTGCTCTGCAACCTGCTTCCAGTCTGTGCTAACTCAGTTGTTACCCGGCACATGAGCTGAAGTTACTACTCTATTCCTTAACTGCCTGCCTGCTTTTCACCCATGCCTGGAAACTGGACACACAGGAGAACAGCGTGGGGGTTGCAGTATTTTCGCACATACTCAAGTGGTTGGTACTTTCTCGATGTGATCTGAAAGCCAGTGCATGAAAAGATCACTGTTTTGCCCTTGACTTCTGTATTACATTGTGGAAGATGAGCCTTCCCATACTCCCAATATTCGTGCTGGAACATGTGACTTCACCTGCAGAGTAGTTCTGCTGCCATCTTTGGGAGTATCAGTGACTTTTAAAGGGTTTGTTGCACTGCACACTAAGGCTATAAAAAGCAAAAGAACAGAAAAACAAAATAACCATCCCACATTACACTAATCACCAGCCTCAGGGCACTCCTGAAAGGAGGAAAAAGGACACCCACAATATTTTGTTCAGGCTCACACCCAAGCTCATTTCACAACTTTCTCATGCAGATAAGCAGAATTTGATATAAGGAACTAAATATCCTCTACATACCTCTGTGACAAAGAGGGAATTAAGAATGCTTTCAAGATGTCAGCACTGAAAATTCAAGTAGCTACTCATATCTTAGCATAGGAACCTCTTGGCAAAGTATGAGAGAGACCAATCTGCATCCCAAGAGCTCTGAAAGGGGCAGTCACCAAACAGCAACTGTTTTGCCTTCCTGTTGTTTGCTGTGGGAGCCTTGGCTGTTACAGCTACAGCTTTTCTGGTGTACAGCAGTTCAGGCACAAACTGCAAGCCAGGGAGCATTTCCAGTTCAATCTGTTCTACAACTGCATGATCATATTTAACACTTAGCCAGCATTTAGTTCTACACAGTGACCTTGCTGCAGCAGTTTCAGTGGTGTTTAGACAACACTGATATTAGAAAGTGAAATTACAATTCATGGGATACACCGGTAGCTTTTGAAGGCAGTCACGGGAGGGCTGGAACAATAGAGCAGCACCACAGAAAACAAACAAAAAATCACATTAAGAGCTGTTGAACTGTAGTGTTTTAAAATTCCTTTAAGTCCAGAATGATACTGAAACAACAGATGGTTTGACAAACATTTTCCAGAAGTGCAAAGCATGTTCCTTCCCTCTCCACTACCCACCATAATTTCACTGTCTTCTGATCACCATGAAAACAGCAGAGCTTACATGACACTCTCCAAGGAGAACCCCTAAAGAATACTCTGTGTGCCAATGTATTTACGTATTTATATGGAATAATCTGCCACAAGCTCCTTCTACAAGTGCAGTGGGGGTCCACCTGCCTGTAGTGCAGATCTCGTGGATTAGGCCATCTCAAAGCACCCAATCTGTGCACGGCCACCAGGACACGTAAAGTACCAAAATGTTCGGTGTGGCAGAATTTCTGCCCAAGCAGAGATCTCAGCAGCAGTTTCCAGGCATGCAGACCATTCCTACTTCAGTCTGTAACCAGATGGCAGCAATAGTTTGTCTCAGAAAGAAGTGACCAGAACTGCTCAGTGCATTATTCCATCAGGAGGAAAGCACCCTACTTTCACACATTTGTTATACTTATTTCTCACAGAACAGCAAGAAGGTCCGTGGGAGGGAAGAATACATTGTTGCTTAGCAATGGGATGCTCATAGCATGGTTGATTTTTTAAAGCTTTTGCTAAATATACACATACAAAACAAAGATGAAACCTCAAGCACAATGGAAAAGTCAAATTGCATTCCTCAGAACGGAATTACTTAGGCCAAAGATTCCATTTCTCTCTGTATCTGGCACCAAATCAAGTAAATACTCAGGAAAAGAAACATGGCAAGTATGAAAAGTGGTAATTTCTGTGGTATTCTCTCTTAATTTTGTTACCAAGTTCAGGACTTGCTGAGCTACAGGGTGCAACCCTGTCATCCCTGTCTCCTCATGGAAGCACCTCCAGTAATTCACAGTGTACTTATGAAATCTGATACAAATACTTCCAGTGTTTCTGCTAAAACTGCATCCTGGTGACCTCACTGTCTTCCACTGTTCCTTTTATCCCTTTTCCTCGCTGGCGCTCCCAACCTCTGCTCCCCAGACCCCCCAGCAAAGCAAGATGCAAAGTTCCTGACCATCTCTTCACTTCCAAGTATACATTCAAATATTTTGGATAATACATAGATTCACCACTTATCATTTGCTAAACGACCTAAAGATCCTTCTAGAAGATCCTGCCAGTCACAAAGTAAATGGGAATGCCAGGTTTGGGAAAGTAATAGTAAAGGCATTTATAGACAGAAAATTTTCTCTTCTCTATAAAACCAAATCAAGTACATCATTTTCACTTCCATGTACAGCCCCTCAGCCCCCCCCAAAATTTATATTGAAGCACCAAAGAAGGTTCCAGTTTGTATTTCTTTTTTGCAAAAGTTTTTTTAAACCTCGAAGTCAATAGAATTTGAAACCCCCTAAGTTTATGACTTGTAATATGTTCCTTCAGTCTCTTTTCTGCAATGATTCACTAATATTCATGCCGATGAAAGAAAATCTTATCTTTTTCTGCCTAATTAAAATGTGAAGAATGCACCAAAAAAAGTGAAGAAATAATCAAGCATATTTTTCTAGTTCTTTTTTGCTGGAATAACATTTTGAGAAGAGGTCCTTCTTGTTTTTACGCTATTAATAATCCCCCATTTGCAAAATCATCAATGTCTGCACAATTATAAAACTGTAATTTCAATTACTGGAGTATGAACAAGTGGGATGAAAGTATGAGTTATGAGGGAGAAACACTGCTTTTTCTTCAACATTTCACTATTAAATCAGGAAACTAACAATCTGGGAGTGGTAAATGGACTTCTTTCTAAACAGAACATTGGGTAAAATTAGATTACACAGGCAAGTAATTTCTGGAGCTAAGCAGGTTTGAAGTGCCATCAGCTGGGTGGACAAGCTGCACAGCTGCTCTTCTTGGGGGAGACTCTAAGCAGTGGCAAAGAACAGCGACTCAAGCGAATACACAGCGCTCCAAGTATTTTGGCTGCTCCTCTGCTGTGATTTTCACCACATCATCTGCCTCTCGGATGGAACAACAGGACCTGAACTTCTTTCTTCCACAAATTAGCAAAAGGCATGGTTAGAAGTTGAGTGTAATGGAAAAGTCTTCCCTTAGACCCTTAAACATCTCTTCTTCAAACAACTAAGAATAGTTGCCACCATCTCACACCCAAGGGTACACAAGCCTTTGCAGTTGGCTTGCCATGGAATCTGAGAGCCCTCTGAAAGTCTGAAGTACTAAACACGAGGGTTTATGCTCAGATTAACGATGACAAAACTGTCTGCCTTTTGGGAGAAGTAGGAGAAAAGCTACAGAGACAGTCAAACCAAAACATACTGCTCAGATATCCCAGGTTTTCTTTAGAGTTGTGGATGGATTGGGAAGAGTGGGACTGTGAGAAACTGAATCTGAGTAAGTTCTGAAGTATGAAGGGAAACAGGGATTTCATTGCATTTGCAAAGTACAGCCCATGGCACCTGTGAGACTTGTTCCACCTCTGCTGACAGAAACATTTTGTCTGATGCTTGCTAAGGAAGAGAATTTCAAATCTCCAAAACTGTAGAAGCCCAGGATAACATAAAAAATGATAAAAATATCTAAAATATAGCTAAGCTCCAGCACACAGTTTGCTGGTATTGGGTTTTTGTTTTGCATTTGCTGCAGCAGCTTCTGAAAAAGAGAGGACAAATCTCACTTTGGAGTGTGCTGAGTTGTACACTCATAATCAAGCTCCCTCCAAGGCAAACCTCTCCTGTGGGCTATTTAGGAACAGATAATTTAAACAGCATTTACATCTCAGACTTCTGATCTGTAAGTCTAACAGATCTTAACAAAAAAAGATGACAAAACACTCAGGGCTGTAGAATCCTGCCATTAGTGACTGGAAATATTTACTGTGACACATCTCATTTATAGGATCACACGTAGACTCAGCTGTACCAGAGGAGCTGGAGCATTCCAGGAACTGCAAAAGGTTTTGGAACTGATACCTTCAACACCAGAGAAGTATCAATTCAGCAGAAAAATGGTCTGTATAGAATTTTCCCAACCAACCAAGTCACCAACAGAGCTGTGTTTCAGTCGAGCCCACAATACAGAGGGCACAAAACCTGAGTGCACCAGTTGCCTCACAACTTCTTGTACTGAAGCAGTAACAAGATGAAGAGTCAGTCGTGGAGTAGTAATGCAAAAAAGTTTTATCAGGTAGATCAATTATCTCTGAGCCAATTTCCTCTGCAGGGCAGCTGGATTGATTATTGCATCGGTACAAGTAATCTCTCTTTGGAAACAGGGCAAAAAGATAAAAAAAACAAGGTTGGGGGTGTATTGTGTACACATAGAAACTACAATTTTGTTGCCCAGCATCTTCCAGGGCCTATTGTTGCCTTGTTTTCACCTCCTTGTGCCACTTCCCACAAGATGAGCCAAGAGTCTGCTTGCAGACAACAACAAAAGCTGTAGTGACAGACCCTGCCATGAAAACTGTGTAGAATATTCTACTTCTGGAAAGCAAGTCTGAGGTCCCGCCCACTCCCTGAACACCAAACTGGACTCTCCAAAACACACATGCAAGAGAAATAATAATTTTAAAAAATAGTAGCAATTTTTCAAAATATGGAAATCCATTACAATAAATAGTGTTGCACCAAAGGACAGCATTTACCATTAAATGAAGTGGATGGGTGGGTATTCCCGGTTTGAAGGTGTGTGCTGTCATTTTTTTCCTGGAATGGTTAAAAAAAATTTACAATTCTAAAGAACCTGAGTGCCTTTGGTACCAGTTTCCATTTCTAAAATCTCAAGAACTTGATAAAGTTATGAGAAGGAAGCTACTTGGAATTTATTTTATAAAGAAACATCATTATTTTTAATCCCTCCTCCTAACAACAAAACTTTCCATGTTTTAAAATGAAAACTGCAGCTTTGCAAAACTGAGCTTACAACTTCCAGCCTTCTAAATTCTGCTGCTTTTTTGTGCAGTGTTAATAACCATGGAGAAGACATAATTAAACCATAGAAATCACTGCAGTTACACCTCCCATCCCTTCTTGGCTAAAAATGTAAGAAAAACATAGCAAATGAGATTTTGTCTCAAGTGTTTTCCCCCTGCTATTAAAGATGCTTCTCTGAAAGGAGCACTTGCTGGTTTTCTGCTATTAATAATCCTCCATTTGTGACATCAGCCCATCCCTCCAGCAACACGCTGTGTTCCAGCCCCTGCCCTGGATCCTCTGGATGGATCTAATGAGGAGATGGACTAAAAGCAGGGAAAGCTGGATCTCTTCTCTGTGTGATGTTGGGAATTTGGTTAGTCTGTGTTTTTCTTTGTTGGGTTAATGTTTCATTGAGAAGAAGAGTGTTCATCTGTTTAATGAAGAAAATCTGCATTAAACTTCCTGATTTGGTGCCCATTTGCCCTCACGTCAGTAGGGGCGAGCTGGACCAGCCCTATAATTTGCTGATTAATGCTATATATATAGTCTTTTAATAGCAATGGGCAGGGGCTTGATGCTCCTAAGTGGAAATTCAGATACCTTGTCACGTGCAAACCTCCTGTGCACTTTGTACAAAACAAAAAAAGAAAGGAGGAATCAAAAACAACAACATCCCATGTGATACTTAGGCTATTTTAGTGCTGTCACTGCTTAAATGTCTGGAATACTGTGTTCAGGAGTTCTCATTAACATGGAATTTAATGGGAGATATTTGTCTGAGCAGCTAAGTCGTTATGCTTACATAAGGCTGCCATTTACAACAAGAAGTATAATAGCATCTTTGAGCTTTTTAATTAAAAATTAATTAGAAGATTTAAGAACAAACTCATTGGGGGTTACAGTACAATAACATGTTTACAAAATTAGGTCTGGGCTTTTTGTTTTTGTTAAGTGTTTCAATCAATTCTGTGTCTATTAAATATAATTACGTATGATGCTTCCTCAAAATTATAATGTAGCATTTAAAGAGCAGCTGGGAAAAGTCTGTAATTTTAACTTCAGAACTAGGGTAACCATTAAAATGCAAATAGGTGCAAACAGCAGTTTGTTGATGAAGAGACCCCTCAGCATAAACATTTTATCCATTAATCTTGAGATTACAAAGATTCCTTCTAGTTTATTACTACTTATTACTTTTGCCAGTTAGGTTTTCTAGAAGATGTCAGACTCCCTCAAGAATAATTCACTGAAATTTAGAAATAAAAGCCTGTTCTTACTCAGCAGGATAAACCAGATATAAACAGTCACTTCTGTACATACACTTAATGCCAAGAATATATTATGTGGAAATTTCTACAGCAAATTAAGAATGAAAAGGAAAGATTTTGTTCCTTTTTCTAATAGACTTATCACTTTGAAAAAGAAGCCAGGTATTCCACTTCTACCTTAGCTTAAGAAAGTAGCTTAAGTGGATCAGACTTCAATCTTCTGCCCTGATTTAGGAAGGCATTCAACCATTTGCTTAATTTTAGTTTGAACAAGAAGAAAGAAGCTCAGGTTTCAGAGATGTATTTCTGGCCTAGGGACTTATTTATGTTAAATTTATTTCTTCCAAAGCTTTAAATGGAGTTATTCTAATTTGCTACTGCTTCTGTAAGAAGAGAATTTGATCCATTGTGTTCCTCAATGAAACTCTGTGGATGAGTAAGCAAGTAATGTGTATTTGATTGAAATAAGTTATTTCACAAATTTAAGTAAATTCAGTTTAACATCGGGTTATCCAACAGAACTAAATCAATGCAGCAGCTTGAACAAGATTACAATTATGGATGTCACACTGTGTTGATATTTAGAGAGAGATGTTCTGAAGCATAAGAATTGTGCAAAGGTAAACACCAACTGGCCATGCCACAGCTCAGAGGGATGTACAAGCAGAAAAAAACCTGTGAAATCCAACGTGTCACTCCTGGGAATGGACCAACACATGCGTCAGTCACTGTGACAGAGCTTCCCCCACACTGGGGCTTAAAGGACAGCAGGAGGAGGTGGTGTTGTGTGGTTCCAGTCGGGCAGTTCCGACACTGAGACTCCACTGTCAGGCAGTGGCACAGCCACCCCCACTCACACCCCCTGGCCATTCAGCGATGGGATCCCACAATTTGTGTTTCAATTGTTTTCTGAGGCTGTTTGGTCATTGATTTAATTGTCAGCATGGTCGTCTGACCCCCTTCAGGCCAATTCTGGGTATGTGTTAAACCACAGCAAAAGCATTCTACATTGCTACCAAAATGAAAACCAAACTTCTGCTCTTACAGGTGATTGAAGAAAGGGTCCTAAACATTCTGTCTGCAAATATATTATATAATAACCTTAGATTGCTGTAATATACATCACATGGTGCCTTAAACACTGGAAAAGGGCAGGCCATCCCCTTCATCCTCATACTCTGCTTCAAACATGTTCTGGTCAACTGACTCATCCAAACGGTGTCCTTTCTGCTTTCTCCTTATGCAAATGTTCCCTATAATGATTTAGTTTCCTTTTCTGTAAATATCAGGTGGAGCTCACCTGCATCCCACTGCCACATCATACCAGGCTAGCCATTCTCTGAGAGGGCATTTCTTTGAAGGAATTGCTTAGACTTGTGGGATGTAAATACTAAGAGAGGGCTGGGCAGTGAACAAAGGACTTAATGACTCCACTTGCCACAAAAAGCCTCACATCTTTGTCTTGTAAGTCTGTGACTCAGCCAAACAATTCATTAACAGACAGATGTTCATATTAGAGGTTTCTGGGGGATAATGAATCATGATTACACTTACAGTGACAATGCTTGGCTGAAGGCAACCGGCCTTAACATTTCCTTAGTTCTAGATTCAGAAAAATGTCACCCAAAGGGAAGAGGGGAAGAAAATATTTAGCTAATAGAAATCTAAATTCAAACTAATGCTAGACAGGGAAGGAATGAATTTTCCTGAAATTCAAAAACCATGATGTCAGAGGGAAGATCAAGAGGATGTGTGACGACAGTGGGTGGGTACCCAGAGTACCAGAGGGCTTTAATGGATCAGGAGCAATGATCTCAAACAGAATGTGGCTGCTGATTCAGAAGAGAAACACAGAGGGCTCTGGTGATGATGGGGGGGATTTCTGAGGATGGGAAGAAAGCAAGAAGTACAAGGAGGAGGATGAGAACTACTGGCCAGTCACCCTCACCTCAACAAAGACAAGAGCATGGCTGGAATGTAGGGAATTCCATTTAAACATAAGAAAACCTTTATGGATAGAGAGACCTTGGAGTCTCCGTCCTTGATACTAAAGCTCTGGCTGGACACAGTCCTGAGCAAGTGGCATTAGTGGACCCTGCTTTGAGCAGAGGGTAGAACAAGATGCTTTCCAGAGAGAAATAAGATCTGAAATGTGCCATTCGCTGCAGCTGTCTCTTGGTCTTGTTTATTTATAAGCTCTGTTACAAACTTAGGAAGTAAAGAGATGGCTTTTTCCTCCCTGACTTTAGTACATAAGATAGTTCTGTATAATCAGCATTTTCAATAAAGTAACAATTACAGAGTGACATATTGTTGTCCAAGTATGAGCCTTCTGCTTGTCTTCAGCTGAGAATCAAATTACTCCAACAGCTTTATTGAACTTCAAATGAGGCAGAAATAAAAGGACCATTTAAAAAATCTGTTCTCTAAACCTCAATTTCTTTATTCCTCATTCAGGTTAAGCTCCTGCCACAGACCAGAAATAAAACAAGAACGTTTACTCAAGCCAAATAATTCCCCAAAACATATGATAAATATAAGCGATAACTTCTTCTTTTTTTTTTTTTTTTTTAAAGAAAGCAAAACAACTAATAAAACAACCAACCAGTTTTATCACTGGAGAATTGAGTCACAGAGAGATTCAAAGTCAAACTAGGAACCTCAGAAGAAAACAGAATTAAGTCCATGAACTGAATTTTTGGAAGTAAATCTTGGTCCAGTGCCTTTCCAGCAGTGACCCAACAGTCAAGGTTGAATCTGGTGCAAAGAATGGAATAAAAAAAAACCACCAAAAGCCAGCTGGAAGTGAGAGTGGAGTGAACAGCACTTTAAACAGTTCTAACTTTAAAATTCTGTGGCGTTTGGTTTTCTGGCTTGGGGACACGTTAAGTACCAAACTTATTGCAGGAAACATCTTTGCTGTAGACAGCAATAACATTTCATTCCTTGCATTTATTATTTCTGTTTAGATTCACTCCATATATACAGAAGTACATGTGAGATGAATACACGTGTGTGTAACCTTTTCTGAGCCTCGTTAGGGCTCGGAACAAAGACTACAGAGAGCTGGAAAGTGCAGTTCGATGTGAAACTAAAGCCTTGAATCTCTGTGGAAACACTTCTAAAACCTGAAACCAATGAAGCCAAACCCAGGAGCTTCACTGCAGAGCTGTAAACACACACACAAACTTCCTACGGCTGTTCAGAGATTCATTCTACAACCAGTGCACTGCGTGTACGGAGCATTTACTACAACAAATGACTCCAGGAGAGCCATGAGATGTGAGCATTCAGGAAAATGGGATTATGCCTTGAAGATTTTCATGGTTTGCTCCCAAAAACATCATGTATTGTATGGTAGTTTCCAAATTCACCCGTTACAGTCTCTAAAAGTTCACTGTCTGATACATTGCCTTTCCTTTACAGAGAAATGGTGTTAACAGACAAATAATTACATTTTCAGCATGCCAGGAGTGGCGTGCTCTGCCTTCTGCCGTAGCAAGGTCACATGTATATCAACAGAACCAAATTAAGATGTGATTTTGGAGTGGCTTAGGCACCAAGTGAAATTCCCTTAGATGAGTCTTGGATTCTTTAATAAAGCTATCAAAATTACTTGAGGAATTAATGGAAATAAATCAGATGAAGTGCAGTTATCATCCTAGTGAACTTTGTCAGGGTTTTTGAAATTACTTTTGCCATTTTAGCCCTACATGTATTTTTTAATATGGTTCAGGCTGGAGAAGATCATGCTCAGACCTTGTGTAAACAATGTTCATGCTTTCCAAGAAATCATCAAGAATTCCAGATCTGCAATAATATTTTTGACAGGTGTTAATATTACTGCTTTTTGGAGCTGAGCATACAGCTTTGAAGAAAAGTGTAAAGAATTAAGTTGGCCAGAGTCATTTGCAAGAAATATGGAGATAGGGAACACTTTAATGATTTCCTGGTGCTTGATAGCTTTTATTAATTTCACATAACTCTTCTGCCAGCATGTAGGTTGGTACAAATTAAAGCAGACTCGTGCTAAAATGTGTTCAGATGTGGAAAGCCACAGAAGCTCCATAGAAGGGAAATATTCCAGCCAAATGGCTCTTCCAGAAGACTCTCAACTTGGGCTGCTCAGAGAACTAACAGAGCTGTTGGGGTGGGCTTAACACCAAATCTCAGGGGGCTCAGAGCAGCATCTGCTGTTTCCCCTCTCTCATTGCTCTTGCCCGAGGGAGAGCAATCCACAGCTTCCTCTGGGCTTTCCAAGCACACTCCAGTGGGTGGCCAGGACAAGCCACTTCACTCACATTTCCAAAGAGATGCTTTGCTGCATCAGAGGCCATCGTGGCTCAGCTTGGTTCCACCTACCCTTGAAATGCCACTTCCCACATTCCTGGCAGTAGGTTTTGTTCAGTTCACAACATAAATAAGCCATTAAATGTTCATCCCCAGGACATCTCCAAGAACCTTCCAAGGAGCCGTCCAGGTGTTTTGTGTCAATCTGCCTCTTTTGCAGAGGACAATGAAAAGGCTCCTTCAGGGAGTGTAAAAATGAATGAGATTAGTCACAGTATGGAGCCTTAATAGTAGGAAAAGCTGATATATATTAACACATGATGATTAATTACCATGGAGGAAAAGCGGGGAATATCTAAACATGTTTTAGTTTATGTTATATTTTGGCCAAATAATTCTATGAGCATTAATAAAATCATCTATTTGCTTACAATGGACTAAACTCTGGGGTCTAAAGGGTTGGATTGTTTTTTTATTATTTTATTTTTATTTTTTAAATAGTAATAAATTTTTTAAAAGCTATGACTTGGCTCATTTTTTGCCCTGCATGTCATCAATCAGAGATTAACTAAGAAACCTGAGGGGGGAAAAAAGCATCATTTATTATGTCAACCACTATTAGACTGCTTTACTCCAAGCAGTTGCGTCAGTAATTATAAGGAAAGTAAACAAACAAAATAATAATTTGTTTGCCAGAAGAGCTTGTGGCCATGGCCTACTTGAGCATGAAGGATTAGCTGTGGGGGAAAAAGCAAAATGCTGTGCGTACTGGGCGAATAATTTGTAATTGGGGTTTTTATGTGCCATTTGCAAAGAAAAATGTTTACTTGAACCTAAACCTTGCTGGGAAGGAACTTTTTCCCAAGGAGTTTTATGCATGAAATTCAAACACAGTGAAAAATTTCCTTTTAGAGTTTATGTAACCATGTGCAGAAACCTACATTTTCAGGTGTTAACTTACTCATAGGTATTTTTAGCTTTTCATTGGGTGCAGGGGAACATTTTTAAATCTACAAGCAAGGTTTGGTTTAAAACCCATCCAAGAAGCATCACCATGTCCTTTTGCGGGGTTGATGCAATAAGCAACATGCCAGTACCTTTGTGCAAAAGAATTTTAGTTGGAAATACAGCACAGATCTTCCCAAAGCCGGGATGATTGTACTTCTCTTACATGTGACAGAGAATCTACACTTGTAGATGCAACACAGGGGGGAAAGAAAAGCAACTTCCTGAGATGAAAACCTTGGTAGACGCTGCCTAAAAATACCAGAGTCACGAGGCAGAGGGCCAAGGTGAGGCATTTCCCCTTTCCCACCCCACAACATTAAAATTCCCAGGACACATTTGCATGGAAGTGGTAGTTCCTGCACATAACGCTGAAGTTAAAAGTCTCTAAAAGAACAAATGGAGAACCTCATCAGGTTTTCTTGCAGGGAATTCCTTGCCCAAGGGTGGAAAGCACCTCTGTTCAGCACAGGTCTTAAACAGGAGGCTTCTTAAGGAGGGAGACTAACCTGGTAGCCAGAGAACCAGCTCCTCTGGGCCCACTGCCCCGTCCATTAGAGTGGAGAAAAATGAAAGAAAATGGGATGTGAAGTAACTGCAAAACACGAACAGGCACTGCCTTTTGTTACAGACAACAGAAAGCACATAGAGCATTTCCAGGAGACACTTGTACAGCATGTTTTTGACAAAAACACCCAGAGTCAGAGGATTTGGAACCTCCCTACTGAGGCCACTGCTTGTCTATCCTTACCATTAACCAAGTTTTTCCCAATGTCTGTTCCTTGCTGCAATTCAAGCCCATCATTTCTTGCCAGTGGAAAAGAATTTATTTACCTATTTTTTGCAGCATCTTAAAGTTAAAACTTCGCTTTCTAGACCAAACCTTTCAGTTTTGCCTGTACATTTTTGGTCTTTCTTGCTCCTCTCTGACCTGTCTATACTTTGAAGTGACATGGCCAAGTTAGGGTATCATCCCAGGCGTGGCTTTATTAAAGTAAACCTTATTAAAATGCTGTATTAATATGTATTAAACCAGCTGGGCTTCCACTCAAAACACAGATGGGAACACACATATACTTTTTTCCTCTCTGAAAGCAGCGGCTTGAGCAGGCAAGGGCAAATCCTGCATTTCTCAACAGAAAAATGGGAGTTCTACATTTAGTAATTAGGAACAAGGACTACAGGCAACAAAGTCTTCCTCTAGATAAGAATTAATTCATATTAGAACGAAGCATTTATTTGGGACCAAGTTACACGAACTTAGGAACCAGTTTAGCCACTAGACCTTATAGAAACAGGAAAGCAAACAATGCCCCATTATTTCACTCTCAGTAATAAAAAGTCAGCTGGCCTTTACATTTCCTATAGCTCCAATTAAGTTGATAACAGTCAGGGTGAAAGATATCTATCCCTCTATTGCTACAAATTAAACAAAAATCACTTACAGAAAATTGTGAATAGAGCCCTGGAGAGCCAAAGAGCAGCTTAGCACATTTCAGAAAGTAATTTTCTGCAAGAATATTGCATGGGATAATAAAACTGCAGATAAGAACCTCATTTTAGTGCATATCTTTTGCCTCTGCCGTGTTGTTACCTCAGGATTATGGTGGTGTTTGGGGAAGATAGGAGACAAAAAAGAAACCCCAAAGAAAATATGTGTCCTCATTAGTCAGACATTGTGATGAGAGGTGACATAAAAATGCCTCTACACAGGGAATGAGGTGCCTTGTGGAGCCCCTCTGCCAGGTGTTGGCAGGTTCACCTACCCGGAGGCTCCAGCTGGAAAAATTAAACAACTTTGGCATGAGCCCCCACCCAGGAAACATGAGAGAACTAAATTGCCTCCCCCAGGTACCCTTGACAAGGAGTATTTCTGAAAGCTCCAGCTTTTGCTGATTTAAAACAAATCATACTCTATTGAGAACAAATGGCATTTCACATAAACTAAAGATAAAACCAAGCAATTTTCCGTAGGTAAGACCTGGGTTCCCAAGAGCATCCTGCCAGCAATTTTAACCTTCCCCATTCTCACAATCTGGAGTGGATTGTCCATCCTTTTCATGCTCTTTGTCCTCCAGAATTGCCTGAACTCATGAGATGTTTGGGTTATAAACAACAAATAGATAGAACTTACCTGCACTGGTGAAAGCTTGCCATGCCTGAGTAGGGCCAGTGCTCCTGTGGCTCTGAAGCACAGACAAGTCCATGATCCACCCCGAAGGCACAGGCTGCCTGTGGGAGGGGAGGCAGCTTTGACCCCTCCCTGCTTCCAGCTGGAGCGCTTTGTGCTTGTTTCGCTCACACTGAGGCTCACAGCAAAGGCTTCAGGTGTTTCACATCCATAATCTCTCCACTCAAGAGGCAACAGCTCCAAGAACAAGGTACACACATGAGGACATTTAGAACATGAGTGGCAAACCAAATTCCCTCCTACACACACATAGGCACTTCAGGGTTTGGGGAAACTTGAGGATGGGATGCGCATATCAAAACTCTGTTGTTCCAAGGGACCAGTATGATAACACAACATGTTTCTCTCCCTAAATCCTAAATATTCACAGACACAAGCTGAGCCTCACAGCTCCCCAGACTGGAAGATGGCTGGCACTCACCCTGCCATGCAGGAGGGCTGTTGAAGCAGGGAAATTGGTGACATTTCCAAGGCCAGAGTCTCCATGAATTAATGCAGCACTTTCCCATGGTAGGACTGCTGAATAATTCCTTTGAACATGGACAATGCCAACAGGCTCAGGACAATAGTATTTTTGTACCATTTTGCTGTGCATTTCCATAGTGGCATGGGGCAAACTGGCAGCAGCAGAACGATTCTCACCTGCAAAGCTGACAGGGATTTATCTCGCACAAAGCACCAGCTTCCTTCCTGGTGGCTTGAGCCTTGGTTGAATTGCTACAGTCAGTGAACTATTGAAACTGTAGTGAAATGCAGTGTATAGATAAAGCACATGTGTCCAAAATTATACAGAAAATGGGGCTGTTAAGTCTCAGTTCCTGCCCAGAGTGCCCCACTTGTAAGATGTTTTCTTGTTTGCTTCCTTTTTGGCTCTCACTGATGTTCTATCCTTACATCTCACTACATGGCACATAAACCACACACAACTTTCCATGTTTAGGCTTGGAAAGTGGATTTTGCCTGTTGCTAGTTTAAAGTTTTATGTGTAAATCCTGAGTATCTAAACAATGCCTCTAACAGGATAAATCTCAAAGTACAGACAAGTGTTATAACTGCCCTCAAGTGTCACAGAACTGAGAGCCACATCTTCTGACACACAATCAAAAGCATCCAGCACCCCACACTGAGCATGTTTTTACAACTGCAGTACAAAGGAAGGGGAGCACAATAAGGGCAAGTAAGTTTTAGTAGTGAAAGGCTGAAAGAGGAGGTGTTCTGCAATGGTGATAAATCATGGAATTTTATTGAAAGTAATTTGGTTTTGTTTTAAGGCAAATCATAGATGCAATGGGAATCTAAGCTTTGGTTAAATGACATTTCTAGTTCTCCTTGTTGCTACGAAAGGCTTAAAAATAGGATAATGCAAACAGAATAATCTAAAGTAAATTAAGAGAATGCAGACAAAAGAGAACATATATATTAATTTTAAGTAAAGCTCGGGATCTAAGGGAAATCTGGCTGGGATTATTAGCTCATTTCAGCTGTGTTGTACTGAGCAATCCCTTCATGTTTGCAGAGGAATCTACAAAATCTGTGCATGGAGCAAAGCCCCAAGGTGTTGATAAATAATCTTGCTGGACTTGGCAGAAATGTGTAACTGTGCAGCACAGAGGCCTGGGAAGTGCTCAAATCTTCAGTGGCCCAGCAACAAACTGAGCAGTGAGGGAGGGCATGAGTTTTCTAATCTGAAATACCAAACCCAGAGACTTCATGCAGGGGCATAAAAGTCCTACAAGGAGGGGCAGCAGAGTCATGTTGTGGGTAATTCATGCACAGTATTTAGGAAGTGAATAAAAGAAAGAAAACTTGGTCTTGGACAAGAACTCAGAATTTTGTTTTCTGTGATGAAAATAATTCATGTTCAAGGAGGGGTAAGATATTGTAGTGAACAAAGGGCTACATTACAGAGAGAATACTTTTTAGAAAAAAGACTAAAAATGATATCCCTTGCATTAGTAGCCATCTGCTTTAATTTGTGCTAAATGAAATACAGGCTAGATTCAAGTGACTTCATCTCCTGTTTGCTTTGAGAGCTGCCTCACTGATAAGAAAAACAGTCACTTTTTGCATGTCTTCTGTCTTTTATCATGGGAGGAACTTATTATGCTGGATTACATCGTAACACATCCATTGTGTGATTCTGTGCAACAGATGGCAGCTTAATAAGGTATGTCAGGAAATTCAAGATATAGGTAAGGTCTTTTGTGATTTGGCAATGTCTTATCTGTCAAGCTGCTGGATAGCTGAGCTGGAATAGAAATGACAGGGAGAAGAGGAGTGTAGGACAAAGAGATGGATGCCATAATGCTGATTTAGTAAATACCAACGTGCAGATTGCTCAGGAAAGTGAGTAGGAGTGTAGGTTAAGTCTGCCAAGGCACAGAAGCAAACCTGTGTTGCTCCTGTTGCTGTCAATAGCTGACAGACAGGGCTGTGTCTGGAATCAAGGTACAGGCACGCAGGGAACAGAGGGAAAAGGAGACCTGATGGGCTGCTTGTTCCGCTTTTCTCCCAACCCTCCTAGGTATTCCATTCCCTCACACACTCTGAATGGTGTTCCTTGTAGAGCAGGAGTATCAGGGGTGGGATGTCCAAGTATGATCATGGAGCAGGAGGCCCACAGCCTGCCCAGGGAGAGCAGAAACCTCCCCAGAATGGGAATTTTGTTCTGTGAGGAAGATAAAGCTTCTAAGGAAACTAAAACCCTGTGGTGTCTTTAAGCAAACTTTAAAAATTAGATCTAAACAAAAGGCTATCAAGAAACCTACACCACAGGACTTTCTAAGAAGAGCTAATTTGTGTTTTGTTCTCTGCTAAACTTTTAAAAAACAGGCCTGACAGCTACTGATTAACTGAATTAATAGTGCATATCTATTCTGCCTATTAAAATCCTCATCATTACATATCAATTGATAAATATCAAAAGGAAGGGCATAAACAGTGATCATCCATCTGATACTCTGTGAGCTTGATTCCATGTGTTTCCTGAAATTCCTGTGCTCAGTTGGTCTCCCACCATTATTAGAGATAACACAATGTCTCTGTTTCTCAGGGTTTAGGGATATTTTTCCTAACATGGACTAATTATTTCTTTATATTTATTAAAAATTATATATTCTTTCTATAACTAAATAAGTCAATTCTAGCACATATACTGGTCTTCGTGGAAATATTTACTACATGAGAAAACACTTTCAGAATATGCTTTGATGATACCCTAAACAGCATTTTAGTTTCAATCAGAGAAACACAGTTGTTCTTAAATTCAAATTAAGAGTAGTGACCAGAATTGCCAATAAAATAAATGAATAGTCAGGGAATATCTAGATCTATCAGTGGAGTGCATGCTGTACTGAAACAGCATTATGTCCTTGCAGGTATAGAATTTTAAATCAAAGTAACATTATTATCAGTGTCTAGCTCCATGCACTCTGCTTCACAGACACTATTATGCATTGAGCAGCAATTAGTGAGTCACCAGGGATACCTTCCTAGACTCTGCAGGTCAGAAAAGCTAATTAACCTTCCTCCTGCATTCTGAACAGGCTTACAGTAATCAGTGCCAAATCTCATCCTTCTTTTTAATTTTTTTTTTAAAACAACTTTAAAAATATTGGTGGCAAATTAGGAAAAATGTAAAGAAGCTCTGCTGATAAAACCAGAAAATCCACTGAAGAGGTCAGAGAGCTGGAACTGTGATCCAGGGTTGTTTGTTTATGCCAGTGATTCTTTGTTTAATAGATTTTTACAAAGCTCTATGAAGGCAATTTAATTATCTATCCATTTAGACGAAGGTAAGTGCAGACACATGGGGGGACTGGCATGTGACAACAACCATGTCTGCTCTGGCCTGGTGTGCAAATGCAGGGACAGTTCCAATCGCTGCCCTTGGACTGAGGCAACATGCAGGCACCCAGTGACAAAGGTGCGTGTGATGTCATGGCAGGGCAGGGGTGACACCACTGCAGGTGACCCCACTCCAGCCAGAGCTGTCATGCTGTGCCTGGGAGTGCACAGGAGGGGTTTTGGGGGGATTTATCCATACGCTGCAGTGCCAGTGTCTGCAGAAGACGGTGAGAGTGGAACTTCTAAAGTGATGGAAACAATGGTGGTGTGTCCTGGAGTCAAGTGGAACATGCACAATTTTTAATGAGTTAAACATAGAATTAAATACCTCCTGACCTCTCGTGATATATATATCATGATATATATAAATAGAGTGCAAAAGTATGTGCTTGCCCAGAAACAGGCACCCCAGAGAGGCAAACTGACAGCCTGAGCCTTCCCCCGTGCAATGCCTGTAGGATTTTCTTGGTGGTCTCTTCCCTTGCAATTCATTCTGGAAATGATGACACATTTTTTTCCTGCTAGAGCTGCTGTTCAGGCCACCTTGCAGATCTCTCAGCTAACCTACAACTATAAGATAAAATGATCTCCCTGATGTAAGAAGGGGAAAACCTCCCAGCATTCCAAGCAATGCTGTGGCACCACAAAAATAGACCATCAAATGGATCTCATTCTGATCATAATTCCAGCACCTTTTGTACAAACTGCTCCTTCCCTTTATTTATCTTCAAAAAGCGGAGAGACAAGTCAAAGCAAATCTGGCAACACTTGTCACCTTGGCAAGTCAACTTTCCAGCAATGGACTACCATATCCAGATGAGTCCTAGAAAGAAGGAAAGGAGCTTTCCCTTGTTTCCCAGGATGTGAAAGGCCCATGTAGGACCTGCTACATTTCAGCGCAACCACATTAACCAGACCACAGCCAAGGAGGATGAAGTCCCTCGTACATCCTGTGAGCAAGTCAGAGGATGTTGTCAAGATTTTGACAAAGAAAATGTGCATGTCAATAGGTTGGAGCAGTTTTTCTGCAGCACTTAAATACAGGGGGAAAATATCTGCAGGTCCCAGTGAAAGGTGCCACGTGAACTCGAGGAAGAGAATCAGATTAATGTTTCCAGTGTTTTGCCTAAGTCTCAGGACTTGAACTCTGCTGGAACAACACGGCATATCTGTAAAACTAATGTTTCAAACTCCTGTGTGATAAATTCAAATAATTCCACTCGTCATACTGCAAGCAACTGGCTGTTCAGAAGCCTTTGAAAAAGTACTTTCAAGAAAAAATATGTGCTTGTTTTTTCTGTGTCTCTTCAAAAAAAATGTTGTAACTTCTTCACAGCTTCAGTGGTAAAATAACATTTCATGTAAAATGTGTTTTTCTCTGACATTTAGATGTCTTGCAAAGTGGTTTATTATAGATCTTGTGGACGTTTGGATATTTAATTAAATGTCAGAAACACATTCTCTGTCCTCATATGAATGAATATCCAGAGTTTATTTATTCCTAGTCTATTTGTTATTCTTTTTCTGTTTCTCACACCAAATTATCAGTTGGAAAGTAAGTCATCAGGGGCACTTAAAATTTTTAAGGGTCATAAATCTAATTAACCTCAGCAACTGTGCTTAAAATGGTGAATAATATTAGACAGGTTCTTACAGGAATCTGCAGGACCACTCAGACTTAGAGGTACATTTGCACCTGTTTTTTCAGCTGACCCTTAAAATAATTCTCCAAACATCCCTGGAAGGCACAACAGGAGAACGTGAGAAGACAGAAAGGAGGCTGGTATCAATGTCAGTTCTCAGCAAACACATTTAGGACTTTACACTGCAGGCTCTGCTCTTAAATTGTGAATAATTCAGTTAAAGTTGTGGGCCAAAGCTGCAGTGCACCTGAGAGCTACCAGAAAACTGGAGTGAAATGGCATCTTTGGGTTTGGGTTTTTTGTATTTAATGGATGAATGGAGAAGAGGCAATAAGCTGTAGAAGATTGGAAATTAATAATCTGGAAAGAATTCATTTTATTTAGGTTAGGTAGATATGAATTAAATTTTATTAATGTCTTTAACCTGGATAAATCCTAAATTCTCGTGCACTGCAGCATGTAGAGTGGGAAAGCATTCTTTTTATTTTCTGTTTTCATCACAGTTGATCACCCTGAAATGATGGCATGGGAGAATATCTCTAATTTTTGCATCCCAGCATAAAGAGTGGCCTGTGGTTAGTGCTGCCTGGTACCATGCTGTAGGGGAAAAACATGTATCTCAGACCTAACCAGCTGCCAAACATGAAATATTGAACAAAGTGAACTCTCAGAGACCATGTGATTGCAAATTTCCCAGCAGAACAGGGAAAGAATGTTTTTGATAATTTAAGGGGAAAATGTGCAGGTGGAAAAGTGAGCAAAGTAGTGAAATGGTTTTGATTCGGGAGAAGGGGATGGAACTGTTGGTGAGTGTTGGGTTTGGTTGTAAATATCTCACATTAGATGGAGATCGGACAAGCTCAGGAATCCAAGTCCTGGGGGGGCACCGGGCACAGCATCGCTGCGGGAGGGAGGGGACTGTCCCGCTCTGCTCTGCACTGAGGCAGCCTCACCTGCAATAGTGGGGCAGTTTTGGCCACCACAATGTAAGAAAGATGTTAAACCTTTGGAGAGTGTCCAAAGGAGGGCAATGACGATGGGGAAGGGCCTGGAGGGGAGGACAGTGTGAAGACACTGAGGGCACTTGGTGTGTTCAGCTGGAGAAGAGGAGACTGAAGGGAGACCTCATTGCAGGTACAACTTCCTCGGGAGGGGCAGAGGAGGGGCAGGCACTGATCTCTGCTCGGTGGGGACCAGGGACAGACTCAGGGAATGGCCTGGAGTTGTGTCAGGGCAGGCTTAGGGTGGATCTCAGGAAAAGGTCCTTCCCCCAGAGGGTGGTGGGCACTGAGCAGGCTCCCCAGGGCAGTGGGCACAGCCCCAAGGCTGCCAGAGCTCCAGGAGGGTTTGGATGATGCTCTGGGCCACAGGGTGTGACTCTTGGGGATGGGCCTGTGCAGGGCTGAGGGTTGGACTGGATGGTCCTTGTGTGTCCCTTCCAACTCAGCATGTTCTGGGATTCTGTGATGAAAGTGAACACCATTGCAGGGGATGTTGCTCTCAACTCAGAGGGCTGTTTACACCCCGGCAGACTCAGGCAGAGTTCTCAGGTATTTGCTGAGCTGGTTTGTGCTCATTAAGAACTCCTGGGGTGACCCCAGTCCTTCAGGATCTGTCCAGTCAGACACGACCCCAACTTCAAAGGCATCAGTTCTGCACAGCTTATGTAAGGGACCCTTCCTGCCTTACATGTCCTTTGCCTCAGCATATGCTGTGAAATAGGATTAGCCCTAAGGAAGGAAACAGCAATTTCCGGCCTGAAAAGCCATTCTGATGAAACTGTCCACGAGTGGAGATTTACACAATTTACATCAAAAAGGATAAAAATATCAGCTGGTATCTCTGCATTGATTGCTCTGGATCAAATAGAAGGATGTTTGAAAAATACTGTAAGTAGTACAAAACTTGTGTCAGAGGTCCTGAAAAGAAAGCCCATAGTGCTTCCAAAGATGTCAAAAGCCAAGAGGTTCTTCAGATTATCTGCTCGATGTTGCATTGTGCTTTCTATATCCTTGATAGAAATTTTCACTGCAAAAGATTTCCATATTAATCCTCCTTTTTCCTGTCTATAATGAAACAAAATTCATTCTAATTTATGCAGCTACACACACACAAAAAAAAAAGCATTCAAAGTCTGCTGGGAATAGTTGACTAGTTTTTGTGTTATTTTCCCACAGCATATTCTGCAGGGTTTACAGCAAGGAAGAAGACCTAATTGTATTCAACATTAAAATCTTGTATATGTTATACTATAATCTGCATTGTATTTTAAATGAAGATAATCCTTCAGTGTTTTTTTATGTGTGGGTTTTTTTGTTCTCCATGGTGCAGCAATTGTTTAAAGTGACAGTTTTTAGTACTTGTTATTGTTATTACAAAAATACTCAACAAAACCCAACAGAACCAGGTATTGTCAGCTATAATTTTATTAATCCTTTTTCTTTTTTTCCCCCACAACAGCAGGAAACTATGGAAAGTAAAATTCTAAGCAAGCATCTAATTAACCTGGCACTGGAGTGTGTGTGGAGATTCAGCTGCAAAAGGTAGTGCCTGAATTCTGTTCAGGTGGGAATCACCTATTTGTGTGCTTTGAGCTTCCCTCATGTTTTCAGGGGTAGTTAAATTTAGGAAGTTTGAGGCACAGAGGGCCTGTGATCTGAGGAGAGCTGAGGATCAAAGTCTGAATCAAAAAGGCTTTCTGCAAATTTTCCTTCAAGTCTTCTTGACTCCATCACAAACTGTACCAGTTACAATTCTGTGTATGTGGACATCAGGTTGATACCATTCCACTGCCTCTCCTTGCATATTTCAGGTAATAATGTGCATTATTAAACAATTAGGAAATGCTATTATGCTGGATGTTGCTTCCTGAGGAATTCTGTTCACTGTTCCCCACTAATTTCTGATGTAAAAAAAACCCTCCCACAAAAAACCCCATATTTTTATGAAATAAGGAAAACAGATAACGTTGTCTAAAAATCCAACCTAATGCACATATTTCTGTCCTTGTGTCTGTTCTGAAAGCAGCAGCTGATCTTTGCCACTGTTCCAGTGCCAGCACAGGTTGCTCTGGCAACAGGATGCACAGGCAACAAGATTCCATTCAAGGCAAAAAGTTTGAAGAGGGAGATTTTCCCTCTGATATTTATAGCTAAGAAGTCGAGCATGTACTTAATTTTAAGCATCTAAGTAGTTACCATTGATTTTAGATCTCCCTTCTCACAAACCTGCTCATTTGCTTTGCCTACAACAGAATAAAAACTACCAATAAGAAAAATCTATTCCACTGATTCCAGAGAGAGTCCATCAGGTTAAATTCCTAGTCAGGGAGGAAGACTGCTGCTGGAATTTTCTTATGGATTAGTGTTATATTTTATTTAACATTTTAATTACTAAACGGACACAAAAGCTTGGGACAATGCTTGTGACATTGGGTTCTGAAACGTAATTGGGAGACATCCTAAAGGTGAGGGAAGAGTGGAATACCCTGCAGGACAATTTGGGTGACATTTAGAACTGGGTTAATGGAAATAGAATAAAATGTAAGACCACAAAATGCACAACTGACCACTTGAGGATGAGGAACAAGAATTTCTGGTACAACCAGGGAGTTCATTAGCCTGGAAGTGACAAGACCTGGCTCTGTGATCTGATCCCAGAATGAACCACCAGGATGGCTGAGGGCATGAAATGGCAAATGTTATGGCAAGACATATATCAGGAAAAAAATCCCTGCTGGTGATAGAAAATGGAACTTTTTATGAATAAGATATTAACCAAAGTGAGGAAATCTACCAGAATCTGCTCTTTTTCATCATTTATAGGTACCTTCCTTTGTCATTTTCCATCATTTTAGGTTCCTTTGTCACAGGCACAGATGTTTACAAGGCCATTAAACTACAGTAAAGCTACAGAAATATTAGCAAATAAGTTTTTCTCACGGATCTCAAACAGAGTAATGGAAAAAGTTCCAAAGCAGCTGGTTACTATTGCCATGGCACACCCATCCTCAGGGCTGGTATGGTGTGAGAGCACCGGCGCTCAGTCCTTCCTTAAACCACAACAGCTCTATCCAAGCCTGGTTGTTGGAAAGTAAGATGGGGAATACACACCCACACATGGCAAGTTAGACATTCCAATGCCTTCAGTGCCTTCCAGCAGAAGCAATGACGACACTAATGCATGGCCAGCCCCTCAGTTCCTTGGTTTAACCCCTTTACCCGAGCACTCAGGCACCCCCTGCCTACACATCGTTCCACACTTCCAATAGGAATTGCATTCCGAGGACAGAATTTTGAAGGCAGATTTCATCACTGCAGGAAAAGTGATACTGGAGTGGATCCAGCCTTGCCAGGAAAAGCTGTATTACCACACGTTTCCCAGTGACATACTGAACATAAATACGAAGTGCTGAGTGTGGGCCAAGCAAATTATTACACCTCTGCAAACCAAAATGTTCTCCAAAACCTCCTTTTTCCAACCATGGGCTTTCAATACTTGACTGGTTTAGGTTTCTATTAACACAGAGCAATGATGAGCTAGATATCAAATTACAAGTTTGTTCTAGGCAATGTTCATACACTTTGAAACACCAAGGTAATTCCAGAACCCTGATATGATTAATTCTGAGTTTCCAGTCACAGTATGTATTTCTTTGACCCCCACTGTCTGGGTGGTGGACTAAATAAAAAGCAACCACAAAGAGCTGAAAACTGCATACTTTAAGATACATACTGGGAAAATACAACTACAATTAAAATAATGACAGGAGAGCTAAAAGGTTTAATGATACAGATTATGGGTTAGATTGCTGGAACAGTAGATTTCTCTACATATGGATGCATGTAGCACTTAGTGAAGGAGTTTGCAGTAGCTGGCACTCAGAAGTGTGTGCCATGCTGCACTTTTGTTCCCTCCTATTGCTGGCCATGGCCAATGCTTTCCTTCATGCATTTCTTAGCACCAATGTTAATAAAACGTCTGCTATTCAGGTTCATTCCATATACCCAGAGAGAATGGAGCACTCAGAGGATGCTACTCAGTATCCATATAATGGCATTACAGTCCATATTAGAAGAATTTAGGACTACCTCCACAAACAAATTGTCTATGGTCTCTCTCCTCTGTCTGACAAATCTGACCTGGTGGCCCAACAAGTTAATGTGATTTGCCATTTCACCAGGCTTGGTTAAACTTCATGGATGTGTTATGGTTATTTCAAGTAAAACACAAACCAAATTACGAAAGTCTTCAGATCTCTTTCACTAATACAATTTTCTACAAGAAGGAGTTTTTATCTCCTTTGTGTGTGTCGTTTTTCTCAATCACTCTTTTTTTAAAATTTTTTTTTTTTAAGTAAATAACACGGGCAATGCAGTAAATGTTGACTTTGATCCCTAAATTGCATTACATGCTTGTTCCCATGTGTTAAGTAGCAAGATTCAAGATTGGAAACTGCTTAAAAGAACATAGATTCACTGATCATGTCTAGGGGTAGATAATTGCTTTGTTTCTGACCATGGAGATTAGAGCTACAAAGGGAGTTACAGCCTTCCTGGTAACTCTGGGCTGTGGAAATCCTTACATGGAAGTGCAATGACCTTGGTACTGGAGCACCAGGGCTCTATGCTCATGGAAACTGCATTGGAAGAGGAGTAAGGGATGAAATCCACCCTAGGAAAAAGGTCATGTAAGTACCAAACTAAATCTAGTCTTTTGGGGACACCACAACACCCCTCAACACAAAAAATGCACTGCAGGATTAAAAGATAAATGGTGAATAAAAATTCTTTAATAGATGTTAATAGATGACAATGCCTACATGCCAAGTTGGAGAAGGATTTAAAGCATACAGATTGTCCTCCTAAAGGCTTGGAATGCTCACTAAACACTTTATCCCAATGACACCTCTAAAAGTATTTTACCCCTTAAAAAATGCAACATGGCAACAATTTTGCTTTCTTTATGCACATGAGGTGTGACAAAATAGGCAAAGAAAAGCCACAGTGTGTTGTCAATTTTATTGAAGAGGATCTGGATTTTTCCAAAGCTGGATTCATGCCCTGTGTGTAAGGGGGTGCTGGGGCTTCACCTTGGCCCGGAACTGCAAAGGTTAGAGCTACACTGAGATCACAGTGTAGGTTGCTGACGAAATACATCAGATCCAGCTTTAATCGAGGCACAGCAGTTCAAATATTTGGGAAGTAAATAAATACATATCCAGGGTGTCCTAAGCTGAATCCCACATCTTCAAATAAGGACAAGACTGAACCTTTCTTAGTTCCATAGCAAAACACACAGGGACTGCACACAGGGTGTACATACCTCCCCCCCACTGAGAGATTGGGGAAAAAGCCATTCTATTTTGCATATTTCCATTCCACAACTGAATAAACCAGTCAGCTGTTCTCAGGTTAGTATTTAATATGACTTTCAAGATCATTTGTGTTATACTGTGGTAGCATGACGTGTCCTGATCTTGAAATGGGACCTCCCTTTGCCACCCTTGTGTGCAGACACTGCAGAAAAGTCTTTGTCTTTACCCCACATGATGGCAGCATAAATTAACCTTCCATAAAAACCCTTTTGCTGTCATTTTATGAGCTTCAGCACTGCTTACTCTCTGAAGAACAATCATCTCAAGGTGTCTAGAATGGGCAAATGACACCAATATATCAGCTAAAGTTTTGGGAGAATGCATTGAGAGTCTGTACTGGGCTGGAGGATACAAAAGAATGAGTGTGTGAGACCTTTAAATTGTAGAGACAAGAACTGCTTGTATTTATCTACAAATATTGGAATAAATGTGATTGAATGTTTTAAGTACTCCATCCCAGTCATTCTCACTCTGAGAAATGAACTGGAAAATCAACTAGTGTAGTAAATTGGGTTAGCAGATAATAAAAATGCAGATTTGGAATGTGTTTCATCATTCTGAACATGTCTAGATTACAGCAATTCTGGTTTTGCTATAATTATAAATCCACATTTTACCATGTTGCATATTGTATTCTGGATTCTGCTCTCAGAATTTAATTGTCATGGGAACCCTGTCCATGGAATTTAGTGTGCAAACCTGTTTTCCTCTCTTCCTGATTATTGCTGATAGCGCTAAAGCTGTGGGTTGAAGCTCTGCCCTCTGTACATGAGGTAATGGTGTGAATATTCAGATACATCAGGTCTAGCAAGGCAAGGCACCAACGAGGCCCATTAACTGGGACTATGCATTGGAATCTTGGAACACAAAATTAGGCATGATGCTGATATCCACAGGCCCAGCTGAACCTCAATGATGGGAGGACCCAGCACTTCAAAAACCCAAGTCAAACCTCCTATATACAGATCTCAAACTGGTAGCAAAGCAGCCCCAATCCCTCAGGAATGGAAGTCTGTTAACAATCACTCAGATGCTGAGAGTTAAATAAATAGGATTTTACCTCTCGTGTCAACGTACTCGAGAGAGACTCTACAGATCATATTCTTCCACTGGCATCAAGGGAAACCCAAGCAGTCACTGACACCTGAGCAGTCAGACATTTACTGAAATTCCCCGTACAACCATTTTAATAGGATCAATCAGTAACAAATACACATAAAAACATCAATATTTTTTGATTTTAAAAGCAAGATATTAACAGTGTTGAACAACACTTGAACTCCTTAGAATTTTCCTCAACTTTAGTAAGTGGTCACTATATTTCTTTATTAAAACCGGGTTTAATTCCAGGCACATATGTGGTACTACCAAGTCACTGAGGACTAAGTTTTGCCAGATAAGTTGAAAGCCCTGAAAGCTGGGATGTATCACAGAAATGCACACTAGCTGCCATGAATTAAACTGTATAATAGAAAAGAACTATTACTGCATGATACATATTTTTTATGACTAGCTCCTTATTTCAGCAACTTTTTCTTCCAAGTATCCCTCTATAGTGGAATAATTTTGTATTCAGCAGCAATCTTCAGGAATTCACTTGATATTCATGTAAATGCCACATGTATTTCCACTGATTTTCCACCACTGTTTAGGATTAGTTAATGGGCGCTTAAAACAGAGTGTTACCCCCGTGGGAGTAAAATAATTTGTCTTGGAGCACATGTTTCCAAGGTAAAGTACAAATGATGGTATTATACTGAGAACAGCTCAGTCAGTTGTTGGCTTTTCAAATAACACACCAACAGCCTGTTTGAAAAATACAGGGAGGGCAAGTGGAAAGATAGCCTTTTGTTTCTGAGAAAATAATTCTGGGAATAAAATAATTGCTTGGTCCATAAGTGCAAGGAGACAGATGCTGCTGGAAACCCTGGTGGCTGCGCTGTGGTCAGTGAGGAGCCCTTAATTCACAGCTATTAGTGAGGACAGGTTTGCTGAGTGCCTTTCTGATGGGGATGGTGGGTCTACAAGCAATTCTAGTTTATAGAGGGTTTTGTCATGTTACTTGTTTTCTACCTGTCTTGTTAGTGTGCATTTGCAGTGGTAGCAAATGTATTTTACAGCTAAGGAAAAGGTTCTCTCCTGTGATTCAGTGGGTGCTTCTTATAATCTTAGTTCAAGTATGATGAAGTTGTCTTTTCAGGCAATTCAAAATAACTAAGGAATGCAAATTTATCTCCCTTTCTTAATAAATACTGTATATGGCTAATAGTAACTAATAAATACTGTATGACTAGTAACTACTAGTTTACCTCAAGATTTTTACTTCTCTATTAACAGTACAGCAGAAAATTAATACAGGAAATGAAACAACTGAAACATTCTTTTGTAAAAGCTTTTAAGGTTTGGTGATTTAAGCGCTGCAGATTCAATCTTTAAATAGGTCATGTCCGGAGACCAGAATATTCCAACAGTTTTGTGAAGTACCATTTGGGACATCAATATGAATTCTGAATTTTTAGTTTACTGATGGAATTCCCTGCTGAACTTGTAATGTTCATTGGCTTATGGAAGGGGAGGATGTTGTAACAACAGACGTCCTGTGACCTCCCTGGGGGTGGTTCTGTGTGTTCCTGCGTGGTGCGGGCTCAGTAAAGGTGTACCAGGAGTGGCAGACGCTGCAGTGCTCCAGGAAAAGGGATGACCTCCTACTCAACTCCTATTCCAAACACAGGGAAAGAGATGACTATTAATAACCTATCCAAATGGCCCATGGCCTGACAAGGCCCCACATGTCTCTGCTACACCCTGACTCCCTCCCTGTGAGTGGATTCTGGGTTCAGTTTCCACATGGAGTCACTGCTGATGCGAGTAAGGACAGGGGGGAATTTAAGCATTTATTAGAGCTTTGTGCTGAGTTTCAAACAATCCCAAGGAATCTGGCTGCTAGATTCCCATTAAAATTAATAGGAATTGGCATCCACAAGTCTCTGTGGTTTTGGTATCTCAGCTCTAATGCTGTGTTTGTTGGCTTGTTTGAAGTGCTCGTACCCTGAGCTGGAAGATCTGACACTGTTTGCACTGAGACACGATAACTGTTCCTGTGTTTGCACTGATCTTCTCTTTTTTATCACCCTGCACACCTTGGGTCAATTCTACCTCAAGAGTTCATTTCAGACCACAATTTTTTTAAGCTGACTCTGTTTTTTCTCTTAATAGAGTAGCCTGGGGATGTCATTGTCCCTGCACTTTGTTACTCGGGTCCTGTCATCAGTTCACACATTTGATAGATGAAGCTGTGGAGAATTGCAATATTATTCATGTTCACACCCCTGAGAGATACAAACTGAAAATTGAGACAGGAAACTTTGAAAACTCTCCCAAGAGGCAAAAATCATTCCTTTTTGCTGTTGATTACAAAGAAGATTGGCTGGCAGATGTTAATATTGGCAGTTACTCTCTGACAAATTTTCTCTAGGTACAGCTAATCAATTTTTGCTGCATGGAATGAGAAATGGAGCTTGAATATTCAGATGTCTAGACATGTAAATACATTACCTTTATAAATAGACTTAAATGATTAATATCTATGAAAAAACAAACATGAAAAATGGATAAACTGGAAGGGTTGGGCGAAGATTCATGTATTATTTAGGTAATGGATAACAAAATTTGTCTATACGTTAGGAGCGTGAAATGACCTGAGCAGTTGTCACATATGTATTTATAGATAACATTCGTCTTTCAAAAAAATTCTCTCAACTTAAAAACTCCCTGAAGACAGCTGAAGGGCCGTTGCTTGAACCAGACCTGCTTCAGACAGATTATCAATGTAATAAGGACAAATGCAATTTGCAATAGATGCTTTCTCTGTGCAGGGTTCTGCAAACGCTCCAACTAATTTGATAGACCTGGACGTGATGCTTTGAAGGCTGAGGTTTAGGGGAGTGCCAGGAGTGATCCCAGAACTGCAACATGATTATTTAATTCATAAATGTTCTTCCTTCATGGCAATTGAGTACAATTCTCCAGAGGAAAGAGATGAAATTTCCTCCTTAGAGATTATCTGGGCCCATTCCCTGATGTGTTATTAACTCCTTGAATCTGCCCATGGGAAAAGCTTTATAGCTCCGTGATACGTCCCCCACCAAGGTACCCTGATGGCTTTACACACCAAATCACATCAGCTCCTCTAAGTGCCTCTGACAATCCCTGTCAGGCTGCCACCGAGCCACTGTGTTACCTGCAGGTAGCACAGAGGATTCTCCCTGCTTGCCCAGCATATCTGCTCACTTAGCTACGGCAATATGATTAACCTTATTATTTCGGAATCAGTCCGCTGTGGCAAATGATGGAGCACCATATGGCTTACTGAGAATGGCAGCAACGTGTCTGTGTGGTGCAGGGAATGTTTCTGGATGGGTGGGTGAATTATGGATTGTGATTCATAGTTAAATATCCACCTAAAAGAAAATTCTCTCTATGGAGACTATTTAGACTGTTTCTATATTTTATAAAAGGCAATGGATCAAAGAAGAAGTCTAAAGCAGCAATGTGTACTTAATGATCTGTTCTGAGGAGTAAATTATGGCTGGAATTGTCAGGGTATTAAACTTAGTAGAGCAGAGCTTAAGCAATAGGGATGGAAATTTTCAAAATATAGTTCATTCTTTTACAGTGACACAATAGTAAAATAAAGGAACCCCTGACAATATGATTTATTGAAGAAACTAAACAAAATATGTTGGAGCTACTGTGTATCCAAGTTATTTAGCTGTTCTATTACTTTTAATGAATAGCCAAGATCAGTGAATATATTCAGCGAGATAAGGCATTTCTGATAAGGGAGAAAGGTAAAGAAAGAAAGCCTGCATCAATTTTTCATTCAAAGATTTATGTACTGCAGGTTTATATGTATAAAATCCCAAACAAGCTCCAAAATGAAACATCCTATTTTCTCTCTGGTCCTTTTATCCATTTAGAACCAAGGCCTAACTAGAATAATATATTTGTGTGCTAATGTTTCATGGAAAGGTCAGATAAATATCAGGTGAGAGTCTCAGAAATTCACAGGTGTTTGTGATACATTTCTCTGTTCCCAGTGGGACACGAGGCTAAAACAAACCACGGCCTCTGCTTGTAGCAAACTACTCAGAAAGATATTTTACAACAATTTTAGCTGAGCAATGACCTGTGGGTTGATCAGTAAAGGACTATCATTTTTATTAGGGCTAAGCCTTCAGTGACTGAACAAGCCTGAGCAAGTGCTGCCCTCAGACTGTGCTCTTTATAAAGACCATGAAGACATTCACCATCTCAGCTTATTTTGACAATTTTAACACTTGAGCATGAGGATATGACTTGGTTCTTCCTCAAAGATGGCAGGACTCCATAATAAATATTTGTTGCAGGTGCAAGTGAGAGTAGGAGAAACAGAGCATTTCTGTTGCCCTTACATTCACAGCTGCACTGCATGTTTCAGGAGCTGACTCAAAAATTATTAACAAGGAGGTTTTTGATGAAAAAATTAATCTGTTAGCACTCATTTGGGTCTCCTAAAAATTCATATGTGTATAAACACAGTACACTAATAACTGATTTAAAACTCTTCTAAGATATTGAATAGCATGTTGATGCTTAATTTAATAAACTATGACATACTATCAATTTGATGACTAAAACCAGCATTGATCACAGTTTTAGGAAGGTATAATGGTTCTCTTTCAGACTGAAACCATGGAGTCCCTCAGGTACTGCACATTTATGTAATGAGAAGATGGTCTTGGCACAAAGAAGAGGAATGAGTTTAGCAGGAGTTACAGGAACGATGGGATTGTCAAGCTCTCTACATGGAATCCAGTAGATTCAAGTTACAGGGAAGAGCTGGGGTGGGTACTTTAGAAACTTCCTGTATTTCCATAGGGATGTCACTCCAGACATGCAAGGAACCAAAATACTTATGGGAAATTCTGCTAAAAATCCCTTAAAGCTGGCAGTGTTGATGAAATAAAGGCAGAATATGATGCCAGCATTAAGATCTGAATAGACTTTATTAATAATCCATTAAACAGCCTCATAAATATATAAATAGCTATGTAAGACCCAGATTAATAAAGTCCTTCCTCCAAAGAGATCATTCTAGTAGTTCAGTTCTCCCAACTGCAGTAAATGGCAAAGCTCTCGTGACGTCATGGCCACTCTGAGACCTAAAAGCCAGAGCATAATGCAGTGTTTTAGAAGGAGAAAATCCTGTCTTAAAAGAGGCAGAAAAAAAAGAAGAATTCTTGGAAGCCAGAATACTTCAAAAAATATCTGAGCCAAGAAAAAGACAGCATGAAGAAGACTCTGCAACAGAGGTCGACATGAAGGACAGATCCAAAAGATAATCTGAAAGACAGTTTAGGAAGTTCCATAGTTTAGAAAATCCAAGCTCTATGATGCCTGTAAAGTTCAGGGTTAAAATCTTGGCTATCACATGCACTGGAAGAACTGCTTTCTGTCTCTGTGAGACCTGAGGTCACGTATTGAACACTGTGATAGAGGAACTGACTATATTAATACTGTCTACTTATAGCAGTTCTTCAGCCCTCCAACCCCCGTGGAGGAGACTCTGTGATTATCCAGCACAGCTGAGACCCTGTGGTTGTATTTTGCTATTGATCCAAAGCTCTCCCTGACGTTAATGGGAGCTTCTGTTCATCATGGATGGAGTACAGCAGGTGTTGGTAGAAAACCTTGCCAATGACTGCAAAATATTTTTAAAACTATGGTAAAATAACAATAAAGAACATGTTTAGGAAGCTATAAGGAAACAAGACAGAGATGCAGATGAGTCTTCTATCATTTATATGCCTGTGTCATGAATTACCTGTAACTTTACAATTAGTCTTAAGTCTACACTGAGTACTGCCACTGTCAAACAGTTTAAGCCACTTAAATGGAAGAACGGAGTATTCTGTCTGTTTAGGAAAATGCTGGTAAAGCTAGTGAGGAAGAAAAGCTGTAAAAGCTGTGCCATGGACAGCAGTTAGCTGTGGCAATGCCCTTGTAACACGGCAAGGCAGGGGCTTGAAGCGTCCTTCACTCTTCAGAGACTGAAAGGTCACTGCCTGTCCTTTTGTCCTTAGAAGCCACTGGTTCAATGGGTGACACTTTTGGAAAGCTCAGCATCAAAGTCCTGAGGCTGTTGTGCCTGAGTCTATCTGTGACACCGAACATGGAATGGTGCTCCTCAGCAAAGAGCCTCCCTAGTTTGGGACCAGCTAGGAGACACAGGAACTGAGAACAGTTTCTTGTCCCCTTTCCTTTAGAAAAGGCTGATTTGACTCAAACAGTTCTGTGTTTTATCTTGTTTCTTTAAGGAGACCCCTATTTCTGATGCTCTGTGGCTGTTGTGTCTATGCTCACTGAGTACAACACACGCAGACGACACCACTTGGAAGGTGCCACTTTTGGGCCACCAAATTGGGTCTCCTTAGCACTGCTCCGGTGCAGCATGGAAGCTGTGCAGCTGGAAATGCTCCCATCACCCCAACAGCACTGACACGTGCCTTCTCTGCAGTGGCCTTGGTAGCAAGTAGGTAATTTGGGGTATGTTCGCAATTTACCCAAGCAGATCTACTGCTCCGATTCTGTGAGTCTTCAACTTTTGGACACTACAATGTCCTTTCAGCTCATCTGTCTTTGTACAACTGCCTGAACTGTTGCCACCAATTAATGACAGCTAATAAGTCCCTGACTACTGAGAACACTTGAAGCCAGTAATTACAGCCTGTTCACACTCCTCTCCCCTGTAGGAGCAGAGCTGCTGCTGACTCTGCTGAGTAACATTTTATGACCCCTTTTAGAGACTTGGGAAGGCTGTGATTGAGTATCTGAGAAAACATTGATCTGGTATTTATAAAAAGGTATTTTGTGGGAGTGTGTAAAACATGTTTTGTGTCCATTTATACTCCTGCAGAGTACGTAGGCTTAACAACATCTTACAGTTTTATTTTTAAGAAAGATTTTGGCATATCCAAACTATGACTCTTTCCCCCCTTTCTGAACATGTTAAGAACAAGTAGTGGTGTCAAATTGCATCACTGAAGAAGGAGAGAAGAGGAAGGTCTATTTTTCATCTCTTTGCTGCTTTAAGCCAGATCCTGAACCCCGGCACAGCTGTGTTGGTTAATAAGGAGTTTTCTTCCTGCCCTGGAATTATTTTTGCATGATGGGATGATGTTTTAGGAAGGGGGAGCAGACTGAATTTTAGTAGCTTTCCTCCCCAGAATGTTACCCATCTTGGCTGGGGTAGTCAGCAACACTAAAGGGTTACTGGCAGAGCTTGTTTCTCCTGCTGCGGCAAACTAGAGGCTTCATGGAATCACAGAAGCACCAAATGGCTGAGGCTGGAGGGGTCCTATTGAGGTCTCCTGTTCCAACACCTCTGCTCAACGCATGGAAACTCCACAACCTCCCTGAGCAACCTGTTCTGGTGCTCAAAAAAGTGCTTCAGGATGTCCAACCAGAACCTCCTGTGCTTTGGTTTGTGCCCATGGCCACTGAACAGAGCCCTGGCTCTGTCCTCCTTGCACCATGTTTCAGGCATTTAAGCACATGAATAAGACCTCTCTGCCCGAAGCTGTCTCTTCCTTAGACTAAACAGTCCCAGCTCTCTCAGCCTTTCTTCAGATGAGATGCTCCAGTTCCTTAATCATCTCCACAACATCCAGTATATCCATGTTTCTCTTGTACTCAGGAGCCCAGAACTGGACATGATACTCCAGTGCTGAGCAGAGGCGGAAGATCCCCTCCCTTGCCCTGCTGCAGTATTTTGGCTAATGCAGCCCAGGGTACCACTGGAATTCTTGGCCACACTGCCTTGGGCATGGCAGTGCCAGGGCACTGTGGCTTTGTCAAGGACAGCTCAGCTCTGTTTCACTGGGTTTATATTCCATCTCCTTCCTCAGGGCAGAAAGAAATGTCTCCAATTTACGTTTGGTATCTTGGGTGTCTAGAATATTGCTCATTATATATCTGAAATACACAAAATAGAAGTGTTTCTTAATTTATCTTCTGGCTTGAAGGCTGGGGAATTCAGTGACAAAGAATTTAAGAAACAAATTCCTGCTCTGTTCTTGCTTTTACAAAACTTTCCCATTTTCCCAGCACAATGACAAAGTTTTCTCTTTAGCTTCCCCTCTAGAGACAGAGGTGAGCATGATAAAGAGATCAGGATGTACTGACATTCCCCCACTGTCCCCTGCCATCACTTACCCTCTCTGGAGGTTCAAAGCAGCGTTGCCCAGCTTTAGCCTCTGAATGTTACACACAGTTTTCATCCTCACCTGCACCATTATTAAACAGATAGTTTTAAGGATGCTGTTCAAATTATTAAATGCTGGCTTTGTTTTCCCTTTCCCTGCAGATAAGAACTTTCTGGGCATCAGGAAAATCCTACCAAAACACATTTATTTAGCATAGGTACAGTCAGGCTAATGAAAGCAGTAGGTGGCCCATCTCCAATTACCCAAACTTGTTCTGCCACAGAGGGTTTCACTTCCCAGCACCAGACAGAGAGATTAGGAGTCCTGAGGCTTTTGACAACCTCTCACTACATGCTCCTCTTCCCCTCCATGTAATTACATGCTCCAGCAGCCCCAATGGCAGTGACTGTGAAGGGAAGCTGTTTCCTTCAGGGTTATATTATCCTGCCTCCGGCTTCTAACAAGAAGAAGCAAAAGGAAACAGTTTTTCTCTTACGGTACATCTCTGGTGACCACCTCCTTGTTGCTCATAAACTCTGGTGGACAAAAATGCAGCTGTTCACAGAGAAAACAAATTCTTTCTCACCTTATGCACAGGGAAGTTTTTAATCCCTGGGTACAGTATCTCCAGGAGACTACAGGCACTACTTAATACTCAGTAAGTGCTCCCTGTAGAGGGAGAAAGTTCACAGAAGTCACTTCCAGTTAACAAGAAGAATTAACAAGTGACTCAAAGATAGTCACTAAAGAAAGCGATCTACACTGAGGATACATTTCTTGCTGCCTCAGTGCACAGATTTCATCTTCTTGATTTACAAATACAGAACTCTGGGTAATTCTGTGTACAGACCGGGCTACTCCTGATTTAAACAATTTTGGCAGATATATACTGGCTTGCAGAGATGTAAACTTCAGAGAGTGGTTCATAGGTGAAAAGGCTTTTAGGAGGTCAGGGTGTTCTTGGAGAGGTCTAGAAAAATAGATGAAAACTGGAAATAATTTCCCAGGAAGGATGCATGGAAAGGTGCCTCAGGGTAAGCAGGTTGAGGACACCTTTCCAGCAGTCTGTCAGGAGGGATAAATTCTCTCCCTACATGACCCTGTTTTTAACAAAGAGACAACTTCATTAAGAAATTCCTAACAAGTTAATTACCACTTGGTCACCTCTGCTTTCCACTCAGAGTAAGGATGACCAAAACTTGCTGGCATCTGAATTCCACAAACACTTAAAGAGTTGTTGCAGGGGTTCTGTATGTATGGATTGGGAACCCCTTGGGAAGCAGCTCTGCCGTCACCAAAGCAAACATTTTACCCTTCTCCAGAAGTACAACCTCTGTCTGAAAACAGGGCACAAACTGAACAATTCTGCACCCAGGGCAGGCCAGAGCCACCCCCACACAAACCACTTTCCTGCCTCTCTAACTATGCTGGTGCTCCCAAAGGCCAACTGGGACATGAGGGGCTGTGAAAACCCAGTCTGAAGTCTCCAGAATTCAGTGTTTCACAACAGGTACTACAAGCCAGGCAAGAACAATGTCCACAAGGCACAGCACACACCAGAGCTGCCGTGCACTGCTGAAATATTTGAGGTGTGAAGCTCCCTGGAATTATGTTTCTGAAGCAAGGCAGGAAAAAAAAGCACCCACTAGATTTATTAAAGTATTTCCATTTCTTCTAAAAAAAGGAAAAAAAGGAAGAGAAGAAAAAAGTGAGTAATGAGTACCCCAAAATCCCCATCAATGTAGTATAATGAAGCATGAAATGGTGTTCAGAGATGAAATCCATCTCATGAAAGGCTTTTGATGGACGTGAATTAACAGTTTAAGCTTAAATGGATAAAGCTTTGGAAGTAGTTGGTACAATTTGATTGCTCAGTAGGTTTGCCATTAAGTGTCTTCCTATATTTTTAAATTCTCTGGGGATCTGCACCACCACAAAGCAGGAATTAAATGTTTCATTAGTAATTCCTTTGTTTCAAAAAACAGACTAGTAATTGGTTTTGTTTTCTAGAAGGCTGGTAAAAAATCAGAAACATGTCTTTGCTAATCACCAGGAGCTGAAATTTCCTATTTGGAGGTGACTTTGGAATCATATTTGCCAAAACAGCTTCATCACCCTTCCTGCCCTTCACTGCTTCACACTCCACTTCTGTTGCTGAGAAGGTGCAACAGGAACCCTTAGGGCCCAAAGTGCTGGGATTTTTACCTCACATGCCACATTTATCCATATCCTTGGTTTTGCCAACACCCTTCTACACGTAGTATCTATTCTGGGGAAAATGGTTCTTTCCTACTACTATTAATAACCTTCTTATGCTACTTATTCTTTACATATCTGTGCTATTCTAAGTCTAGTGTAAAATATACTCGCCAAACATGTCAATTTACAGCTTTCAAACTCAGTCCCTAACTCCAAGGAACTGTGTGGAAATCTGGGGTGATGCTGTGGAGCAGCACAAATGCAAGAAAAGCATTTTTCAAATTAACTTCTTGTGGATTGATGTGACTGGATTGTGACACCTTCTTAGCCCTTACAAAGTGTTTACCTGTGGCTGCTGCTCAGTATTGGAGCCAGAACCACCTCGCTGTAGCCTTGAGCGTTCCCTGCAGGGTTTGTTATCCAGGGGCTACCAGGACATTGTAAATAAGCATCACAGTTACCCAGTGCTCTGCTCCATATTCCCAGCAGAGCTCCCACACTGGTTTTGCGGCTCACTTTTGTCCCCAGATTGTGGGGAATTTTCATCTACTGTTGTATTTTTTTCCTACTTCTACACACTAATATATCTTTTTTACCTGAGTTGTTTGAAGAGAAACAAGTCAGACACTTGCATTAGAAAACAAAGTCTGTTCGTCTCACAGGTATTCCAAGAGAAAACCTTTACAGTCTGTACCTGTGCTCACATTCCCTTTGGCTTAGTAAGAACAAGAACTAAAGATCCATAGGATCTATAGGACTACAGCAGGAACTATTGATCTACAGCCAGCAGAGATCTTTTATCGGAGATCTGACTTAGCCTTCAGACATGCTGGTTTTCTCTCTAAAATGTCTAATTATATATGAACTATAAATTCATTTGTAAACCATATGAAATGCCTACCTAATACACTCCAGCTAGAGGATCTTATTTGTTAACATGAACAACCTACACATTATTCTCATAAAGTTTCCAGACATACAATGTTGTCAAAAATTAAGTGTCTTATAAGTAACTTGGAAAATACAACTAAGGGTTACTGAAGCACAGAATGCTATTAATAATAAAAGAAGGCCAAGACTACCGTGTTAATGCTGCATATTAACTCTGGCATGTTGTGCCAATACAGTTCTAATTAGCTCATTACTTTATTAATGAAGACAATGTAATCTTCCTCATGCCATAAATGTCGATATATGTCTCTCCCTATACACACGTCTATACATGTTTTGTGCCTAAATTCCAGGTCCCAGTGACCTCTAATATGTTATGCAAATTAATAATCCTTTACTGACACATCTCAGTGGATCAACTTTATATTTGTAGTCATTTCATAGCAAATACATTTGGAAATACAGTTTGAAATGCTAAATAATGTGAGATAAAGGATTTCCAAACCCCACCATAGGGTAGAATTAAACGTGCATTTGGTGCTATGGAATAGAATGTGATTTCGTAACATTCTCATTTGAGAAGGAAAAACAGCAGGAGGAGGGATGACTGCAGAGCCCACGGAGAAGGGATGGACAAGGGTCTTGAAGAGAAATGTTCTATTTGAACACACAGGGCAGGACTTATGGAGCATTTCCCAAGCCAATACAACCAGAGTATCACTGACAAGGAAATTACAGCAACCATTTCAGGGAACAAACACTGATCCATTTTGGGGAACACTTAGTTATGAATAACAAATAAACATGAACACAATGTGGTTCCTTTTCATACTATTATGAATGCAGAAAAAAAAGATGTTATTTTCTAAATTATTAATTCAGAAATGCTGCCTCATTAAAAACACAAGGGTATTTGCATGGTGGGACCTTTCATTTATTGCTGCTGTCTTCTGCTAATTGTCATTTTTCAAACCTGTCATTTTTTAACTCCAGCCTCAGCCCAGCAGCCTGCTCTGTGCTGTGGAGCCACTGTGCTCTCCCTCGCCTTAGTGAGCTTCTCCTCAAGAAAAATGCTATAGCTGAGAGAGAAACTTAAATTATCTGCCCTGTTTATGGAAGAATTAAGATATTTTTTTAATGGATAAGCTGCAAGTCCATCAGGCCTGTGTGGCCTTGATGTTTTCAGGTAAGAGAATTTCTTTAGATGTAGGAAAAACTTGTTGATTATTACAGCTGCAGGGACTGTAACTTGAGCTGTGTTAGGAATATTCTCCAGGATGCTGTTTCTTATGATTAGATGTGATTTCAAAACAATTATTTAACATAATTTGTACACAGATCTATGATAAAATCTTTCCTGATTATGATAATGTCTAACTATAGGTTATCAAGAGTCATGAATCGTGATTAAGGTGTTTGACACACAAAACTGAAGATGCAGAACACCCGTCATCTGTGCACACCTGTTTGTCCAGTCAGCTCCCCACTTCTAAAAGGTGCTTTATATTGTGTAGTGAGATTGCACACAGGGTGGAGATGGAAGGAACATGCTGTATTTTGAGCATGAGTTATATATGTGGGTAATTTATTCAGTCTTTCACTCCTATAATTTTAGATGAAAGCCTCTGCTGAAGTTTCTTCTGTTGGCTTGAAGGAATTGCCCAAGAATGTTCCCTGGGAGGGGGAAGAGGTGCATTTGCAGTCATTAAGCACTCAGGCAGCAGCTTTCAGCACCCTGTGAAAAATGGACCTCCAAATTGTTGACTCCTGACTGTACAATACACAGGCAGAACTCAGTTGAGGTGCCATCAGAATTCATGGAACCATCCTACTAAATTCAGTGCACTTGAGATCAGGCTGACATGGTATTTAAAGCCCAAATGAAATTGTGGGCTAACAGCTATGATTTTGCATTTTCAGTACTTTTAAAAATGAACATGTTGACCTGCTGTCCATGATTTTACCTCAATGGCTGATTATAACAATACAATGGTAATTGCATTTTCTCTTTCTCACAGATATTGAGTTGTTTGTAATAAATAGTCCAAATTAACAGATTATTCTGCATGCTCTGCCTTAGCTAGTCAAGGTTCAGTTCTTTTGAATGTCATGTAAACAACGCAATTAACAAATCCAATATTCAAACTCTACAGAATAGCAAAATTATATTTAACTTTTATTTACTTGATAGGATGACAAGCGCATGTGCTTCCAGTCACTAAGTACACACTTACAAAAGTCACAAAGCTCAATTAATATACCTGGACATCAAATGGTTAAAGAGGATAGATATAGGTGTACATAAAGGAAGATTTCACCAGGATCACACTGGTACTTGATTTAGGGGTAGCTGGGACACAGAACACCACACCCTAAAGGACTAAGAAAAAATAACACAAAAGTCACGCCCATACTGGTTAGGGGACAAATGTGTAGATTGTATTTAGGAAAAAGCTAGGGAACAGCATCCTCAGAGATGTTGAGAAGCCAACAGCAAAGGCGAAAATGCCCAGGAAACAGAAGGGATGCTGGATCCTGGGAATCTGTGTAACAACCTCTTGCCAACAACTGCATTAGAAACACAAATTTCACAGCAAATCCCACTGCCAGCAGGATGGATCCCGGAGTGCCACAGTCTGCAAGGCACCAGAAGATGACGTTTGCCATCGTGTTGATTTATTCAGTTGGGGAGTTGCAGTGAAATAGGCAATTGCATCAGATACTGATGTGTTAATGGGGTTTTGCCTTCTCCATAAAGAACTATCATTATTTGTCTCTTAAGCACACCTGCTCTTATCAAGTGAGCACATCTGTGTTGGCTTGCAGTTGATTGCTGGCCATTTATTAGTTCTTTCATTGTATAGTTCTGTTCTTCACAACCCAATCCCCAGTTTGACAATATTCCAGGAGTAATGTCTATTCAGTGAGTGTGAATGTTGACTCTGCTCTCCTCATGAGCCCTACTTGGAGCATTTGTAGGCCTTAATGCTCCATATGGTGCTGTAAAGTTGTAGGCAGTGGGATAAAATACCAATAACTTTACTTGAAAAGAAAACTGATTTCCAAGGGAGACAGGTGAGGAAAATGGGTAACGGATTTTCAAAGTGTTTGTCACATTGTGCAGAAAGAGCAGCTCTCACAAACCCAGCTTTGGGCCACACAGCTGTAGTTAAAATTTGTTTATGTACCTACTAGACCAAGCTGCAAGAGGCAACTTATTTCAGTGTTCAGAAATCACCAGAAACCACAATCCAGGAATAAAGGCAACTCTCCCACCTCTGTTTCATACCTCGCACATATTCACAGCCTTAGCCAGACTCCAAAGCAAGGACTTTCATGCGTTATTTGCATGATTTTTCAGGCATAACTCACAGTTCTGGAGGACCAAAAAGTAAAGTGTCAACACCCTGAGCTATGGAAGCAAAGCATTTCAGTATTAGAGAAACCTCCCAACATAGGCTGTAAATTGATATTGTGTGGTGGGATCTGAGACCTGCCCACAATACAAACCAGACACTGGGTCTGCTTTGCGACGCACACAATCATCTCAACAGCAATACTGACTGTTCTCCTCCTGCTTTGTGACTCTTCCATCAATGCTATCCCCGATTCCACCTCGTAGCAAGAAAATTCTGCAAAATTTCCATCATTGCATCTATACAATGTGTATATTTACAATCTGGCTGTGCATACTATTCCATGGGAGAAGACTGGAAGGATCAGAGCCTGCTGCTCTCAGCGAGAACAGCTGCAGACCTTCCCAGGGGAAAACCGAAATATTCCATGTACACTTAGATTAGAAGACTGTGCTCCTCCTCAGCCCGTGAGGGAACAGGCACAGGAGGAGCAGAAGCACCTCCAACAAATCCAGTCCTTCAGCTGAGACTCAGCACTGAATCACAACCCAGAATTCTGTAAACCTGCCAGCATGAAACCAGAAACTGAACAGAGTCTGGCTGATTTCTGAAGATTAAAATTAAAGTAGGTTAGATTGATTTAAACATCTTGGCATGATGGCTCTTCAGAAACATCAGTTTCTTGAAAGTTGACAGAGGATGGGAATAAAACACAATTCTACAGCTATTTTAGCTGTTGTAAGCATGTCCTGAAGTATAGTTTTGCTACAAAAAAATCTGTTTTAATATTTATAGAGATGTGTATTCAGCACTGTAATCCCTTCCTAGACCATCAGCAAATTATTCATACTTAAAAGCCTTGCAGCTTTTTCATGGCTGATTTTCTTTTTCTTTTTTTTTTTTTTCTTTTGCTATGACAAAAGGAATTAATCATGGCTCTAATGGTTCTTTGGCAAGTGCTGCTTAAAAACAACAAATGCATTTGAAAAACCATTAAGTTTGCCTGGCCAGTTTAGAGTTAAAAAAATAATAAAAAAAAAAAGTAGAAAAGCTCTGTGTCCTGAAGCACTTGGGAGCTTGAAAACAAAAGCATAAGGAAAGAAATCCCAGCAATATCTGCCTTTTTAGTGCTTCAGCTTCTGATCTGTAAAATGGGACTGATGATTCCTGGATGAGACTTGCTGATGAAAACCTCTCTGTAAGAGACAAACATCGGTGGGTTTGCTTGGATTTTTCAGTGTTTATTTGCTTGTATTGCAAAAAAGATAATCATTGCTCCTGTTTATGTGCTCCAACTCACTTTTCTTGCAGCTCTGTATCTAAACCCCTTCAGAATCCACCGGTGTTAATACCGGCAACATCTTCACATAAAGCTCCTTTTCCTTAAGTCTAACTGTGATGCTCCAAAATAATTCTATTCCAGTAAGAGGAATGTGAGGTACCAGATTTTGTGTTTAATATGGTTTCTAGAAGCTTTTACACTCACATAACACATGAGCAAAATGCAGACACTCCAGACTTCTCCCTCTGAAAATAAGCCCTCAATTTTAATTTTATCTGGTTAATAGATTATGAATGACATGTAATTATTTTCCCTCTGAAAATCATGTTAATTTCCAAGAGAAAAGGCCCAGCAATAGAATTAGCTATTGAAATGTGCTAATAGAACACTGTTTATTGGTAAAACAGAACAAGATTTCCTAATCCTCTGTAAATCATTTCCATCAATCCAACCCTGGGTGACACAGTAACGAGGATGTGCTCTGGCCTCCAGGCACAATGTGCTCACAAGAGCATTTAGTGTTTTGTGTTTGCAGCTTGGATCAATCGGGCTTTTGGATGAGGACCTGAACTTCAGGTTGGCTTAAAAAATTTATCATCTCCCAGTACAGTTGGAATTTCTCTCTCCTATCATCAACCTACCATTGAAAAACTCTGGTTAAACAAAATTACATGCTCAGCATTGTGATTCAATCCACAGAAAACAGGTAATAATAAAGTAACAATAATCATGTAAACCACACCACATTTCTTCAGAATATGCAAATTTCTTGAGTAAGAGCACAGTTACCTGACCAGCTCCTCAGAAGATCATTATGATAGAAAGGTTTTAATGTTCTGTCTTCAGCTTGCATTGCCACCCTGGAAATCTCCACTGATCTTCAGTTAATGTTTTGGATAATGCATTGAAGATAAATTTAGGAAACTATTCCTTACAAATGATTACATGCACTAACATTTCACAACAGCACAAATAGTTAGAAAACTAATTTCCTGTGAAGTACAGCACGTTTATTAATAACAGGGGTCCAAGTTGTATATATTACAATTCTTTCTTAAGTCATAATTCAGACTAGTATTCTGTTTCTTTATTTTTAGATTTCAATAAAGTTGACATTATTGAAGAGGATTCATAAATTTCACTGAAATTCAATTACTATAACAATTGGTTCTTGCACAGTGTCCTGACTGAGCCACTGGTAGAAGTATGAGGATTATATATTCTCACCTCATTTCCCAGGCAATAATGAAAGAGGATGAGACTGAATTCCTCCTATCTAGGTCTTGATTTAAAAAATAACCAGGGCTTGTGAAGACTTTCTTTCCACTCATAGTTGTTTCTCTACTTTCAGAAGAATGAAAACTATTAAAAGAATTGAATGCCTAATTAGGAAAAAAAGATGTCAAAGGCAATTTCTTCCTGTAGGAATTTTCATTTATTTAAAAAACCTCACTAATTAAAATGAGAAGTAGACTCACATATGATCTTCTGCCTATCAGAGATAGGAAACACCTTTAAAAAATAATAATTGCTTTATGCCAAAACCTTACAGTGAACATCCTCCAACTTTCCCCTCTTTGATCCTTGAGATCCAACCAATCCAATGGGATTCCCAGCACTGTCCCTGAAAAGGAGCATTTTATGCCTCAGGCCAGAACACTGTGAGGCTGATCTGTGGCTGTGGCACCTTCAGTATCTCCTTTGTGCTCCCAGAGCTTTTTTGACTCTTCTGAGAATTTGGATTATCATTATTTTGGTGTTGGGAATATTTTTGCCTACTTAAGTGCTTATGTCAGAAGGTGCTTTTACTTTGTTCCCATAAACTTCTTTAACAGGCACAATAAAAATTCTCATTATTGCCCATGTTTTACAAGAACTTGCAGAAATATGTTTGGTGTTTGGTTTCCTTCAGCTGCCTCATTGGTTGTATCATCGGTTGGAGATCAGAGGGGCAAAGCTGAATTATTTCCTATCAAATCACAATTCTCTCAAATTTACGAAAGAATCACTTAGATACTTTCAGGTTCCAATGCTCAGCCAATTAACATGTGCTGATTGAGAGTGGAATTTGAAACTTAGAAATAGCTGTGCCCTGTAACACCAAAACTGTGAGCAGTGAGAAGACTGGAGTGTCTTCTAAACTCTTTACATTTTTTATTACTGTTCCTCTTGATAACTTCTCTTATTTTATTTGTTCAGGGCAGACACTTAAAATCATGAAAACATGAGATCACTCTCAGAGGATTATTTCAAAGAAAATTGTTACTCAGTATACAGAAAAATATGCCCCAAGATATTTAGGAAGGGAACAACTTAAAAATAATAAAATAAATCTCACTACAGTTCATCATTAGGGAGAGAAAATTCAGGCCATTATAAGGCAACTCTAGAGAGAAACACCAGGCAAATTTACTGAATATTATGGACCATTTTGGTAAGGAAGAATGACAGTCTCATATTTTTATCAGAAACAACTGTGGACACCCTGAAGAAAACTCTAAACTAAAATCTTTTGGCATTATCTCACTCTGAAATTCTTTACTTATTCTTACCATACAGACTAAAAATCAAACAGAACTACCATTACAATGCGAGGGAATATTGCCTGTTCCCAGCTATTGAATTAACTGTTGATCTACTGTTATTATTTTTGACAACCCTCTTCCAGGACAGGTCGGTCAGAGGAGACCATTAATCTCTCTGTCCCTGAGTGATAATTTAGCAATCCTGTCACAGGGCACAACAGAGCCCAGGATTTAAATAAAAACCATCCTATTTATTATTAGGACACTCAATGTAATATTTCGCCAGAAGAACTTAAAATCCATGAGACACTCCATGGAACTGAAACTGTGAGGGAAGTTCATCTTTAATAACACATCTATGTGAGACATCATTTTCTGCTTTATTAAACAACATCTATTAACTTGGCTTATTTTTATTTTATATGGTAAAGAATGCCTGACCTTTCAAGGCTTTTCATTTGCTGCAGTTTAAGAGAAACATTATAAATACCATAAGATAGTGCTGAATGGGGAACACCAAGGATTTAAAAAAATTAAACTCTGATATAAATACAAAAGACAACTCCAAATGTACACACTCCTTGCTATTGTATTAGTTTCCTATCAAAAAGCTGACATTCAGAACACTCAAGAAATATGACTGCCCTTTCAGGCTTCAAATTTGGATTTATTTCCTTCCCATGCAATGTTTATTTGACCTTGTATTAATGTCAGACAGGAAAATCATGTTGTGATGAAAATGAAATATGTTATTTGACTTTTTGATTCACATATAGAGCACAAATGTCATTAGAAGGAAATGATATTCCAGATTTGCTGATATTCTACAGCTCTTCTAAATAACCTGACAGTTATTTGAAATCTAAAGTTTAGTAGCCATACGAGTTTGAAGAAGATACTTTGGGTTGTAAATGTTAAAAAACTATAATAAAGTAAATAATAAATTTATTTCCTTCAAACATCTCCAAGTGTTTTAAAAGGACAGAATGTACTACGAAATCCATGCTGCAGAGGGGACTGGGAAAGATCCCACCAGACACACAGAGGGGCTCAAGTGTGGCCAATTCTGTTCTCGTGGCTTGAAATTCCTCAGGATTTTTGATCCATCTATTTTTAGAATTCCAACTTCAGATATTCAATGCTCTAAATGCTCTGCTATTATGCAGGCAGATTTTTCACATCCTCCTACCCAGGGAGAAATATTTCAGTGAAGATATTTATTGCAATCACCACTTTGACTCAGAAGACTTTCAGTTATTCATTCTGGTTTTCATTTATTATGGGGCTTAATAACTCATGAGACAACATTCCATTGGCATTTGTCACTATATTAACACAGTCATCCCAAATACATGAACTGAACTGTCTGTTAAGGCTACTACATTGTAAATAATTGTTATCCACCAGCAGCAATTTTTGATAGAATAAATAAAAATGCAATTTTCCAAAAAAAATCCAGAGACTAATTAAAATGTTGAGTTCACCAGTTTCATCACTGTGGGAAATAAAATGCTATTCCAGTATTCCTGCTGGAATAGGAATTCTACATTTATATGACTGGAGAAAAATATTCAAACCTATTTGGAGTTTATAATTGCTCCATGAATGGCAAGATATTGGATTTTTTCTGCATGTAACCTGAGTTTGGAACAGTTTTAAATGCAGGATGTGCCACTTTACAATAATTTCTCTCTGCTGCATCAGTTGGTTTGTCAGGTGATTCTCCTCTTCCCTCTCTGTTTTCCTGGTATTTAACGTGATCCAATGACAATAACCTCCACTGACAGTGTTTGAGATGCATAGCACAAGAGCTATTAATTAAAATTCTTAATTTGACATTATTTAAAGCATAATAAGCACATGTAAGCTGACGTGAATTGTACATTTTGTACAGGAACTACTGAAGGACACATTTAAAACCTGTTAATTATTACATTCTCCTTTGCAGGCAGAGCTCAGAAGGTGTTCTGTGAGCCTTTCCTTCCTTTACCATAAATAACAATTCCAATAATTCCCTAAAATATAATAAATTATTATGACATAAATGTATATAAAAAAACCCCTGTAATGTCAGAGTTTGCATAACAATTAGAGCAAACAACCTGAGCCATTTCTCCTGTTGCTGGAAGAGCACCAGGACTTCTTTAGGCCCTTTTTTCTGCTATGAGGGGTTTCATTAAAGCACTGCAGCCGTTGACATGCCATGTTGTGTTGTCATTCACAATTCCTCCCAGCAAGCATGTTAGTTATTTATAAGGGAGTGAATCCCTGCCTGACACCTGACAACACACCCAGCAGAGAACCGTGCCAGGGAGCTCATGCACAGCTCAGACCTCACAATAAATCAGCTGCTCCAAATTTCTTCTCAATTCATTCCTTAGCCCTATTTGTTGTTAATTCATACTTAGTTTTAGAGATTCAGGTTTTCCGAGTTAAATAGGCTTCTTCTGGTCTTCACAAATATTGGTTCAGGCTACTGAACACACAGATTGTGCAAAAGAATAAAAGCCAGAAGAAGCACAGGGCTGAGATCTGCCACTGGCTGTGTCTGGGCAAATCAGCAAATCCACCCTGCACATTTATTTCAGCTGACTCCCACTTTCTCCATGCTCCTGAGAAAGGTTATAAAGCTAAAAATTGCCCACCACACCTGCTTTAAATCTCCCCAGGCAGTCATGGCTGGAGAGCCATTAATTTCCCCATCCATAAAGAGCAGTGATGGAACATTATACTCTGAGATTGAGCATCTTAGTTAAAATATTTGGCTTGTTATGCTTTGCTCAGCTAATCCCATGGTGTAGAAATAAAGACTATGGAAAAATACGTTCTTCAGACTAACAATGTGTTGGTCTAACTTCACTTGCACTGTAAAGCTGGGAAGAAACACAGGAATGTTGTGAAAAGTTAGGAAGATTTTGGTTTACTTCAGTCTTGAGTTCTAGTGCTGGTCTCTTCATCTTCAGGCATTTTGATTCACAGTTAATAATTATTCAGTCATTAAGTTTGAAAAGGGAGAATAAAGAAAAAGCAATTAAAAAAATCTCTGCAGAAGAATAAAATTAAGAGACAGAGTGATAATAACTGAGTGGGAGGCAGAGACGCTGAGCTCCTGCAGACTTAAATATCCTGAGCCACTGGCTGCTCTCCATTCCTGCTCTAATCTTAATAGACAGTTCAACTTGCACAGAGCAAGTTCATTTTCCTTCTGCAATGAATGATTCAGTTTGTTTATAAAAATTTCTCTAGACAACCTTTATTTTCTCTCCTCTTATAAAATGGCTCCACCCTCACTGATTTTTCAGTCTCATGTTCACAGTTAAAACACTACAGAAGGTGGCACCCGGACTATGACAATGGCAGAAAACCTTCCAATAGCTCCAGAATATACCTAAAAATGTATTTCCTAGAGAAAATCCACCTTAAAATTTGAGCTACACATCTTTAGCATGGCTATCTAATACCATGCTGATAAGCTTTAGTTGAAGGGAACCCCAAATGACAAATTCTTCAGGTTTTGCCTAAAAGGATGTATAGAATAGGAAGTACTTCAGGGGAAAAAAAACCCCATAGTCTAAGCCTGCAAATGCCTTATTTCTCATTGTTAACTGCCTTTCCCCCTCAAATATAAGTTCAAAAAGAAATTTATATTATAAGAGTAAAAGATAAATTATTGAAATGGGTATCTTTTAAAGAGGAGAACTTCTAACCTTAAAAGCTTCAGGATCAGTTAAAATGGCCTGAGGACCTTAGAACAATGACATCAGTTTAATTATAAATACAGAAAGAAAGCCATTTGCTTGCAGAGGTCCTTACGAAGGTACCCTTTGAGTAACTAAAAGCACACCAGAGCAATATTTATTTAAGAGATAGAACCATGACCATGTAGGAAGAGAAACAGTCACATACAAAGAACTAACAGGATGTGGGATGATCAACCACAGCTTTCTTGGTTGGTTCTTAAAACATCAGAAATCATTCCCTTAAGACAAATTAGACCTTGAAACACTCCCCCCACCCCCCCCAAATTCAAACCAATCAAGCAAGTAAAATTAGATGAATGGACACACAGATGGGACAAAATTTTCTAAACTGATGGAATAAGGAAACCAAGGAGCACAAAACATCGAAAATAAGAAGGATTTAAAAGTGTTTGCTACAAGACCTATACAAAGCTAGATCCAGCTCAGTCTTAGTGGTGTACAAGAAATTCACCAGGGATACATAAATTCCCAACATAAACATACTGGAACATTTATTTTCATTCTATTTACATAAACAAATCCAGTGAAACCCAAATGGCTTCCAGCTCTTTACCCTTATCCCCATTTTCCCAGATTTCCTTAATAGTTTCACTCCCTATTACTACACTTAATGGTCAAAAACTGCTGCAGCAAAGCAGTAAATCAGAGCCAAGCGTTTAATTTAAAATTCTATGTTGATCCAGCTTTACAAGACCCCATTTCACCCATCAGGGCACAGATTATACCAAAATCCATCCTCCTATTCCCTCCCTACCTCGAGTTCCCTTCAGCAGCCTATGAGTCAAAAGAGTGACTTTTAACTCCCACTGACATTCCCAGACGAGCTTCCAGGGACACAGACACACATTTGGGCAGCTGATCTTTATGTGTGGGAAGGAAAGCGTTAAATCTGAACTTCTCTTGACATAAAAGGGATATTGAGATGAAAGAATAATCAATCTTTCATAAATAATATACATGGGTGGATACATTATATATTCAAAGCTACAGTCAAATGGTTGGGGAGAATGATAATTTATTCTGTTGAAATTCTTCAGAATGAATCCTGGAGCAGATCAAACAAAAAAGTTATAAAATAGGAATTACAGGTAATGAAGGGCTCCTTGTTGCACAGGAGATCTTCTAGCTCTTATACATAATTAAAATATATGAGGTCAGGGATAAGCTTAAAGGTGATTATGTCAGGAATCATTTTGTTATTCTTTTATTAAACAATACTAGACCTGTATTTATTTTACCAATACATATATATACAATATGAAATGACTGGGATTGAAATGCATATTTTAAATTAACGTGTTTTGATTAAACACAGAAGTAGCAGAGAACTTTAATATTTGTACCTCGTACCTGTAGCAGGCTTGGTTGAGATATCTAAATTATTTGCCTTATTGCAATTTTATTCCAGGAAGCAGCTTTTTCAGGAGTAATTTTTTGGGGAATGACAGCTAACACCAACTTTCAGGGTTTTTTTTGCAAAGTTATTTAGCTATTGTCCCTGATTAAGCAATGGCTGCTTGGCTGAATATCACTCACTACATTAAAATATCTACCCGGCATAACTTTTGCAGTGGATACTTTTACTATTTGATTATTCTTTTATGCTACTTGATGCAGGATAACACTGATATGGTGCATATCTATGCCACAAATACTACACACACCGACACACATATATTTACATATAACAATGAATAATAATACACAGTTTGAGTTCCAAACATGTTCATGGGCTGATGAATGTGTTCATTTGACCAAGATGAAACCACAAGCTTATATTTGTTTTCATGAATATACCTGTTCATCTCTTTTGGTTGTAATTAATAAATGGGTCAGAAGTTTTGACAAGGAAACCTGACAGCGACAGGTAACTGGACAGTCACCACTGACAGTATAGACCTGATTGCCTTGTGAAAGCCAAAGGTAAAGACAAAAAGAAAAACAAAGGGAAGAAACTTATTCAAAAGGCTCCATTTTTGTTGTCTGCATTGGTGGAAATAAAATGTCTTGGAAAAAGCCAGGATCTATGAAAGAGAGCAGTGGGAAAGAAGCTGGGAAGGCCAGATGATGGGAGATGGACACAAGAGGGGACCCCGAGTTCACATCCTCCTGGGAACAGCAGCTCTCAGGGCAAAGCAGTTCCTGGGCCAGAGGGGTGCCAACACCGGCAAAGCCTCACAACCCTTATCCTGTGCCACATGTTCAGTGGCATTCAGAGAACAGAACTCTGATGATTTGTCCCATTCAATTTTAAAGAGAAAACAAAAGGAAGTAAAAAGTTTCTAATATGTCTCCTCTTACGCTTTCAACCTAGATTAGAGTCTCTTCAAAGATTGGTGCATACTCAGCTTCCCAAATAGTTTTAAAGGAAATATATAAACGGAATATTTAGGATTTTTTTGCTTCTGTGTGACAGACTGTCAGAAAATTAAAGTAGCAAACTCAAGAAGGGTTTAGTCTTTGTTTTCTTGTTCTTTTTTTCTTGGCATTCACTCAGAAAGGCATAAAAAATTCTCTCTGTACTGGCCACATAAGGGGTTTTTCTGGGGGAAGAAAAAAAAACATCCAGAGAGATAAGGAGCTCTTGGATCCTTTTCCAGCATGAAAAAACAAATTGATTTGAGAAAGGGAGTCTGTGAGATAGTAACCACCTTTTCAAGGTTTAATTGAATTAAATTTAATACACAAATATTTTATTCTTAAATGCAAATGAAGGGAAGAACCCGTCTGCATTTCAGATCTGAGTCACATTCTTTTGAATCAACTCTTTCTATGGGAACAAAGAGAAGGAAAAGAAACACAAGTGGCTGCACTTTTGGAGGCCTTTAAATTATTCCTGAAGTTTTGGGTGCTTCTGGAGTTCTGATAGGAAAGTATTGACTGTCAGAGAAACAAGCCAGGAGCAGAGCAATGCATGAGGTAACAGGAGTGTGAGGAATGTAAGGGAAAAATCAACATTACTCTTTTTTCATAACCACAGCAGTGTTATGGAGAGCAGATGCTAGAGCATCCATAATTTTAATATAAAAGCTACAAGAAAACTGCAAGTTTTTGATGGTGTGTTCAAACATCTGAGGCAGTTTTATTTTCCTCTGTTTTTTTTCAATATAGACAAAACCTTGTAGATGATGTAATTAAAAGGGGAAAACTAATCTACTGTTCACAGGACAAACAGCTCCATTTACTCCATGGATGGAAGTCAACCAAAAAGGTTATAAGAAAATCCTTACTTGAAGTAGAACTGGTTATGTATCACACTTAGAGTCTGATAAATCACATTTATGACAGCAAGTTCCACTTTAACATGCTCCCTTGTGTCCTAAGAGACCAAATTCAATATATAATAATTTTCCAGATAGTAAATAAAGTATTATTCCAAAATATTTTCAGTACTTCTGCTTTGATTACATTCATGGACCCACACTCCAACCCTTTGGAATACCAGCATTAAAAGGCATCTCCAGCTTTCTTTTGCATGGCTGGATTTAAGAACTGTGTCTGAATGACACTATAGTTTCCCAATACCACTTTTGTTATTAAGGAGATAATCCAATCAGGGAAAGAGAGGATATGAAAGTTTGTCAGAAATTCTGGGTCTGGTTCTAGCACTTTTTAAAATTAATTAATGTGTGATCACTTACATTATAATAAAGCACTTCATGGATCACGTTAAGAACTGAATAAACATTGCCCATTTGATGAGGAAAATCACAAAGATTCCATTAAAAAAAACAAAACCAAAACACAGGGATAGCACAGCCCACCTCATCATGGTTGGGTTATCACCACATGTGGATGCACAGCCTGTGGAACATCAGAGTTCCAGGGAATCCACAAAGCCCAAATGCCACAGTGTCAGATCAGCAGTAATATAGAACGAGGGGAACAACCACAGAAAGCATATTCTTGACATACATTTTAAGGAGAAATGTTTCAAAAGACTTGCACGAGCTGCTCTTTAAAGGTCACATTACACTGCTGCTGTTTATTTGCTCGTCAGTTAATCAGGTGCTGCTCCTTTTTGTAAGGTCGCCAAAACCCAGTAATTGAGTTTAAGACTTTTTTAAAAATGTTCTCAGCCAAACCAGGGTATGAGTGTTTCTTTTTCAGATCACAGATTACTGAAAAGTAGAAGCAGTTCCTGTGGTAACAGAATTCCACTTATCTGGGCTCTCATCCTAATAACTCAACCACATCTGTAATTCCCATCCTGGAGTCGAATTGTGCTTGATATAAGACATTCAAAGCCTCACTATTACAAATGCAACAAGAACAATCCCCTGTGGCCCTCAAAACAAAGGATCCATCACAGAATGAAAAAAAATAGATATTGATGAAAGTGAGACTATTGTGTTTTGGTGCTTTCCAGGGCTGTTTTTGTGAAGGATCAAGATCCCCAAACCCACCAGCCTTGACATGCTTTACACATCCTTGTAAAATCATGACCCGCTAAGTCACTAATAAGCCTGTGCTTATGGTTTCTAAACCAAATCTCAGTACTCCTAAATTAGAAGACAAAAACCCCCACCAAAAACCTGCACCCCCTTAGAGAGCAGCAGGAAAACATTCACAGCCCTGCCTCTGCCACCCAATCCAAGTGCTCAGAGCCCTCCCCGGGATGGGCCAAACAGCAGTGGGAATGCAAAGCACAAGGAAAGCATCTACTGCAACTTCTGCGTGTGGTTTTTCTCCATCCCTCTCCAATGAGGAGGAATTTTCCAAGCAGGATGCATCTGCCACAGGAATACTTTCCTTGGGAGCACTGCAAGGGAAGCTCACGGGATTAAAGGCAGCTCTTCTATCGTTGCCTATGTAGAGCAACAATTCTGATCCTTTTTTTTTTTTTTAACCAGATCTCTGGAAATGCAGAGGAATACCACTCAATATAGAAAGTCAGAATCTGTCAGTTTAAAACAACATTTGGAGAACCAAAAAAATGTTTGTCCATAATTTACCACAAATCCATTTAGGCTTGAAAAATCTAAATATCTCCTCCTGCTGCACTAATTTTTCTTGCACAACACTCCCTTTATTTTGACATGTTCTGTCTGTCAGACTAATGACATCAAACCCCTCTACTTTTCATTTCTGAATTTACTACTCTTCTTTTTCATTTTATGTCTGACTTCTAGCTTTTATATTCCTCTTTGATTAAATTCAAGCTTGTTCAAGATTTTTGCAGCAATTTTTCCACATCCTCTTTCAAAACAGACTCCGGAGTTAGGAAAGATATTACAGACTACTCTTCCTTCCCCTTACTGGCTGGTTCAATTCGTCTGCCTTCTGAATTTTTATGAATGATGCTCATTCAGGGCTCGATCCAATAACAAACACATTTGATCACTGGATTCCAAGAGAACAAAATGCCAGTGTGGCACTGTGATGAAGACATTTATTTGTTTTATTCCTTGTTTCATTTGTTTTAATTTTTTTCTCACTTTATTTGTGGTTACCGTGGTATTACTCCCACCACATACCAAATTCACATCACAAGAAGAGAATGAGATCCCACAAGCTTGAAACTCAATTAAAAAACCCCATCAGTTCATTTTGTTGCTGAATATCAAGGACCTGTTATCAGGTCATATTTCATAAATTCTGAGACTTCCTCAGCTCTCCTGCTGCTTTCCCCCCTTGGCTTCTCCCATGTCTCCACATTTATCAGGTTGTTTCTCCTCCTCAACTGCCAGGTAAAACTACAGCACTTAATAGGAAGAGTAGCATTAAAAGGTTTCCTTCATTCATTTTTTTACCACCTAGACTTGTTGCAAAGGCACTAAAACGGTCCCAGAATGCTACAAGATATCAAACACCGAAGCGACAAGCGCTCAGCTGTGGATGTTACCCAAGAGGAACATCCAGGTGATGTCACATCAGTGACAGCATTAATAACTATTTTAATTAAAGAAATACATCTTTGAAGAAAATTGATTCAATGCAGGAAATCTTGCAAGATTGAAAAGGGGCATTAAAAATTAGGGATTAACGAGCGCAGTTTTGAATTCTTAGAACATCTGTTCAATGCTGACTTTATGCAGCTTTGGGGACGCTTTTAAAAAGTCTCAGTTCCTCAGTGATGTGTCTCCCAGTTTAGTTCATACTGTCCCTGGGCTCAGGAGCAAAGGAGCCACAGTGTTCTTCTGGTGTGATCCTCTGAACCAGCAGGAGGAAGCGTCTGTTCCACAAGGGGAGTGCAAGTGCTCAGGAATTTACAGAATGAGGGAATCCAAGAGACCTGTTGCCTATGTATAAAACAGCTGAGAAAGGGTTTGCTCCTCCTTAAATGAAAACACTGATTTTTCACAGTAGCATTTCTCTGTTAACATTTAAGAATTATTCGGAGGAATCAATAGGGTTTTGGTTTTTTTAATAGGGCAAAGAAGGACGATGCCATGAGCCTCCAAGATGTAAAATATAAGCATTTAATCAGAATGGTTAATTAAAAGATGCTTTCCTTAGATCTCCATTGTCCCTCAGTTTGAGGTTGGATACCAGTATATACAAACTTAGTTCTTCTATTTTCTAGCCCTTGTTTTTAGAGGAAATGCTTATAATCAATATTTCATGTTCAAGGGTTTGAAGTCTGGAAATATTGACTGGCACAGAGAAATCTTTTCCGTATTTGTGCTGATTGCCTGATTTTAAGTTTCTGCCTCTAACTCCATCTTTAGCTACTCAAATTTCCACATATTCTTTCAGCCAGAATCACTGAAGTGTATTTCGCAGAGACGCAGGAAGGTTTCTAATGATAGAATATTCCTTTCCTTTGAGATATTTTCCCAATGACCATGATTATTCAGTATTTTTATTCCATACATTAATCATAATAAATATTTCATTTTCAGCATCAACACCTCAACAGGTCAAGAACCACCCAAATATATATTAGAGCTTTTGCCTTCCTTAAATACTGTTTATGTTTACAATTAAGATGCAAAATGAGCTCACAGAACAGCAGAAATCTAAAGTTATCTGTGGGAATCAGGTCTGATTTTCCCACGTGTTTACAACATGAGACCACAAGTGAATGCAAGATGCATCTGCAAGTCCCGCTGAAAGTCCATGTGCCTGTGTATCCAAAGTCCATCTTGTGACATATTTAAATGTCCTCTCAGACACCACTCAGTTCATTTGGACTCAATGAACGTTTATCTTACCAAAATAGCCCTTGGGAGTTTCAGACTAGTCCAAACTAAGCCCAGTATATATCTCTAATAGATCATTTGCCAGCACTGCTGTAGCTTTGGGGCTTGTCACATTAATGGCAATAGAGACACTAGACTTGGCCATTTTTCCTTCTGTGGCTCCAGTCTAAAGGTTTTATGGTATTTTTCACATCCTTAAATCCAAAGTATTGAACAGAGTTGCAGAGTTCTAAGCTCCAGTCCACTGCCCTTTATAAACTCTTTACTACCATTCACTTTATTATAAGTTATATTAAGTTTCCCTCAACATAATTTATACAAATATGTGCTCACTTAGGTACATAAAACAGAGTTTAAAAGTAGCATTTACAGAATTTTATGGCAATTCATAGCAGGCTAATGAATTCAGCCATCTTTGGGCAGGAAGCACTGCCAGCCACAAAGTTTTTATGTGAATATCTTTGCTGCTTCAAGATAACTAGAAGGCATTTTTTAGCTAAATGATTCTGTGGTGCTCTCATTGATGATGTATAACTCCATTTACAGTTGTAATCTGGGTAACAAAATGAATAATCCATCATTGTACTATGAATAGTAAATTAACCCAGATAAAAGTGTTGAACATCCAATCAGAATCATTAAGTAACCAGAAGACTAAGATTGGTGAGGACACATTGGAAGCAATTATAACTAATGAATACATTAACTTCAGACTTGAGAACAGCACAGCTGATATTTTAGTCCATCAAAATAAAATTAGATTGGGGGTGAGCAGACACAATATGGAACAGTCTCGGAAAATAAACAATTATCCAGGAATGTAATTACTTTGAAGAGAAAGCTTCCAAGCAGTGATGTATTTTACATCACAGCGGACCTGGTGCATTCACTGAAGGTGCTGCTGTGTATATAACAGAATAGGGACAGGCTAAACAATGCGCTGCATCACAAGGGTGGGGGAGAAGGAAAGATTCAGTAGGTTACAAATACTTTTCCCCATGAACCCCAAATGGTTAATCAGCTGCTGTGGAGATCACAGACTATTCATTATGCTAATTCCATTAGCTAATGTGCAATTAATGATACAGTAGCACACTGACTGTAAAGACTTAGAGTCAAACTGGGTGCCAAACCCCAAAGCATTTAAATGCTTTTGCCCCTACACTTGAGTATATTATGAAAGAAGATCACTGAACCTATACTAGAAAATGAAGTTAATCATTCATGCTCTTAGGCCCAGGGCATGACACTTAGAGATGGTTCTGTGCAGAGCTGAGAGTCAGACTCCATGATCCTTGGGGGTCCCTTCCAACTCAGCATGTTCTGGCATTGTGTGAAACCTTTTACATGAATATTGTCACTTCGTTGTCCTCCAACAGTGCTTCTGATTATACCAACACCTGCCTCTTCCCTGAGCCTCCTACTACAGTGAAGAGCCCACCAGTGTGGACATTTTATTCCAAGTCAAATCTCTTTTGAGTTGGCACATGTAGCTCCTCTACTCATCCCAGCAAGCTGTGAGATCTCTGCATACCACAGCCCTTGCTTTTTGCATCCGTGATACTGCAATGTTCATGGACAACCTGAAGAAAGCTCCACATCTGATTCAGCTCTTGCACCACAATTCCCTGGCAGACCCTTCTCCTGCTGCCTGCACTGTCCAGGCTGGGTGGGGTTGAACCAGTTTCCCAGGGATTGCAGTAAATCCTCCCTCCACCCAGTTGATTGGCTGGGCCTTTCACACAAGTGCAAGGAACAGTTGATTTACATAAAAATAACTCAATGAGGTTTTAAAAGTGACTTTATAATAATTATATTAATTTCCCCAGCATTTTAGAAAGGAGGTAGTGCTTACTTGTTTTATATTGTAGACATTACAAGACACCTCAAAGATGGGACAAACTTGGGGCAAGAGTTAAAGCATAACCTTGCACTGGAGGAGACACAGACTGTACCTTCATACTTACAGCAACTCATTTACGAATTAATGTAGCTCTAGTTTAAAGTAGTTTACAGTTGTGGCAGGTGCTGAAAACCAGACTTCAAGGCATTAAGCATTCACAGTGAATTCTGGGGTCACTTTATGTTCATCACAAAATTGCATGTCCAGCAGTAGGAAAGCTGGAAGTGCTACCAGTGACCACTCGAGCAGATTTGGACTGAGGGCACCAACTGTGCTACGTGTTGGTAGCTCACTTACAATCTCTAGTTCTTTGAGAATAAAAAAAAAACAAAACAAAAAAACCCCAAACAAAACCAAAACCAAAGCAACAAACAACCCACCCACAAATCGAACAGTAGATTTTTGGAAGTGTTAGATTTTGGCAGCTCTCAGACGCAAGATTTTAAAATCTATCTCATATGTAGGGTCTACAGTGGGAAAAATTTCAGGAGTGTTTGTCACCTGATGCCTTCCCTCTTATTATGAATGGCCATAAAAAAGTAACTATTAACTCTTCAATTGCAAAATGCTGCACAATCCAGCAGTATTGCTTCTTTTGAAGACTTATTTTTCCTGAATTCCAACTGAGCTTTACATAAGAGCTAAGCTGGAATTACCTTAATTAAGCATAACAGTGAAAGATTGATTTTACTGAGCTGGAATAACTTGGCAACGTCTTTCTTGTAACTGGTTACCTGTCAGTATTTAATGGGTGGTAATTACTCATTTTATCTTAAGGCAAACAGCACCAATAAAGTTTTAAAAACATTGCACTTGCAGAGCTATTATTTTTGTTGTGGGCCTAATACACAAGTAATTATGTCATAAAACTGGAGAAAACCCTCAACTTGATACATTAGTTTATTCTGCCTTTGACAATATGATTAAAATTGCTTTGAATCTTTCTCCCCCAACAATTTACACTGAAGTAAAACTGCTGAGTATTGCTATTTATAATCTAAGGTTTCTGAGAGCAAAAAATAAACAGTTTATAATATGCAAGGTGGTAGAAATGTCTAGAATGAGTCAGAGGGGAAAAAATCAATACTGATTTGTCAATGATTACAATGAAGCCGGAGACTTCCAGGCTTCAGACCTGAAGAAGCAGGGATCCAAATCCTTAGCTGAGTCTCCAAAGCTCCAAACATGTCAATCTTCTAACCTTGTTTTTTTTAGAGGAGTTTATAGATGATCTCCACTTCCCCAAAACAAACAAACAAAAACCCAACCAAAAAAAAAAAATCCACCAAAAATCAAAACCAAAGTCTTAACAGATTGCACCACAGTTTTAAATAGAACTGGTTGTATCAGTGGCACATTTTGGTAGTATTTTGAGAGGGCAATTAAACACATATTCTGGTCCTTTCTGGCTGGTTGTTAGAGTCTATATGCTGAGGTGCAGACTTAGGTTTTAAAGTCTTTTTCTAACCTCTTGGTTACACTAAAGAAAAAAAAAATCAGCCTTTTCTGCCACAGCAAACTGGAAAACTGACACAAAGCACTTTTCACTTTGTCCCTTCAAACCAAATATGAAATGATTTGATTTTTTAATGTGTATTTCAGTTTGTACAAGTGCCACAAAGGTCTTGAATTGTAAATGCTTGAGATGTGGTGTGGAGGTCACTGACAGGGAATGAACACAAGACACTGAGTTGTCATGTCCACAGTTACTTTTCTGTTCATTATTTTGCTTAAAATAGGCAGCCCATTGGTTTTCAGTTTCTTTTCAGCTAACACAATTTTTTTAAGCCTAATCTATGCACACTCCCATTGTTTTTGGATCATAAGCCTTTTCTTCCTCTCATGATTAATAACTAGAGATTCACTAGTTTTAGGAGACTACTATTGGTACTTTTAGCTTTCCTAAAGTATGATGAACCCAACGACAGACCTACTGACTTGGGCTTTTCCAAATATCTTTTCCATTCAAAGTGAGCAAATGGAATATATTTTATAACAGAGATCACATCAAATTAAGAAACCAGAAAATGGTAAGAAAGCTCAACACTGAGCCCATGCATCACTCACAGACTGTTCCACTCCTGCTAAGAAATGCATTTTCTCTTGGCAATTGGAATTAGCTCTGATGGTGTGTAAGGAGGAAGCTTTAGATCCCCAAGAGAACAGGAGAGTGTGAATCTCCCAACATTGCCATGGCTCTGAGCCACCTTTCCTACACTAACACCTCATGTAAGCAGGGTTTCCTCCCTGCACTGCCTGCACACAGCTGGCACTGCAGCCTCCAAACACCCTTATTACAGCTGCACCACACGTTCACTCTTACCAAGGTCACCCAGGCAAGGTCTTAGCCCACCAAAGCATGTTTACATGTTCAAAACAGAGAGGAGTACAAGAGAAAATTTCTGTAGTGAGAGAAAACCTGTCACTTCAGTTCAACACTTGTCTAGGCTTTGCTGAGAGGAACACACTGTTCAAGGCTGAGCTTGCCTGGGAAAGTGAAGGACAAGGACTGCAACTATCCAATTGTTATGGCATTAAATTGGTGAAAAGAAACACAAAAAACTTCCTCTTGTGAAGTGAAAGTTCTGTACTGTTTAAAATATAGGTATCAGATACCTTTGATTTTAGCAGTGACAGAGCCATAGATGCAAGACTTACGGATTGAAAATAAATGCAATGTAGGAAACCAACACTCATTAAGCAGATTTTTTTCCCCCTCAGTTTAGAAAAACAAACCTATTTTCATTTTTTCTCCTTCAAATTACATGAATACTAAAATCCCATTGGATTAGGGCTATTGACTGTTCATTTTCTTACATATTTACTTGTTCTGCAAACACAGGAGAAACATCTACCCAGGTGAAATGCAGCACCTTCCAGAACAGAGCCATAGTAAAGGCTGGGTATGTTC
>JAWWEU010000053.1:10654628-10691063 GCA_035583155.1 Acropternis orthonyx | reverse complement strand
AAACACAGGAGAAACATCTACCCAGGTGAAATGCAGCACCTTCCAGAACAGAGCCATAGTAAAGGCTGGGTATGTTCATGGGATGCTTCTATTTAATGATGCAACTCCTAAGTTTGGGCAGCAAGATTGGCCCCACTGTGTCTGGTAAAATATATACACGCATATATGTTAAATATCTTTACCACAAGCCCTCACTAGCTGAATTAGATGCTTTCTGCAGACAGAAGCCTGACTTCTACACCAAAACACATGAGAAGCACTTCATCTCCCCTTGCTTGCATTCCATAAATCTCTACGGAAAGAGTTAGTCACTGGTAGGTCCTTTTTGTTTCCCTAATACTCCACATTAGCTTCACATGCCCATGCAGCAGTTGCCATAGTGGGTCTACTAAGCCTATTCGATATGTAGAAAGGCACCATTTCACCTTAATTCAAGGACAAACACAGCCTATTTTTCATTCCTTTCACTGGAGTGGCAGAAATATCTTCAGACCTGGGATTCTGATATTCTTGCACAAAATCAGTTATCCAGTACACCATGAAAATGTGCCCTGGGGAATTACAGACCATCATTATCCTTTGCATAAGTAACAGACTAAAGCTTCTCGCTCTAAGAAAAGACAGCAGCAGTTAACATTTATCTTCAAACCTTTGCAGGAAAACTCACTCTCTATAACTTCAGATTTCTTGTAACCTCAGGATAATGTGAACAGGGTAAGTTTTGTGCTACAATTTACTTATCTCTTCCTATTGTAAAGAAAAGTATTTGATGGCAATTTTATGTAGAGTTTGAGAACATGTGAGATAATTTGTTTCAAAAATCTTCCATCTTATAAGTTTTAACAACTTCAAAAAAAATCCCAAAACCAAATTGCCCCTTTCAAACATGTAATTGTGATGAGGTTTTACCACATTTTTTTTTCCAATAGAATAGAAAGAATACGTATATTAACTGAAGTTTATTTCTCCTTCAAAAGCAAAGGTAACTCCACAGTTTCAGTTTCCACGTAATTCTATAAAACAAATAATGATAGGGCTTCTCAAAAGCTCTTCTCACACATGAATTAGGCAGTGAAAGTCTTCATGAAAGGCACATCCCACTGCTACTTATATGAAAATCTGCCTAAAATTATATTTACTTCAACATGTTTGAGATCTGGCCCCAAATATCACGTCCACAGTGTTTTGGACTGTACTGGATCAGGAACAGTTTGAAGGTGCACTGATGTCAATAAAACCTCTTAATTTTTCACATCTTGAAATGGCCCATTTTCAGTGGAGAGGAATTAATGGGGATAAATCATAGCACAAATTACACAGTTCTATTCATGGCCCATTTTGAAAGATTTCTTTGACCTATCGCAATTAAAATGTTGCCACTTGCCAAACACCACATAGATGTTGTACTTGCAAGGGTGTTTTAAAGTACACTTGACTTCTACTGTAGAAAATAAAAGGATAAAGTCTAAACAGAAATAACTCCTTGTCTACATTTTATTGCAATCAGCCAGAAACAAACCAGAGAAAAACAATTTTGTCTTTTCTATACTCCTAATCATCAAAACAACCTTCATTTGAAGCCTACACTTAACCTTTTGGTATTATTGCAATTTGCTGAAAATCAGAAAAATTGAAACACAAAATTGAGCTTAAAAATGTTCTTGCTTATGTGGAAGAAAATGCATGGTGCAGCATCAGACATTTCTTTATGGCAATATTTTTCTTCTCTCTTTTTCTCTGTGGATCTTTGTCCTCCTGTGATTATACACTAATTCCTCCTCAAACAAAAAGCCAGATGTTTGCAGGCTCTGAGCTCAGCCTGATTTGCTGCTAAAAGCACCAAGTCCAGCATTGGGTACTAATGGGTGTCTTCCCTCCATTAACCTGGACACAGGTAGCATTCCCACAAGAAGGAGCTGCCAGCATCCAGTTCTGAATTATATTTTCTAGGAAGACAAACCATTAGACCATGGTTAAATAAATGATGAACACTAGAGAGACACTCAAGTGTTACCTGATCAAGAGACCTGGCACAAAAGTAGCCAAGAACTCTCAAGAGGAAGCCAGACTTCTCCACCAAATCTGAACAAAGCACTTCATTTTACTTCAGTGCTTTTCTCATACCTATTAAAATAGACTATCATCCAAAAAGGGGAAATGACACTTCCACTATCCCTTCTCTAGAGCTTTCTGAGGCTGTGATGTATGAAACACTACATTAATAAGGCAGCCTTTGTTAATGGCAGCTTTTTAATGCTGTTCCAAGAGGCTGTTTCTGCTGTACAGGCATGCGTAAATACAAAGGAATGCATCAGCAATAGTAGAAACATAAGGAAACACTTAAAATTGAACTGTACTGGATCAAGATTAGGCTGGTGCTTCTATTCCCTTTGGATACATTTGTAACATTTAATCTAATCATCATTCAGCAGTAGATACAATTCCAGACTACATCAAAGCAACTAAAATACTGCTTTGATGGTTTAATAGTAGCTGGCAGTGTAATGACAGCTGGCCAGAACCACAACCTAATTTGGGACAAGCTGCAAGGGTGGTTGAACACACAGAACTCTGAATTCTGTGGAGCATATTTCTTTGAATAAAGTGGGAAATTCAATTGAGACCAGACTGCAGGAAATTTTGAGTACTGTGCTTGTTACACCTTCCCCATTGATGCTGCCTCAGGACTCTTGAGAAGCCGAATTAGGATAAACATCATGTCATCACCTGCAAAGGTGTGGCTTTCATTGCTATGCCCTCATCACTGGACGCTCTTGTTATGAAAAATCACAGCATCCCCTTCCATGAGAATTAATGAAAATGCATCTTCTGCATCACTTTTTTAAGCAGCCTGTTTTGGAAATCCTTCTTTAGCAAAATCTGTTACCTTAAGTGTAAGATTGCCAAAACAGGGAAAGATTAATTACAGGAGCTAGAAGCTAAAATTACAAGGTGCAACAAAAATCGCTCATCTACTTCCAAGTTCCACAGTACATGAGGCTTTCAAAATATTATGGGCTTGCTGTGTGAGGAAATACCTGTTTTTTTCATGCACTTACACACTTCAGAAAGAGTATACGCTGTCCCTAAGCTTAAACACAACCAAGACAAATAGAACCATGAGGGAGTAAAGGCATCACTCCACTATTCAGAGGTGTAGAGCTCAACACTCTGCTAAGGAGGTTCTGAGGTCTTCAAGGGTCTTTTGTAGTTCTCTGCCTCAGCTTTGGAATAGGGAGAAAACCCATCTCTGCATCCCAGGTTCCACCACAGCAGCACCAGCACATTCAGAGGTAACAAGAGGTGCAATTTCACAAGGTTATTTAATGTAAACACCTTTACTGTGCAATGCAACAGGCCACACAAAATATATCCCTGGAAGGCCCTGGAATTGCAGTGTGTGAAGGGAAGTTCCCCTGGAATCCAGCCCTTCAACACTTGCACAGAACTTTCCACACCCTGCCTGTAAAACCTTTGTGCAACACTCAGAGAAGCTTTTTTTTTTTTAATTAGAAAAAGCTATTCCTCCTTCACTAATAGTAGCAAAACATACTTACCTTTCAAAATATTATCTGTATGTCTTGAAAAGATCCCTGCTTTGAAATTCAGTAGGTTTCTTCAGGGAAATAGTGTAAAACATAACAGATTAAAAGGCCCTTTCATGAAGCAATGAATTAGAGCTACTTGTTATCAAAATTCTCTGAGCATTCATGTAGCAGAGAAAAAATTTCAGAAGATTAATTGGTAGAGACAAGAATTGCTCTTAAAAAGCCTGTAAACAGAAGTGAATCAGGAAATCAACTTCCTGCACATGATTTATCTAAACAACAGGAGCATATTTGGAGAAATTAACTGTAAAGAATATATTATCTTGGAGGGTTATGCTTCTTAGCTGGACAATTTTTCTGGGTGTAATAATCAAATTTGAAAGTTGCTTGTTTATTTTTTTTATCTTTACATAAAAATAGCTGCCCAGCAACACATTGGTAATTACTACAGCAATCAATTTAGAAAGTCTTGATACTGAAATAAAGATTAAACTTCAGTTAAATGAGTTGTCCCTAAAGCTGCTATAAAAATGAATGGGTAAACATTCTCCACCCTTTTGAAGTTTCTTTCTTCCTACTCTTTTGTGCAAATCATGACAAAATAGACAACTTATGAGATCAAAGACCTTCAGATTTTTCCTGTATATAATATTTTATAAAGCCCCTCCTTTTACCTTTTCATGTTTAGTAGTCTTACCATGGAGACAAAAAAAAGCACAATGTGTTTTTCCTTTAGTTTCATTTTGAAATGATGTGGTTTGACATTTCAGTGAAAAAATATGGTCTGATCAATATAATTACATACACTGGAAACAATTCAAGGTGTTTTATCTTAGAGCATACCCTGTTTTGAATCCTATCTTGTCCTTTGAATTGATTCAAAAGACAGACCACCTTGTAAATTACATATATGAAAGCTTATTGCACTGTTATATAATACTAAAAAAGGGATTTGATTTACTTAAAACTCTTCAAACCCAATAGATGACAAAGTGCACTGCACAGAGAAGGTGTTGTTATGCTATAAATTACACTGCTTTCAAGCTCAGGAGTTTGTGACTAATTAAGAAAGTTTTAGAAATGTGGAAAGGCCAATAACACTGCACAGGATGTAAAAGGGATCCGTTTTGTTTTTCTGTGCACAGTTTAAAGTTGTGGGCAATTAATGATCTTACTTTTGCAAGAAGCCTTCTAGATCACCTGGGAATGCTGCTGTTCAGCTACTGTTTTGGAGAAAACAGCCTACACCCTTCTACTCCACAGCTGGAGGACTGCTACTTTGGCTGATCCTCACCTAGAATTCCTTCTCACTGGTTCTGATGAATTGGAAGAAAGTAATCAACTGACTTCTCCAGACAATTAAAAACACCAACTTAAAAAAAAAAATAAAAAAAAATCTCAGCTATCAAGATCTAGTTAGGTAATGGTCACATTTAGGAAAAGTTTTACAACTGGCAAGAACTTACAACTTATAGAGACTTCAGGAAGATATATATAAAACTACACAATGTTTTACAAGAAGCTTCAGGATTTTCCCCTCAATCTTTATAAAAATCTTCTGTGTTTGTTCATCAGCAACAAAAACACAAGTTCTTGGTAGGAGCATTCCCAGTAGCACTGCTTTCTGCCACGTTGACAAAAGCCTGTTTGGGGAGTGACTTGCAGTGGCACTTCTGTGCCAACACACAGATGGGTGTGGGGTATGAACAGTGTTCTGACATTTTTGTTGATCTTTTTCTTTGTATAACCGTAAAACAAAACAAAAGCACTGATAACCACCTACAGTCTGGTCCTACTAAAGCTCCTCCCACAGCCGGTAACAATGGTCAATCCAACAGTTTCCACAGAACTGGAATGAAAGCTCTGCAGGAAAACCAAGTTTGCAATCCCAGCCATCAACAGGAGTACATCACAACAAATACCTTTAAACATACGACAAACTTTCATTCTTTTTATGTTGCACCTCAAAGACTGCCCCACAGACCCGGGGAGACCTTGGGCTTCAGTTAAAATCTGCAGCACAGGACAAGTGTTCAAGCCAGTTTTGATCTTTTCAAGAGCTTTACACAAGAACCCTCGTAACTGAGGGGGAAGCACAGGGGTTCTGAAAAAATCTGGAGAAGTTTAATTGTGACTTAAAATGACCAATTAAAATAAAGCAGCTTCCTAAAGCCTTTTTCATCTCCTATATAGACAACCTTACAGGTAATTATGTCCTGTGCTCTCCTTTTCAACCTGAGAACTGTAACCCAGATCCCAACGAATCCTCTTAGATACTCATAGCAGAGAACTCGCTCTGAAGTGAATATGCCTACTCAGTTCTTTATGTACCCATCAGGAAATTATGATGGAAAATGCACAACCCCCTTTTCCTGACAGGCACTTCATACAAGTGTCACACTTCACAGAACGGCACCCCAAAACAAACCCCAGCAACCTTGGACATTAGTTATATACTCTTCACTTCATTTTCCTGAGCAATTAGCAAGTTACCCTTTGTTTTGATTTCTTTCTTGGAGTCTAATTATTCCATATGTCCTTTCACATTTTGTCTGATTTGCAATTGTATTTCTCATTATCATTTGGTGAGGATATGCTGCTATTTCCTCCAGTTTCATTCTCTCTTTTATGTTTCACTTGTACAAAATTAATTACTTTGTACCTTCAAGCATAATTTTAACAGTGTCTCCATTGCACTGTGTCTGCCTTTAATTAATGCTCTTCTAATGTAGGTTTTAGAGCCAAATGGTGCAATATTCTGAGCATCAAAGAAACAAAAGATCTAACAAAGCTGAAATGAAAGTACCAGACAAAGCAGCACACAATGTATTCTCATTTGAAAAATGTCACTTCAATTTTATTTTAGATAGTAGAACCAAAGAAGATTGTTTCTACTTTTTCCTCATTCATCACCAAACTTTGTGGTAAGGTTCTCTCCAATCTGGGCCTAAATCTGGAACTTATGAAATGAGATTAATTTCTCAATTGTCTGCCTATCTGTTACAACTCTCCAATCCACAGCCCTCTGGTAGCTTTTGTTTGTTTTTTAAGCCCCAGCAGATCTCCCCCACCAAACACAGTACTCTTGTGCTCTCACAGAAAAAAGAAACCACTGATGCAAATTACACTCCTCTCTCATTGAAGTATTCAAGAGGGCAGTGGGAAAAGGACATCCCACGGATTTGCCTATATGCATTTTTTTTTAATGTATAGCATTCCCTCACCACTGATCTAATAAATATTCAACCAGGAACTTAAGTTACCACAGACACTGAGGTTTAGAACTGTAGCTATGCAGGACTCTGGGTGCTTGAGACTCATTCTGGTCTTCAGGTTTCAGGGACTTCAAAGTGAAGCCTTGGGTGTTTCCTGTTTCTGTTAGGCAGAAAATGGTTTCTACTGAGGTCAGGAGTTTTCTGGTCACATCAGGTTTCTAAAAATACATTTCCATATATAGTAATTATGAGCAAAATTGAGCTTTTAAAACTTTCTGATCATAAAAGCCAGCTTGTCAGCTGTATGCAGCTCTTTATTAAAGTGAACTCAGGTAAGTTCCAAGATTTAAAGTGCACTTTCCATTAGATATTCCAATAAAAGTGACAATGAGATGGACTAAAAATAAGTCTCTTTCACAGCTGCAGAACCTATGGAGCAACAATGCATGTGTGCATATATTTCTCTGTATCTCTATCTATATATCCCACTGCATTATGCACAAAGGTGGTGCATGGGTTTCAATAAGACCATTTTCTGGGCCATAACAAGCACACTGTTCATGAAGAAGATCATTATAGGTAATTAAAACATTAGGGATTTAGTTTTGTTAGATGGAGGCTCTCAGGTTTCAAACAAAAGTATGTGTTTCAGTTTTGGGTTTTTGATTTATGTTTGTGATTTAAAGGGGTCAAATGAAAATTATTTTCACTTGAAAAGAAGGGGGGGGTTGTCTGACAATTATTGTAATGGAATATGTTTGTAATGGGGGCAAAGCCTGTCCTGGGATTCACATGAATGGCTATCAGTGACTTTGATCAGCACTATATCCACACATCAAAAGACAAACTTATTCCAAATCACTTTTGCTCATTGTTTGATAAGCAATAGTAAGTTAAAATAAAGTTTGCACTCTGTAATCACCTGCCCACATTGATCTGAATTATGTAAAAGTCACTTAAAACAAGTTCTTGGATTTTTATTCTTTTAGTTTTATAGAGAAAAGGCAAGCTTTGAAGCACTGTATGTAGAAAGGAGTCATATAAGCTTTGGAATAGAGTAAGAGGTAAGAGAAACAAAACTAGGTGGGTCATATTTAGTGCTCAGCAAACTTGACAATGTCTCTTGTCTCTTTAAGGTGAAGGAATAATACAGTTAGTCAAAGTGCTACCTTTCATGGTCTAATAATGTCAAGAGAACAGTATTTCAAAGCATGACATTACACAGGCTCAGCCTTTTCAAGAACACAAAAACTTTGATTTCAGAAACAAATGAAAGGAAAAAAGTGACTCCCTGAAACAAAGCACTCCCCACATGTATATTTTTAGTGCCACGTGTTCAGACTAAAGGTCCATATGTCCTCACATTAGTTAATGTGGGGAAAAAAGGCTTTTCCAAATCACCTTTGAAATTTCAGTTCTTAGACAGTAAATTTGAAACTGGCCAGTAGGCAGAGGCCAGAATCATATTTTGAAACATTAAATACCTTAAAAAAGCCTTTTGTATTTCAATTCCCCTTTTATCCCTGAATCTTTTTCTTTGAAGATTTAACAATGGGCCACCTTTTTTTTTTTTCCCCTCCTCCTGCAGCTTCCTTCTAAATCTTAAAGGGGAACTTTCCATACAGTCAAAAACACAAAGATCAGAATGTTCAGAGAAAATGAAGATTGGACTTAAATAGCTCACACTCATGGCAGAAGTGGTTGAATTACACTTTTCCCTTTAACCTCTGCCAATATTTGTTCTGACAAAGGCAACAGGCCTAAGTGTTATATCACTGGGAATCCTGAACATATTCCTTTTACCTCAATATCATGACATTTTGACATAAATTCAGCTTTTACGTTCTCTCACAGTGACAAAGTGCTTGTATTCCTACACCCACAGCCCTTGAGAATGCACACAAATGTTTGGACCCTCCATCCTGCAGTCATAAGGGGCAAAGAAAGAAGCATCAGATTGCAAAGCAATTTTTACTGTTGATCAGGCCTCTAGTAACCACTTACTTCAAAACCCATCTAGTTTAATTCCGTAATTTTACAGTATTTCATTACAATGTTCTTCAATAGTCATTATTTTACCTCTGTGAATTGTTTTTCTCTTGGATGATACCTATAAGATAGAGGGACATCTGAAAGCAGCTGTGTGACATTATTCACTTCAGTAAATGAACTAGTATGGACTCTGATGAATTACTGTGATAAGGTCACTCTGAGCACCAAGGACAAGTAGATGCATTCTTAAGTACTTGGTAGAGTTTTTGAGAATAAAGAGAACATGTTATTAGCTCCCTACTTCCTTTCATTTCTTGAGTCACTGCATCTCATCAACAACACAACACAATTGCCACCCAGCAGGAAAGAAGCTGGATTTGGGGTTCTAAAGTACAGTAATTCTCGCAAGAACACTTCATGGGCAAAGATGTCTCAATAAACTTCACAACAAAATAACAGTACTCGGGATCTAAAGAGCATTAATGGTGTAGAATATCACTCATTTGTCATCCCTGGTACTACTATCCCATTTAAACTATTTAGACATTTGAAAATCCCTTTTGTCTACTGTAAGTTTCATGTTGGAAACTTAATAATTTGGTGAATGAGTCAAGTTTGGTGAAAGTTCACTTCCTCCAAAGCAGAAATGGCAAGTTGTGGTGTATGAGCTGTGCTAATCAATAGTCAATGGGTACCTGTGTTAGCCAAACCACTGACTCAGTGATTAGACTCAAGACATTAATTACATGTCTGCCTGCAGGAAGAGGCTGATTTGACATTGCACTCATTCTCAGTTTTTCAAACAGTACCATGAATTTTGTACCCCTGCTAATAATGCAGCACTATGGGCAAGCTCTACCTTCCTGCACTGAGCGCAGTTTCTTCACAGAGGTGTCTAATTCTAAAATAAGACAAATAGTTTTTATTTCCAGCTTTGAGTAATTTTAAGGTACTGAAAACACCAGAGATTTGAATCAAAATTCACTCTATAAAACACCCCTGGAGAGAAACTACTTAAACTCTGTATTGAACTACTCACAGGCTTCTGAGTGAATTCAGTAGGCAGATGTGTGTATTCCAGGCACAGGAAGAGGCCCAACATAAACAAATCAGGTACAGGTCTTATCATAGCTTGATTATTTTTGTTATCAATAACCTTTTCCCATGTGTTACAGCATTATGGGTAGGCCTTTCAGCTGCTGTTCTGTGAGAGGAAAGTCTTTTCATCGGGTCCAGCTTTGAAGTCAGCTCTGTCTAGTGCAGAAACTCCAGTGTCACTGGCTCTAATGAGGCACACTATGAAAATGCCTTTTTAGCCACACCACAACTGGTGTGAACTCCCCACCCTGCACCATCCAACAGCTCCAGACTACACTGGACAGTCTCATACTTAGCTGGCTATTGTAGCTATGCTAAAATACAACTATAATGAAGCTATTTCTTTTTTCTCACTGCAGCCAGTTTGGTAGAAGTGATTAATGAGTGTTGCTGTGAGTAAGTAGGGACATGAGGTCCACCAAAGGGAAAGTCAGAGGATATGGATGGCTCAGGTCATGTTTCAACATGGAGAGAAAGAAAAAACAGCCAAGTCATTGCTTAAGCACACCTGTGTTATCCCTGTCCACTCTTTACAACAGGCGCAATTCAGACTCTGTGGAATAAGATACCAGACAAATAATTGAGGAGCTTCAAAAATACACCACTGCAAAACACCAAGGCTTCAAAAAGAGTCAGGTAACAAACTGGATATAAGTGAATAACTCCAGCACAAACAAAAAGCCATATCCAGTCTTTCTTGGTGCAGTTAATTCAACAGTTGTGCTCTGCAACCTAAAAATAGGGTGGGTTAAAACAACTCCTCAGTATGAATTACTTTCAGATAGGTCCAAAAACTTGCAGCAGTTGGGAGTTAATTCCTAGCTTTCTCATATTTAGCACATGCACATAAGTTGTGGTATGCTTTGATCTTTTCCTTTACAAGATAGAGGCTGATATTACACTGCACAATTTCTGAAAGAAAAATTAAAGGAAATAAAAGGCACCACTAAAACATAGATTTTTATTTTTTTATATTAAAAGAACTCAACTGGGATAAAACATCTCTTTGGCTCAAAATGGGACTGATCAATTGCTCAACAGTTGGAATTCATTCAGTCTTATTTAATGATGTGCTCTAATGGCAGCCTTTTTATGCTTCATTTCCCAATGGCAATATACAATGACACAGAGGAAAAGCCATGTAATGTACTGTAACAATATCATGGATTGCTGCTAAGATTTCAGGGAAATAAAGTAGGGCCCAACTGCTAACACTGCTAAGGAAGCAGACTGATGGATGGATGGTCTGTGCAAACTAACCCCGAGTGGAAATGATATCCAATCTTCTGTGGCTGCACAGAGACACACACTTGCATTTGAAAACAAATTCATTTCAGGCCCTGTGGACTTTCTTTTCTGACAAGTTTTACAGGCCTGGCTATTCACACATGACCATCTGCAACATGGTCACACAACACACCAATAAAGTTCTGTTTCTACATTTGGATGTTCCTCTAAAATGATCTGATTTGCTAATTGCTATGAACATTTCAATGTGAGTATCAAAGGCCAGTTTATTACAGGAAGATTCTGATGCTTGTGGAGCATTTCCAGAATAAAGTTGAAATAACTAACATTTCATAAAACTTCTGTTACATTCACACATTACATATTTCTCTGTTAAAGGCAAGACATGCAAAGACTTAAAATAAGAGGGATATATAGAAAGATTTGGACAGTTCCAAATTAAGTTCAGTGTTTATTTTCCAAAGCAACGTACAAAACCAAAAGTCATGCTCAATGTTAAGATCTCAGCAAGCTGAGAAGCTTGACCAACAAGAGGAAAGATCTAAGGTCTAATCCTTTTAAATGGCGAAATGCATACCCAGCAATGCCAGTTAACTTGGCACAGCTACAATTAAACTCTGACTCACACTGCACAGCGTTCAGACTCAAAGGTTTGTAGGTTCATCTACTGAGAGCTACCAAGGGATCTGAAACTGCATTGCAATGACCAATGACAATATCACCTAAGTGATCTCAATTTATTTTTCTTCAGTCTGATGCTGTTATTAAAATGCCTTTCCTCTTTGAAAAGCCATACATCTACCACTCCATCTTGAACAACATTTTGATCCCTTGGTAGAAGCCAAACATGTACTACTGTTTGCTCAGGGCACACTTATTTTGCCTGTGCAAAAATCAGCTCACTGCCATGAGCTGGACACTCTCCCTTTCCTCTGCATGTGATTCTACAGTGCTTTTACTGGCTGCTTTTCCTTCAGGCTCCTTCCTTCCTACTTGTCCCTGCCAGCTGAATGTAGTATGCATTTTATATCTTGAATAAAGTAAGAACCCAATTGCTTAACTACACATATCTCTTTAGAGCAATGAGAGGTGAGTGCTCCCCAAGCCCTTGTGTCATCCATACATGCGTTACTTGTACAGACTTTAAAGCACATCAGTCTCTATATGTAAATGAATATCCCACACAAGCAAGGAGCTTTCAGGATGAAACTGAAAAGTTAATTATCCCTTTGATAAATCAATCGTGGCACATAACAAAGAAGTCTCACATTTTGTATAAAAAAAAAAAAGGGCTTTTTTACTTTTTTTTTTGAGTCCTAATTGGCCATTAAGAGAAAGATGCATTCTCCTTTCTCAGACTTAGATTTATATATCATGCTCCTATTTTAAATCTCTCCAAAGGTATCTTCACTCAAAGTCACAGTACATTTAACTAACAGTTTCATTTCAGCTGAAGATCTAAAGGAACTAACATATTTATTAAAGCATTTTGATCCTTCAGAGACAGATTAATAAGAAGCTTGTGACAGTTCAGCATGATAAAATGAGTCAATAAACAGCAATGTGTGCTGACATTAGATATACTGATCCAAAAATAATATAATACATATTTGGTTTGTCACAAAGAAAAATCACTTGAAAAAGCCATTGCCTTGATTAAATACTTTCTGCTAGCTCAAAAATTCTATATTCTATACTAGTTTTCCTTACAAAGTCCCTCGACAAATAAACCCAGCAAGTCTTTTTTAAACATAAGGAAATCGCAGCTTTGTATGATATCAATATGGAATAATGAGTCATCAAAATGCAGCATGAAAAGGCTTTAAATATTGTATGGATTTTTTGGGTAAAAATAGAGCACTAGATACCAGAAGTGTTCAGTGTTCATTCACTATAAAACAGATGTTCAGACTTGCCTGACCAGCTGTCATTTACCTACCTATGAATTATTATTTGTATTATGCATTTTTTTACAGCAACATCTCAAATTCAAATTAATTAATGCAGTTGTGAGTAACAATAGAAGCTTGAGGTTTAGACTTGGAATATCCTTTCCCATCCAACAACTTTCTCTATTAGAACAGAACCTATAATTATAAATATAATTATACTTCCCAAATCATTCACATGAGTAATGTTTATCATACTCTGTTGAGCAAATGTCATGACCTGGCAGCCAGCAGTGACCTTGTCACACAGTTCACTAATTTCTTGATCAATATAGACTTTACCTGGGCTATCAGGACACTTCACAGACAGAACCAAAATATGTGCATATGTATATGCCATCATGCCTTGTTTTAACACATAGGATAAGTTAAGAACACAAAGACCAAGGCTGAAGGGTCAGGCAGTGGTGGATGTGACCCTGTTGTCAAGAGGGTCGCTCTTGGCCATTTTTCTTGTCCATTCATTGCTTCATGTACAGGTGAGTCTTGGGAAATACGTACACTTCACACACATTTCTGCTACTAAACATTGAAGAGCAGAGTCAATTGTTTTCTCATTTTCACTGTTTATACATCAGTGCTGCCAAATGGCTTTCCTGATGTCCATTGTGATTTATGATGTGAGCGAACACTAAAAGTAATTTATACTAATAAATGCAAACAGCTCCATTAACATCAATACATATTCTAATTTTCACCACCAAAGAATCCATACTGGTACACTTAGAGCAATTTCAGAGTATTGTCTAATGAAGATAAAAGGTCATTGTGCAAACTATCAGTGATGGAAAGTTTACAGTAGTCATCCCAAGGTTCCAACTGCTGTGCATTAAACTTAATGTAGTGTACTGCATTGTACATTAATGCTTAAAACAATGGATCCTGAGATTCTGTTTATAATGATCCTGATCTAAGTGTGAAAATAATTTAATATATTTTAACCTCCTGTCATTACTTCCTTAACTACTTTATATCTCTCTTCATCCAACCCATCAGACTGATGGGACTTCACCCATATGAGGAACTGGAATGCACTGCCCTACAAGTTACTCACTGCTTCACACAAGATCCATGCTTGGATGTGACAGTCCCAGTCAGGCTACACTGAAATACCATGTAACATAACAGTGCACAACACACAACAAGAAACAATTGCAGGTTAAGTTACGAGACAATAAATGAAATAATTAAAACCCCATAAAATCATTTCGGTTCTATTCATTAACTACAGTTTTTGACCTCAGTCCAAAACAAGTAACAAATTCATAATCTACAACTGTTGTTCTTTTGCTGGTTTTATTCTCTGAGCACGCACAGCCTAGTAGGAGCTGACCTGATGTTGGCATACAAACCAAACTGCCAGTCTTTGGCCCAAAACAGAGCCGTGTAATCTGGAAAGCTTTTCATTGTGATCTCTTCCTCCAAGCAAAAGTAAGAAGAGCAGAGAGCTGTTCAGCCCTTACACAGAATGTTGCTCCATACACATGTCAACAAACCTCAGGAGCACCTTTGCTACCCAACTCCCTGCTAGCTCAGATGGGTCTCACCACATTGAGTTGCTCAGATGTGCAGCTTGAAGAACTAAAACCCCCCCACACTTTCACAGAAACATAGCACAAAGTATTTTTTTTCTTCAGCTAAAACACAACAACAACAACTTACAGTTTATATTTCACATTTTTCATCCAATCACTTCATCACAGGAGCCAGAGCTATTAAATACAGTATAAAACACTTGTCAACAACAAATAATTAATTTTACCTTTCAGAAGGCTGCACAAATTCAACTTCTGGAGTTTCTTGAAACCTTCATCACCTGGGAATAAGTACAATTTGATGTGTATATTCTCTCCTTTCACAGTGGTCACACAAGGAGTTTCTTCACGTATAAATGTCCTAAGTTAGAAAGCAAAAGCTGTAAGCCATAGGAACTTTACCGTGTCTTTTTGTGTAGCAGAAATCAGATACTGTCCTAAACAACATTAAAATGCATTCTAGAAGTATTTTCTTGTATCTTTTTATTACTTTATTTTTCCTTTTGAAATACTTGAGTTCTTCACATGCTTCACTCCAATGAGTGAAAATATTTAGATGTATTTCATTGTCTTCTTACAATGACAGAAATTGAACAGTTAAAAGCTGAAGAATAGTGTATCATACTTTAGAGACAACTTTGGGAGTTGCAAAATTGTTACCCTAACAAATTGAATTAAAAAAAGAGGAAGAATAGCACTAATGTTGTGCTATTTCACTGAGCTAAATGTGTTTCTCTGCTTAGACAATTCCCTTCATTTTAATGTCTCAGCAGTGCCCAATGCTAGTTAATACACGCTTCCATTATCCCAGTTACCCAGAGCCTGGTTCTCCACACATACATTTAGGGAACAGACAAGAGGGGCTGCTCCAAAGTGAAGCGCAGTGAGGGCGCAGAGCCCTGGCAGTGCCCGTGGCCGCGCTCAGCTGCACCGTGCCTGCAACCACGGGCAGATGGGCCAGGGCAGCCACCCTGGGGACCCACACACAACCCAGGTCACACTCTGACTGCGGCTCTGACCTCAGAATGGAGCTCAAATCTACTGAGTTTCCACCCAGGGGTTTAATCACAAAACTACTGTTCTTAATTTAAAATCAAGTGGTTTGGAGAGAAATATTAGTAAGGTGCTAATTTTTCTCTTCAGGGGAGTATGTCGTTACTCAGTTAACCTTTTTTTTTTTTTTCCAAATCAAATAAGGAATCAATGTTCTTTGTTATTGTGTTAATTAAGAATTTCTATTCATATCTCTAAGCAATACACTAACCTCTAAATGATGTTCCAACTATGGCCTGAACAGGAATAAAACTAAAGTACAATTAGGGTTTGCAGATCTGCCTGCACTGTAGCTTTCTAAGTGCAACCTTTTCCCCCTGTTCTGCAATTAGTGAACCAGCCCTTAAGTTCTTCACGCACAGTGGCACTTGTGTGGAGTTCAAAGCTTCTTGCAAACTCTGGAAAACCAATTCAAAGCAAGGAAAGCAGCTCTGAGCCAGGGAAGTATCAGTCCCCATCCAGCACCCACCTACCTGCTCCCCTTTATGGTAACTGAGGGGGGGTTTTTTTCCCCCTCCATCCCTCTTGCTTAAAATACTTTCCAATAGATAAAACATAGTACTTTTTACCTTTCAAATTTCTCACACAGCCCGGTTTTTATGTAGTGTTTTTAAGTCATGTTCCACACAGTGAGATAGTTCAGGTACACATCCCTTTCCAACATAACTACAAACACAAGGAGCTCCCCTCACGCCTCAGCTCCTTTGGGAACAAACTCGGACAGCGAGTCAGACTTACCTGAAAGCACCAAAGCCACACACGGGGCTGGACATAAAACCAGCACTTAGAGCATCTCTCTAGCAGCCTGTGAAACCAGGCCTTTTAGGTTACAATTAAACTCCTTCATACAGACGCGGCAATCCGTTGCTGCGGAGTCACAGATCGCTGTGGTTGCGCTGCCTAAACACAGAGGAAAACCCTGCCCTGAAACTACGGGAGAGCCTCATTAGCCTAAGAAAATAACTACTCCCCCCATCTCAGCTTTTATACCTTCGCACAGCCTGGGGGGTGACGGGATAAACAGCAACAGCTGCTCTGGAAAAAAAACACCTTTGCTCAAAGTAGATTCAGCTGAGGCTCAGCCCATCTGGAGCTGCACCTGAGGGGACACAGCCCGCACTTCCTCAGGGTCTCTTCGAGTTTGAATTCCCACCTTTTACGTCCCGTTTCCTGTGTTTCTGCAGCTATAAATCCCCGAGGGAGAAGGTGGGCTGATTTCTGCCCACACAGCGAGAGGTTCTGAGGGAGTTCCCCCTCAGGGGAGGCAGGGGCTGCTGGCCAGAGGTAATTTCGGTCGCTGTTGTGCTTAGTGAGTGCTGACTATGCAAAAATTTGGGGGGGTATTCTGGGTTTTACTGTCTTAAAACACTTCAGGAGGGTTGTGCTGTTAAGCAACTTTCTAGGGCAGAGCAGGTATTGCCCCGGCTGTTCGTTTCCTGGGATGGGAAACGTCTGAGAGTGCTTTTTCTTGAATGTTCTCTCTCGTGGGGTGTTTGCTGGCCTGAGGGACAGGGGAGTGTCAAAGTTAAAACTCCAAGTGATTTTCTTGGGGCCACGGGATGGGAGTGGCAGTGCCGGGGTGCAGAGTGTGTGTGGGCAAGTGCGTGGCGTCACTAGAGCTAAACCTGCCCTGCTCTGACCCCTTTCTTCATCAGTGTTACGGAAAGTGGCACAGGGAAGCGATTTTACTGGGTGCTTAATATTGACTTTGCTGTTTTGATAGTACTCCTTGGAGATGCTTAGTCTATTTTACACCATGCAGTGTTTGTGATGATTGTATGAAATACCTGCTTAGGCTCAGAATACAGCATTTACATGTAATTTTTTCCTAAATCCTAGCAATGAAAAAAAAATCTCCAACAAGCAATTCTGAAAATACATTAAGAACGTAGTCTCTTGTTTTTATTCTGTTCAGAATAAACCTTTTCTTTGCCTTTCCTATAGAGCTTTTAGAGTACACTTGAGTCCTACTTTCATGCCATTCTCCAGAACCTGAGAGCTAGCAATATTAGGATTTTTAAATTGAAGTTGGGATTCTCAAATAATCTTAAGAGCCTGAGAACTGGGACTGTAGGAGAAATAAACATCACCAATCTAAATATCATGAGTGTGATAAAGCTGAACAGGGTTAAACCAGGGATTTATAGGTGAGGGGGATAAAGAAGGAAAGCACAAGATGAAAATAAAGGTGTAGCTTTTGAGTCTGTTTAATTTTCCTGCTTAACGTATTGATTAGGCAAAAAGCGGGAAGTTGTGAGAATGCAAAGGGAGAACTGAGAGAAGAGTTTTGTTTGGGGAGGTTTGTGCTTATCTGCTGTAGTGGAAAAGATTGTTATCAGTGTGGGTGAGGAGCAGGGCATGGTTATAATCAAAAGATAGGTGGTTGTGTCACACTGGGTGCTTATTTATTACAGTAGTTTGACCGCTTTAAACCTCTGTTGTTGCTTTTATTTCTGTGGAAACAGTTTCCTTAAATAGCCCTTTCTTTGCAGTGTCTAATTGCAAACAAATTATAATAAAAATCAGATCCAAGTGTACAGTGTGGACAAGGTGTTAACAAAGGAGTAAAAATTCTACCTGGATGTAGGAGGAAGTTGTTAAAAACACATATGCTGTTACTTTTTTGGGTTTGTTTGGTTGGGGTGTTGCAAACAGCGATATGTTTGCAGATTGGGTGGCTTTCTGCAAGCTGTTCTTTCAAACCTATCAATATGCCCTTGGGATTTATGGGAACAACTGGAAAAGCCGGAGCACCCTTCCCCAAGTGCAGGGAGAGCAGATCCTGAATTCTGTGTGGTCTCTGCAACGAGGATTTTATCATCAGTCAGAGTGAAATAAGCTCTGGAAAAACGAGAAAACTTTTTAAATATTAATGCAGCCATCACTGCATGAGGCTTTGATTTTACAAAACTGCTTCTTGATAATACTTCTTTCTGAGGGAACCACTGCATGTCCAGGCCAGTTTTCTTAGCCCATCATAATTGTTTTTACATGACTGAAAGTGCTGTTTTAGCACTTAGACAAAACTATTGTGTTGATCTTTGGACTGGAACTCTGCATTTTTATCCATCCATGGATGCACAGCAATGGTGAAAAATGTAAGTGGCTTAGCAAGTAATGAACCTTTTATATTCTTATCATGGCTCTTTAAAAATCATCCAAACCTGGAAGTTTCATTCTCTGTAGCTTTAGATCAGCTATTGGAAAGTAACTTGAATCTTGAGGGGGTGTCCGGAGGCAAAGAGTCCTGTCAAAATTGAGGGCAGGAGAAGGGAAGTCCCTGAGCAGTGTGGAGACAGGTCTTCCAAAACTCTGTTTGCAGCTTTGCTGTGATTGCCCAGACAAGTCATTTGGTTATCACTTTACTGGTCTATAAAACTGGAATAGTGAGGGTTGTCAGGTATTGCTTGTGTGAATTTTAATTATTTAATGCTTTTAAAGTACACTGAGAACCTCTAGTATTTTTGTGGGAAGTATTTGGGTAGCTGAATTATTTTATTTTTACCAATTATATGTATTTATATAATTGGTGTTATGTTGTCTGAGACAAACACTAAGGCATAATATGATTTAACTTTTGCTTTACACAACTTTTGCTATTTATTTGATTATTTCCCATACCTGAACAATGTGATTCATTATATGTTAAAATAAGACTAAATTTACTCAGTAGGGGAATAAATAGGAAATGGTACTTCAGGCAGTGGCCCTGGTGTTAATTTCTCTAATTTATTTTATACAGTTTAACTGATAAAGTGACTGGAAGAAGAAAATTTTTTATCTTTTGTTCAGTCAACTTCTTTTGCACATTTTCAGTATGATATCTAAGAAAAGAGGTCTATACCACACAAGGTGCTCCACAGTTAGGAACCAGCAAACTTATTGATCATTATTTGGTTGGCCTGTGTAGACTTACACCTGATAAATACAAATAACTCCCCTTTCAAACAGCAACATGAGCCAAAAGTCAACTTAGTGATCTGATGAGGGACTGACAAATTCATATCCTAACCTAAATGACATTTGTCACACTGAAGTAGAAACAATTATTAATAATTTTCATTTCATTAGGAGCACTACAATGAAATGTCAACAGCTTCAAAAGTGTAGCAGAAGTGTACAAATTAATTTTGATTTTCTGAAGTGTAATTATTTTTGTAAGTGCCACACTGTGTAATCACTTTTGGCGCTATTACTTGTGCAATCAATAACACTTACAGGTACTTAGCTGTTTCCAAACACGGCTTCCTAAGGTCATCCCTTACTGGTGGGGATGTTTCGGTGGGAGAATGTAAGGGATCGTTTTTTACCTGGTCAGAGATGCAGGGGAATTGAAAAAATAAAGAAAACATGTATATTTCTATTTTTCATATACTGATTGCCATAACAGGGTTCTCCATGTGCACTTTTGCTGTGAAAAAAGCCTGTTCCGGGTTTCCTGGCAAGCCCGTTTTTGTGCTCTGGGTGGCAGCATTAGCTCTTGCTCATGTGCCTTCACCTCCCGGGGCTCATCCTACTTGGCAAATGCAACCTGACTGCAGAGTTAATTATATTCCCTTGAGCCAGGCAGTCAGGCCAGATTTGGCCTCACATTAGCCAGATGAATGGTTGGTAATCATCTAGAGAAGTACATCGTTCCCACAAGCTTAGTCAGTCCTCAAGTGCCAGCATTTGTAATAATTCACAACCCTGTGATGCTTGAACGCAGAGAGACCACAAGAACACAGACCTTGATGGGAAGTTACTTTTCCACCTCATGGCTCAAGACCTGGGAGATTTTAGCTGACATTCTGAGAGCTGCTCATCCATTTTAGACCGTGGCATTAACATCATTTTGCTCCTGTGTTTGTTCATTATTTTATCAGTTTTCTGGAGATCTCCAGGATCCTCTGGGAGCCTCTGCCAACACTGTTGTAGGGTGGGAGCAGGGATGGTCGGTTGCCACTTGAGCCCATTAGTGGCAGCTCCCCATGCACACAGTGTTCAGGTTGGCTTCTGGAATCAACAGCAGTCCCTTAAAGGATCCAGTTTATCATGTGGCCTGAATGGCTCCCAGAGTCTCTTGCTGTAACTCAGCTTTCGACCCTGATTTAACTTCATCTGGAGAATTGTATCAATGGAGACAAACCTGATGTAACCAGGGATAAGAGTAGAAGGCTGTACTCAAACTATTAAAATTGCAGATCCCCTGTTAAAAATTAAAACCCAATAAAAATAGGTTGAAATTTCCCCTCGGATTAGTAAATGATCCCTTAATATCATGAAGTAAAAACAGGGAAAGTAACTTTATGCCACGAGGAAAAGAAACCCAAAAAATGTACAAAAAAAGAAGTCTCATAGTCATCAGTAACATGTCTTGACATCTATTGCTAAATGTCATTAAAAATAGCAGTTTAGCCATTTATAGTAACATGCTAATTTAAGAATGCAACAGATACAGCATTTCAGGCACTAACTTGTTTAGAGGCTGAATATGCTAAAATCCAGAATAATACTAACCTTAAAAAGAACACACTATTTTAGTATATTTCTAGGTTTTTTTCAGTAGTTATTATCTGTGTTTGTAATGCATATGGAAGAATAACTTCAGTACATTGTGGGCAAGGTTCTGCTATTTAGAAGTGCATATATTATATAAGGAAGTGCAGTTAGAAATGCATGTGAATGTACCTGCTTTCTAATTGTTCCTGAAAATTCATGTTTGACTAATTCACTTTGGCTAATTTTGTGTACAAATATCTATGTCTGTCTTTAATTCCAGTATTCTGAAATTTGGTTTGATCCTCGGGACAACTGAAACATTAAGTTCTTTGCAAGAACTCCGGAGTCCGCACTTTCTGGGCTGTTGTAGAGGAACTGTGTTACTGGGCTGGATGCCAGGAGACCAGGTAGGGTTTGTTCAGCTTGAAACTCAGCTACTCTGCAAAAATGTTTGAATTTTGGTGACACAGCAAATGCTGTTGCAAAGTATTTTGTTGGGATTTTCAAATAAGTGCAAAGTCTCTGTTTCCACCTGATTTTGACATAACTGCCGATGTTCAACTGTTCTCAAATCTACCGTACATTTATAAAGCCTTTGGTTTCTCTTCCAGAAGTAAACAGAGCTCCAAGTAGGAATTTTTTATTAAATAAAACCAAAACCAAATGCCAAAACTAGATATCTTGGTGTTTTGAAATTTCTGGGTAATAATTGCCTTCATCATTGTGATCAAAGTTTCGTAGCAGACAATTTTGTGTTATTTTCATGTCACCAGAAATACTGTTTTAATCAAGTACAGTTTAATTTTCATAGCTAATCAGGTTTGGTTAGATATTATGAATATCCAGAATTGTGGGTAATTATCTCAGCTTAACTGGGTGGCATTTGGAAGTAACTCTATAATTTGCATTGGATTTTTAATTTTATGTAGATATTGATTTTTCTTACATGAGGTGAAGTACTCAAGATTAAACAGACAGGCTGTGGTAGATAAAATGCTTATTCTGTGGGGAAGCAGCAGGATAATTCTGTCTGCTCTTCCATGGATTGCATCTGTTTGCTCACTTTACTTACCAGCACGTGACTGTGCTGACCAAAGAATGTTCCATGCACTGAAATGTAGTTTGAGGATAGCAGGTCTTAGTGGGTAAAGGTAAGAACAGTTAACACTATTCTGTCTCCAGCCCACCCTGGAGATGGTGTATGAGCCATATTCAGCCTACAGCATTGTTTGTCTGGTGGGATACATCCCAAATCCTATACAAATTATTAGGGGATGTTTCTGCCACAGAATATTGTATTTTAAAGGTTAGATCACTTGAAAAAGGATTAAAAAGTAAGAGACCTTGTCAGCTGCAATTACATCTTCTAGTCACTGAAATGTAATATAATTCAATGTCTGTATTAGCATTCAGCATTGTTAACTCATGGGCGAGTAATTTAGTTGAGTTCTCAATGAGAAACTGAATTTGAGGTGACTCAGCAGGAAAATCAGTGTGTTCCGTAATGGAATGGAAAATAGTGGAGTTATTGCTGGTGGCAACCTCGAGGAACAAGCCTTTGTATTCCATGTGCCACAAATAGACTGAATGGTCTACAAGCATTACATTTATTTCAGACAATGAAGCACAATAAAATGTGGAGTAATTAACTACTAAAGAAAACTTCATGACCCAAATTCAGTGGGAAAGGTCCCAGTTGAGGGAGAAGCAAAAAAGTGTTGACATAAACAATGTTTCCAGTACAGCATTCCAATTTCTACACGGTTGATTCTGCCTTAGGATATGTGAGGTGGTTTTAGGTCCTTATCGATTAATTTTTTACATATCTGGGGTTGTTAGATTGCAACATTCCCATCAACATCCAGCATGAATTTGAGTGGAAGAAGCAGAGTGATAAATGTCCTCTGAAAGATCACTCACCTGACAGAACAGCGGGTGAAGGTACAGCTCTGCTTTAGGGAGCACCTTCCTTGTCTTTCTGCATGACATGGTGAAACACTTTACAACAGGCCATGCATTTCTGGTTCAAGCCTTCTGCTGAGGAAGGGGTGAGGTTCAGCTTTGTCTCATCCAGGTATACAAGGCAGCTGCTCTTCCAAAGGAACAGGCTTTGGGGACACTTATTTATTCATTTATAGTCAGTCTCAAAGCTTGAACATGAAGACTTTTGAAAAGAATTTAATTCAACAGCTGTTTGGTGTTTTTTTTGGTTCAGGCCTAAAATAAATGGCATCAGGGAATACTTAAATTCCTTGATACATTTCTTTGTGGAATCCCCTTCAGAAAAAGGCTGGGATGTTCTCTGAGCTCCAGTGGTTTGGAGCTCTGTGTCTGCAAAAGTGTTTTACGTATGTGTGTCTCTCCATGAACAGGTCCAAACCCTACCTAGGGCCTTTACTCCAGCACAGCTCCCTGCTCAGGGCAGCCTGCACCAGGTCAGGCTTGCTGGCTTTTCCAGGAGCAGTTCCAAGGCTGGAGCAGCCGATGTTTTTGGATTACAGTGATTAGAAATGAACTTGAACAAACGCAGGCAGGTACTAGAGAAATCAGTAGGATGCTTTGCAGGAGTTGGAAATTGGATGTACAAGTGTTTGGAAATTAATAGCTTTTCCCCTTTGAAGGAGGGGGGTAACAGCTAACAAACATACGTACTTTTGGGAAGGTCTTGACTGTTCATCCAAGTAGACTTGTCCATGTAAGTAGTTTTGCTTTGACAAAGTTTTGTTTTACTCCAGGTGCATCTTCTGTAGGCTGGCTGGTTACATGACTCTCTAAACATAATGATTAAACTTGTAGTATATTCCCATAGATTATTTTCCCCTTATATCCATGACCTACGTGACTGTTTGGAATGCCATTCTCCTCTGTGAAATTTAAAATTGTAAATGTTAGAGGAAAATATACTTAACTCCAAGGCAAATACCAGCAAACAGATCCTGTGTGACAGCTCGTCACAGCTCTGGCAAAGGTGTGCTAAGGAACAGATGATTATCAATAGCATTACAAGAACTCTTTTGAATGTACAGGTGTCTGCATTTTTAGTTTGTCAAATGCTTTAAAAGGATGCTAAAACCTGATTTGAACATAAAAGCTGATGCATTCTTTTGAACAGGGATTAGAAAGCAAATAATTAATCATACATACCTGAGGATTTATGTAAGCAGCTGCTTAAATAAGAATCACAAACCTATAAATGCAGTCTCTCCACCTACCTCACAGTCTGTCCAATTTAAAGAAGTGTGGATTCATTTGGTAGATAGCACTTGACATCAAAAGAAAAATGCTAAAATATTCTCCTGGTACCATATAGAAAGAAAAATATTCTTAACAAACATACTGTGATGTTTTTAACTAGGTGGTAAATGCTTTACAAATGCTGAAGCTTGTAGCTGTAGTGCTGATTAGATAAATTAGACTTGGGGTAACTGGAGCTGTTGGGGACTCCCTGAACCACAGAATTTTGCCTTCAGTCCAGTAAAAAGTTGGAAATTTGCATGAGGGTCACGAAGAAAAGGTTGAGGGCCCTGAACAGGCTTTTAAGTCTTATGGGAAGTGTATAAAACTGACTGGTTTGACTGTAAGTCAGGTGAAACCAAGTTGATTTCACAGTTATGTTTTCGAATCTGCACATCAAACCAAAATCAAAAGGTCTGGATCTGAGGGAAGTGAAAGAGAAAAACAATTTTTTGCATGAACAGCTACAGGATGAGATCACCAAGAGTCACAAAGCTTTAGTGTTTGGAGCAGTTTCTACCACATACCGTAAGAAAGGTCTGTACTCTTTGTTCAGCTGAGTGAGTTGCTAGAAGTTCATGACTAGCAGTGAATTTCATGGGATAACAGAGTTTTTGTGAATAAGGATATGCAATTCTGGCAAGACTTCTGGGATTTGAGGGACCAATACTTTACATATCAGTTTATTGAATTTAGACTGAGGTCCCAGAGCTGCAATAATAACTTTAAGTTTATGGTAATAAAGCTACCTGCAGTAATATATTTAGGCATGAGGGCCCAAACTCCTGCACAGAAAAACTGAGTGATTTACTTTAACTCAAAATTCAGCTCTCATTGCATTTGGGTCCCTGTTGCTTTTCCTGTCACACTTCATAAAGCTTTTACTGTCCTTGCACTTCACTTTTTTTGCCAGTTAAGCACTCAAGATGTAGACTCAAACTTTGTTATAAAGACAGAGGAATAAACAGAAGCAGGAGGAAGATGGGGTGCCCTGCCAGCTACTCCAAGGTTTCCTCACATGCACAAGCTCCGGTGCTCTCACTGTTCTGCAGGGAATTGGAAATCGCTATTTCCCTTTTCTGAGCTACATTTTAATCTTCTTGCTGTCTTGTCATTGTGTTCATGTTTTGCAGCCTTGCCTTTATTGCACTGGGCTTGTTTTCATGGGTTCCTTTTTCAACATCTCTGCTGATGAAATTGAACACTTGGGGTTTTAAATTTGACAGCTGGAACAGGAGAGAGGGTGTCTCTGATCCCGGTTTCCACAGAATTCCCACAGTGCCCCCTACACTGAAAGGCTTTAAATGTATCTCTGCTTTGAACATCTCACTGCTAACAGTAATGCTTTTGCAGTGTCTACAACTCACTTTATCTTCTTCTGAGAGCTGACAGTGTCCCTAGCATACTTTTAAAAGGAGAGCTTCTTGGATAAATTCTGCCACTGGTATTTTTTTCTTTTTTTTTTCCCAAACTGTATCTTATGAATATATTCCTTGAAGAGTATATTTCAACAACTGTTACCTTATAAACTTTTAACCCCATACCTTGATGTAACAGACTCTTTCAGGCTCCCAGGACTGTGCAGAATAGACACTCTGCACTAACTAAAGATGAAATGTTAGAGTAGAGGCTGACATGTCTATTTTTTAGGGTAGGGCTGTGAATTTCTGCTTAAAAATTCATTGGGTTTGAAGTACCATGGGATCCGTGCCCTGTGGATCCACATGGATTTTTAGGTGACTCCTAATCTGGTTTTCCTCCAGAGTTCTGAATTTTCATGTCTTCTCATCAGGCACCAAGCAAGTCAAGGGTTCATCCCACCATCAAAGACCAAAGATTGAGTGGGAAGGGATTTGCATTGAAACATTTGCAGTGGTTTCCTGTGCCTCACTGCAGTCTGTTGAACCTCTTTTTAAACTTCATAGTTATAAAAGCATTTTTAAGGTTGTCATTTGGAAACCACTCCATGTGAGAATGTGAAAGGAGCGTTTTCCACAGCAGCCTGTGAGAGGAGCAGGGTGCTGGAACTGCTGGGAAAGGCTTTGATGAGGAACTATTCTGGAGCAGTCATTGAGTCCTGCATCTCCAGAGCTGCCATCCAAAGCAGTGACTCTCTATTGCTCTGAACTTCAGGCATGAACAGCAGCTTGTCTCACAGCCACTGAAGCCTTTACACACCCTGTGTCTGAGTACTATATTGCTTTCCCTACCTGGAAAACACCTTTGGAATTGTAGTGCTTTACTATCAGGCGCCTGAAGAGCAAATAAATGGGGCATATGTTGACTCTCAGTACTGGAGGGTATTCATAAACCAACTACATCCTGAAAGGATGAAACCAAGTATGTAAGAATTAAATACTTCACTGAAACACAAATTATGGCACTTTTTTATAGAAGCGAACAGGTGGTGCTTTTAATCCAACCAAAATTAACCCATGTTCAGTAATTTATGCACTCAAATTGACTCTAACAAATGCTGCTTAATTATGCATTCTTGGAAACATGCTTTATGTTTGGGCTCAAATTGGAATTTACATTCTACTGTGGTTATCTTCCCACAGCAGTTTTAGCATGTAATGAAGGAAGAAATTCAGGATATAAAGAATATTCAAAGTAACTTTGCTCTGAAACCAGCTGTATTTGTCTATACAGCATAATTGTCACATTTTCCAACAATGAAAATTAAAAAATCCCCCTATCTTTAAAAAAAAAAGCTGTTCAAAGAACATTCTCACAAAAAGAAAATAAAAATAGAGCAGCTCATTAGATCTGTAGCCTGACTTAGGAAAACATAAATACAGGAGTCAGTCTGTGTTTGAAGTAGGAAAAAGGAGGACAAATACACAGGTTGTCAGTAATCTTTAATGTCTTTCCTCTGTCTCGCTCTGAAGTAAAACCAACTGAAACTGCTGAAAGATAGCTTTATCTAATTCCTCCTGATGGACTCTATCTTTGCTTCCCCTGATTAGTACTTGGAATAATTTGTCTTTATTGATGTGTTGCACACTTTTTTGTGTGTATATCTTGCTATTCTCTTCTGAAGAAAAAGTGCTCCTGCAAGATGATCAAATGTAACTTTGCTGTGCAATTTGGAGGAAGCTGAAAACTATTTTCTTCTGCTCTTACTGTTGTCGTAAAGAACTACTTCTGTCCTTTTTAATTGGAAAAATGGAAGATAATGTATTTTTCTTATAAGAGGAACTGGAATAATACTGCAGGAACAAATTAGTGTTCTACTCTCGGGGGGGGGGGGGAATCAATCATGCTTTTAGCTTTTTGTGTGTGAGACATCAATGAGATAGTTCAGATGAATAAAGACAAGTTTTTAATTTTGACAAGACTGAGCAGCAGCACAGAGTGCTGGACAAGGGAGTAGTGCTTGGATGATTTTTAGTGTTCAGTTGATCAATTTTCAGTGGAAACTAAAGTTTTTTCTTCCAGCCTGTCTTGCACCTGCATTGCTGCCACATTGAATACCACAAATACTGTATTTGCATTGCTAAAAGTAAGGTTGGGACTTAGGGAAAGGCATTGCTTTCCCTGGGACAGTCTCCTGAAGTATGTAATAAGGCTCTTGAGCTTTCAGAGTTTTGGGGGTCAGTCCATAACAATCAGGAAGGCTGAGAGCCATTTAATACAGATTGTCAGACAGCTCTTGCTTTACCAGAAAGGCCTTGAAAAGCGCAGAAACCTAAAGGACATTTGGGAAACCGAGACAAAGCCTGAACTGAAACCTAAAAGTTCCAACTTTGTTTTCATCCTCAGCATATTTAAAACTTTTATTCCAGTTCAAATATTGAAACATGGTGAAACATTAGTGTTGTAAAGAAGCAGTCACTGCAGACCTTTCAGGAAAGGTCAGGAGCTGTTAGCACGAGGAACAGCATCCAACCAGGAGCCTTTGGCTTGTCATATCTTGTTACATTTTTCTTAGCATGTTTCTGTACAGAAAAGTAGGTGAAAGCTCCCTTCTGTCAAGGGATGTTGGTAGGCAAGGAAAAATTAAGGTCCTGGGTGACATCTAGGGGATGTGCTGGGTAGGTACCCAAGGCTAAAGTGGAAAATTAGGGAGCACAGGCCACAGATCTGTAGCAACTTGTTTCCTTATATTTGCAGCTCTTGTGCTTGTGTATACTTATTTTTATATATAAATAATGACATGTTTGAGGAAAACTGAAGGGACAGTTTGATTTGTTGTCCCAGTAAAGCTGAGGTAGAGCAGAGTATAGAAAGCAGCAACACTGTGCACACATCAATCTGTAACATGAACAGAAAAAGGAGCTGAAAAATTTTGTGTTTTCCCAAATAGTTCACTAGAATTCTGGATCTCTATTTGTCTACAGTATTTGAAATAATATGACAGTAAAGAACCTTATTATACCATAATTACGAAATAAAATGAGCAGTTATATTGGACCTTCACAGTTTGATGCTGAGGTTGCTGTTCACTGTGCAGGTCAAGGGAGGCAATTCTGCCCCTCTAGTCCACTCTCAAGAGACCCCCACCTGGAGTCTTCCAGCTCTGGGCCCCCCAACATAAGAGGGACGTGGACCTGCTGCAGTGAGTCCAGAGGAGGGGTACCATGATGCTCTGAGGGCTGGAGCACCTCTGCAATGGAAACAGGCTGGGAGAGCTGGGGGTGAGAAGAAGGCTCCAGGGAGAACTTACAGCTTCTTCCAGTGACTAAAGGGGCTCCAAGAGAGCTGGAGGGGGACTTTGGACAAGGGCCTGGTGTGATTAAAAAAAAAGGGGAATGGCTTTGAACTGAAAGAGGTTAGATTTAGGTTAGACTGCCCCATCCCTGGGAATGTTCAGTGGGGTCTGGTGGAAGGTGTCCCTGCTCATGGCAGAGGGATGGGAGTGGTGTGATCTTTAAGGTCCCTTGCAACCCAAACCACTCTGTGATGCCTGTAGTGACTGTGTAAAATGGAGTGCTCAGGCAAACCAAATGTTTCTGGGAACTGAAGCTGACCACAGCTTTGTCCTGCTGTTCCTGAGAACACTGAACAGCAAATAAAACCAAACCCTCTGGTTTCTCCAGTTTACAGTGCAGAAGTTCAATTTTTCAAGCTCTCGTAAATTGTTCAGTATATGCTGTTAATTATCAGCCAGTTCAACTCACCGAAGTCATAACCTGCCTCTTAAATGAGTTTCCCATAAATCTGTTCTATTCATTAGAGGTCAAATTGATAACTGCTGAGAAGGAATATCAATGCTGCACATCATTCTGTAAGGGTATAATTGTAACTAAAAACCCCAAGCCTCCTCTCCCTCTGCTCTAGATAATTTAAGTGTGGAATTCAAAACTCTCAACTGCTGTTTCTTACCAAGATGTGAAAGAGGAGAACAAGTGAAAAAATCTTGCAGAATAATTTCATTTCTGAATATCTTGTGTAACTGTGAAATAGAGATGTAATGGCATAAGGATTTTTTTTGGAAAATCTGGAAGAGTTATGACCAAACCTTTTCCTAAGTACATTATCCCTTATAGGAGATAGTTATGGACAAACATAATTCCTGGAAGGCAACAATAGGAGGAATCAATATCAACATTCAGATAGCATATGAAGACCTACATACAATTCCATATTCACACTTCACAGAGAACCAACTTTTCTTCTAATTTTCAATGGTTGAATGATTAGGGGAAAAAAGCAGCTGAAATGTCCTTAGAGCATTTTAAATTAGAACATTTCTGCTGTGTACACTGTAAGATCACATCAATTTGAGAAAAGCTGCTGGAAAAAAATCGAATTATGAGCTAGAAATGTAATATAAAGATACTCTGAAACTAAATCATATACCTCATATACACTGTCGGTTTTCTGGAAGTTGCATTTGTGAGCTTTCCATAAGGAATTAAATACAGTAGAACTTTTAGGAGAAATTTTAATTTATTGTCACTTAGAATATGTAATTAACGTAAACATGCAGGTTGTCTTTGGCGGAGTATTGATTCAGACACATTTAAATTTTTACTCTTGAGCCTTCCTGCCACAGTTGTTCCCTTTAGGATCTGTATGTGCTTATTGCTCCTCAGATACAGCATCTGCATTGGATCCGCTTCCCAAGCTCTGAAATAACATGGTTTTTAGTAAAAGAATATAAGTCTGTCATGTCACATCAGGCAAAAAAAAAATGCATTCCAAAATCGTGCTTCTGTCATTCAGTCCCCCACTGAGCAGTCTCATTGAGGCCAGAAGTATCTTAATGGTGAGGGCATCAAAAACAGCATATAGATAATCAAAAATTTCTTTTTTGTTAACAGGCATGTCATTTTGGGGTACCTAATTCTCATGGGATATAAGGCCCCACAGTTGTGCTGAAGTTAAACCTGACAAAAACTAAGTTGGTCAGAAGAATTTTTCCTTCTGATGCCCCACAATGCTTTAATTCCCAATCGATTTACAGGTAGGGACAATTTTGTACCAAAGGCAGGTTTTTTAAAACATTTAGGTACAACTACTGGCTAAATTCTATGATTATATATGTATAATTATATATTCTATACACCTGAGCACACCTGCATGGGATTTCTGCTATGAAATGAAAGCCAAAACATGTAACATGAAATATGTACAATTTTATTAACATTTGAATGATGGAAGTTTGAAAGAGATATTGGCAGAGGAGTTTCTCTCTTTAACTTTCAAGATGGGAAGTGAGGCAATGAATCAGATCCAAGGAACTTTGAGATGAAAAATCTGACAACTGATGTCTACAAATTATTAATAAGACTATAGTTGTTTAATGGATCCAATTAAATATAATTGACCTAATTTTATCAGCAAAAATTGTTCTGTTCAGTTAGCATGAAACAAGGACAGCACCTACATCAAAAGCTCAATATTAACATTTTCCCAACAGCATTGTCTTCATTTGTACAAGATTGTCTATATTTGGATTGTTTTAAGATTTCTTCTTATAACAAGACTGACTTGGTTTGGGCACATGAATGAATTGTTCATGTCTCATTTTACTGACAGGTGTGACAGTAACTGTATAAATTGTTTATTGTATCATGTTCATGTGTCCCACTCTAAAACTCATCAAATTAACTGGAAAGTCATCAGTTGACTTCAAACAGGCTTTTAAATAATGCCCACAGAGAAATGTGCACACTTCGTACCCAGGTCTCCTCAATTTTAAATTTTAATCTGTTAGTGCTGTCATGGACTGAATGTGCAGTTCTGAGATTTCAGAGCTTCTTCACCAGACACTTCTCTTGAAGATTTTAAATTAGTTTAATCCTCCAGCAACAAAGGATCAGAGGCTCTCTCTCAAATTTGGATTGTGCCATCTGGGAGAAGAGGAATAACTCGTAATTTTTGATTCTTGGATACAGTGGAAGAGGAACTGGGCATTTTGAGGTTCTGCCTCTTCCTCATTAAAAAAGGGAAAAGAGATTGTAAGAGGAGTATAAATCTCAATTGTTAACCTTTGTAAGTAGTGTTAAGGAGTCAATCAAATCATATACTTTCTTAATATAAAATCTGATATTATTTAAGGGTAAATGTTGTTCAAAACTACCTGACTTGTATTTTTTCTCAATCTTATTTACAAGTTCTTACTCTTGTTGTTTTCTTTAGGGATTCTTTGTCTGTTCAGAAAATTTTGGCAAGTTTAACAAAGTACTCATTCTAGTAATGTTATTTATGTGGCCAGATCTTGCTTGAAAGTTTATGGTTCTTTGTGCTTAGATTTGACTAAGGCACTGAATCTGTCTCTGCGAAAAACTTCATGTGCTTCTCTTCACAAAGATGAAATCTGGCTGTATCTGGACTCTTTTACTCCCTTGGCTGGTTGTATGACAACATTTCACTCTTCTATCACAATTCACTTCAAATTTATCCTGAGCTGCTGCTGAAGATTGCAAAGACCCAGCTCCAGTCTGAGAAACCCCTTCTCAGCTAAATCCTTACACCCTGAGGAGAACAGCTCTGTATTTTGCTTTAGGCCTTTTTTAGCCATCAATGGCAGGTCTCTCACAAAAGATGCTCCAAGGCCATCTTTAACCTCTTTCTCCTTTCACTCACCAGGTGCTGCACCGCATGTAAGGATTTTTAAATACATGCCAGTATCTGTGGAAAAATAATTCCTGACAAGTGTCTTTATGAATTCCATTCCCCTTCACCGAAGTGGCTTGCAGTATTTTTCATTCATTTCAGTGTCAATAATTATTGGTTTGTAATGCATTTTTGAAACTGAGTTGGGAATATTTCACTGGATTGGTTATTTATGTTGCAAGTTTTATTTTTATTCCAATTAGAAATAGGAAAATAGTATGAAGTTTTCACAGAAGAGGAACTCCATATTTATAGTTAGAATATTTTCTAGCACACCCAGAAATATTCCTCCCATATATGTGCACTGAAGTTTCCCCAGCAAATGAATACTGGAGTCAGGAACACAAATGAAGTGAATGTTTAAAATTTTAGGGGTGTTTTACATTATCTGTTCTGATCTACCTGTACAGCAACTTCTGTAACACAAAACAAACAGCATTTCTCAAATAGAGGAAAAGAAAGAGAAGGAATTTGGTGTAAGAGTTCTGTTGCATGAGTTGGTAGGGGTAGAAATACATGTTTACTAATAGAGGCTCCTAGTTCTTGTCTTGCAATAATTGGTGATGTTCCTAAAGGTTTGCCTTCAGGAGTCGTTAAATGCTTGGGAATCAGAGTTTCCTTTCCAGGTAAATATCTGGCTGTCGGGGCTGCAGAGAAAAACATGAAGCACAAACTCAAGCATATCCTGAGGTTAAAACCCCAGCTAAACAAACCCTTAAAAACAGGTGAAGTAGAAAGATAAAAGATCAAAGGAAGTCAATTTCCATAGTTTTTAAAACATGTTTTTTTGTCAGTTCTACTTGTTTTCTGAGCATTGGTTTATTAGTATTACTTGTATTTGTATGCTGATGACCACAGTTTTTAACTCTTGGAAAATGAGTCACCTGAATTCCTGTGGGAACCTGGATCCCACTGTTAACAAGGGATCTTGTGTTGGACATGTTATGGATTGAACACTGAAAAGAATCAAAGGGCTTGGAACTCTTGGTTTTCGTATAATCTAGACTTGACTAAATGCAGTTGTTCTGTGTATTGCACATTTTCCTTACTTAAAATTAATTTTAAAATATATTTTTTCAGCAGTAAATATCTCTTGTCCTTCAGGCACATTGTTCTCTCCTTTGTCAGCATCTTGTTCCTTATGTACTTGAAAAATACCCTTAAACCTCAAACCTTTTACTTCTGTATTTTTGCCTGTGTTTAAAATACCTGTGACTTCCCTGTTCTTCAAGGACTGTGATATTTTTGTACCTTGAAGTTTTCCTGTTCTTCCCTTCATATTTTCATCATCACTTCCCTAAAGTGGGCAAAGATACAGCCTGGGAACTCACATAACCCTGAAGAGTATGTTGTATAGATACGTGTACCTGGGAATAGCACAACACAAAACAGTAGGATAAACATGGAGAGAGCACTGTTTTCACAGAGAAAAAGGTTAAAGCCAAGGCTAAAAGCAACAGTTCTCCCCAAAGCCCCTCTTGTGCCCTCAACAGAGAGATTGGAAGCTGAGTACTGGTGTCCTGTGAAGAACTGAATCATTCCAGTGGTACTTTGCTTTCATGTTGTCATCTAAAGGCCACTGACTGGCCAGGCTGAAATAGCCTTTATTGGAACATCTGATATAGGTAGAAAAATCAGATGTGCTTTTGGGAGCAGTGACCCTTGTTCAGGTCATCTCGGAGGGCTTTTGTATTTTTAAAGGTCTCCTTTGTCCTCTTTGTCAACAATGAGCGTCTAATTTGGGAGACCCAGGAAGGAAGTGTGGCCCTGCTCTTAGAAGACTGTTCTTTGGTCTCAGGATCCCAAGCTGCCAGTGTTGTCTTGGACTGGCTGCTCCCTGGGTTGGACAAAACCACACCGTGTGCCCAGGCTGTAAATCTGACTCTCAGGCTCTGATAATTTATTTTTGATCAACTCAGTCTCTCAGCTCAACCTGGGCATGGCACAGTCCATGGGAAACTTCTCAGACTGGTAACTTGCAAATGTTCTCGCCTGAAAATATCGAGTCTCAGACTCTGGAGCAGCATGTGGGACTGAGAGAGAATGTGGCCAAATCCTGCGGGATGTGGATGTGGCCAGGCTGTAGGAATGTGCCAGCTCTGGCAAGGGTGGACATCAACCAGGTTATTGGTGCACATCATCTCCCTAGAGAAACCAAAGGACTGAAATTGTTGCTGAGAACATAAAGCATAATGTTTAGCTGCACACCAATAACCAAAAAATCAGGGCACAAAGAAGTCTCAGAAGGGCCATATGCTGGATAAATATCCACAATATGTGTTCTATAATGTGTTTAAATGGAAAGATTAATTTAGATTTACAAAAACTTGCTTTAACTTATTGTGAAAATAAAAGAAGCCTTAAGAGCTGTTTTACAAACAACTTCATGCTATTTGAAGAGTTCTGTAGAGCTGGATCAGCACAAGGGTAAAAAAATCTGGTTTTTAGACCTGTACCTACAGAAATGAGGGCTGGGCACCCTGCAATTCACTGCAGTAAAGTCATTATTTTCAGACCTCCATTCATAGGAATAGAATGTGAGGAAATATTAAGTGAGCGAGAAGGAAGTGGATTAATGTCAGAACAGCTGTGAAGATAATGTGCCCCTAATTAATAAGCATTGAAGCAGCACCGTCCATACAGCAGTGACCACTGTGCTGCAAAGAGCTAAATTTCAATTCCGCATTGTGTTACAAAACTGATGTGTGTAAGTGAAGATTGCTTTTTTTCCCAGAAGTAAGTAAAAGCAGAAACCTAATTCAGAACACACCCCCACAAACACACCCACCCACCCCTGTGATCACAAACTTGTAGGTAGTTCAGAGTTTCTTGGAAGAATAATTCCGGTTTGTGGATGGGTTTGTGTAGATGTAAAACAAATACCTGTTTATGTTCTGAGGGGGAAAAAGAAAATCACATTAGTTTCCAGTAGCATCAGCAGTATCTTTAAATGCAGCAGTAATTGTTTAACAGTTAAGAAATTCCCAAAATGTAGATAACAAATGTAATTTTAGTAATGGGAATGGAACTGGAGGTTTTGTGTATTTGTTTGTGTTTTTTTTAAACCAGCAATTTCAATAAGCAAATAAATCTGGTAGTTGAAATCACTATGAAATTTATTTAGGTTCATTACCTGCACAATTAAGCAATGCTAACTAATTGTAGAATTATAGCTAAATTAAATACTGCTCTAGGGTAGTTATTTTTACTTCTGGGTTTTTCATTGTGAATAAAATGTTCAGTAGTTTTACCACCTACAATTAGTTTTTGTTAGGTTTTCTTGCTTCGTTAATGGTTCTGAGTGTCAGCAGGAGTCTGTATCTTTGCTCCTCATGTTAGATCTGCTAGATAGACAGAAAAGGTGACTGTGTGAAGCAGAGGAACATGCAGTTTCTGTCCCCTCATCCAGGACAGTGCCTCACAGAGAGGATATCCCCTGCTTTGCTGGTGCTGTCTCCTCCATGGAGCTGAGCAAACTGACATGGGATATTCATGTCATTTAGAAAACTTTCACAGCTCAAAAGTAGAGGTTACATGACCTTATTCTGAAAATGTGCTGCTCCACAGCAATGAATTTGATGAAATCACTGTGTTACCAACGGCCAAACCCATAACCTGCTATTTTAAGATTTGTCTAAGCAGTCCATTAGGAGATTTGGAGAGAGATAACCCTGAACAAACACTCCGTGTTTATGTCTACAGGATATTTTAGTGCCACTGCAAACTGCTAATGATGATTTGTATTATAGGTTTTCACATTAATTTTAACCATCTCTGAATACTCGTCAGATCATTCTAACAATCTAAACTGCAAATGTGTGAAATATTTTGAAAACTAATTCTATTTGAACAGGCACAATGTTGTAGTGTACTGTCAAAAGACTCTCTGTATTGGAAGATCTGGTTTGCCTGGAAGCAGAATCCCAGAATATGCTGAGTTGGAAGGGACCCACAAGGACCATCCAGTCCAACCCTCAGCCCTGCACAGGCCCATCCCCAAGAGTCACCCCCTGTG